>CM052804.1:25984480-26296290 GCA_028533885.1 Nasua narica | reverse complement strand
CCAAATATTTGCCCAGTTGTGTTTTCCATAGTAAATACCAGCTATAATGCTCATCTCCTTCTATCACCCTGACTGGGCCTGGCCCTGGTTGCCTCGAGCCGAGCGGCCTCTCCGAGGACGGGTGGGAACCCCTTCCTGACCTCCCACCCTGGAGCCAAGAGCAGAGGACTTGGGCCCTGGTGAAGAAAAGTCACCCCAAGGACAGACTTGCTCGGGATGTTTTTGCCGGATCCGTGGTGCTGTGTAGCGTGGCCCCCAGGCCCTGGAAATGTATTCCTGTCGGCCCATGCTCCTGGGCCCTGCTGCTACGTTCCCCTGTGCCCAGAAGCCAGCCTGCACACCTCTAAGGAGCAGCTCAGGGTCCAGGGCAAAGACGGTTCTCAGGTGCTGGGACCTTAAATTACACAAAACACAGTTACACACAGATGCACACGTGTGCACACACGTACACACCATCACACACAGCAGTCATGGTATTGGGTAGCATCCCTTGGTTGCAAGCAACAGATTCCTCTCCTGAAAGAAGTAAGGGGAGCTTATTAGAGGAAAGGCTGAAAAACCCAGGTTTGGATAAGACCGTGCTGCCATTGGAAAGAATGTTCTACCATTTTTCAGTCTCTGACATTCTGCTTATGAATCCAGTTCCAGGGAGGAACTTGCTGATTGGTTTTCATAGGGTCCTGTACCTCCCTGCTGATCAGGGCAGGACAAAAGGCCTTCATTAACAATCTCCCAAGGCGGAATGCCCGTGTGGCTTGGTCGGTTAAGCATCTGCCTTCTGCTTGGGTCATGATCTCTCAGTCCTGGTATCAAGTCCTGCATTGAGCCTGGTATTAGGCTCCCTGCTCAGCAGGGAACCTGCTTCTCGCTCTCCCCTGCCCCTGCTTGTGCTCTTTCTCTCTCTCTTCAATACATAAAATCAAGTCTTAAAAAAAAAATTTCCCAAGACTCGACTGCATTGTTTTCCAAGTTTTTTCACATCCCAACACGTATAAAAAGTCGTACTTATAGACATATATGGGGGAGGGGGTGTGGATGAAGCTATGGATGCCTCTACCGCAGCACAACAGTTCCCCGGATGGGGCTGAGGGACTCAACATCTCAGCCTGCCTGCACCCATTCATAGCAATTGTTGGGAAGCTGCACCATTTTTAAGGGGAGACATACTCTCTCGAAATATAACCAGGATGTTAACAATAGCAAATGGCACGCAGGCTGAGTACCCACTGCCCTCCCAAAAGACACTAAGTCCTCCATCATTATCAATAATGCAATCGGAGCTTCTCTCCACCTTAGCTCCTCTCCATCTCATTCTGGCCACAGTATATTGAATTTCCCCATCTAGTTCCTCCCTCAGTAGAGGAACAGTCAACAAATGCATTTATATCTCTTCTTCTACACCACAAATGTCTCCTTCCAAAGACTATGGGCTCTTGTGGGCCCAGGCTATGACTCACTGGTTTTCTCACTGGCACCTCGAACAGTGTCCTGCCTACAAGTCAGTCTTCAAAACAGACCTCAAACTTAGCCTAAAGCCTATGCTCCAATGTACTGCTCAGCCTCAAACGTGCTCTGCTGTTTACAGGTCTGCTGGGGTGGGGCCTTTTTCACTGGTAAGGGTCTCCACCAAAGGAGACTTTTGGTGTAGACCTATAAAATAAATGAAGAGAAAGCTAGGGTGGATTCTCCCCAAATAATAATCAGGTCAGAGCATCAGATAATCCAACAATGTTTGTGGTGTTCTTAGTTTTCCGAGGCTTGGCATCTGGACTGTCTTATGAAAACTTGATCCAGTCTGACATATCCTTGGGCTGGCAAGACAAGAATTCTGAGGGTTTCCACCAGCCAACAACCCATGAGGAATAAAGGCACAACTGCTCTGAGATCAGCATGCATGTTGATAAGAAATGGGTTTGATTTACAAGATATTGTGATGAAATCTCAGAAAGGGAGAAAACTGACTTTGGGGGAGAGCTTACCTGTGCTAGCTAATTGCACTTGTATTATTTCATTGAATCTTTCCAGTAACACTTGGAGGTCTACATTATAATTCCCATTTTTCAGATGAAAAGACAGAGGAGTGACTTTAGAAATATAGATGGGTTTGTTTTTAAGTAACTGGCACGAGGCAGAACTGGGATTTATACTCAAGTTTTGTTGTTTTTTTTAAGATTTTATTTATTTGACAGAGAAAAAGAGAGAGATCCCAAGTAGGCAGAGAGGCAGGCAGAGAGAGAGGGAGAAGCAGGCCCCCTGCCGAGCACGGAGCCCAACATGGGACTCGATGCCAGGACCCTGAGATCATGACCCGAGCCGAAGGCAGAGGCCTTACACTGAGCCACCCAGGCACCCCTATACTAAAGCTTTTTTTTTTTTTTTTTTTTATCTTTTCTACTCTACCTCTGCACCTATTTACCTGCCCTTTTTCTAGTTTCAGTGATTTTTTTTTTCTTGGCGGGGGATGGTTTTTGGTTCTAGCTGGTACCAAAATAAATTGGCACATCACCAGACTTCTTACTACACAAGAAAATGAAATTCGTCTTTGGTTAATCTGCTATTATATAATGTGTGTGGCTATAATAATTCTAATATAGTGAAAGTACTTAAATAAGTGGTACTTAATAAACTTTCACTCAATAAATGGTAGCGATTATCAGAGTGATGTACAGATGCACATTTTAAGAAATACTCTTTTCATTAATAAATGCAAATCTATGTTAATGAAATAAATTGATGGACAGTTTTTAAAAGGAAATTCCACTGTGTTAATAACCCAGTTAATTCATGGATTTTTATAGAAAAAAATGGACACTACAAAAAGGCATAAAGTAAAAAATCAAGATTTTTTGTGGCCATCCCCTTCGATATTGCTCTCTGGAGATAACCTGTAGATCAGACCCAAACTTTTTTCTATGCATGGAGTGGGGTTAAAGTGAGGCAAAGAAGTGCCTAGAGTGGAAAATTTGAGGAGGTGCTCACTCTCAGCTTCGTGTAAGAGCAGGGTGGCCACCTCCATGAACCCGGGGGCGGGGAGCACCTCCTTAAATTTTGCTCCTTAGATACCTCACTTGTGACATTTTTTTAATTCAACAATGAATCAAGATCTATTTGTGTCAGTTCCTCCAAATCTGTATATATAGATCTATATTTATAGTCAGTTCCTATAAATCTCAAGCTTTTAATGGTTGTGCAGTGTTCTATGCTATGAATGAATCATAGTTTAGCCACTTCCATAGTGATGAACATTGAAATTTAATTTACCTGTTACTTATATCTTTGTCAGTTTGGGCTCTATAACAGAATACCTTAGACTGGGTGGCTTAAATAAGCCCCGAACTTTCTCACAACTCTGGAGGTTGAGAAATGCAAGATCAAGCTACTGGCAAATTCAGCGGGTGCGGGCTCTCTTCCTGGCTGGTAGACAGCCATCCTCTCTCTTCTGTGTGCTCACAAGTCTTTCCTTGGTGTGTGCTCATGGGGGGACCAATAGCTCCATGTCTCTTCCTTTTCCCAGAAGGGCACCAGTCCCTTCATGGATGCTCCACGCTTACGACCTCATCTATCCCTAATTACCTTCCAAAGGTCTCACTTTCAAATACTGTCACATTGGGGGTTTGGGTTTCAACACAAGAATTTTGGACAGACAGAGTCCCTAACACAGCGAATGCTCTGAAATAAATAACATAGGGCATAATGACTTGCATCATGTCCAGCTGATCGAGTGTAAACCCTGGGAAAAAGGGTATTTTACATTTTGAAAGCTAGAACCAAAGCACCTTCCAAAGTTTTGCAGCAATTCGTATTCCCATCAACTGTGCGGAAGGATACAATGGGACATACTTTCCGTTGAATTATCATCAGGTATTCTTGAAAGAGCCAGCTTGCCTGGTACGTGTGATCTCCCCACGTGAGATTTATGCGCCACTTCCGGGCAGTCATTTCACTGGCCAGATCCGGAGAGGTTGGCGGTGAAAAGTGTGCAGCCCCCTGGGTCAGTCCTTTCCCTGCTGTGGAGCTCAGCAGGATGGTGCTGGCTCTGGCTTTCCCTGCTACGGGCTTGGGGCGGCTCTGGGTTGGCGCGGAGAGATAGGGACTTGAAGGCTATCCCACGGGACAATATTTAACCATTTCTCTCCACCTCTCTAAAAATTGGTGCAAGATCATGAATCCTTTAAGGCCTTAGGTGGTAACCATTGTACGAAGGAGCACCTTCTTAGATACAGAGGACCTTGTTGAATCTCAAACTTTATGTTTTGGAAGCAAATAATTTGATGTGGTGTTACCTTGGCAGAGACGCTGAATGCTGGACCTGGCGACCACTTGCAATTCTTGGAATCTTCCTCCTCTTTCCTCCTCAGCACTTTCCCTATAGTTTTGGATGTCAGTCCCTGTCCATCCACCTTTGAAACCAGGAGCTGGCAAACTTTGGCCTGTAGGTCAAATCTGGCCTGCAATCTCCTTTTGTATAAAGTTTTATTGGAACACATCTGTGACCATTCGCAGATCGTCTGTGGCTGCTTTCGCAACTATAGTAGTGGCAACAGATTGTATGGCCCACAAAAGTTGAAATATTTATTTATTAAATAAATAAATATTTATTTATTTGTTTGTTTGTTTATAAAGATTTTATTTATTTATTTATTTGACAGAGAGATTGAGATCACAAGTAGGCAGTAGGCAGAGAGGCAGGCGGTGGGGGGCGGGGGGGGGGCGTGGGGGAAGCAGGCTCCCCGCTGAGCAGAGAGCCGGATGTGGGGCTCCATCCCAGGACCCTGAGATCATGACCTGAGTCAAAGGCAGAGGCTTTAACCCACTGAGCCACCCAGGTGCCTCAGTTGAGATATTATCTGCCCTTTTACAGGCAAAGGGTGCCAACTTCTGTTCTAGATGTCTTTTGAGTTTTCTCCTCTTCTTCCCTATTAGCTCATCTTGTCTCAGCTGGACCACTGCGGTAGCCAGCAAGCTGGTCACAGCTGGAGTGAGCTCTCTTCCATGGAAACATAATGGCGGCAGGGCCTCCTGTGCTTCTGTTTCTCCTAGTGCCTGCCGTGTGAGTGGCTTGTCATCTAAGCTGCTCCGAGTCCGCAGGCTGTTTGCAGCCCTCTCTCCACTCTCATTTACTTGTGTGCCCCTCAAATACTCAAATCTCAGTTAGTTCATCTGGAAGGTGGAGCAAAGAACAACTTCTCTGGTATTTTAGCTCTTATGGACTACTGAGTTTCCCAAGCTTCCCACCCCTTTACCCTTTACCCATGTTAGTCCCCTTGCCAGGCGGTTCCCACTTGCGCACCTGGGGAACTGCCACCTCTTCATCTCCACATTTTTGACTCCCTCGCACCTGGGGAACTGCCACCTCTTCATCTCCACATTTTTGACTCCCTCGTTAACAAAGATATTTACTTCTTCCTCTTTGCTCCCAGTACAGCACTCGGGACCTGCCTCCAGTGCAGCAGGCACAAGGCATCATTTGTAATTGTGTGTGTCTTTCCTTGTCCTTCCCCTCTCCCCGTCTGTGAACTCCAACCTGCAGGGGGCCTGTCTCCCTCTCCTCAGCATCTCCCAGTGCCTGGCCCACACAGGTACTAAAGGAATGTTTGTTGAGCGAATAAACACTAGCATTCATTGAACTCCTGCTCTGTATTGATAGTATCTCTTACAATCCTCCCAGCAGCCTTGTGGGATAGGCACTCATCTATCCCCACTGTACCGGTGTGGCAACCAAGGGCATAGAGAAGTCTCTTGCCCAAGGTCACAGAGCTTGCCAGGATCTGAACCTGGCAGTTAAGGCTCAGGAGCTCAAGCTCCAACTTCTGCACTAACAGTGAGCACATGAATGAAGGACTGAACGAGTGAATTCAGTGAGATTCTATGACACGAAGACAGGAAAGGCAAATGCTGTAAGACCTTATGAGACCTATTAGTAGGGTTTACAAAAGAGAAGCACAAAGATTCCGGGGACCCGGCAGGGACGGAGGCTGTGGGGTAGCAACAGCCCACAGAGTTCAGGGAGAGTTTAAAGAAAGGGAAAAAACAAGACTATCCTACGAATTCCTGAAAGTGCTCGAAGAAGTTGTAGGACCGTAGTTAAGCATACCAAGTCAGCCCTTCTGCATGGAAGGGCAAAGGACAAAAAAGCACCAACCTTAATATTTACGGTGTGCCTTCTGTATGCCTGACACTATGCCATCGAGTTCCACATACGCCAGCTCACAGAATGAAAACTGCCTCCTTCCTCCCAAAACTTTCTAATCCAATATATTTTTACTGAGCAGTTGTGAGCCAAGCCCTTAAAGGTAGATGTCAAGAGAACCAAAATGAATGGAACTGTAGGGGTCCCCAGCCTAGCAGGGGAGATAGATGCCTATGTAATTTTAGCAGTGTGCTCAGTGTTATCAGAGACACAGAGTCCAGAAGACGGGGGGACCTAACTCTGTCTGGATTTGTGGAGGAGGATTTCAAAAGAGCAATGAGTGAACTGGGTTTTGAAGGATGAGTAGAAGTTGGTCAGGTGGACCAGGCAGGGAGGGCTTCCAGAGAGAGGGACAGTTTGTGCCAGGGCATGGAGGCAAGAATGTCAGGGACCTATCCACAATTCACTGGGGAGGAGTGGCCAGTGGGGACCAATCAGGGAGGGTTTTGTAGGGCATACTGTGGGACTTGGCTTTCTCCTGGGAGACAATAGAAATAGAGCAAAGGGGTTTTTAAGCAGATTTTTTTAAAATGAGACAGTATTTCCATGACAGCAGTGTGGAGGAAATGGAGTGAGGCATAAAGTGGGGAAATGAACTAGGACTATTGCTATCATCTGGGTGGGAGATAATGAGGGGCTGAGGTGGGGACATGAACAGGGGGAGGGAAAAGTGAGCCCAAAGACCAAGAAGACTTGGTCTTGAAATGTTAAAATGTGTACTAATCGCGTGCATTTTGAACAGCTTGGTTTTTAGGATTCTCATTTGGAGAGGCTGTCCACACACAATAAGGGTAGCATGGCCCGAGTCTGGGGAGTGTGCACACGTCTACACACACACACACACACACACACACACACACTTTGTAGACAAATAGTAGAATAAAAGTCTCCAAAAAAGGAACAAATGCACATAATAACAGTAGTGCAGGTCGTGTGTAGGATGAGCTGTGTAGGACGGCAGCAGGCAGGGAAGGAAAGGGGTGCAGCCGGGGAGGGGACGAGATGAATGGTGTAGTAGCTATGTGCTGCTGCATAACAAACTAGCCCCGGAGTTAGCATCATGAAGCACATTTATTCGCTCAGCACGTCTGCGGGTCAGGAGTTTGGGAGTGTCGTGGCTGGGTGCCTTCAGCTCTGGCTCTCTCAGTTTGCAGCCAGGAGGAGGCCGAAAGCGTTGGCTGGGGCTGGGGATCCTGACATGGGCATGGAGTGCTCATCTGGCTGGCAAGATGGCGCTGGTTTTTGGCAGAAGACCTCAGTTCTTTCCCAGGAAGACTTCTCCGTAGGGCTACTCAAATGTCTTCATGTCCTGGGGACTGGCTCCCCCACACGGAGCCATCTGAGGGAGCCAGGTGGACGCGGCAATGTCTTTGATGGCCTCGCGTTGCTCTAGGCATTTCCACAGTATCAGTTGGTTATGCACAGCTGCCCAGTTCATGTGGCATTGGGCACGATGGGTGCCTGGGATGGTCGGGAGCCATCTTGGAGGCACAAATAGGCCCGGGGACTGAAGCTGGCTAACGAATCATCACCCAGCCTGCATTCTGAGATGAGCCTTGGTTCCTCAGCCATGACTTGCGGCTCATGCTCCAATCTCAGGGCGATGGCAGTGAAGGCCATCTGAGAGGAGGTCTGGAGGATGCTCTGGGGACTCATAAAGCACCATACTCTGGTGCTGTGTGAAGTAGCAGCATACACAGAAGCCATCGTTGTGAAATTCTGTGTTGCATCTGAATGGGAATCTAGAAGGACATGAGAAACACTCGCCCTTTATTTCTGGGGCTGCAGAAGTCCAGTAAATAGCTTGCAGTGATCTTTGGCTTTTTTTTCCACATGCCAGGAGTGGCACGATGATCATTTCATTTCATTCTCTCAAAAATGCTGGGAAATGGGATCTCCAAACCGCACTGTTCAGAAAGAGAGGAAACCGAGGCTCATTGGGGTTCCATAGCTTGCCTAGAAGATGGGGTATCTGGGGAGATAAGCCCGGGCCTGCCTGACTCACATGGATGGCAGTGAAGCAAGTGAGAGACAGGCTTAGCAGGACGTGAGCCGTGGCCCTCTCATCCATAGCTGGGACCTGGGATGTCCTCAGCATTGGCGTTTGCAGCTCAGTGGCAAGGGGAGGGTGAATGGGGGAGCAGCGGGGCCTCTCCTACCCTGCGCGCCCCACAGCCCTTGGCCCTGAGCTGATGAAGGGTCTTCGCATGTGTGTGTGTGTGTGTGTGTGTGTGTGTGTGTGTGTGTGTGTGTGTGCCCGGCAGCTGCTGCCCTCCCAAAGCTGGGGATTAGGGTGACGAGGCCCACAGGGCCCTCCGGAGCTGGCTGAAGGCCAGAGCCGCACGGGGCCTTGGGCTCCTGGGACTTCGGCTCCCAGGCCGTTCTCGGAAAAGCATTTGCAGCGAGGCCACTCCAGGTGCCAGGCCGGGCCATCAATCCCTCACTCTTCGGAGCAGTGAGTTTATAAAGTAGCAATTAAATAAGAGCTCTGTAAGTGCTTCTGGGAACTGCCCTGAATGCATTTTCCAAACATAAATAACGGGGACCTCCACTCAGTGCTGAGCACATGCAGAGCAGAGAGGCAGCTCGGAGAAGAAGGGAGCCCTGTTGTGCCGGCCAGCCGGCCTACGTGCCCCTGGTGCGCACGCGCGCTCCACGTAGGTGGCTAGTCCATTTGTCTTGCCTGCCTGGGTGGCATGTCAGCCTGCCTGGACAGGTCGCACGAGGGAATGGTGGCTGTGACTTCACTGGGGAAGGCGGGGGATCCCCGGGCCGTTCTCTTATCATACGAGAGCACAAACAGCAACGATGACAGTGTCTTCGTTGAGCACCTACTATGTGCCAGGAGCCCACAAATCTATCATTGGGAATTTTGGAGACCTGTCAGGGTGACAGAGTCTGGAAGTGAGAGGGGCCCAGAGGAGAATTCTTTAGCCTCTCGCATTCACGAGGCCTCTGCTGTACTCTGGGCACCATTCTGAGAGTTCCACGTCAATCAACTGGGATTCGACTGGGATTCAAGCCCCCCAACAAATTCATGAGGGAGGTCCTCTTATCATCCGACTGGGTAGGGGACAAACTGAAACCCAGAGAAGTTAAATCTCTTGCCCAGCATTTGGGCCCAGGCAGGTGGCTCACTGAGTAGCATCAGCGTGTTGGACCCGAACCCCGGGACCAGCTGCCACCCCGTCTCCTCAGGTCTGATTACCTGCAGCAGTCTCTCCCAGCTCCAGGCTTGACCAGCTTGATCTGAGCCAGAGAACATTCTCTGCATAAGTCCTCCCTGCCCGCTCCCTCCTCCACAAGTGGGATCTCCTGATCTCTCCCTCTCTCTTTCTCTCCCCCCCCCTTCTCTCTCTCTCTTGCCTTAGTCCCCGTGCATCCCTCTCAGCCCCATGTACCAGCGTCCCACGGGCCATGCTTGCTCTGTTCTCACACCTTCATGCTTTTGGTCATGTTGGCCTGTCCTCCCAAATGCTCTTTTCCCATTTGTACCCCTATGTGTTTTAAGCCACAGATGAAGGATTATTCACTCTTAGGAATATCTCCTGACCATCATTCCCAGCCCACTCCACCATCAGATGAATTGGGTGTCCTTTCTCTGGGAGTCCCTCCATGAGAACACACATCACCCTCTTATTCTGGTTGCTTTTTGGGTCTGTGTAGATATTGGTGGGTGGGCGGGTAGAACCCCTTTCCAGAAAGGGTGGACACTCAGATCATGCCTGATCCTGGGTCCCCCTGGGCTCCAGCTGTGACTATTCCTCCCCCATCAGAGCAGTGTGCAAATGAAAAGACTGATTGGAACTGACTTTGGCTCTGCCATTGACTTGCTGTGTGACCTTGGCCAAGTCACTCTACTTCTCTGGGCCTCAGTTTTTTTCATGTGTAAAACAGGAACAATTGTATCTGCTTGACAGGGTTCTTCTGAGAGCTAAAGAGGAGACAGAAAGCAAAGGCACCCAGCAATGGGTATATAATAAATATTTGTACTCCCCCTTCCTTTCCCCTTACCTAGGAAATGGGTTCTCAGGATAGCAGAGGATAGGGATCACTGGGAAGGCACCACGAACTGCCCTTTACAATGTAAGTCTCTAAGTTTGTGATTTTTCTTCCATTCCACCAAAGCGGGGTCTCACTGCTTTTCTTCAGAAGACCCTGACCATAGAGGGGCTCCTCCTTTCCCTGCCTCTCTGGGGGTGATGAAGCCATCATTGCCACCAACTGTATGTCACATGACAACGAAAGGCAGCATTTCTTGAGCGCTGCCTTCCCAGGGGTCTCCCGCCAGAGGATCCCATCGTAAAAACCCCATCAAGAATCTGGCCCCTGTTCACTCCTGAGCTGGGAGTCAGTGATTTCCCTGTCTTGGATTCCATCGAAGTTGCCAGTGATTAAGAAACTCATATATTTTCACACTCATTAAAAGAAACATGATGTTCACTTTTCCAAGAAAAGCCATCCTTGTTTGTAGACCCTGTAATATATTGGGAATGCCTCTTAATTGGCTTCTAGGACTCAGTGTCAGAAGTCAGACCCAAGTTTGTTTATTGACACAAGGAAAAAAATAAAACGTCGTATAATTAGTTGAGTGACTGACTCTAAATTCAGTAACTCCCATTGGTATGTGGCCTTGTCAGGGTTTAAGATTCCATTTTGGGTTATGAAAGAGGCCGGGTCCTAGGTAGTCCAGACACGGCCGCCCTGCATCATAGCTATTGTACAAATGGGCTCAGTGTGCTGTTTGTGTTAAGATGGAAAACTTTTACATGTTTGATTTTTATGCAAGTCAATTAACTTGTTTTTTATAACTGTAAGGGCTTGCTTTGCAAATAAGATTACTTACCACTATAAATTATGGGAACATAGGGGCCTATTCAGACAAAATGTTACACACCCCTAACCCGTGCACTAGGCTGCATGCCGGCCTTCTGCAGGGGGGACAGCGAGGCAAATGGGACGGGGAGGTGAAGGAGGAGGGAGGGGTTATTTTGGTGCATTCTAAGGGACCTTTCCAAGAGGGATGCAAAGGGGGAGGGGACCTGGGGGGGTGGGGACTCGGGAGTGAACCAGAATACACTTCTCTGTGCTGCTTACCCCCACCCTCCCAGGTAGCACAGAGCTGGCCCAGGCCTCCCCTTCTATGGCACTGGAGGGATCTCCTTTGAGGCGTAATTTTTTTTAAATGTTTGCTTCTTGGTGACGGCACATCCCCCTGCAGTTTAGAGTCTGGGGCAGGGCTAAGTCTGGGCTTTATCCTGTCCTCCCTGTCATCTTGTCACCCTCCCTGCACTGTCGGCCCCATGCCTATCTGGCATCCTGTTGGTGACCCCCTCCCACGATACAAGTGGAAGGGGTGAAGGCAGGGCAGAAAGAAGGGAGGAGCAGGCATTCCTACGGGCTCCTGCTCAGGGGTGAGGAGGGGTGAGGAGGGGTCCAGGCAGGACTGAAAAAGAAGAGATCCAGCCACCAGTCCCTGGAACTTCCTCCCTCTCTGCAAATCCTTTGTGATGTCAGGACTCTTGGCTCTTAGGGTCCATGGTGAGCTTGAACGGGCTCCTTCCAGTTCTGGGTCTCAGGTTATTTTTCACCTGCGGCAGGAAGGCAGGAACCCCAGCCTGGGAGACCTCCTAGGGGCGCGTGGTCACATGGGATTCTTAACAGTAGAGATATTGCCCTCCAGCCCCGTGGACATTTGGCAACGTGCGGACACATTTTGATCCCCACACCCGGGGGCCGGGGCGGGGGCGGGGGCGGGGTGGGGTACTGGCATCTAAAAGTGAAGAGGCCGGGATGCTGCTGACCATCCTACAAGGGCAGCTCCCCGCCACAAAGAACTGTCTGATTCAAAATGTCATTGGTGTCAAGTTTGCAAAACCCTAAAGGGTGGAATGGCTCTGAGAAGCCGGAGGGGAGGGAGACTGCCTGGGGGCTGACTCGTCTTTGTGACAGGATTTGATTGACTGAAGAATCAATGTAGAGTATCTAGTCTTCAGCAGAAACAACAAGGATATGATCGCTCACACATGCACAGGAGGCTGCGGTGGCTTCCGTGTTTTGGGAGGTTCGTTATGCTCTGAGACACCGCCCCCCCTCGGAAATCTCTTGGGGCAGCCAGGGAAATAACAGTACTTCCAATAACCCTAAAAAGCATTACGATTGTCATTATTTCTGTGCTGCTAATCAAGAAACTGGGTCGTAAAAATATGAGGTTGTCTAACGTTGGACCGCAAAGCCTCCAAGAGTCGGGCACTCCTCACATACTTGGTGAAGGAATCAGGATGGATGTTATCATATTATCACAAAACAATGGATTTGGGGAAAAGTCAAATGTCATTGCCAGATGTCATTCATTGTCAGGCATGACTTCACCACATTTGCAAATACTTCCCAAAGGGAGGCCTTCCTTCTTAAGATAATCGTGCTATCCTCCACATACCTTGAGTACTTTGGACCCACTCTTCTTGGGTCACAGGTTGTGGCCTCCATGTCTGTCACCTCTCTTGAACTGGGGGTTCTTTGAGGGTAGGGGCCATGTCTTAATCATCTTGACAGGCTTCTTTGAGTTGTGGGTTTCTTTTCCAGAAAATAGGAATAATGGCTCCTACCTCATCAGGTGGACCTCCGTTAAATGTTTGTGGAGCGCCTGGACCAAGTAAGAACGCTGAATTCTTCTTGTGGCCCCGGTCTCTGGGCGGCCCCCACCCCTTCATCCTTCCTCCTGCTTCCTTGATGTCACATTTGAGTGCCGAATGGCAGAGACAGAAAAAGATTTGTGGAGAGTGTGAGAAGCCTCATTGAACTCCGAGGATTTTATCTTACTTTTTAAAGCGTGGTTTATGGAAGAATGGAGGATCATTGGTATCCAAGGGGAATTGGCCTTTGAGAATTCAATTTGCATCCCAGATAGGAACCGGTGGGGAGATTTCCGCTCTGGTTCTTCGGAAGGCCCAAGAATTCAGTGTCCCCAAAGAGAAGAAAATTGAAAGGGTCACTTGGGAGGAGGGTTAGCTCCTGGCCTTGCACATGGCAAGATTCGCATCTGGCCCAGTGTGTGTGCTCCCTGCTGCGCCGCTCACGAAGTGTATCCACCGGAGGGAGGCTTTCGAAAGCTTGTCAGACGTCTTGGCCGGAACTCTGTCCAAGCCTGAGTTGCCGTTATGATGTAGTCTGTTCTACTCTAGATGCTGTGGGGACAGAGCATAAATGATAAGGGCTTTGTTTTCCAAATTGTCAGTGGTTTTGAGGACGTATCATTGTGTTCATTCATTCGTTCGTTCCTTCCTCTTTTTTTTTTTTTTTTTTTTTTAGTGTCTTCCATGCAAATAGCTGTGTGGCCCTGGGCAAATTAACCTCTGCAAGCCTCAGGTTTTTTTTTCCTTCTATTTAACAGGAATAATAAAACTCACTTCATAGGATTAACTGACTGGTTTCAGGCACACGGTAGTACCCAGGAAATGATAGTTATTATTAGAGCCTAAAAAGCTGTGAATCGTGCGCCTGGGTGGCTCAGTTGGTTGGGCGACTGCCTTTGGCTCAGGTCATGGTCCCGGAGTCCCGGGATCGAGTCCCATATCGGACTCCCGGCTCTGCGGGAAGTCTGCTTCTCCCTCTGACCTTCTCACCTCTCATTCTCAGTCTCTCTCTCTAATAAATAAATAAAAAATCTTTAAAAAAAAAAAAAAGCTGTGAATCTTGCAGTATCAGTCAAGGCGTAAAAGATATGTGATAAAATGTATTTAGTAGCATAAGGATGAGTTTTAAGTGATGCCTCAGGGTGTGTTGAGGACTCTAAACATAGTCCCTGAAGAATCCTAGAGGGCTCCCCAGAGAAGGAGAGACATAAGTCTCAAGTAAAGAGTATCCCAGATCTTAGAGCTAGAATCAATAACCCTAGCCTCCAGTCTGACACAGCACAATTGTTGTTATTTTCTCATCTTTGAGTTAAAGAAACTGAAGATAGGTGAAATGAAGAGACTTCCGCCCATTAGATACTACCGCTACGTTCTTTTCACAAAATGAGGAAACAGGTCCAGAGAAGATAACTCTCCCCCTGCCCCTTGGTGACACATCGTTCATTGGCAGTGGACCTCTAACGGGACTGTAGGTAGCCAGGCTCCAGAGACCAGGATTGTAACCTCCAGACTCAACAGGATCGTTGGCTATCACGGGAAGCACATTGAACTTAAAGCCAGACCAACCTGGCTTCTAATCTCAACAAACTATCTTGTGGACCTGGGGAAGCCACTTCCCCTCCTGAGCTTTAGTTTCCTTATCTGGGAACCGGAAATGATGATGATATCCACCCCTAGGACACTCATAGAATGATAAATACCATTCACATGGTTCCTTAGAGTTTTGCAAGGTTCCTTAGACAGAGTAAATTATACCTTTGGCTGTTGTAGGCTCTTTACAGTTTACAAGAGCTTTTGCAAACATGACTATGGGATTTGCTCAGAGACCCAGTGCAGTATACAGAACAGAGATTTTATGTCCCTTCAATAGAGGAGGGAAAGTGAGCCAGAGAGGGAAAGAAGGGTGAAGGGAAGTATTTTAAATTCCCCATTGGAGAGCTGAGCAGCTATTATATTCCAGTATCACATTATCTTCAGGGGTAAAGGGATTATCTTCATTTTCTTGACTGAAGAACTGTGGCTCCAAAAAACTATATAACTTGCACATGGTCATCGAACCAGTAATAAGCAGTGTTGGGATTTAAACCAAGATATGTTGGACCCCAGACATGGTGGAGTGATTTGCCCCATGGTCATAAGACAGTAAGGGGCACTTAAGACAGCCAAGGAGGGGTCCCCCTGCGGTCTTCCAGGAACAGATCCGGTCCTCTGCCACCTCACCATGTGGTTAACCTTCAAGTGAGTTGGGTTCCAAATTCTAAGGGAGCATTGACTTATATAAAAGGTTAAAAAGCTAGAACCCCAGAGACAGGAAATATCACCTTCCTTGATTAAACGTGGGAAATCTTTCCATTATGGATAAGATTTGCTGTTGACAGGAAATCTTCACAGACATAAATGGATCCTATCTTCTAGCAAAGTAGTTTGGTCATGGCTTAACTCAAGAGATTTAAGAAGCTGACCCACCTACAAGATTATCAATGGGAAGGGTTTGCTGACTTTGTCAAGTGCAGTCTACCACAAAAGTCTGAGAGAATGATGGGTGTGGTTTTATGATAAGTGCAATCAGAAGGTCTACATGGATTCTGGAAAAGAGAGGGTGACCTGGAGCTGGAGAAATGGGATTCAAATCTTGGTTTCTCCACTGTTGGCTGAATCATTCAACTTCTTTGCACCTAACCATCTTCATCTGTAAATTGGGGATGATAATGTCTTTTTTCTTTTTTTTTTCTTCCTTCCTTTCTCTCTCTTTCTTCCTTCCCCCCTTCCTTTCCTTTTCTTTCCCTTCCTTCCTTCCTTCCTTCTTTCCTTCCTTTCCCCTTCCTTCTTTCCTTCCTTTCCCCTTCCTTCTTTTCTTCCTTTTTCCTTCCTTCCTTCCTTCCTTCCTTCCTTCCTTCCTTCCTTCCCTCCCTCCCTCCCTCCCTCCCTCCCTCCCTCCTCCATCATGGGGTTGTTTGAGACTCTAAAGGCACAATGGATGATTAAACTGTATTGTACAATATCTCTGATTTTCTTTTCTTAAGGAGTAGCCATGGAGAATAGTAAAAAATTGGTGAGTGAGACTATTTCTGTGCATCACCAGCACAAACCAGAGGAGAGAGGCTTTAGACAGTGAGGTCGGTAGAGAAGGGCAGTGTGTCCTGCCTGTGATGTGTTTCACCAGGCTCTACCTTATGAACATGGTGATGGTGATGATGCTGGCACCATAGTACTTTGCTGCTTACAGCACCCTTCCACATCTGGTTCTTATTTTCAGTTCACCAAGTTGATCTTACTTTCTGAGCTTTCTACCAAGTTGTTACTGCTACCTAGAATATCTCTTCCTTCTCTTTGCCAGACTATTTATCCTTCAGTATCAATCTAGATATCTCATTCTCAGGGAAATAATTTCTGATCCATTCTACTTCCACGCTGGGTGAAGAGGCTTTCTGAGTGTTTCTCCTCCCATAGTTCGTGTTGTAATTATTTGTTATGTGTCTGTATTTTCCCCGTCTTCCTTTGATGAGACCCGGTGTTGGCTCTTGTTCATCTTTGGACTCCCAGAGCCTAGAATGGAGTTAGGCACATGGATAGTGCTCAATGGAAATTGCTGTATGAATGAGTGAATGAACTTGACCTAGTGACAAATGGAATCTGGAAGCCAGATACAGCTGGAAGACACCCGAGAGGTAGTGCAAGCCAATTCTCCATTTCAGATGATGGAACCAAAATCCAAGAATTAAATAACAGTCCCGAAGGCGTCCTGCCTGTTGCTGGAAGAGCCACCCTGGACACAGCCCTTTGATTGGTTCAGTATTGCCTTTTCTGTTTGTTCCCACTCTGTGGTCTCTATTACAATTTCAGAATGATGTTGGATATTTAGGTACCTTAGTCTTGGGTTGGGAACACTCCAGACGGTAGTCAAGGTGATGTAATGGAAAGGACACTGCAGCTACCCTGACTTCTCCCCCTCTCTTTACCCTTCACATCCAATCAATCACCAAAACCTGTCACTTTTGCCTCCTGAGAAGTTCTTGCATCAATTCCTCTCCATCCCTAATCATTCCATGACGAAAGACCACCCAATCTTGAGCCTGGACACTGTAAAATGTTATTAATTGCTCTCTTCTTCTGATGTATCCTCTATGTGATATACATAACCCTTCAGTGGCTTCACATGAATGGCTTTTAGTGGCCTGTAATGGCCTTGGAGATAAAGTCTAAACTCCTGAACTTGGATTACAGGGCCCTCCTTTGCATGGCCCCTGACTTCCGCCACAGTTACTATTTCCCCAGCATTCCTAGGCTCATACTCTGTCACAGTGACTCTGAACTATACCGAGTTGCCAGGTCACATCCAGCTATTTTAGGTCTCTGTGCGTGTGGTCATGCCACTCCCCCTACCAGGAATGCCTTTTCTCTTCCTCTCTGCTTCCCCATTTTGCTTGACTCACTTTTTTTTTTTTTTTAAAGATTTATTTATTTATTTGACAGAGAGAGAGAGATATCACAAGTAGGCAGAGAGGCAGGCAGAGAGAGAGGAGGAAGCAAGCTCCCTGCTGAGCAGAGAGCCCGATGCGGGGCTCAATCCCAGGACCCTGAGATCATGACCCGAGCCGAAGGCAGAGGCCTTAACCCACTGAGCCACCCAGGCACCCCTGCTTAACTCACTCTTACTTATCCTCCAACTGGGCTCATCCTGGGCTGGACTAAGGGCTCACATAGCAGCATTTGCCGACCTCAAGGTCAGAAACCTGTTCTGCTCATCTATATAGCTCCAATACTTGGTTTAACAGGTACAGCAAATGTATGTTGAATTAGACTTTATCTGGAGTTAAAAGAGGAGTTCTAATCTTACTAGCTGTGTGGTCTTGAGTATACCATTTTCCTTTTTTGGACTTCAGTAGATATGTATTGTGTAACTACTAGGTGTAGACATGATAGAAGGTTTAATTTCCTCTAATGTGAAGTGGAAGAGGAAAGGGAGTTACTGCACATAATTTTGGAGTTCCCTCAATTCTAAATGACATAGTTCTCACCTCACTTCCACTGACGTAACGTCACACCATTGTAATATGGCGTAGTATGTCCATGACAGCTTGGGGGATCAGTTGTAGCACGGTGGTCGAGAAACCAGACTTGACATCTGATGAAGAGCTTGTGAACAACTGATTGGTGTTCTCTTAGAGAATCAGTTTCTTTGCCTCAAAAAGTAGCAGTAATAATAAAGCTGTTCTTGGGCTGATGGGAGAATCAAGCAGCGTGCTGTGTGTGATGTGGTTTGTGGACCCTTGTGCTCAGGGTAACTGTAGAGAATGGCTCTTAGTGGCCTGTCTCCCATAAGAGGGACTCAAATGAGCTGTGAGTTTCAACATCCGATAGGGGGTACAAGGTATGGATTCTGCGATACCAGACTTAGAGCGACTGGGCTTGACTTTTCCATCCAGGGAAGCTCTCCAGCCCCAAAAGCTGGAAATGAGCTAACTGCCCCTAGTCGTAGATGCCACAGGGGCTGAAGTCTCGAACTAGCTTTACCAGTGGCCATGCTTGGGGAAGGCTTGTGTGGTGTAGCCAGGGGCTTGAGTTCCTTTGCTCTGTCTCCATGCTAGACAGAGGGTGGCTTTGTTTGTTGTTAAAGCTGAGGTTTTCCACCCAATTCCCCTGTGTCCTCTCCCTTGGGAACATGTCTGTTGCTCATGGGGGCAGGCTAGCCTGGCCCTCCGAATGATACCTTTGAGCTAGATGGACAGCCCTTGATCTGCAGGATAGCGGGCTGGGGGAAAGAGCAACTATGGCACCTCCTCCTTGCTGCTGGGATGTGTTACCATGGATACCAAAGGCAGGGAAGCAGAAGAAGCAGAAGAAAAATAAAAGCCGTAGTATGTGTGTGTGTCTGTGTTCGTGTGTGGCATGTGCACGGCTGTGCTCTCCTGTGTGACAGCCAGAGGGAAAAGAAAGCTGGTCATTTCTGAGGAGCCCTGACATTTTAACGATTCGGTTGAAATTGTCCAAGGTGGATTAACACTTCCATTCACCGTATTAGGTGGCCCCCTGCATGATGCTGCATAGTCAGAACAGGACTCAGAATCCCGGCCCCTGTCTCCCTTCCTGTTCCTTACCGTTTGCCTCGATCCCCATAGGTGACAAAGAATGCATTTCTTAAGTGCTCTAGGTGGCAGGTGCCGTGCTAGACTCTGATATTTCTTATTTGCTTTTATCCTGGCAATAACCCCGCAGGATAGATGATGCTACTCCTATTATACGGATGGGGGAGGGGGCAGTTAAGGAGTTTGAAGGTGCAGGTTGAGAAGTCAGAATGCCTGAGTGAATCCCAGACCTCCCTTTCCTTGTCGCTGTCCTGTGTCTCAGTGTCCACATCGGGCGAGGAGGGTCAGTTGAGGCACGGGGAATGCTCAGCACAGTGTCCTGTGAATGATTGCTGGTATCGCTGGTTTTTCCCAGGCAGGTGGGAAGGAAGGCATTTTTAAAGTCTTTGTTACTGTACAGTAGCTCCCATGGGCTAAGTCCTCAACACAGGAATGGAAGGATAATGGGGCGGGTGTGCTGCTGTCAGGGACGGGGAAGGACTGGATAGTTTATGGCTAGACTCTCAGAGGGGGCTGCCACTCCAGATCCCTCTCACCCCATCACCTGACCTCTTTTTCCTCGCCTCGGTCATCTGACTCAGATGCTGGTTTGACTTTCCCAACCTGAGAAGGTCATGTCTCTGGAGATGCATAGGGGTAGGAGCGGCAGTGGTCTGTCTCTGAGAGCTGGACTGGACTCTTACCTAGTAGGGATCCTGTGAACATGGCCCTTTCAACCCCCCCGGGTCCCTCCCACACACCTCTCAGGGCTTTGGAGACTATAGAAGTGTTTCTCTGACATGGCGGGATAATGGGTCTATTCGGGACATTTTAAGACTAAATGCTTCCCTTGGGAGCACAGAAAAAAGATAATCGTATCGTGTTTTTAAAAATTATGATCTTAATCTGGGGAGGATGGTAACCTGGTGTATCATGGGTGTCACTAGAATCTAGTCCCAGCCCCAGTGCTAACCAGCTCTGTGACTTTGGGCAAATCATCCCAACTCTCCAGGCCTTTGTGTCCCTGCCTCTAATGTGAGAGGGCTGGAGTTAGTGGCAGTCATATTGCTCTAACGTCCCTTCCATGTTGGTCCTCTGTGACTTTATCCCCAGTTTCTCCGGGTTTAAATAGGCCACAGTTCCTCATTGTCCAATCTTCATCCTCAACCCAGCTCCTCACGAAACAGCAGTATCTAGAGAAGACCATCCCTAGTTGCCGTTCACAGGGCTTTCCCATGAGACTGCCATGATCTTTGGGGCTACCTCTCTCTGCTTTTTCTCTGGGGATGGCCTGAGTGCTCTTTGCAGAAGCACAAATTATTTTATTTTATTTTTTTTAGAAGGAAATATTACAAATGCAATTATTTTATTTATTTTTTAATTTTTTTTACAAGATATACTTTTTCAGCTTTTTTCCCCAAATATGTTTCTTTTATTTTTTCAGTGTTACAAGATGAATTGTTCATGCCCCACACCCAGTGCTCCATGCAATATGTGCCCTTCTCAATACCCACCACCAAGCTCCCCCAACCCCCCACCCCTTCCCCTCCAAAACCCTCAGTTTATTGCTCAGAGTCCACAGTCTCTCATGGTTTATCGCCCCCTCCGACTTCCCCCCATTCACCCTTCCCTTCCTTCTCACAATGCCCTCCATGCTTTCCTCATGTAAGTGGGACCATAAGATAATTGACTCTCTCCGCTTGACTTATTTCACTCCCCATAATCTCTTCCAGTCCCGTCCACGTTGATACAAAAGTTGGATATTCATCCTTTCTGATGGAGGCATAATACTCCTTTGTATATATGTACCATATCTTCTTTATCCATTCATCTGTCGAAGGGCATTTTGGTTCTTTCCACAGTTTGGCAATTGTGGCCATTGCTGCTATGAACATTGGGGTATATGTAGCCCCTCTTTGTACTGCATCTGCTTCTTTGGGGTAAACACTGAGTAGCACAATTGCAGGGTCATAGGGTAGCTCTATTTTTAATTTCTTCAGGAATCTCCACACTATCTTCCAAAGTGGCTGCACCAACTTGCATTCCCACCAACAGTGGAAGAGGGTTCCCCTTTCTCCACATCCTCTCCAGCATTTGTTGTTTCCTGTCTTGTTGATTTTGGCCATTCTAACTGGTGTAAGGTGGTGTCTCAGTGGAGAAGCACAAATTATTAATGATGGTGACTTGCGTTTGCACAAGGCTTGAGAGCTTACCCAGGCCTTAATATTATCAGTCCCCTAGCTGGGGTGGGGTAGAGCAAAGAGCTTAGTTTCAACTTCAGAGTCTATACTTTTAACCACCTGCATCACCTACGCCTTCAGAAGATCTACCTAAGTTGAAGTTGGAATTAACCAACATTCATTAAACAAACCAACAGGTTCTATTTGGATTTTATTTTAAAAAAGAACACAACAAAAAAACAAAACAGAGCCCCTTCTCACACCCAGTCACTCAGTTCCTCCTTCACCACAAGTTTATGAGTTGCTTACAATGCTTAGGCACCGTTTTGGATAATATGGTTGAAAATTAGTCTCAAATACAGTGTCTGCCCTCGAAGGGCTTTGAAATCTGGAGGCAGCCTGATACGGGTCCATAGCAGCGAGTGCAGTGTTGTCAGTGCGGGTTTGATGCGATGAGCTGTGGACTGCAGATGAGAAAGCACATGGGTTTTGGAATTTGAATCCCGGTTCTGAGTCCTGGCTCTTCCGTGAACTAATTAAGAGTCCTCGGGTAATTCAGCAAATCTCCCCGAACCTATCACACAGCAGTGGCAATACCGCATAGGATTACTGTTGGAGTTGACAGGCTACAATGCACATAAAGGACCCAGGACAGTGCCTATCACTTATGGGAAGTTAATAGCTATTATTTATTGTTATTATTATTAATCATCAGCACCGTGGGAGGACAAAGCATGGCTTGATTAATTCTACCATGGGCGAGGGCTGAGGAGGTTCCATATGAGCTGTGCCCTGAAGTATGAGTGGGTTTTCCCTAGGTGGAATCCTGGCTTGGGGTGATGGGGTAAGGGGGCATTTCAGGTAGAGCAAATGGTGTAAGCAAAAGCATCAAAGGCCTAGCGGGTTTAGGTAGGTTTAGGTAGTCATAAGTAAGTTGGTGTGGCTGGTTGGTAGGGCTGGGGTGGAGCAGAAAATGGTGGCAGATTACAGTGGAAAGTTTGCATCATAGACTATAAAGGACCTTGGATGCCATGCTAAGGAAGTCGACCGTGGTTCTATAGCAAAGGGGAGATACCAGAAGTGTGTAGGAAGTAGGAGAGACATCTGGCCCAGGGCAAAGGTCTGGGTGCTGGCCATACAAGTGTGATACATCCCACGGTGGGAATCCCAGAGCGTCCTGTCAGGCAGAGGAGAGCATCAATCTCCAAAAGTCCAGCCAGAGAGAGGAATCGCAGTGAGCATGACCCCTAGGGATCCCAGGGGTCTGGAACCATAGTGTGGGAAAAATGTAGACAGCAGCAGAGGCCTGGGCCCTTGGGAAATCTGCCTTGGAATGTGGCATTTGGGGGAAGCCATAATCTTGGGGGTGACAGGCGCTCGGGTCCACAGATTAGTTACCAGCTGCCCCATATACTCCCATCAGAATTTCTCCATTAGTCTTGGTCTCTAACCTGAGATTTGACATTGACCAGGTCATTTCCCATCTCTGGGCCTGTTTTTTCATGCTTCAAGGTGGTGGTGATCCTGAGTGGGTGGATGCCTTTTAAGGATCTTCATTACTAACGTTGCCTATTGACTGTCTCGGGGACCTTGACCTACCTGGGTAGGCTTGTCTCTCTCAGTGCTGGGTCTCTGCCCTTGAAGTGAGGTGAGAATGATACCAGTGAAGACTGTTCCTGGGAGAGAGTCACTTCTAGGTGATTTCCTGGTTAAGGGCCAATAACTAGGATTGAGGAATTTCTAGAATTAGAACAAACTGGAGCAAATTTACCTGGGCTGGATTCCTGTCTGTTTATGTAAAACAGACTCCTTGGTTTCCTAATTTCCTTTCATCCTGATCTTTTTTTTCCCTCTCTCTCTCAGCTTTGCCTTTAGTCATCGGTTTTCCCACTTCTATCCATTCTTTGGCTTATAATTAAAACAACAACAATGACAGCCAAAACCCAAAAATCAACTGGCACTAAAATACAAAGCCTTTTTGTCAGTGGGGAAAAAGAAGAATCTACTGGATTCTTTCTCCCAGCTGTAGACCATGCAGGGTTGAGGACCTGAGGATATAGCAAGTCACTGCCTTTGGGTAGTGGGACCTCCTGACCATGGGGGTACGGAATAGGCCTCAGAATTGGGAAGAGGGAAAGAAAGCATGGTGGGCTGGACTCCTGTATCCTACCAGGAGCTACACACATGGAACACATTGGAACATCCCAATAGGCTGGTAAGGTAGATATCATTATGTCCATTTTAGTTATGTGGAAACGAAATCTTTAGGGAGGTGATAGCTAATGGCTGTAGAGCCAGGGTTCAAACCCAAGCTGGTCCAGGGTATCTCTTCCCCACCCCACCCCCCTAAATCTAAAATTGCATTCCCAGTAGAAAGGTTTTTGCCCCCAGGGCAACTTATTCTTCAAGCCTCAGTTTCCTTATCTATAAAATGATAATCAAAATTCTGGCTCTGAGCTCTTGCATGGGTTTTGAAAGAGATAATGAATGTGAAAGTGGATTTTAAACTGGAAAGCATCAGGCATGAGTTAGTCATTGTTTAATTTTATTATTCCCTGGGCAGGAAGGATCAAGCTTTAATGGTTCGGCAGATAAGGTAATCTCTCCCATTTTTAAGGATTTCAGATGTGGGGAGAGGTGAATCTTCTACTCAGCCCTGGAGAGTCTTTTCAGAATTTTCTCTATGGAATCAGTCAATGCTATCTAGCCTCAGATGGGAGGGCTTCTCTAGGTGGTAGGTTCCCTTTTACTGGAAGGTTCCTTGATTTGTTAAAAGAGTTTATCTGCAACTCAGCCACCCTTCTCCACCTACTCAAGCTGACAGGGACCTTCACAGTCAGTAAAGTGGGAGTCACTGTAATCCCCAGAATGATAGAGTCACTGTAGAGTCATCTGAATAGCCCTGGCTCCCTGCTGTGTATCCACATTTGGGTACATTCTTTTTTTTTTTTTTTTAAGATTTATTTATTTATTTGAGAACGAGAGAGAGCAAGAATGCACGAGCAAGCCTGTACACTGGGGCTGTGGGGGGGGGGCGGTGGTGAGGGTGGTGGCCGAGGGAGAGGGATGTGGAGGGGCAGGGGGAGAGAGGGAGGGAGAATCTCAAGCCGACTCCTGCTGAGCACGGAGCCTGACCTGGGGCTCCATCTCATGACCTTGAGATCATGACCCGAGCCCAAAGCAGGAGTCAGATGCTGAACCCACTGAGCCACCCAGGTGCCCCTCACATTTGGGTGTATTCTTAAATGTTCTCTGGATCACTATTTAACAAGAACTGGACTCTGTTCTCCATTATTCTCAGAGCTTATACTAGGAATCTGATCAATTTATATTTCCTCATTTCTTCAGTGTGTCAGTCATCCACCCTTTATACATACTGAATGTCTATATGTGTCCCAAACTCACTGTGGTGAGTAAAATGGAGGGAGGTGACAGTGGAGGAGATGGAGGGCACAAACATCTGAAAATTATGAATATCAGTTACAAACTGTGAAGAAAATGTCCTGAGAGCCCAGAGAGCATGGATCAGAGGGGACTCAGTGCTTTTCCTATGGACGGGATCTGAAGCCAGTGTGGCCTCAGGTGTGCCAGTGGCAGAGAAGGCATCCCATGAGGGGACAGCATGTGCAAAGGCCCTGGAGCAGGTGGGGAGCGTGGTGCATGGGAGAACTGGAGTGAGACTTGTGGCTTGAACCTGGAGGCAGGTGGAGAGAGGCCTCCGTCTGCTAAGGATTCTGGCCTTTATCCTCAGAGCCATGGGAAGTCATTGAGAAGTTTTATGCAGGGGAGTGACAAGACCACATGTGTATCTTAAGGTCACTTAGGCTGCAGCGTGGAGAATGGATTGGAGCTGGGGCGAGCATGGAATCAGGGAGACTGGTTGGGATTCTAAACTCAGGGAGCATGAAACCCCTCCGCTTCTCCCAACAGCCTGTCAGAGGGCTAGTGCCGTTTGAATCTCGGCTCTACCACCAGCTAGCTGTGCAATCTTGGGCGAATCACCCAGGCTTGCTGTTTATACCAGTTTCCACATCTGTAAAATGGGGAATAACTAGTTCCCTAGCTCGACTAATTTTGTTCCCTTCATTGAATAAATCAGACACCCGTCAGGAGTCCTTTATAACGCAGGCTGGGGAAGAGGCTGCCAAACCCAGTGACTGTGGGGCCTGTGTCCCTTGGCAGGTGCAGGCCAGCACTGTCGTCCTTCTTATTGGACGCACTCACTGAGCACTCGCCAGATGTGCAGTTGCCCGAGCCTGACCAGGGAGATGTAGCGGCAGCCGGAGCTCCCATTCCTGATGGCACCAGCTACTCCTGCCTCCACCATCTGGAGTGAGCTCAGCGAGCATCCTTTCTTCATGCTGTGCGCTTCCGTTTTCCTATCTGTAAAGCACCCCAGTGGCCATGTATCGCCCCGGGCAGTACTTGTGCTGTGCCGCCACGGCTCAGGCACTGTGCTAGGTTCTGGGGACGTAAGACTGACCTAGTTCCTGCCCTTCAGTTTTCATGTCTTATTGTACTTAAAACTACATACATGAAAGTGCTTTTAAGCACTGACCCTGTTTATATTTAGAACGACTGTAAAGGGATGGTTGAATAGAAATCTGGAAATACTGCTTCCGGTGCCAGTTCTGTTTCAAAGGAACGAGAACAGAGACAAGTCAATTGGCTTTGACGAGCCTTAGTTTCTGCAGTCAAATGAAGGAGGGAAGAACTTTCAGGCCATCTTACTTTATTTTTATTTTATTTTTATTTTTTATTTTTTTAAAAAGATTTTATTTATTCATTTTAACAGAGAGAGAACACAAGCAGGCAGAGAGGCAGGCAGAGGCGGAGAGAGGAGCAGGCTCCCCGCGGAGCAAGGAGCCCGATGCGGGACTCGATCCCAGGACGCTGGGATCATGACCTGAGCCAAAGGCAGCTGCTCAACCAACTGAGCCACCCAGGTGTCCCAGGCCATCTTATTTTAAATGTTGTAATTCTATCATTTCTCCCTCAAAATCTGGATCCTCTTCCCCAATTCTGGATATGGTTTCCTCCGGGCCTTCCTTTTTGTCTTATTTCGAAGAATCAGACTTGACTTTTTACTTTCAGTCTCCTTCTCTTAGCAAATCCAGGGGTCCCAACCACAGATGCTACAATGGTTTTGGTGGGTGATAGGATGAGAGAAGGGGGCAATAGGGAGAGGTGAGGACCTTGGTAAAAGAAAGGAGGTGTGTTCCATTTAAAGAAGATAGCTGCTTTTCCAATCCCCAAATGATTGCTCTATGGAGAAATGCAGGCTGGATCTAACTTCTGTTTTCCTTTAATGTGTCTCTCGGTTTTGGGTTTTGTCCTCCTCTCTCCCTCCATCCTGGTCACACCGTCCCCTGGAACTAGATGGCAGTAGCAGTCTCCTCTGTGGCCTTCCGGCCCGCAGGCATAGCTTTCTAAACTTTTTTTTTTCCCCAAAAACGTTTATTTTATTTTTTCAGTGTTTCAAGATTAATTGTTCACATACCATACCCAGTGCTCCATACAATACGTAAACTTTTTTTTTATACGACTCTAATCCAGAAGAATCTTCCCACCCCATCCTTTCTTCAAGAACCTACGATGGCTCCCTAAGGGAACCCCAAGCCTATCCACTTCCCTTTACCTTGTATTTATTGAACACATTTACTATGGTAAGCATTGTACTATACACTGTGGAGACTAAAAAAAAAAATGAGTTATGATGAAAAAATTCTGTCACTTAAAAATTCTCACAGCCTAGGACAGAGCTTAACCTTTGTGTTACTTTAGACTTTAGAATCTGATGAGAACAACGGACTCTTCGCAGAAAAAACACGTGCAAACACATTTTCCACACACTCTGTGGAGCCAGCCTCCGTGAAGCCCAGCAGGTTAAGCACCCCCTTCCTTGAGAAGGTGCAACACTCGGGTTATAGTGTGATGAGAGCAGAGAAGGGGGTGGTTTGCTCCAGCCAGGGGAAGCCTTCCTTTCTGGATCTGATGTCACTTGCAAATCACACAGGCCTGCATTTGAATCCGAGTGTTTCTGTGCTTCTGTTGACCAGATGCGCAGATGCGTGTCCTTGGGCCAGTCCCTCAACTTCTCTGAGCCCCGTTTTTCTCATCTGTATGATAGCAATGATGCTTACTTCGCAGGGAGGGTGGAATGAGATGACACATACGAAGCAGCAGGCTGGGAGTGTCCCTCAAGAGCATTGGGGCCTTCTTTGCACCTTTGCACCAAGGTTCCTGGCAGATGTACAGACATTAAAATGTAAGGTTGTGTGTGGAGTATAAAGAAAATCATGGAGGGCATCGTGAGAAGGAAGGGAAGGGTGAATGGGGGGAAGTCGGAGTGGGCAATGAACCATGAGAGACTGTGGACTCTGAGCAACAAACTGAGGGTTTTGGAGGGGAGGGGGTGGGGTGTTGGGAGACCCTGGTGGTGGGTATTGAGAAGGGCACGTATTGCATGGAGCACTGGGTGTGGTGCATGAACAATCAATCTTGTAACACTGAAAAAATAAACATATTTGGGGGAAAAAAAATGTAAGGTTGTGCTAGTCCAGAGATGGCTGCCAGGTACTTGGGGAAATACTGCTCAATCCCTTTTCCTTATCGTTTGTCATCCTCTGACCCGCTTTATCAACATTCGTCTCTTGTCCGCCCTTGCCCAGGTGAGAAGTTGGGGTTGCTCTTTCATCTGAGCAACCTCTTCTGTGTACGGATCCTTGCAGGCATGAAACATCAGGTGACTTTCCGACTCCTCCATCAGCCCCCACATCCAATCAGTCCCTGAGTCCTCTCTGGTCTTTAGGCAAGTGATTTTTGTGTTCATTGGCCTTGATACTCCTCAAGTATTGACCCTAATTGATTCTTCCTGGTTCCTAGCAAGGTCCTTGTTAACTAACCTCCCAGTGGCCGCTATCCCATTTCTAATCTGCCCTAGACACTGGCACCAAATCTAAATGGAAAATGATATACCTTTCCATTTTTTGTGTCCTGAGCATACAATACAGAGCCAGGCTATAGAAAGTGCTTGTGGTAGGTTAAAGATGTCCCCTATTTCCTTACTCCTGTTCCCATGGAGAGGTGAGGTCTAATTTCCTTTCTCTTCCATCTGAGTGGGTTTTGAAGACTTGGTAACCAACGCACCGTGTGGATACAACGTTGCAGGACTTTTGAGACAATGCCATAAGAAGTCTTGCAGCTTCCATCCAGATCTCTTGGGCTACTTTCAGAGCCATGAGTCACCATGTAGGAAGTCCCACTATTCTGAAGCCTTCAGGCTGTGGGAAAACCCAAGCCTCATGGAGGAGCCACTTGCAGGGGCTCTAGTTGACAGGTCAGCTGAGCTCCCCAAGCTGGCTCGAAGCCATTTGGGAAGTGGATCTCCGGGGCTCAGCTGACCCCATGAGTATCAGAGAGGAACTGCCCAGCTGAGCCCTTTCCCACTTCCTGACACACGGAATCATGAGCAAAATAAAATGGTTGTTCTAAGATTGTTAGTTTTGGCGTAGCTTGTTGTGCGCCAATAGATAACCAAAACCGGATCAAAACTGTTGAATGAATGAAGTAGTAGTGTGCTACTGGTGTCACTGTCCATTGGCAGTAGTGCGCTGATGGTGTCACTTTCCTATTCGAGAGCTCTCAATGGCTCCCTATTGCTGGAAAAATACTGTTTAGTGCCTTTAGTTGGTATTCAAGGTCCTTCATAACTTGGCGTCAGCCTGCTTTTCAGACATTCCCAGATACTTTTCCAACATCATGTCTTTTTACTTATCTGTGCAGCTTTCTCCATTCAAATGTCCTTTCTATCCACATTCCCACCTCGGGAAACAACATTTAACTCGCCCTTTGAGACTTTCGTCAGATGCCTTCTCTGGCTGCTCAGTCCAGCAGTGAGTCCTCCCCTTTCTGTCCCTACTTTGATATTTTTCTAACTCTTCTTTCATTTATCCTGTTCTTCATTTCTTACCTCTTCTTCCTGTGTGCATGGGTGTGTGTGTGTGTGTATGTGTGCATGGGTGTGCATGTGGAGGGAGAGGTTAGGGAGTGGGGCCCAGGCACATAAGGAGGCACACAAACATGTTGTGTGTGGCCTACCAGGCATGAATCCCCACAGAGCTTGAGTTGGGACTTGCCAACACATCAACTGGCACATTGTGTCTCCCAAGCCAGGTGCTCAAGTGCTTGAAGGGGGGAAGGGTATTTAGAAGAAGCACAGGCTTTGGTGTCTGGTCAGATTTTAGATCATAATTGTGTCACTTACTGTGTGGCTTTCAGCAAGATGCATAAACTCTCTGGGCTCAGTTTCCTCATTTGGAAACTGGAGACCTGATCAGAATGCGTGGAAAGGCCCAGCCACGTGCTTGGCTCATCGCAGGCCATTAAAGACTGCTTGCTGAGTAGACACAGCAGATCAGAGCTTCTTGATGCTCAACTGTTATTATGTCAGTTGTGGAGAGAACTCTCCCCCTCAAAAATAAATAAAATTTAAAAAAAAAATTTCGAAAAGAAGCGAAGAACAAATAACAAGAGATGAGTGAAAAGGCACAGCGGAGGCCACCTGGCCCAGCCCAACTCTATTAATCCGTGTGATCAGCCTGCCCCGCGGAGGTCTCAGTCTTCTCATCTGTAAATTGAACGGTGGGCACGGGAAAATAAGCTCCCCTCCAGCACTGACATTCCAAGAGCATTAAAGAAAAAGGATGAATCACCCCTTCAAAATACCAATATGGGCTGGGCCCTCCCCCTGCTGTCCCCATCCAGCACAGCTAAGAGCTCTTAATACACAGGCAGCTTCCTCCTGCAGCTGCCACCAAACTTCAACCCCCTTTCCCAGGGGTCTCAGAAGCAAGACTGATAATGAACCCCTGGCCTTCTCCCTCTCAACAGGGAACCAGATCCCGTTCCCAGATTCTGGGGGCCAGAGGGCCCTCCCCTGAGGGTGCTGGCTTTCCGTGGACATTTGGCTTTGGTATACTTGTGCATGAAGTGTGGGGAGTGTTGGAAGGGCGGAAGGAAGGAATAAAGGGAAGAGTTGAAAAGAGAGGGCTGATGATTGATTTCCTGCAATCATGGCAGGAGGGCTGGAGAGGCTCGGACACCTTGCCATTCTCTTCCAGCATTTTGAAAAAGTGGTTGAGTCTGTTTCTGTAATGGTTCTAATCTCCATCCTGGGGAGGGACGGTGCCCCAGCAGCTGCATAGATTCATAAGCACAGGCTGTCAAAGCCACAGAAGACACCAAGATCAATTTTCCTCCTTGCAGGAGATAGACACTAGGTGACCGCAGAGGACAGTTTTCTTGCCTCTCTGCCCAGAGCTCTCTACTCCTTTCCGCGTCGATGCTATTATTAGTATTATCAACATTAATAATAATGGAGACGTAACCGGCTGTGCATTAGTCACAATGTTCCAGGAGCCAGCACCTCCTTCCTTCTCTTCTGGGACTGCCTGGATCCTGCTGTGTCCTCTTCTCCGCGTCCGCAGCGCCTTGGGGCCCTGGCCTTTGGTCTGTCTGTGCGGTGGTCTGTCTCTTGCCCGTCACGTCTGCAGTAGCGCGGGTCCTCCTAGCTCACACCGGCTCCGGCTCTGAAAGCCGAGAAGCTCGCCGGCTGCGAGCGGGTTTTCCAAGTGGGCAGGGGTGGGGAGGAGGGGCGCGGGCGCGCGGGCGGGCGGGCGGAGGGAGGAGGGGGCGTCGCGGAGGGGAAGACCTCGCATTGTAATCCAATGACATTGCCAACGTGGGGGTGGGGGCGCTGGCCTCCGCGCGCTCTCCGAGTTTTGGCTGCCCGCCCAGCTGGGAATAACTCTCTTCGCATAATTCGCGTGTTTACCAGGCATGAAAATTCTTGCTTTCGGCTCCCCCCCCCCCGCCCCGTAAGCCCCCTCCCCTTCCCCCCCACCTCCGCCCCTCGCGAGGGAAACTCTGTCTAAAAAAATATTGGCCCGGGGCACAGAAAGTTTTGCATAAATTCATAAGTGATGAATGGCTGATTTTAACGTTATTTGGGTATTTGTCAGAACTTAACAAATATACATGGGGACGGCGGTTCATAAACTTAAACATCTCAATATCCCCTTTCTTCTGGAAATAAATTACGTTTGTTTGCCGGGCTTGGAGTCTTAAGGTAGCCGACATTAGGAATATTTTAAAAGCCATCATCCATCGAGCATGTCTCCCAGGCGCCAGGAAGATTAAATGAAAGAATCATAAGATGGAGGTCTTTAACTTTTAATCCTTTTACAATGAAGCCTCAGATAGTCGCGGGGGCAGGGTGCCCTCTCTGGGGGGAATAATGCCGTTATTCCTCGGCTCTCAGTTAATGAATACCCTAACGTCTGTCCCACGGCTGACGGAGGCAGCGCCGGGGAGGGGGCTCCGGCTCCCGGGCCAGGCTATTGAAATGAGGAGCCACCGAGGCTGCGTCGGGAGGGAAGAAAGCGCCCGGCTGGAGGGACTGGGCGGGCGGGGCCGGGGGCATTGAGACTGCGCTGGGGACCCGGCGCAGGTTTGAAATAATTAGCATAGATTCGCTGGGACTCCGGCCCCAGGGTGGTGGTGGGGGGGGAGGGATGCCGGGAGGGAGGCGCGGGGAGGTGGCAGGGGGGTGGGGAGGGAGCAAAAGAGAGCGACTTCGGAGTCCAAGATAAATAAAGGGAGCGCTGAGCAGTGTCAGGAAGCCGGCCCACGTGGAGCTGCGCGGATGGGCGCCACCGCGGACTGAGGCGGAGGGACGCACGCGAGTTGAGCGCCAGCCCCAAGAAGTTGGCTTTTTAAGGGGTGGGGTGAGGGTGATATTTTGCACGTCCCTTTAAGGGATAACACGTCTTCTGCCCCTCTCTAACCCCGAAGCTCAAAGATCCCTATTCTGAGTTCTCCTCCCTCCCCACCCCCAAGCGGAGTAAGTGTCCAGAGCGGGGGGTGGGGTTTAGGGGATTGGGGGTGGGGGCGCACCCAATTTCCGACTGCAGATCCCAGTGGTGGCGTTTTTCACCCAAATTCAGACCCCTCCGAAATCCTGACCCTCAGAGTCCTCCTTAGGTCCTGGGGCACGGGGGCGGGGGGAGGCGAGTGTCAAATCACCCAGCTGTCCCCAGCAATTCCGGCTGAGGGCCTGGTGTTTTGGGGGCTCAGACCTGCAGGATCCCGGAGCCTGAGTGTTGATTCCAAAGGACCAGATCGCCTCAGCTTGCTTCACCGCAGCTTCCGGGCGTGCAAAGGGTTAACATAGGCTGGTTATTGATGGGGGGGGGGGGCGGTGCGAGGCGGGAGGGGTGGCGGGATCTGGGTGGGCGCTCTCTGATCTTCCCCCCCATTCCTCGGGGGTCAAGTTTCAGCGGCACTCCGCCCCCAGGGTAGGTGTGAAAGACACGTGTCCCCATTGTGAAGGGCCTGTCAGGCAGGACAAAGCGGCCGCCCACCCTCCCCCCCACCACCCCTCGGCCCAGCCTGGGGTCAGCTCCAGGGGGCCGGCTGGGTGTCGAGGTCAGGACGGGCCCCGAGCTTTGGTGACATAGGGAGAAAAAGCTGGGAGACTGGGCAGAGGCCACGTGATGCTCCAGTGAGGGGTTTGAGAATACCCCCCCCCCATGAAAAACTGAGCGGTCATCTCCATCACACCAGAAGAGAGGATGAGTCCCTTCTCCCAACAGGCATCGTAAGCACAGCGGCACCCCTACCCGCCCCCTCCAGCCCCCACACCCCCCATCAATCACCAACACAGAGAATCGCAGTGTCGAGCGCAGTCGATTTTAGTGGTTTTCTTTAATCCTGCTCTGCACTTCTTTCTCATTTACTACACGGGATATTATAAAGAATAAATAGCAGATACTCTTAATTTACAATGATTAGTCATTCCATTTGTTCTCTCTATTTACAATAACTGTAAAATAACATTGAACTCTATAGCTTCTTCGAGGTCCAAGGAAAACCAAAACACTTTCCGAAGAATGGAAAATAGCTTTTTAAAAGTCCTTCTACAAAAGTTCTCCCCTCTCTTTGTACTTTAAGAAAAAATAACTTTTCCCCCCTGCTTCGCCATGCGAAGGGCACTGGAATATAAATAGCAGGTTAACATTATTAGCGACAACCAGAATAAGTCTCTCTTTGCTCTGTTCTTTTTTTTTTTCCTTTTGCTTATTTTTTTTTTTAAAAATACAGTAGAAGCCGGTAACTTTTAACGTATAATACTGACCTTTTAATAAGTAAATTAAAACTGGGACCGTATATACACACACATATACATTCCTACACAGTTAAACAGTGCATTACATGAACCAGAAAGCTAGGTCTCTGTAGCCAGAAAAAAAAAAAGTTCATTGAATCCCCTCGCGAGAGGGTGGTGGAACTGGTTGGAGACGGTGCGGGGCGGGGGGGAGGACGTCGGTGGGGTTCCATCAATTGTCCGGGTGCGGGAAGGGGACCCCGAGTTCTAGCATGAGCACTTGCACTCGGAAATGATGGGGTACTGGATGGGAATCCAGCCGCAGCGCTGGCCCCCGCGCCGCTGACAGCGCCACCGCAGCACCGTGAGGTGCACGGACTTGGATGGCTTGCACACCATGCCTTCGGGCACGGAGCACGAGCGCTTACTGAAGCAGCTGCCCACCTTCACGTAACGCGGCCAAAAGCGGCTGCCCAGGTCGTTCCACGCGTACAACACCGGGCAGAAGGTCTGCGACCACAGCCACATCTGTAACTTCCTCCGCAGCTTCTTGCTCAGGCGCTGCTTCTTGCCTGGGGCCAAGCCCTCGGAGAACTCCAGCCCTTTGATCTCGCTCGGCATGGCCCCCGACGGCCGCTGCCGCAGCAGCTGGTCTAGCTCCGCCAGGTCCTCGGCGCCCCCGGGCGCCCCCCCGCCCCCGCCGGGCCGGTCCTCGGGGGGCGAGGTGGCCATGAAGCCCGGGTCGTAGTGGCCCCCGAGCAGCGAGCGCAACAGCGTCTCGTTCAGATCCTTCTCTTTGGGGTCAAAGATAGGGTCCGGGTGTTCGATGAGGTCCACCAGGGGCAGGTTGTCGCTGGGAGCCGGGCGGATGTGGAGATAGTGCTGGCCGCCGGCCGGTGCCGCCCGCAGCCCCAGGACCACCACCAGGGCGTAGAGGGTGACCCCCAGACTGGGGCAGCGCTCCATGCCTCCGGCGCGCGCCCGGGGCTGCTGCTTCGTCCCGCGTCCCCGGAGGAGAGCACGCCGAGCCCGCGGCGCCGCCGCGCTCCCCCGTCTCTCCGGAGGCGGCTCACCCGAGGCTGGGCAGGCGCAGGGCCGGCAGCATGAGTCGCCGGGAGAGCCCTTCGCGCAGCGCCGGCTCCCACCGGGGCGGAAAGAAGGCACACAAGTTGGCCGCAAACTCCTCTCCCGGGTCTATTCGGGCAGGCGGCCGCGGCGGGGCATCCGAAATTACTCCAGGGCGACGGCGGGCGCGGGGGGCGCCGGCTCCTCGCTGCCTTCCCCGGCCGGCGGCGGTGCAGGGCGCGTGGACGAGCCGCTCTCCCCTCCTCCTCCTCTCGTTGCTCGTCGTCCTGCCGCTCTGTGCAGCGCCGCTGGCCCAGCGGGTCCTAGGGGCACTTCCCTCCGCCTGCTCGGGGCTCCGCGGCCGGCTCTGCCCGGCGGACTCCAGCGGCGGCGGCGGCGGCGGCGTCCGCGCACGTTGGCACCGGTTTGTCTGTCTCGCAGGGTCCAAGCCTTTAAATTTCCTGCACTTTCAGCTCCATCACCATGGAAACCACTGACTCTCTCGGCGTTGCCCCCTCCCCCTTCTTCCCCCCAAACAACAACCCCACCCCCCACTTCTCCACCCCCGAGGAGCTGGAGCGGCACAGGCTCCGGGGGAAGCCGCCTGCACTCGCCGCGGCGGCGGCTTCGGCAGCGCCCAGGGCTGTGCCCCGCCGGACCCAGATGCCCCGGGAAGCCGACAGTCCGGCTGCCCGCGGGAGCTCACAGGCGGCGGCGGCGGCGGCGGCGGCGGCGGCGGCAGCGGCGGTGGCGGCGGCGGTGGCGCTTGGCAGGTCTCCGCGCAATTTTCTCTCTCCCCCACCACCCACCCCCCTTCTCCTCCTCCTGCAAAATGCACCGCCCCCCTCCTTTCTCCTGGAGCAATGCAACTGGGGCTCTAGGCGCCCCGCCAGGGCCAGTCCTGGGGAAAGCTCTCGGCGGCGCTGGAGCCGGGCTGGAGGGTGCAGGGCCGATTTTGGGGGGTGCTCGAGGTGGGGCTGTGAGGGTTCTCACTAGCTGGGTGCTTTGCACTGGGAGGAGAGCAGCGGGGAGGTGCTGGGGGCTCGTTTCTCAGTGCAGTCCGGCGCAAGGAATTTCTCCATGTGCATGGAGCTTTTTCCCTGGACGCGTCTCGCCTTCCTCTCTCCCAAGCTTAGTCTCAGTCCCCTCCCCCAGGGCGTACACACACACACACCCCAACACACACACACCCCAACACACACACTACAGACACACTTTGAACAGGAGGAGTCCGAGAGCCGCAGCGTTGCGCAGCGTGATGTAATTCCTAGGAAGCACTCCTGCACGTCTGTTACTCGGGCCCACGAGGGGGGTCCGCGCCTCACCCTCCTCCTCCTCCTTGGCCGGGTCCTGCACCCTGAGTGGCCGAGCTGCAGGGGCGCGTCCGGCTTGCCTGCGGCTCCCTTAGCCTGTTGGGTTCCGCGCGGCTGCTGCTCGCCTCCCTGGGGGCGGCGCGCCCTCTGCTGGCGTCCGGCTAGTCCTGCACCTGGCGCTGGCGGGGGCGGCCCTGCGAGGTGGGTTCATCTGCTGTCCGCCCTGCCCAGAACAGCTTCTGCTTCTGTGTCGGGGTCATTGTGTGGACGTGCGTGTGTGCGTGTGTTTGCGTGTGTGCGCGCGCTGCTGGACCTATTCTGATTCTGTCTGTTCTCTCCAAGCTCTCCAGGCCCTCAGTGTAAACAAACTTCCTTAGAGTCCTCCCAATGGCCCCCAAATGTCATAAGAATATACTGTGCCTTCTGCTTCTGCTTAATCGTCCTCAGTGGGCAAGATTGGAGACCTAAAACTTAAGAAAGGTAAACTGGCAGTAGGGGGCCTGAGTCCTGGCTGGGGTCTGCCCTCATATGTTGACCCCAGACAAGTCACTTTTGTGGCACCATATTCCTTACTTTCCGCATTGGTGACATAGCTGCATTCCTCTTCCAGCCCTACCTTTCTATGATCCTAAATCAAGCTACATGACGCTTTCTCTTTCTAAAGCATATTTATGGGAGACGGATGTTGAAATGACACTTCTAGTTATTTTCCCTTGGATGAAGAACTGAATCTAAGCTTTAAAACTCACACTTGGTTTCCTTTGTGGTGGATGTGATTGGAATCTGGAAAAAGCTGGAGAAGAAGGAGTTGGAGTAGATGACTCAAGTATTCACCAGCATTCCACGGAGTAGAGTTAGGAAGTCTCGTCGTGATGGCCTAAATCACTCTACTTACTTTCCCCAAAGATCTGTTTTTTCCTTTCAACCTGTGTTGTCTGTGCCCTCGCCCTTCCTCCCCACCCCCCATGAATTTATCATCTGTCTAAGGAAGAAACACACTTTCTTTCACAGAACAGTCTTCCTGTAAAACCTCAGCAATTGGGAAGGAGGGCCAGCTTCAGCTGAAAACATTTTCTTAAACGTTCGCAAACGTTTCGAGCCAGCTCATGTGCGCGCGCGTGCGCACACACACGCGCACACACACGCGCACACACACACACACACACACTGAGACAAGAACTGGAGATAAGAACAACCCATTGGTGGTTTGAATTGATTTGACTGGGACATGATGGTGTGATTAGAAGCTAGCACATAGGAGGCTCTCACACCATACCCCTTTCTTTCTGGTGTGCAATATGGGAGCTTGGTGTTGGTTTGTTTTCTTAGGAAGGTGAAATGGCCACCAGGGCGATTTTGTCACTGCTGTGAATTTTAACTGGCTAAATAATTTTTCAGTGAAGAGTTCAAAAGCTAAGTTCTGCTTCAGTCTCCCTGAGACGGTAGGCTCCAGTTTCGTGACGTTTTATTGTTCTGTTTTCTGTTTCATCCATCTTCTCTCCTTCAGATCACCTACTTTTGTTTGGAAACCAACCCATTTCCTTCAGTCCTTTATTTAGGTTGGGTAAGTTTGACCGAACAGCAGAAAAGTTTCCTCAGGAATGAAAAACAAACCACGTTAGACAATAGGTCGGATGACCTGGTTATAGAGTGTCCACTGGGTAAAGACAATGGGGGAGAAACACAAAAGAGAGAAACTCACGGTCGATCGCCACCCTCCTAGACTTTTACAGTCCAGTTAAGCAGGGTATGACAAGCATATGAAGAAAACATCCAGAATGTGAGGGAAAAAATCTATAAATTCCCATAAGACTCTAGACCAGTGTTTCACAACTTTTGAAACCCAAACCCATTTTCCATAAATATTACAATTTCATGTCCTCCTTTGTTGTTTGAAGTTTTGTAATATATTATGACGACCTCCCCCCCGCCCCCAAAAAGGCCAAAAGAATGACAATACAAACTGTAGTATTTTCAAACTACACTTAGCCTCTCACTGTGGAGGGGGGGAACGTCTCAGGTTGGAATGCTGGCCCCTCCTTTCACCAGCTGTGTTGCCTTCTTAGCATAGGCATCTGACCTCCAAACTTCCATGTCTTTATCCCTAAAGTGGGGATGACACGCACCCCTGAGACGCATGTTACACAGAGGAGGTTGAGAATGTCTAGCTTAGTACAGCACTGGGGCAGAGTGCAGAGCGGGCAATATTCTTTGCACAAATGCTAGCTCGTCAGAACAACTTCCCTGCCCTCAATTGGCCAACCATCTCAGGTTTGGGCCAGAGAGGCTGGAAACTACTGCGGATGCTGTGGAAATAACTCCACCCCTTCTGAGCCTGCTTCGAGCACATGCAACTGAGCTGTTCTCAGTGGCTGCTGGCCTTCGGGAGTTTTGGGGGTGGGGCAGAGACTGGAAATTCTTGGGGGACTCCACAGCCGACCCATTTCAATGCTTTTGAGGCTCTATTGAAAAAGGAGCTTGACAAGCTGGACAAAGAGGGTTGTAGTTCTTTAAAAGGAATCTGTGGGGAGGGAGATGGACCTGTATGGAGTAGGGTGGCTATAAGCTCAGCTTTCTGATCAGGCCCTAGCCCCAGCAGGTGTTTGGACTTGTGTAGAGTTGGCTAGGCCCTCAGGCAGCCGCTTAGGAAGAGTCTAGTGAATCAGGAGCGTAGGTGCACTTGGGGCTATTTGCATCCCTTGATGTCTGGGGCTGCAAAACGCTCAGGGCAAGGAAAATTCAAGTGCTCCCCTGAACAATAGCTTCAGCATTTCCAGGTCAGAGCAAGAGGACCCTGAGGGTGCTTTTATGTATCTTTCCTATTTCCAGCTGATTCTAAGCACAGTCTTAAGAACAAGTCAACAATTTTCTTGCTTTTTTGGCCCTGGAAACACAGACCTGAGGCAGGGGCCGGTGATCTGGGAAGGACACGGGGCTTGATGTCAAAAATCCTGCAACCTTCCAGCTTTGTGACCTTGGGCAAGTCACTTTACCTCTCTGGGCTTCCTTGACACCGAGAGGCCGGGGGACCATGATGTATCATAAAGATGACCGGAGACCTGCCAGTTTTTAGGCCTGGCATCATCCCAGGCATATGAAAATCATCACCCTCTGATTCTGTCTCATGGGTCTCATAAATGTCAAATTTGATGGGCTTTTTCTTAGTGAGACCCAAAATGGCATTTTTGGACTTGATCCAACTTCACAAAGTGAGGAAAAACCAGCCACAAGGCTTGTCACTTTCCTCTCCTGACTGCCGGAAGAATGTGAGCTCCCAAGGCCAGGGTGGTGGACTCCCCATTGCCTTCCAGGGGTTGGGGGAGCCCCCGTCAGTTCCGGAGGCACCACCAGGATGGGGCCCCAGCTTCACACTATATTCTAGTTTTTGGCATGTCCAATTGGTGATGGGATTCTGACAGGGAAGTCCTAACTGGCACAGCACAGGGAGGGGGGACAGGGGGAAAAGGAGGGGAGAAAGAGAAAGGAAGCACATAACTCCACGTAGTGGGCTAGGAAAATGGCTAAATAAACGTGAAATGAATTGCCAGGAATAGAGACAAAGCTACAGACCAAAGGAGTACAGACCAAAGGAGGAAAGGCACTTGGCTAGCTTGTTCCAGCCCGGACAGCCCCTTCTCTTCCCAGGTCTGGCTCCCCCGCGCCTGCGGCCCCCTCCCCAGCCGGCTCCACGCTGGGGAAGGGGAGACGACTCTGGAGCGCAGTGGTTCATTCATCTCCTGATAAACTGTTTATCTGAGTTTTAACGAGGGCGCCTCTCTTCCAGCCGTGGAGACAGAAGCCTCCTCATGTTTAGCCTGCCCTGATGTGGGGGGCCTGGGGGTGGGGGGGGGCGGCGACGCAGGCAGGCTGATCTTCGGCCCCTTTCCTCAAGGCCCACGCTGCCTGTGCGCTTGGCCTTCAGCTCTCCCGTTTCCTGCTGCCTTTCTTCGGCGGGAGGCTGGGGCTAGGGTGGACTTGAGGTTTTCTTCTGGAAAGGAAACTTCTCTGCAGTCCTCTCTCCAGCCCACTGTCTTAAACATCCGCTCGTGCTTGCGCGTGCACACACACACACACACTCACACTCTCTCTCTCTCTCTCCCCCCCCCCCTCTCTCTGTCTCTCTCTCTTTCTCTCTCTCAATAAATTTAAACAAAACTTGGTTCTAACTTGTGGATTTGACCACGGGTGACTCAGTATCTCAAAAGGAGGATAAACGGAATGCCACAGCTATAGTATTGTTAGCATGGGAAAGGCGTCTTCAAAATGATGGAGGGCAGTTCCCCGAAAAGACAGCTGTCACCAAGTTACTAGAAATTTAAACTCTACACACTTGGGGACCTGTTCCCACTGCCCACCGGTCACAACAGATACTGATGCATCGGTTGGGGCATACACCTCCCTGCCCCTTCACGCCCCCAACAACACATGGAGGAATGGTGGGCAAGCACACTGAGTGCACATCCCCTCCTCCCACACAGGTACACCACTCCCGCCCCCTCCCGCCCCTCCCTTTTCTACCTGGATGGTAAAGGTTTCTGGAGACAGCCCTCCTTAGCCACCTGCTATGAGGACTTCACACACAGGCCCCTCCCCCCCCCCAAGCACCCATTGCAGCCTAGGCTCATGTTTCCACCACATCCTCTCATCCTGCTGCCTCAGATAGATGCTTATTGAGATAATATAGTCTAGTCTCCCATACCCCCTCCAAGACTCAAGATAACAAGGAGACAGGAGCTCAATGGTGTAGAAAATAAAGGGAAAAACCACCTTACCCCATTTCAGGTAGGTGGGGGTGATTCGCAGGTTCCAGCTACTGAATCCACCTAATGCAACATTATCACCTCTCTGAAATTTTTTTCTAGCCACTAACTCTGTCTCCTTGCCCTCCAACTATGGTGCAAGCTTGGAAAGGACTCACTGTGACCAACTCCTGTCATCCATCACTCATGCCTCCATTTATTCACCAACCATATACGCTGCTTCCAGACACTCTGTTTGCCAAGTAATACATGATGACCTTCTCTTGAGGAGCCCAGTGACTACCAGGGAAAAGAGGAAAAACAAGCCAAAAATTACAATTTAGGATGTCCATTCCCATGATGAAGCATAGGAATGTTGGGGTAGGGTTGGGGGGAGATCCAAAAAGTCTTCCCAGGAAATTTGATGTGTCCAATAGGAGGTCATAGGCTAGAGGATTGAGGAAGGGGCACTGGCCACATCACATTTTGGGCAATGGAAGGAGCAGACAACATAATCCAAATCCTGTAGACAGCTGGCAATGCTGTGTTAGGGCTAGAGGTCTAGAGGCTGGAAGACCAGGGGACCCTTGTAGGGTGGGCCCCCAAGGGTCTTAAGCACTTTGAAATCTAATTCAAAATTAAACCTAAGTTTAGCAATCCTTAAAAGAAACCTGGGGAAACATATTAATATGCTGTCTATAGGTCCTCAATATTTTAAGACAGCCCCTATTAAAAACAAACAAAACTTGATTCTGACTGAAATCTAGGCTGTTCAGCCCTAGAACCTTTGCTTTTAATCTCTGTGGAAGGATTATTTTATGTGCATGGAAAAAGTCCTAAAACTATGATTGTAAATTATCACTTGTAATGATTAGCCCTAAAGAATAAGATAAGTAAATGGGGTGAAAAGGGGAGAGAAAGTCACTTTTCACTGTACATTATCTTGAGGTAAATCTTAGAAAAAGAGTAAAGCACTAATTATTTTCGTAGTTAAGGAAAAATCAATAAAAAGTTAAAACCTGGGCATTAGAGGAAGTAACTTGCCCCCAAGTAACCATTAGAATGGAGATGGTGTTGAAAGTTCCTCATGCTGAGGAGAGTTTTGAAGCCAGCACAGGTTTGCCGGGCGGGGCCCACCTGTGTTCTTAGCTCATCTTTGTTTCCCCGCTCCTTAATGGGTTCAGCGCTCCAGTAGGATTGTTAGGTGAGGGAGAAGCCCACTTGAGGGGCTTTTGTGTGAAGGGGAGTGTGTTGGTGTGCACGCCTAGAAATAAGTGACAAATATGGTTTCAGGACACTTTAATCTCTGGTCTTAGGCATCCACAGAGAAACCAGATTGCTTTCAAAATAAAGTGGTACCCACGTCAAAACCCACCACTGGGCTGAGAAAGAAAACAAACCTAAAATGCGTCAAAAACCGATCTCATGCTGGATCAAAACACTGCAGTCTGGAATGAGTTTGGGGTGGGGGCTGGGGACTGGACGCCAGTCACCTGAGTCGAGGGTTTGGGGGATGGGGTCGCCAAACAAGTGCATGAGGGGCTTTCTGTCCCAGTTGCCGGACTTGAAAACAAGAAGACAAATTAAATTCACCAGCTGCCCTGCAAGCATTACCTTATCTACATCATCTGGGAGCTCCTGGAGAAGGGATACTCATCTCCCCATTTTATAGATAGGGACATTGAGGTCCAGAGAAGGGAGGAAACTTCCCAGGACCACATTCTTTGACTTAAGGATCATCTAGGAAGGCAGGGAGGGGCATTTTAGCTCAGAGGTGTGGACACGGCGGGGGGGCTTCCGAAAAGGACTGATCTTTGCTGGCCTCTTACTATTCTGTTGATCTGAATCCATATTTGACTTCCCTTAGAGGTCGTGGGCACCGGCAGGCCAGGGAGATTTACTTTGGGTGGTGACTTTTGGCCACCTGGTCAAGTCTGGGCAAGGGCTCATTTCATTTTCCCCTCCCCCACCCTGCCCATGGTCCCACCCTCCATAATGGAGCATGACTGTAGTAAAACGAGGCTTTTGATCAAGCTTCTCCACACCACTTTCAAGACAAACAATGTCTCAGAAACCCCCAACTGCTTTTATTTTTCTTATATCTAAGGTTTCACCTTAGTGTCTTTACCCAGCTTCATTTAAAAAATGTCTTCAATCGAGGCAAAAAAAAAAAAAATCATGGCATTTCATAATTGTAATTCACAAAACATACCTTCAGAAAATGAAAGCCGCTTCAAAGTTAGATAAACAACCGCCTTAAATTTCTAGAAGGCATTCCTTGCTGTCCCTCTAACCTGTCAGGCATCCCCAACCCGTCCAACCGCAACACTTTTCCAGTCTTTTCTTTTGCATAGTAAATTAAATTCATAAGGAAATGTATTAGTTGAAATACAAATATAAGTAAATATAACAGCGATTAGTTCTTCACCAGCATGGGTGGCGGGTGTAAACGTATTTCACTACAGGATTTTTCTAAGATATGATTTATTTTTTGTAGGATTTTGAGAAAAAAAATAGTTTTTTATATATATGTATATATGTATGTATATATATATATATATATATATATATATATATATATTTGTATACATATAAATTAAAAAAATTTTTTTCCACCCTTGGTAGAGAAAGAGAATGGATAAGGTGAGAGACAAGAGGCCCCTTGGTCCCCTCCATATGTGCGGTGCACTACAATTTCAGACAAGTGTTTCTTTCCTCACATAAAGGCTTAACCATGTTAACTAGTTAATGTAAAGCTTGATTAAACTCGCAAAGATAATCCCTAAAATGCTGGGAGAAGGGCCCTTGAAGTGCCTGGAGGTGGTAGGGTGGGGGTGGGCGGGTAATGAGGCAAAGTCGTGGTTCCAAACTCATTTTCACTTTGCATTGTTTCAAAAGTGAATGATTGCGGTGGTGGTTCAGCAAAATACATTGAGAAAAATGCAAAGCTGCCTCCCGTGCCTCCTTTAGGATTTGAGTCACCACAGATGAGCCTTTAAACGTAGTAAGAGGCATCATAATTATCATGCCATGGGGGTAGGAAAGTCCTGGCAGATCACATTTTACAGAACTCTGCTTTTCTTTCAAGGCTCTAGCTCAGGACGGTAGGCATCCACATTTGAGACTAAATGTTTATGACTTAGGCCTCTTCAAGGCATGCGTGCTGACTTCTGAGGTAGTCTTATTATTGGAGGGTGATTTCAATATGCTTCTAAATATTTTGACAGCCAGGCAAGCCTTGTGGCCCTTGCCCTCTTTCAAGGACTATGGGGTTGTCATTGGTTGTGGGCTGGGGGTTTGCCGTGGTCTCTGACTCGTCCCTGATAGCAGTTCTTCCTCGTCCTGCAGTTACTGGGCTCTCCGAGGTGAAGCCCTCCTCTCTCACCGACGGGAACTCAATTCGCCCCTGAGAAGTAGGGCTTGCAGGTAGTCCTGGCCTGCCCAAGGCCCAAGAGCTCCGGCTGACGTGCCCTCAAGTGTCCTCATTGCTCTCCAAATCTTAGTACTCCTGAAGGAGAAACAGGCTAAAATAAACGTGTATATAGCAAGGGAATTATTTACAATTGGTCAAGAACCTCTAAGGAGTCTCCTGGTCACTCTCAAGATGAAGGTATGCTATTGGATGCCTTTGCCAATCTGACTCCCACCGACGTTTCCCCATCGCCTCTTTGCACTCTTGACTCTTCACCTATTATTTAGCGTGTCCTGAACTGCTGGGAGGTGTCTACACAGCCTGCTCTTCCTCCCCGTGCTGTGTTCTCTCTACTCACTCTCTCCCTTTTGCAAAATCATTTGCAACTTTCTAAATTCTACTTAAACATCACCTCTTCCACTCCGGATTCCATCTGGGTGGAATTAGTTGCTCCCTTCTCTCAAATTCTACCACATTCTGGACTTTCCTCTGCCTGGTCGGTGGCCACACTGCATTCCGGGTAGTTGTCTCTCTCGACCGCCAGACAGCAAGCTCTCCATGGAATCCATCCCCACATTTCCAGTGCCTAGTTCTGTGCTCGTCTGCAGTGTTTGCATCGCACACAGTGCCTAGTAGTGTATACAGCAGGTGCCTGGCGAAGGAAGGAATCCCTGAGCTTGTTTAATTGCTTTTGGAGGTTGTCGTGAATGCGAGTAGTCGATGGAAGGAAACCGTGAGGGTTAAAATGATGCCCATCTCTTAACTGATGCAGCAAATCCTGACAACGATAGCTTATAACATTTGAACTTTTCTTAGGAAATGGATCCCTCAGAGGTATCTGGGAAATAAAAACACCAATTTGACCGAAAGAGATGCTTTACTAGGTAACCGGTACACACAAGTGACTTACCTGTTCTGGACTGGAGAAGGCCTGCTTGTCATCTACCAATCCTCCCGGCAGCCTGAATCCTCACAGATGAGCAGCTCTGGACCTCGAGGCCCACTGACTTGGGCAGCAGCAGCAAGCCGGGGCAAGGGGTGGGGGGTGGTGAAGAGTTTTGGCTCTCTCCCGAGAAGCTGCAGCTTGAGGTGGGGGTGGGGGTCGGCTAGTAGTCGAACTGTCCCAGCTCATTTTAGGGAGGCACGGCTGCTGTGACACATAAGGCTAGATTCAGCCCCTGCTCGTGGAAAGGAAGATGGTGGAATCCCCTCCCCCATCCCTGAGACCCCAGAATCCAGTCCCTGTTGGAATGATTTTCTCTCCCTTCCACCCTCTGGCTCCCAGGCCCTGTTGTCTTCTTGGAAAGGGGGATCCAGAAGTCACTTCCGAAAGGGGAGAAGAGCCCCAATGTCTCTGAAGACGAGGCTCCCTTTGGTGGGCGATTCCTCTTTGTGTAGTCAGAGGCTTGCACACCATTTGGCACACGTTGCTCACTCAGGGTGATTGGATCAATGATTCAATTCACTGGCAACATTGGCTAGGCACAGTTCCGTAAACAACCTTAAGGGCTCTAGGCTGTCATGCCTTAGCCACAGTTGTCCAGACAACCTCGTCAAAGGTGCCCCTCTGGGTATTCTTTTCTCAGCCCGAATGACACAGCCCAGTGCAAGAACTTCTCAGGGGCAGTGCAACATCACTCGGGTTCTGTCCACCTGGCACAAAGGGCAGCGCTTTGAAGAAGAAATGGATTAAGGTATTGGATTACAGTTTCTGTAGCCGGGCTCAGGGCCTGAGCTGAATGTCCTCCCCCAAGTAGGGTAACTTGGCAGAACACTCTAGGCCTCCCTCCCTCCTTCCTTACTTTCCTCAGGGCTCCTCCGCCCTCCGGCCAGAGGGAGGGTCTCAGGGGGACCCCCCTCCCCCCATGGCTTTAATCAACGTTTTAGCAAAGAGGACACGGAGTCACATTTCTTCTTTCACAATTCTGTGCATGTTTTGTCCTACCCTGTGGCAGTGTGAAGGTGTGGGCCAGAGTAGCTGGTGGGTACTGAGTGAGTACCCACCGTACAAGTACTGAGTGCAAAATAAGGACAGCTGGGCACAGGCAACAGCTCTAAGAAAACTGATGCTAACCTTTTTCTTCTCGGCCTCCTCATTCTTACCCATCACCTCCTCCTTCTGACCAACAATTTCTTGCTCTGTGCCTGGTACAGGGCATTGTATTTGCCCTCTCATTTAGCCCTCAAAACATCTCAGTTTATAAGCAAGGACACTAAAACCCGGGGCGGTCAGTTGGCTTGACCAAGGTCACCCCAAATAGACAGGGGTATAGGTATATTTTAACTCTCTGCCTAACCCCAAAGCCTGTGGTCTATTCCTTATGGCTTCTTTCTGTTTCATCTGGGATTCTGCTTCTAGTGTTCCTTATATGACTAACAAATAGGGAAGGGGGTGCTGGGAATGGGGAGAGATACAAAAGTGGAATGCAAGGTGATCCACAAAATGTATAAATTATCAATGGATGCAAATATACGTGGTCAAGCTTATAATGAATGAGAATTATACACACCAGGTGGGGGACAGCAGTCACCTCTGGGGAAAAGAGAGGGATGTTTTTGTGTCTTTAGAACATTTCTTTTTTAATATTTTTGTTTATATTTTTAAATTCCAGTATAATTAACATACAATGTTTTATTATTTTGGGTATACAATATAATGGATTCAACAACCCTATATGTTACTCAGTGCTCATCATGATACGTATACTCTTAACCCCACTTCACTTACTTTACCCACACTCTTTGCCCCCCTCCCCTCCGGCAACCATCGGTTTGTTGTCTGTATTTCAGAGTCTGTTTTCTTGTTTGCCTCTCTTTTCTTTCTTTTTTGCCTCTCTTTTCTTTCTTTTTTTTTTTTTAAAGAGAGCTCTATCAAGCAAACATAAAATAAATACAAATTTTTAGTGTCCAAAAGCACAGTGAGATACCATGTTATATCCATCAGAATGGTTGTTATTTAAAAAAAAGTAGGGGCACCTGGGTGGCTCAGTGGGTTAAAACCTCTGCCTTAGGCTCAGGTCATGATCTCAGAGTCCTGGGATGGAGCCCTGAATCGCATGGGGCTCTCTGCTCAGCAGGGAGCCTGCTTGCCCCTCTCTCTCTGCCTGCCTCTCTGCCTGCTTGCGATCTCCCTCTTTCTGTCAAGTAAATAAAATCTTAAAAAAAAAAAAGAGTAGAAAGTGTTGATGAGGATGTGGAAAAACTGGAACCCCGCTTTGTGCATCACTGGTGGGAAACAATGCAGCCACTGTAAACAAAACAGGGTGGTAAAAAATAAAATATAGATCTATTGTAAGATCCAACAATTTCCCCAAGGTCTATACCTTAAAGAACTGAAAGCAGGGACTTGAACAGATATTTGAACACCCATGTTCACCGTAGCATTCTTCATCGTAGCCAAAGGTGGAAACAATTCACGTGTTTGGAAGATGAATGGATGGATGAGCAAGAAGCGGTAGATCTGGCCAATGAGAGTACTACTCAGCCTGAAGAAGGAAGGAAATCCTGACACGTGAGCTAGCTATGGATAAACCTTGAAGACATCCTGCTTAGTGAAATAAGCCAATCACAAAATGAAAAAGACTCTATGATTCCACTTCTGTGAGCTACTCAGAATATAATCAAATTGATAGAATTCGGAAGTCGCTTGCTGGGGAGTGGGGAGTGCTTAATGGGCACGGAATTTCAGTTTGGGAAGATGCGGAAGTTCTGGAAATGGGTGGTGGTGATGGTGGCCCAACAATGGAAATGTACCTGATGCCACCAAATGGCACATTTATAAGGGTTAAAATGGGGATTTTTACATGATGTCTATTTTACCATAATAAAAAAAAAGATCATTGGTGTCCTGCTTGGGATGAGTAGGAGGGCCTTATAAACAGTCTCTGTCGTGTGCAATCTTTCCTTGGCTTGGTCCGCATCAGCGGACATCGGACTCAGACTGAATCGAGAAGCCCCATCTCTCCTGACTCAAGTGGGCCCGGAGCTTGGGGCAAAGCACATTTCTCCATTCCCTCTTCTGTGGCTCCACCAAGCACCGGACACTTTCAGGCACAGAGGAAGTTCATCTGAAAATAAAGGCAGTCCTTCAGGGGTCCATATGGACTGAAAGGCTCCCTTCCTGGTGGACTCTGAGGCAGAAGCTTGCCTGAAGCCAGCCCCCTGAGTATAGTAACAGCCCTGTCAGCCAAGGCAAATCCGTCCCGACCTCAAAATCCCAAATTAGCACCTGGCCCTTCGATAGGGCAACTTTGGTTTAAAGTTTAAGTGAAACCTTGACAGTCCTACAGCCTTGAGGGGAGGCCGGGGGCCGCTCTCATAGGATGCTCTTTCTTCACAGGAATGCGATGGTGTGTACAGTGTGGTGTGTGCCGTCAATTCCTACAACTGCAATTAGGGCCTTTCAATGGAGGTGTCAGCCACATTCAAAGGCGGACCGGTCTCACCCATGAAATTCATAATGGGATAAAAGTTCCATTCTGGGACTGACAACTTCAAATGGAATTTCGTGTAATCTTTTATTTATTTACAGGGTTGTGGGAGTGGGGGAGAGGGGTTATGAAAATCCCACCTCACCCTGTACTCCCTACGCCCCCCCCCCCAACACCCCCCTCCCCAAGCTTCCAGGGATAAAAATGAGGGTTGGGATTACATTCGGAGGGAAGCAAGGCTATATTTAAATATGCTTTGGAAAGTGTGGCTCCGCGTCTGAGGCGGCCTAGAGCCACAGCTCATCCAGCCTGGCCTGGGACATTCCAAAGAATCATTTTTGAGACCTTGTGCTAATTGGTTGCAATTTATCAGTTCCAATTTCTCATGTAGCGGGGCCAGGTCTGAAAGCTGTCCGAGGGAACAAGGCGCTGGATTCCCTCCAGGAGCCCAAGGAGCCTTCTTCCATACTTTGCCTGGTCTACACTGATGATCGTGGCTGTTTAATTAATTCTCGAATGCCCCTTCTTTTTCCTGAGCTTACCTAAGTCATTATTCCATTAGCTGCCTCTTGGTAGATCTTTCAGTGACTTCAGTTCATCTTATTTACACAAAAGCAGAGGCTTTTTGCGGGAGAGGGGAGAGGGCGGGGGGCGGATTTATTTGTAATTACAGTAGGCTTCTCGCTCCCATCGCGTTCTGCCCATTCACAGGCTCCGGCCAGGGCTGGCGCCAAGGTCTCCAAGTTGCCCTGTGTTTATGTCATTGAGACGAGGACAATATTTCAGTGTGGAGCCAAGCCACAGGGATCCACTCTATAAAACCCTCACTAAAAATAGACGCTCCAACCCCTGCCCAGCCCCCTCCCCGCCTCCGCGACTCCCCCACGCCTGCCCCCAGCGCTGGAAGCACCCAGCTTCAATCCTCTGGGAGACAGGCGTGCCAAATCGGGCCGGGCTCGCAGCTCTGGGGGCCGCGAGCTCCTTTCTTCCCCAGGAGTTGTAACTAGGAATAAAAGGCGTCAATTAGCAGCCTTTAGAGCTGACAGGGCAATTAAAGCTAAATTGCAAGACAGAGGGAAAGCAAGAAGAAGAAGGGAAGGAGAGAGAGAAAGAAAAAGAGGAGGGGAGACAGATTTCCAATATATTTTCGGTGACAGCTGCATTTTTGAGGAGGGCGAGCCTCTCCAACTACAACTGGCTGTTTGGATATATTTTCACTTGTGAAGTGATATTTTCAGCGAACACTGATACTCCCAGTTTATTATACTTTTCCTGTTAGATCTGAGCTGCTCGGGAAAATTAAAACAAACTCAGAGCAAAAAGATCTTGTCTTTACAAATGCTCCCAAGCCACCTGAGTCCCAATGCACCCATTTCCTTGCAGGGTAAGTTAGATGCAATATGAACTTGGGAGGGTAGATGCGCAGGTGGGAGGGGCAATGCTCTAAAGCAGGTTTGGGCTTCCCAGAATTTAGAGCTGGTGACTCCATCCTCACACCTCTGCACACTCTGTTGTCAGCTTGCTTTCCTAGCCTAGGACCCCAAGGTTATAAAACTATTGGGAAAGAGTCTTTTTTTTTTTTTTTTTTTTGGTCTATTCCCGAGTGACCTTCCTTCATAGTCAGGCTTTGGTTTGGGATTTGGGAGGGCCTCAGACTGCCTTATGCAGATGGGAATTCCTAACAAGGGCAGTATTGATTTTGATTCACTGTTGCAACATAGGAGTTCAGGGGAATGGATTTGAGAGGTGCTGCGCATGGGGGTGGGACAAGAGAGGAATACAAGGTGATCAGAGGAGAAGTCAGTCTAAGGGAAGCACCTTCAGGTCTCCTGCCCTCCCTTAGCCCCCAGCCTAGGGAAGAAACAGTGACTACAGTTTCTGAGAGGATGCTCTCAAAGTCACCCTTGCTTTGCTGAACCTCAATTCATGGCCCTTCCTCCAACTAGAATCCTTGTCTCTTTCTCTTCTTTAACTCGTTTAGAAGAACTTCCATTTCTACAAAACACCTACTCTGCTCCTGGCACTGGGTAGAGGGTTTCCCATGTGCTGAAGGTGAGGTAGGTGCTCTCATTGTGTCTAGGTTATGTAATTAGAAACGGAGGCTGAGACAGATTCACTAACTTGTTCAAGGTCATCCAGTGGGTGAGTGGGGAAGCTGGGGTTGGAACCAGATGGAAGGCTCAGGACTATCTAAAGTCTGAGGTTGGAAGACTTGCTGCTCTTAGGACAGACACCGGTGATACTGCGAGGACAAAGTTCCTTCAACAGGCTCAGAATCAACAGTTTTGAGCTGAAGAGATCTGAAAGCGACTTTTAGTGGAGGGTGTCTCAAACTAGGGTCCAGGGCTCCTGGACTTCTGAGAACCTGTTCTTGGGAGCAGAATGACATTTTTTTTCCTAGCTCAAGTCCCACCATTTACAGCTCAGCAAGTTGAGGCACCAAAGAAGGTCACACAGTTATGGCAGGTGAAGTCACAACCAAGATCATATCTCTTCTCCGGACTATTTCTACCGACAAGTAGAATTCCCTAGCGTTGGATTTATAGGTCTGCTAGTATAGCTTGATTGAAGCCCTTTAGGGCAAAGACTGATTCTAGGGGCTTTAATAGATATTTGATGACTGAATGTGTAAAAGCAATTTACCAGTGGTTACAGGTAGCTAAACATTTGCTATGTTAATTATAGACTGATCTTACCGGAGCTCAGGAGTGTCGATATTTGGTCACAGTTCGATCTGCTAATCTCAGTCGCTTAAATCAGCTCTTAAATCAACCTGAGCTCTTCTCCATTCATTTCACAGTTGGTAATTTTTCATAGAGTGCCTTGTATGGGTCAGGCACCGTTCCAGATTATAAAGAAAACAGACAAATTCCCCACTCTCCTCCCCAGTAACTTGCTTTGTGAGGTATTGTTGTGCCATATTGCTATATTTTGGGTGAGGTTTGGATGGCGAGAGGCCCGGTTGAGTTTTTCCAACTTGGAGGCAATTAGTGCACCTAATGTTTTTGTTCATTTGTTTGTTTTCTTATTTCCTTCTATTATGCCTAAATAAGTTTTTTCGCCTTAAATTTTTTTTCAACTTAAAACTACAAGGTAATACCTCGTAAGAGAATAAAATAATGCAGAAGTATAAAAAGCAAAACCATGAAAGACTCCCCCATCTGTTCCTCGAGTGGCCAGCATGTTTCATGGTTTGATGGTGTATATTTTTCCCCCGTGGTATGCATACACAGTAGTCATACAATACGTAGTATATACTCAAATTCAAGTGGAAGTATGCGGCTGCAACAATTCAGTCTTTGGGAAGGGTAATCACAACAGTAGTTTTTTTTTTTTTTAATTTTTTATTTATTTATTTATTTATTTATTTATTAGGAAAGAGAGAGAGTGAGAGAGAGCATGAGAAGGGAGAAGGTCAGCGTGAGACGCGGACTCCCCATGGAGCTGGGAGTCCGATGTGGGACTCGATCCCGGGACTCCGGGATCATGACCCGAGCCAAAGGCAGTTGCCTAACCAACTGCGCCACCCAGGTGCCCACAACAGTAGTTTTGTAATCTGCACCTTCTGGCATCTTTTGTAGGCCTCTCAGGATATCATAAAGACCAGGAATTTCAAAATTGAATTTTAATGCTCAGAAAAGAGCCCAAGGCACCTCTCACAGCCCTTTCTCCTTGCCTCATCTTCCCTGAAATCCCAGGTCCAGGACAGCCTGGGCCTCTACTTGAGGCCCAAAGGATGGGGCTCAATCTGAATTAATTCCACCTTCACCCCCCGCTCCCCCTGCTTTCTTTTCCTTTTTTTTTTTTAAACAAAACAAAACAGAAGTGTTTGATCCCCTTACTCATGTTATTTTGCACCATGGATCTATTTGTTTATTTAGCAACATGGATGTATGTCCATGACGCACTACCATCAGAAGACCTCCTTCTTTTTAATGGCTGCAGGCTCTTCCATGAGGTATCACGATTAGAAAAAACAATGTTTGGGCGCCTGGGTGGCTCAGTTGGTTGAGCAACTGCCTTCGGCTCAGGTCATGATCCCGGAGTCCCGGGATCGAGTCCCACATCGGACTCCCGGCTCTGCGGGAAGTCTGCTTCTCCCTCTGACTTTCTCCCCTCTCATTCTCAGTCTCTCGCTCTCTAATAAAAAAAAAAAAAAAAAAAAAAAAAAGAAAAAACAATGTTTTAACAACAAGGAGCATTTGTGTTTTCTCCACTTCTTTTTTTTGCTATTCTAGACAAAGCTGCAATGGAGCAGTTTTGATACATGTCCTCTGCTTTATTCATGTGGATATTTCTGTAGGATAGATTCCTAGAAGTGAACTGTTGAATTGAAGGGTTCATGCCTTTGAATTTTGATGTTGCCAGTTTCCCTTAGAACACATACCAGTTTGTACACCAAACCGAAAAGTGACCTCGACCCACACCTATTAACGATGTTCATGAAGTTTGCTACAAGAGTTGGCCAGGGGGACAGGCTCAGTGACAGATCTACCAGTGGAGGAGGAAAGTCAAACCAAGAGTGTCCTAAGAATTCAGATTTTGTTAAGTCTCCCTGAAAACAGCCACTCTCAGCAAAAGTAGATCAGAAGGAGGGATGAGAAGGCCGGCTCCCACCTGATGTCTGCCACTAACTAGCTGTAGCGCCTGGAGCAGGTCACTACCTGGAAATCTCAGGACCCCAAGTCCCTAATGTGCTGAGCAGGATCCCATCCTGTACTCTTCAAACCTCCCAGAGCTGCTGTGAAGCAAACACACCCTCTGCAGTCCAGGAAAGCGTTCCGCAGGGAGGACTACTGTCCCCATACAGATCCAGAGAGCAACGCGGATGGTAGTTAAGTCTATGCGTGGATATAAAGTGGCAATAGAAAGAGGTTCTGAGTGTTTTGGGAAAATGTTCTGGGTTGAATTTCTAAACCATGTTTCTTCAAGCTTCAGAGAATGTGATGAGTAGTGAGGAGCTTCTGGGGCTCCTTTATAATGGTATGAGGCAGTTGGGGGGAGATTGACAGCATGGTGTGTAATTGCCCAAGACCCTTAGGTTAATGGCATCGTCTACTGGATTTGGTACATAGGAGGCCCGTAAGACATATGGAATGGATGCATGAACAGTGCTCACTTACAACCCAACAGCATGAGTGTGCCTTTGACCTTGAGTTCAGACCACGCGCCAAGCGCCTCTATTTTGCTTTCTGATTTTATGCCATGATGCATGCTGATGCTTAGCACTGTGTGCCTGGCTTACGAGAAGTCCACAGTCAATGCTCCCGTTTTGTCCCCTCCGCCCTCTGTGTCTGGACCCTCCTTTTGTGGCAAGAGTTCGTATTGATTCTCCTGCCCCTCCCCCACTTTTGGGGGGGTGTGTGTAGCATAGGGGACAGTCCTATATCATTGCGGGCAGACACAGCTGTGCTCTGATTTCCCCTTCACCCCCTTCTTTGTGGTCTGATAGCAGACAGGGTGCTCACCCTAGCTCAGCACCGCTCTCTGTACCTGGAGAAGAAACCTAATACTGTCTTAGGAGTCTCACGAGCTTTCGGTGAAATGACAGTGCATGGCGCTATTCCAGTGTTTATGATCCGCTGCAGCGAGGTGCTTTTAGGTGGTCCCTCTTCACATCATTTTAGTTGAACGTTAATGACAGCCACAGCTAACATTTGGTGTGTTCCAACTTACAAACCCGCGTAACCCCTTTAATGCTATTCCTCCTATAAGGCGTCATGGAACTGTGTCTCCAGGAGGAGACGTAGCTTCCCCAAACTCCCACTGCAAGAAGTGGCAGAGCTGCGCTTCTGCCCCAGGCCACCTCCCCCGGCCTGATTCTGTGGTGCTTTCCTGACTTGGCTCCTGTTCCAGCCTCACAGCCCATGGGCATTTGTCAAGTTCTGAAGCCAATGGGACCCATTATCTGGATGAGTACGAGCAGATCTAGCCTCCTTACTGGCTCTAATCCTGCTGAGTTCCACCTGCATTCTTTTGTTAGAGCCCGAGGAGGACCAGGGAGCTGGAAGGGTGGGGAGTCCTTAAGTTAACAAGCCTTAAAATAGGGCCTATCCCCAAGGGAGCCTATCTTTTTGAAGTCTGGGGTGGGAGATGATCTCATGGGGGAGCAGGTCCCCAGGGAAGAGTGAGGTTAAAGAAAGCCAGACTAAGGATGACCTCCGGACACTGGCCTCTCCCTTCTGGCCTCCATCCATCACTGCTCCTCTTGCCTGGCGTCTCCAGTCTCCTGGGGGATGGCTGTCTCCTCCTTTCTTTTTTCTTTAGCATCAGGGAAGATGACTCAAACACTGCCTTAGGGCACCAAAGGCATCCACAAATTGGTCCCAATCCCAGCTAATGAGGAAAGCAAGAGAGGAGTCTGGCAGGCTGTGTCCTGTGGCTTTGGGCTTTGAGAGGAGGGGAGAAGGAGGTGGCTGGCTAGGCCCTCCTCTGACCCCTTACAGTTCCGAGGCCCAAGGCCTCATGCCCTGGGCCTGTGGATCAGGCTTTTCTAAAATTTTATCTATTCCAAGGTAGTAAATAAACAGATCTCTCTCTCCAACCTCCATCCCTCAGACACACTTTCCCACATTAGATCAGGCAGAATGGAGGAGAGTTTAGGAATGTATTCTTCAGAGCCTCAGAGATCTTAGTTCCCATCTCAACTTGTCCACAGAGAGCCCTGTGTCCCGGGATGGGCCACCTGACCGCTCTGAGCATCAGTCGTCTCATATGTGGGATGGACACACTGACACTAAGCTCAGAGGGCTGTGAAAAGAGGTGAATTTAGACCTGTGACTTGCGTGGAACCTGGTCCTTGAGGAAGTAGTGTCTTTTATTATTTTCAAAATCTCTTTCCCTTGACCTACTTGACCAACACACATGTGGGAGAGTTGGCAGTTTCAGGGCTGACACTCACCCAACACACGTTCACTCCTTTTCTTCTAAAATTGATCCTTCCGTGACTTCTTGTAGTGGGGGTACCTACTGCCCTCCCGACTACATGGAAACATCAGCTTCACTGACGAAATGCTCTTAAGATGGGCTCAGTCCATTCCCTCCAATGACACAGGGCGGGGGGAGGGGGACTAGAGGTAGGGAGTGGGAGGGCTGGGGGGAGGGTATATAGTAGCCAAATAATGCCAAGAATGTTCCCTGTCTTCTCAGCTACCTCTCTCCTTTCCCCATTGCCATGTAATCTCTTCTAATTTAAGGTGGTCTTCTCGGTTGATAACCTCAGCTGACTTTTTTTTTTTTTTTCACGCCCGGCTTGAAGTCGGAAATTATATTGGTAAGACTCACGATGGTGGATGTTATTAATGTGCTTAATGGGCACTCAAGGCAGTTTAAAGATCTTAGCCTTTGCATGGCGCCTTTATCCCACCCTGGGGGTAAATAATGGAGATGCTAACACAGTCTGTAAAGGGGAAAGAGCAGAGGTGGCTGCCTGCTTCACAGGGGCAGGATGCTTTGATGGCCTGTCTGCAGGCAGGGTGATGAAATCAGCTTCCCTCGTTTTTATACCCCTTTGAAAAGGCCAATTCTCCCAACACAATGCACATTTCCAAGTCGTTTTTAATTTGGCATGAAAATGTCTCCTTCATCCCAGGCTAGAGCCAGTGGAGTTAATGGGAAACACACATCTGGGCAGCCTGCTCTCCCAAGTGAGTAGGTGAGCAAAGGGGGCAGGAGTGTGGTCAGGGATTAAAGATAGCAGCCCTCAGCCCCCATCACCTCATAGGGATCTGACCCATCACAGGGGAATTGTCGGTTTTCAGAGCTATTTTCGGAGCTATCTCTGGCTCCCTCTTTTTCTTCCCTGGAAATGGCGGTTAACATTTTGGTGGCCCTTGGTTTCTGATCCCAGGTGATGGGGGGGGCATTCACTTTGGGTGCTTTACTAAGTAAGAGCAAACTAGTTCCTGGCTGCTCCCTCTTCTGCTGCAGACACTTTCCTGACCTTCTGCATTAGTGCTGAGGATGAAGCCTTTGGCCGGGGATAATGGGTAGGCTTTGAGCACATGTCGAGCTTACAGGATTCCCCATGGCTTCTTTTCATTCCCTTCCCTGTCTAGATTCTTGGTGTCTGAATTCAAATTTAGAATGAATTTGTATCTAGGACAAAGACACAGTGGCCCTGATAGACAAGTATATGCCAATAGTGACTTTATCTATGGATGCCTGGGGTCTCCGAGGAGTGCTCCCCTTCTCAAGCTCATTTCATCCTTACTTGGGCCTCAAGTTTTAGGCCTTTCTTTACCATATTGCAGTTTGTATGTTATTCTTTTTAATGGCTCTCTCAGGCTGAGGTGTATAATCTGAGGAACCCTCAGATCTGATTTCTTTGGGAATGTCTGCAAAGAATGTGTGTGATCATGGCTTTCATCAGATTCTCGAAGAGCTTTTAAAGGTAAAATTAGGGTGATTGTACATCCTGATTTCCTAGTTTACACCGGTTGTCCTGGTGTAGTTGTTAGTAGCAACTCCTTTTGCTCATCAAAATGTCTTGGTGTGGATAATAAATTACAGTTGATTCTCATTATGTGCAGACTCCATGTTTGCGAATTTGCCTGCTTGCTAATATTCATTTGTAACACCCAAATCAGTACTCTAGTACTTTGGTGGTCATTCACGGACATACACAGAGCAGGAGAAGATTGAGCTGCCCAATGTGCATGTTTTAGCTGAGGTTGAACAAGATGGTCCTTTGCCTTCTTGTTTTAGCTCTCATGACTGTCTTTTCCATGGTCTATTTACTGCCACACTTTGCACCCCTGCCTTTCCTTGGTGACTGTGCTGTTTAAAATGGCCCTCAAGTGTAGTGCTGAAGTGCTCTCTCATGCTCCTAAGCACACGAAGGCTGTGAGGTGCCATATGGAAAAACTGCATGTATTGGATAAGCCTTGTTCCGGTATGAATTATGGCGCTGTTGGGCATGAGTTCAGTCTTAACGAGTCAGCAACATATATTACATAAAATGTTAAATAGAAACACACATAAAACAGGGTTAGGGATTGATTGGTTCACAGAAAAGAGGCTCACAAGGACCTAACCCTCATTTCCTCTAGAGCGATGGTTCAGTCTTTGCTAATTCAGGTGTCTTTCTTGATCACAACTACCATGAATAATAAGAATCAACTTTATTTAGCCACCCTTGCTTCTTACCAGCTCCAACACATTAAGTAGTCACTTTCCCTTGGCAGACATCAGTTTTCTCCCAGTAGGATGAGAATGGTGCCCTTGAATTGCCCTTCCCCTTTGCCTTGAGTTGAAGAGAAGCAGGTTACTTGGTTGGAGAGATTCTCTGGGGAAGACAGCTCCAGATGACAGCCTTCTTGTGTCTCAGACTGACCTTTCTGTTGAGGACTCTTGTGACAATAACTGGACCGGGCCTTTCCTAGGGATGCTTTGTTGGGGGGAAGTCATTGCTCACCTCAGTGGAATCCATCCCCGTCTCCACCACTGCCTCCTTCCGTGGAACATCCACCAATCTGGAGAAGTTCTCAGTCACAGGGAACACAGCAAACCAGCCTTACATCCTGGGGACATCTTAGTTGGTTTTACAGGTGCGCTGTAAAGCCAAGTGGGGAGCGTCTAAAATGGGTCAATTAAAAACAGGAAGACAAGGGGTCAGAACTATCATGGGCTAAGTGTCCACAGAGAGTTGGGCCTTATATTGTGTCCTTCAGTAAGTAACCCTACTTCCCATGACAGTTTTTGCTGGTGAGATATTATGTCCATGTAAAAGCAGATGTGGAATGGAAGCTATAAGAGGGAAAACATTTGGCCAAAGACGCTCAGGAAGTAAGGAGCAGTGCAAACAGTTCAGACTCAAGTCTTTCTTTCTCCCTCCAAATCCCATGCTCTTTTCCAGCAAAGCCTGCTTTTGGAGGTTGGGGGCTGGCCTTCGAAATCCCATGATCTCTAACTCCCGAGAGAACTTAGAGAGAGGAGGCAGATCACCTTGTATTAGGAAAACCCCCGAGGTGTCAGTAATTTCTCCGAGACCCCCAAGGTCCAGTGACCTCTCTGCAGACCCTCCTGGTAAGGAGCAGCAGTGGTCCTCGCGATCAGTGGTCTCCTACCTCCTGAGTACCATGGTCTGTGGGCTGCTGTCTGGTGAAGGTCATCCTCTTAGCCTTGCTTGCTTTTTGCTGCTTTCGAGCACCCTTTTTCAGAACAGGAGCTCACTTGCAACCCTCTCTTTTGCTTGGCCCCAGGACAACTTTTCCACTGTCACCGCCCTGTAGCCTCAGCTGGCACAGAAATTCCAAAATAAATGAACGTGTTGTAAATCGGGAGAAAATATTGTGTCCTTGCGGTGTTGATGTTGATTGCAGCTCGGTGGCTCAGGCAGCAATGGCTACAGCTCAAGCTGCATATTTCTTTACCCAAACACGCAGAGGGCCTGCCCAGGCCAGGAGCTCTGCAGACGCCTCCATTCAGTATGCACTTCAGCTTCTAGAAGGTGTGCCTGCCGGCGCTGACAAAGTGCCGTTGATCCGCAGCCCCCAGGCAGGCCAGGGGCCCGGCTGTCAAAGCCAGGCTGAGACCCGTCTTCCAGCCCCGAAGCGTTTGGGAACTGAGGCCTGCCGCTCACACTTTGGCAGGAGACGGCCCCCCGGAGCAGTGCGGGGCTGGCCTTCAGAATGGCCCTGGGGCCTGGCACAACACATCCTGTAGCTAACTGAGGCCCTGTGGTAAGAGGCTTCTCGGGCCGAGGGTGGGGCTGGGCTTACTTGTCGGGGTCTGGCAGCAGGCTCTGAGGGGGGCTTGAAAGCTTGACCACCCAGCGTCATTTTGGTAGGAACTTAAGTGAGAAACAGAATCCTCTTTGAAGAAGGCAATGGGCAGGCGCAGGGAGAAAGTGGTTTGTCACAGGGATTTTTCCCCCCCTGAGCCCCAAAATTAGGCCTGAATTTTCCAGGGAGTAGTGGGGACTCTTAATGGAGGTCAATTTCCAGAGCGTTTTGGAGAAGACATCTGTTTTTCTGTGTGTCCAGCAGCACCCCTTCTCCCTCCCCCTCCCCACCAGCTCCGCCCTCGCCCCACTGCTGCCCACCATCCCCAGGCCCATGCCTGGCCCATCCTTTAAGACATTGCTCCCGTTTCCCAATCACGTGATTCAGTGGCGTGGCGTAACACAGGCTCTCCTGCCCTTGGATGCAGGGGTGGGACATAGTCTTACCTGCCAATCACTGAACTCCATTTCCTTCACCGCAATGGATGTTTGACCCAAGCTGGGCCCATCAGGGTCCTTCCCTAGAACTTTTCTTTCTTTCTCCCTGGAACTTTGGATTTGGTGGAGAAGTTGGCTTGCCATTAGGTCGGAGGGCTAAAAGGGTATGAACGGAGGATGGCTGGTAGGCCTCTTCTTTATGTTTTGGAGAAGACCTATTTATAGAATAAGAGAGAATGAGGTGACACTCTGTGTCACTTGTGTGTCACCTGTGTGTCAATACCAAGTAATGGGAAAGAGTGGGAGAGAGGAGCCTGTGGATCACGCCGGAATTCCTGGATTAATTATGCTTGAAGGTTCACCTTCAGAGTCCTTGGTTAAATGAGTCCAAAGAGTACCCTCCTCCCTTCTCTTTTAATTCGAAACTAGTTTGAGCTCTTCCTAAAAGAGCCCTGTCTGAAACAAAGGTAGTGGCTTGTGGTTCAGCCTTGAACAACTAAACGGGTATTTCTGAGGAGAAGACAGGAACTAGGAAGGGAATTAGAGACGATTGTTTTATGAACGTCGTGCATGATGGTGGTCTTCATTCCCACCTCTGTTCATTCTCGTGTGTTTATTCGACTCACATTTATTGAACACCCATCGTGTGCCAGACCTGGTGCTATGAGAGTGAATAAGGTGAAATCTCTGCCCTCAAGGAGCTCGTAGTCTAATTGGAAAAACAAATAGGCAGTGAAGGTACAGTGTGAGATTGTATAGTAGTGGGATTAGAATATAGTGCAGGGGTGGAAGATCAGTGCTCTGGGAACATGGAGGTTGCCAGGCAGCCTCGGAGCGAAGGGGGATTGGGACAAACTTCCCAAATGAAGCAGTGCCTAAGTGGCAAACAGATTCTGCTAGGGTGCAGGTAAGCAGTAGGTGATCCCAGGTCTGAGACTCTTGTTCTGGGGTTGGGCTAGAAGGGCTGGGGATGAGACCAGCACAGAAGTCACGGAGACATGTGACTAGCTGGTGAAGCTATGGGAGCCACAACTGATGTCCCATCAGAAGCTATAGATGTTCTATATATATAGATGTACAGATCTATATATATAGATCTATATAAGTTCTCTCTATATAGATGTATGTAAGGAGGTTGAAATATTCTTACCAGGAGATGATCTGTCGAGGGGCATTTATCCGCTTCAGCGGCACCTGGGTGGCTCAGTCGGTTAAGCATTGGCGTTCAGCTCAGGTCATGATCTTAGGGTCCTAGAGGTGAGCCCCGCATTGGTCTTCCTGCTCTGCAGGGAGTCTGCTTCTCCCTCTTCCTCTGTCTCTCTCCCCCCTGTCCCCCCACTCCCTGCTTGTGCTCTCTGCTCTCTCATGCTTCTCTCTCTTAAATAAAATAAAAATCTTAAAAAAAGAAATTCACCTCCTTTGTCCTCATTCCTCCCCATATCCTCTTCACTCTTTTTGACCACTGACTTTGCTACCTGTCTGTTCTTTCCGGCAGTGGTTTTCAAATATTTTTGATCATCCTTTTATCGGTAAAATAATTTTGTAATTGTGTATATCACCATATTTGTGTATTACTCATATATGTATAAATTAAATATGTGTGTGTGTGTGTGTGTGTGTGTGTGTGTGTATATATATATATATATATATATATATGCCGCTGTGCAAATGTATTACACAATCACAGAAATATATTCAGAAGTAGGAAATTTAAGAATAAAAATAAAATTGATTGGTTTTACATGCCTTGCTAATAGCTCTAGTTAAATACGCATTAGCCAATATGCCTCTGGGATAAAGTTAAAGTTAATTGTTAACGAAGGTAGATTTACAGCCACTCATTTTGCAAATAGTGTCTTTAGTGATTTTTTGATTTTTTGACAGTTTCCTCATCTTTGATGATGCAGCTGGCAGAGAGCTCCTACTAGAAGTGGGAACAGTGGGATCATCTCCCACATTCTGATTGTTCCCTTGCACTATCGGACTTGTCCTCCATTTATACATTTTTGCGAGAATTCCTTTAAGTCATCTGTCCATTTTGTGGAGATGAGTTTGGCTAAAATCAAATAATGTCTTAGTCTGTTGAGGCTGCTGTCACAAAGTACCACCCAGACTGGGTGGCTTATAGATGACAGAATTTCTCTCTCACCTCTAGCTGTGGGTCCCAGCTGAGGGTGCAGGCGCGGTCGGGCTCTGGTGACAGCTTTCCTCCAAGTTGCACCCTGCTGACTTCTTGCTGTGCCCTCACGTGGCGGAAGGGGAGACGGAGATCTCTGGGGCCCCTTACCTCCCCTTATGACCTAATCATCTCTCGAGGCCCCACCTCCAAATACCTTCACATTGGGGATTGAGATTGCAACATATGAATGGTGGGGGCACAAATACCCAGCCTAGACCAGTAACAGAAAGCATTAGCCTACTTAAATAGGCACACGTAAGTTATCATACACAGAAGTGCTTCGAAATCAAGCAGACCAGTGAGGGTATCACTGTGTGCTCCTTGTGAGAATCCCCACGCAACCTCAGTGTGCCTTGTGCTGTTTGTGCTGTGGGACATGAAACATATGGACCAAGGAATACTGCCAGTGAAAATGTAGCTATTAAATAGATAGTTAATTTATGTTTTAAGAGAAAATAAATATGCATTGAAATGCTAATATTTTCTTTCAATCCTGGGGATTACTGTATACCTCTTCTGGAATGTGAAAACCAACTTTGGAGACGATTTACTTACATCATGGTGAGATAAATTAAAGGTGTCTGCAAACTCTTTCCTTCTTGAAAGCTGATTCATATGAAGCCTTGAGGCTTTGGGCTAGACCTCTTGAGACCCACTCTCTGGGAGCCCTGAGCGGCCATGTTGGATGCTTGGTTACCCTAGTACCGTGGTGCTGAGCCCAGCCTGCTGGCAATCCCCATGCAGGTGTCAGATGGGGAAGTGAAGCTGTCTTCCATCTGCCCATGTGAATACCACTGAGTGGCCTTTGTTGACATCCCATGAAACAGACTAACCAGCCAGCTGTGCCTTGCCCCAAATCTTGACGCAGACATGTGACATATGATAGGATGATATTGTTTTCAGACTTTGCATTTGGAGGTTGTTTGTTACGAAGCCACAGAGAACCTCGAAGTGAGACGTCACCTTTTCAGCTAGATGAATATGGAGCCCTTCTTGACTTTTCGTGATGAATTCCTTCCTAGCTTCATTTTTAACTCTGAATGTATTTCCCCGGGGCATTGATAGATTATGGTGGCCCTCTCTGGGGGAAGAGAGCATCATCAGCAAAACTCCAGATCCCTCAGACTCACAGGGAGATATGACCGTTCTGTCATACCCTTGCTTAAGGCTGGATTGGATCTGAGCCCCTGTTCTAGGTCCAAGTCTGCCTGGTGTTTCTTAGTCCCAAGGCTTTGTCTCCTCGTCAGGGTGCAGACCATGTGGAGGTTTTTCTGAGGTCCTTAGCCAGTGGACCTACTCTGTTCTTTCTTACCAGTCCTCAGTCCCCTGGATCCTCCTCTAGCATTGATGGGATTCTCTGGAATTGGTGGAATTCTATCTTCACTTGAAATTTGGCCTTTAGTGCATCTCTGTCCTATAGCCTGAGAGTTGTGTTCTTATCTCTTCCCTCCAGAGTGATTTCCTTGGGCCCCTAACATTTGACTTAGTTCTGGTTTGGGCTGAAGAAGGTCAGCCAGGAAGAGATCCTTGGATGGTTGGCCCTTTCTTGAGAGAGCAGCAACTTCTCCCCTGCAAGAAGTCCTGGCCAACTCCTCCTTCCCCAGGCTCCCTTCCTCCCCAACCCCAAAGTCAGTCTGCACCTTTACTTCCTCCTATGAAAACCAATTAAGAAACTGCATCAGTTACCTATTGCCATAATGATGCTATAAAAATAGCCACCCCAAAGTTCACTGGCTTAAAATAATAAATATTTATTATTGTTCATGAATCCAGGGTTTACCAGATAGTTCTTGAAGTCTCAGCTGGGCTCAGTCATGTTCTGCAGTCAGCTGTGGATCTGGCTGGTAGGTGACTCTGCTGATCTTGGTGAAGTATTTTCATCTGTCAGGGGTTGGCTGGCCATTGGCTGGTAGAGGAAGCCTTGGCTGGGAAGACTGGACTCTCCTTGTAATCCTCCAGCAAGCTAAGCCAGCCATGGTGTGAGGCTGCCACCTCCCATGGTAAAAGCACAGAAGAAAAGAGGAAGTAGAATCATCCCAGTGTTTTTGTTTAAGCTTCTGCCTTCCCGCCAGCCAAAGCAGACTACATGGCCAGGACCAGCATTAGCGTGGGAGGCAACCATGAAATTGCACGGCAAAAGATGGACACGGGGAGGCCATTAACTGACCATTCATGCAATCAGCCTAACAATAAACCAAACTATTTTCTATCAAATGGTTGCTGAAATCTTAACTGAAACAACAGAATGGCAGTCACTTGCTAGGAGCTGTCTTCATGAGGAAAGCAGTTATTGGCAGAACTGAAGCAGGGAGGAGCAGGGAAGAAATGTCCTGCTCACCCTCTCTCCCTGAGTTCCATCCTCCTCCTGGAACCCCCCATGGCCAAACCCAACCTGAAGCCAGCCAGTGAAAGAGCCCAGAAGACAAGGGCCACAGGGGTCAGCCTCCCTGGACACAGAGTAAGGCAGAGCAGGGCAGAGAGAGGATGTGGGTGTATGTGTTAAGCAGGTCATTCTTTTTTTTTTTTTTAATATTTATTTATTTATTTGACAGAGAGAGAGAGAGAGAGAGAAAGGGATCACAAGTAGGCAGAGAGGCAGGCAGACAGAGAGGGGGAAGCAGGCTTCCTGCTGAGTAGAGAGCCCAATGCGGGGCTCAATCCCAGGACCCTGAGATCATGACCTGAGCCGAAGGCAGAGGCTTTAACCCACTGAGCCACCCAGGCTCCCCAAGCAGGTCATTCTAACTTCAGCCATACTGCTGGGGACAGAACTGAGAAGCCTGCCTCATGAATCCAAGCTCAGAAACTGTGGGTAGGCCAGTTCCAAACATAGCCATGCTCTGTATCCTCCCTCCCTCCCTCTTTCATTTTTTCCCTCCCTGCTTTGGTTAGGTTCTCTGAGATGTAGATGCTAAGATGGTTTAGATTTATGGGGAGAAATACATGTGAGGAAACAAAGGAGAGGAGGCCGGAGGAGCTTGGGAGAGATGTCAGACCATGATGCAGGTCTCACACCTGTGAAGGAGAGAGGAAGGAAGGTTGGATATGTAGAGTCTTAGGCGGCAGTGCAGTTCTAAAAAATTTTCAGCCAGGCCAATGGGGAGTCCTTGAGAGATCCCCATCAGAAGTGTCCAACATTTTGCGGGAACTGTCTGCCTTAGTACTCCTGCCAAGCCTACTCTTTGAGAGCTGCCATGGGATGCGTGGTCTCAGTGCGCACACAAGGATGCATGCAGATCCCAGCAGCTGGAGCTATCAGTCAAGTATGCTTTTGGTAGCAGGAGAGCTGAGAGCCATATTTCATGGCTTCTGCCCTCCTTCCTTCCTTTTTCTTCCTTCTTTTCCTTTTCTCGGTTAAGATGTTTGGAGTGCTGTTTAGGCTCTCGTCTTGGTGCCAGGTACTGGTGACATAGAGCGAATAAGACAGACATATTATCTACCCTTGTGGAACTTCATTTATTCTTCTTTATGATTTTTTTTTTGTAAGATTCTGTTGAATGAACTCAACCGAAAGCACTTTTGAGTGGAGGGAGGGAGACTTATCAAGCTCTGTGTCCTCCCTCCCTCCCTCCCTCCTTACTCCACAGAGCCAGTCGTCTGGTGCAGCATTAAGATGGCCATATTTCGGGGCACCTGGGTGGCTCAGTTGCTAAGCATGTGCCTTTGGCTCAGGTCATGATCCCAGGGTACTGGGATTGAGCCCCGCATCAGGCTCCCCGCTCCGCGGGAAGCCTGCTTCCCCCTCTCTTCCTCCTCCTGCTTGTGTACCCTCTCTCACTGTGTCTCTCTCTGTCAAATAAATAAATAAAATCTTAAAAAAAAAAAAAAGACGGCCATATTTCTTAAGCCCCAAACCAGGCCACTATTATTTATAAATTTATTTACAGAAAAAGTCAGAAGAAAATATGAAAGCTAAATCACATTTTGTTATGATTTTAATGAATCTCCCTTCAAGATAGAGGACAAATAAATGAAATTTGGACTTATCCCAGGAAATCCATGCTATGTGTTGAATATAGCAAGCAGCCTGGCATCAGGCTTATTTGGGTGCAAAAACAGGGATTCATTCAAGTTATTCATAAGTTTGTCATAAGATTACATGTGCCTGGGAGTTTAGGAAAAGCTATTCAGCTGGTCTTGGGAAGAGCCAGAATCTGGGCCACACAGAGACTGAAAGTGGAATTGTAAGGTCATCTGGAATCCTGCGTGGTTCCAGGAATGTTGGCCTCAGGAGCTTATGGACCTTGACTCTGGTGTTCCACCGTTTTCATGACTCATCTCTTCTCCATGGCTCATTTTCCTCTTCCTACTGACTGATTTCCTCAACTTCTGTTGTTTATATGTTCTTGACTTCCTAGTTTCTGACCCTCGTAACTTCACCTTGGTCATGATACAATGCGATCCCTCTGGTTTATTTCTGTCTTACAGTCTTTTGTTTTTTGCTGCTAAATTCTTCACCCTCTTGGTATTTCTCAGTTCAAATTCTAAAGAGAAAAAAATCTGGTTGGCCCTGGTCTTCTTTTTTGACAGTCCATAATTACTGGTGCTGGATTGAGGGTCCTTTGTTGAAAAGTCCAACTGTGGTCTAGTCAACTGGGAAGATTGGGTGGATCTCATATGATTCCATGTATGTTCCTAAGGCTTTCTCTCCTCCTGAGGCAATCAGTGCACCAGTTTCCCTTGGCAGAGAATCATGACTTTATTGTTGAAGATATAACATTTAGAAAGTCTTATGCTCATTCGGCACCACAGTCACGGTGAATGAAACGTTGTCATCTACCTGCCAACATCCCAGGCTTTTTCGTACAAACTAATCCACTGTCCCTATTTCCCGGAGTGATGGAGGATGGGGAGATGTGAGGTTTATCAAGTCCACACCACATGCCAAGAATTCTGCCAGATGTTCTGCATTCATTATTTCATTTGATGAGGACAAAACCATGTGATGTAGGTATCGTGCATTTTTTACAGATGACAAAGCTGAGACACAGAGAGGTTAAGTAACTTGCCAGAGGTCAGGAACTAGCAAGTAGCTGGCTCAGTTTTCAAACCTCTGTTTTTGACTCCATGTTTCTACCATTTCTTTTCCAACATCCTACTTCCCATGTCCTTCCCGAGCTCCACTTATGCCTGGCTCACCCAGAGCTTGGGACACTCTCCTTTCTGCCCTTCTTGGCCTGTTACACACATGTGTGTACCTCTCTTTGTCCTCCACTTAGCTCCGGATCCCGGGGACCATCTAGTTCGTGAGGATGGTGACCATGTGCTCTCTGCTCCGCTCTTCATGTTGTGTTGGCCTGTGCCACGTATCTACCTCTGGGTGGTAAAAATAATTCTGGGTTGGAGGCTGTCAGAAGACCTCAGATCAAGTCTCGTCTCTGCTGACAATGGGGTGGGTGGCTTGAGGCCAGTTTCTTCAAGTGACAAATGAGAAGGATATGCAAACTTCTTTCACTCTTGAAAGAAAGGTCATGCCCCAAAGAGAACAGGGTTCTTTCAGCTTCTCTCCAGTTCTGAAAGCTAACTGGTGTTGGCTCAGCATCCCAGAGCTCTGAAGACCCAGTCCTTCGAGGTAGAACTAGACTCTTTCACAGTCTCCTGATTCCAGGAGCCACCATATGCAGTGTTTGAGAAACTGGAGGATGCTGGGTTGCAGCTAAAAAGGGCTTGAAATTTTACTAAATGCTACTTTCCATCTGATTTGGGGCCTTTCACGTGGGAGGAACGTGAAATAAAACTGAGTGGGAGACAATAATTCCGCATAACCTGGATTTATTTTCTGCAGCTGTTTTCCAGGACCATGGTTTTGATTCATCAACACCCCACAGTTTCACACATCCCATCCCAGCCTGCCTGGGGCCACAGTCGAGGGAAGCAAAAGTCTACCCAATGGGGCATCCATCACTAGCACGTGTGTCCGTTAAACAGTGAGTGCCACCATCTATTTCTAGTTACCAGGCTTAAAATAGTGAGCTAAAAAGATGTGGCCCCTTTTTGCCAATGCTGACAATCTGGAAGGAAAGCAGTCAATAAACAAGTATTAGATTCTAACTTAGGCAGTTTTTCTTTAGGAATTTCATGGGGAGTAAATCAAGTGGGCTAGCATCTTTTTTTTTTTTTTTTTTTAACTGCTTCTTACTGTTATACATTATAAATAAGATCTCATTGTGAAGAATTCCTCCACACATGCCAAAGGGTTTATGGCAGTCAAATTCAGTTATTGTGAGACCTAGTAAAACCAGTCCTATCTTAGAAGCTGATGCTCTCATGCAGCTGATAGCTTTTGGTAATCTCCTGAGAAGCAGCAGGATATAGTTGGATTTGCTTGGTTCTGGAGTCAGTCAGGCCTGTGCTTAGATTCTCATTCCTCTGCTTATTAGCCGTGTTACCATGGGCAAGCTACTCAGTCTCTTCCGGCATGTACGTATCACGTATCAAATAGTTAGACTTATTATGTGGCTTTACAGGAGTGAACAAGTCAAAATATGTGGCACATTGTAGGTGTTCATTAAAAAGTTTCAATCCTTTCCCTAAGAATAAATAAGTAAGTGACAAGTTGGATCCTGAACTAAGTACCGGGAGAAGGAAACCGTTAGACAGTTTTGAACTAAGTCTGTTGCTCTGTTTGGTTATTAGATAATATTCTCTCTTATTCCCGTTATTCATTAAACAATTAAGGGCTTACTACTAGGTGTGCTGGGTTAGGGGAGAACGGTGGTAAGCGAGGTGAACATAGCTATTGCCCCGTGGAGCTATTTGTAAATTTTTCTATCTTTGTCTTCATTTTCTTCCTTTCTCCCTTCATTCCTCCCTTCCCTCCTTCCCTTCCATTCCTCTCTTCCCTTCATACCTTCTTCCCCTCCCTTCTTCCTTTCTTCTTACCTTCTTCCATCCTCCCTTCCTTCCTTTCTGTCTTCCTTCCTCTTCTCTCTCTCTCTCTCTCTCTCTCTCTGTCTTTGCTTCTTTTTCCACTAGTGGGCTTTTCATGTGGGATCTTGCTTTATAGTAAGTAAGCATGATTAAGGCGATGTTTGAAATTGTAGGGGAAGTAGCGAACTCAGAGACACAGAAAATGATGTCAACATAATGGGAGGGTAGCTTTCTCTAGTCTTTTTTTCCTGTGGGAATGAAGAGCCATAATTAGGACACTATTGCTATAGAGAGTGACTCTTACATAGGAAGGATCCAGAGAGAGTATTTGGTGTATAGAAGCATTAATTGCAACCATGTGAGCCAACAGCCTGGCATGGAAACAATCGTGCTATCTACAGAGCTCGTAGAACAGTGGGCTGTGCCACCTTGGAAGCGGACCTGGGTGGTTTTCTGCAGGGATGCGGGCCAGTGACCGTTTACAAGTCTCTATATGCTATGGCTGCTCTAAACAACTGGTAACTGAGGTGATCAAGGGGCAGGAGCTTTGCATAAATAGAAGAGCAAATGTATATTTGTCGGCATTGCTCTCCTCTCCTTTGTGTTATCCTCTTCCAAAAATAAAGTGCATTGTTCCCGGGGAGTGGCATTTCAAGTGGCAGCTGTCTGCCGGGCTGACTCCTTCCCACAGAGCAGCGCCCAAGGAAGTAACTAGGGTTAACTTGAGTTTGTTCTGTCCTCTACCGACACCAGGATACAAGTTGCCAAAATAGCTGCGTTCACAGGGCGTGTCCGGCCGAGCCCCAAATGCCCGTGGCTCGCACATTTCCAAGTGACACGCAAGCTTTGCGGGTACCTTTGTCTTTGAGTTCTACAGAAGTGCTGCTCATTGGAACGCTTGCCCCAGAATAGTGAAGCTGTAAGGAACAGCATAGCGCACCTTCTGTCTTCCACTCTCTCAACAGTAAAATATGGACTGAGCATCACCTCCCTGGGTTTGGGTCAACAAGAATACAAATGAGGTTTGATTTTCGTCATGCACCCGTGAACCTGAGGGGCTGGCCAATTCAGGAAGCAGACGTGGGCCTGGTGCTCGGCTTGAAGGCTGACTTTAAGAAAAACTCAAGACACAGCAGAGGGCAACTCAGGGTCACTGATCCAAGGTTGTTTGCCTGTAATATTTTATTCAGGACAATCTGGGGGCAGAATTCAGGTGCATCATTAAGGCTTCTGATTTAAATCGCCATGACTTAATTCAACAAACACAGACTAAACCTTTCGGTGTAGTTAGTACACTGAGATATCTATGTAAAATAATCTATCCTCTCTTCAAATGGCTGTTGCAGTGTTTTTTGTGAGCAGGGATATGCTGAAGGGGTAGTATGTGTGCGAATCCAGGAGCATCGGTCTTTGGTAGTGGGAGAAACGTTCCCAGGAGGTGGCATAACAGCTTGGAGAAGCCGTTCCTGGCCACACTGTGCAGCAAGTACTAACTGCGCTAGGGGCTGTGGGTCATGGCAGAACATCCATCCATCTGTCCATCCATCTATCTATCCAGCCGTCTGTCCCATTTTAAAAATTGACTAAATGCAAAAAAAAAAAAAAAAAAAAAGAAAAATGACTAAATATTAGGTGTTGGGATAAATGGAAATAAAATATGTCTGTACCATAAAAAAGACATTTACTGGGTTGAATGGTAATGCCCCCCAAAATATAGAGACACGTCCTGATCCCCAGAACCTATGAATATGACCTGATTTGGAGAAGGGATCTTTGCATAAGTAATGGGGTTGAGGATCTCAAGATGAGATCATTCTGGATTCTCTGAGTGGGCCCTAAATCCAATGACAAGTGTCCTTAGAAGAGAAGCACGGATAGAAGAGGGAAAGGACACCTGAAGACGGGGGCAGGGAATGGAGCTATGCAGCCACAGCCGCCATAAGCTGTGAGAGACAAGTAAGGGTTCTCCTTTAGTGCCTTGGAGGGCGGGTGACCCTGCTGAACCCCTGCTTTCAGATTCAGGCCTCCAGAGCCATGAAAGAGAAAATTTCTGTTGTTTTAAGCCCCCAAGTTGTGGTAATTTGTTACGTGAGCCCCGGGAAACAAATACAGGGCACACGCTAGTAATTTTATTCTGGAAATCCATCGTTGGCAAACAGCTTATTCTGAGCTTTTGGGGGCCTTTCATTCATTCCTTCACTTGCTGCTCCACAAACACACAAATCAGGGCCCCCTGTGCACCTGGGCACTGTTCTTGGTGCTGAGAAAGAACGGAAGTAAGACTCAACCCAGCCGGTGCAGGCAGCTCACAGACGCAGGCAGAGCAGGAACTCCGGAGGCCGTGAGAAGGCCCTTCAGGTGTGTGCTGTGGGAGCACAAAGCAGGGCAGGCTGTGTGTGCATGGCAGCGGAGTGGTTTGCTAAAACACGGCTGCGAGCTCTAAGACGGGGATGTGCGCAACACCGGGGAAAACCTGCTTCCACGGAAAGCACTTCTGGGGGTGAGCTACGACGTCTCGACATGAACCGTAGGCTCACTTAAAAAAAAGGAAAGGCTGTGGCTCATAATTTATGGGGACCCATGGGGAAGAAAACAAAAGGGTCCTTTCTCGAGTAGGCAGGTGTGTGTATAGTTTCTGTGCAGAGTTTTCTCTGACGCTGCCTTCTGAATCCTTTGAGGCTGGACATGGTGAGTGTTGGGAGTGCGTGGGTGGGGAGACCGGGTGGAGCAGAGGGAGGGGGAGTGCCTCCAGAGAAAGGACATCCCACTAGGAACCCGGCCTGAGCTAGGTGTGATGGGAAATTTCCCAAAGACACTGTTTTGCCTCTTGAACTTGTTGAAATGCAGTCGTTCATGTCTTCATTTATGCGATGCTGATTTACTCTTGTGAGATGGGCAAGATGATTCTGTGTTGGAGGTCAAGGTGGAATGGGGTCTGAAGGCAGGGAGACTCTCAGGAGCTGGTAGTCTTATGGGGACAATGACACAGATCTTGACTTGAGCACAGGTTGAGGCCAGGGGCATTCAGGCCCCTGTGTGAACTGTGTAGACGGACATGGTAATGCTATCAGTGGTTAGAAAAAGGGGTCAGTGAGGGTATGGGCAGGGAAGTCTCTGGAGAATAAGTGGCTCTAGGTGGCATATTGAAATAAGGGGCATATTGAAAGATGGGTAGGATTTAGCCAGATGAGAGCAAACAGAGACTGGGTAGGTCTCCCTTGGTCCCTCGCTCCCTTTCTTAAGCCCAGAGTTGGAAGGGGATAGGATGCCCAAATGTCTACCATTGAGAAGGATTGTCCCTTGGAAAAGAGGGCAAACCTGGGTTAGCTGGGATATTGAATTCTGGTAAATAAACAAACAAGCAAAATTTTGGACACACAGAAGAGTATATATTTTTAATGTAGAAAATGTAATTTGTAGCCAGATTATAGAAGCCTTGAATATCCATTAAAGTGTTTGTAGCTGATCCTAAAGACAAGTAGGGAGCTGTTGCGGGGTCCTTTTTTTTTTCTCTTTTTAAGATTTATAGTCTATTTTCCATCTTAAAAGTAATAATACTTGTTACAGGAAGTAGAAAGAATATGAAAAAGAAGAAGAAGAAATTGCCTGTAATCTCCCCTTAAAGAACTGATTACTGTCAGTATTTCTTTCTGCATGTATTTTTTTACAATTGTTGTGGAAGAGAAAAATCACAAAAATATTATTTTATATCCTGCTTTTTAATCTTGCTATTATAGCACAAGCATTTCCTGATGTCATATCAGTCCTTCAGAAACATGATTTTTAATGCTCACATCTCGGAGAGATACATTAATTTACTTAATCTTTCCCCTATGGTTGAATATTTGATTTACTATAATTTTTCATTATTATAAATCATGGTGGGATGAGCTTCTTCATGTAATAATCTTCTTCCATATTTATGATTATTTCCTTTGGCTAGATCCCTAGATGGGGAACCACTGAATCAAAGGGCATGAACATCTTTAAGCTTCTTTGAACATTCTGCCAAATTGCTTCCTTGGGGGTTGCTGAGCTTTGGAAGTACATGATGAAAGATGAGTCTCATAGCCGAGGACAGGCAGGGCCAGGCCAGAGAGAAAGAGCATTCCAAACATTCTATCAGGAAGAGACATTCCAGAGTCACCGAAGCCGCAGCCTTGGTGATATGCTGTCCTGATATGAAAGCATTGCTGGTGGCCCTGCCATTTTTAGAAAGCCACTTCTGAATTCTTCCCTATAAGGGCAACAGTGCTCCAGACATGCTGGCCTTTTTTTCTGTTCCTTGAGCACACGAAGCTCACTTCTACCACAGGGCCTTTGCATTTGCTATGTTCCTCTACTGGGAATGCTTTCCCTCGGAACTTGTCATGACTGGTGCCTTCTTGTTCATCTCAGTTCAAATATCAAATTCTCAAAGAGGTCATCTCTGATGACCTGCTCTGAAGAAGTCAAACAACCTCTGCTTTCAGCCACTTTTATCAAGTTGATTTTATTCAGAGCACTCATTATTCCTGCCTATAGTCAATGTTCAACAGTTATTTATAGAATGGTTGAATGAAGTCATTCACTAATCATTTCATCTACTAGTATTTTCTGAGAGCCACTTGAAAATATTCCCATTGTTCTTAAGATAAAGAACAAAATATTTAATATAACCTACAGAAGGGTTTCCAGAATTGGTAACTACCCAATCTCTCCTGTCTTGTCTTGATTCATGTTGTGCCTTAGTCTCTGCACTTCAGCCATATTCACTTTCTTTCTTTCTTTTTTTTTTTTTCCATATTCACTTTCTTTAGGAACTTCAATGTGCCATACTTCTTACTGCCACAGGGCATTTACACATATGCCTGTCTAGTATGTGTAATATAGCATTCCCTCTGCTCTGGACAGATGTGTTATCTTTACCTCATCAACTTCTCATCTATCAGATCTTAGATCAATGGTACTTCCTTGGAAACCTTTCCTGACCCCTTGTACTAGGTTAGGTTCTTCTAGTACATACTGTTTGTGGGAACAAGTCTCCAAAGATGGTGCCCTATGAACCACACCTCCTAGCATCCATGCTTTTTTAAAATTTTCTCTCTTAGAATCTACTATGACCCCAGGACTCACTTTTTGATAGAATGCGGCAGAAGTAACACTGTACAGTTTCTAAGACTAGGTCATAAGAAACCTTGCATTTTCGACCTGGCCTCTTGGAATACTTGCTCTGGGGACACTGCTCCCTCTCAGAATGCAGCTGCCATGCTGTGAGACGCCCAGGCTACACGGAGAGGCTGTGGGTAGGTGCTCTCATCCTAAGGCCTCACTGACAGTCAGCATCAACTGACGATCATGCAGGTGAGTTACCTTGGATGTCTAGCCTACTTGAGCCTTCACATGACTCCACCTCGATATGATATGACAGCACTCAAACCAGAACCACCTCACTGAGTCAGTCAGTTCACAGAACCATGAGACACAAAAATAAATGTTTGTGTTAAGCTGCCAAGTTTGGGGGTTGTTTGTTACACAGCAGCAGACAACTGAAACACGCTATAGCATCATGTTCCTTTTGGCATGTCATTCCTCTCCTTCACTGGACTCATCATTGCTGTGATTGCACTCCTTGCCTGATTATTTAATTAATGGTTCTCTTCCTTAGTAGCCTGTAAGCTTTATGAGGGCAAAGACCAGCTTGACCATGTCTTTTTGGTATGTTTGTTTTCTCTGTTTGGCTTACCAGTTGGAGTGGACGATCGGTACTTGAAGGCCGCCAAAACGTGTTTGGGGAAATAGCCATGGTATGAGCTTCAGAGAAGATAGGGATTTGCTTCCCAGCAAGAGAGCTGGAAAGCCCAATACTCCCTGTCTGTTTCTCAGACAGCTGGGGCTCAGGATGTGCCTTCGGTCCAGCCAACTGGATGCTCCTGTCTGGGTCTCTGAATCTGCAGCTAGTAATGCAGAGAAGCAGGGAGGGCTTGGGATTCATCTTCCTGGCTGTGTTCGAAGCATTTCCTGTCTAGTAGTGGCAGCCTGGACACCCTAACCAGCTCTTCTCAGGTGTGGCTCAGGCTGTGCTTTGGCCGCCCTTCTTCTCTTGGTTCTTGCCCATCCCTTTTACAAGTTAGTTACGTGATTCTCTGAGCTATTTGATATCCCTCCAGAAATTTAGCTAGAATTGCTTTTTGTTGGGTATTACCAAAGATGGCCAGTTACATATTACCCAGAATGGTAAGGAAGGCATAAATGGTATTTAGTAAGTGTTGGTAAAGGAATGAATGAGTATATGCCAGGGACTCAGGAGGACATCAGGGGTTCCTGGATAAATACATTGCTAATTCAGGGGAGCTTAAATTTTACTAAGTTATACAGAAGCAAATACAGTAATTACAGGTAAGTGCTACAAGAATGATAGGCACAGAATTATGGGAACTAACTACATCTAGAAGGGGGAGGAGATGGGCATCCCCTTGATTTATGTCAGTGACTGTAATTAGATAAACAGGAAATGTTTATTTATTGATGGAATGGATGAATAAATCAATGTAATGTTGAGGCAATGTATATGAAAAAGCTCATCAGTTGTAAAGTGCCACATAAATGGAACGTATTATTCTTAGACTAACACTTGATTTCTTTACTAGTTAGTACTATTTATGTTGCAAACATCAGAAAACCCAACTCACACAGGCTTAAATAAGAAGACAGCTGATTGGCTTGTATAACAGAAAAGGCCAGGGAGTATAATCACTTCAGGGGTTCCAGTCTTATGGTTAAGACCTTCTCTTTGATCTCATCTGCATTGGCTTCATTTGGCTTCTGTCTACTTGGTGGTTCCCAGACATTCAAAGCTTCCCTGTCTCAGGTTCATGTTCAGAAAAAACAAACATGAAACTCTTTCTGGTTCTTGAAGCATCACTCCTTGGGTTTGCACTGATGTGATGGGCTTGGCTTTGCATGACCAAAATGTCTCTCTCTGAATCACTCACTGATGGAGGGAGATCTGTGTGATGCTTGGACCGAACAGGCCTACTTCATGGTCCTGTCCGTGGAATTGGGGTGGCGGCCAGCCCTGCTGTGGCTACTTGTGGCTAGGACCATGGCACTGCATGCCGAATGCTTGGCTTTGTGAGTCTTGGTTCTGCCGCTTAAGAGCAAAGTACATATTTATCTCTATCTGGGATGACACGTCTCTGAAATGGGGATAATAATAGCGCCTCTAGCATAGAGTTCAAATAAGGATTAAAAGAGTTAACGTATGCAAAATGCTCAGACCAGTGTCTTGCACATGGTGAGAGCTTATGGCATATTCGTTGTCATTCTTCGCTATTATTGCATGGACCAAGAATAGGGAAGCGATGGCTCCCAAAGGAAATTCACACAACTGTTACCAGAAGAGGGTTTGAATGAATGCTTGAAAGGCAAAAGCAACAAACGTCCACTATACTTCATGCCCAAGCTCTAACCAACAAACCACTGGAGGTCAGCAGCCAATAAGCTCTTGGATGAAGCCAGCCGAGACTCACAGCTGCTTGTGGGGGTCAGTCCTGTCCTCCTAGAAGTTCCAGAGCACAATCATGATCACCTGATTAACACCCCAGCAGGGCTGAATGTCTCCTTGGCAATTAGTCCCTGTTTTTCCAGGTTTCTTCACCTTTGGGGCGGTCTTAGAAAATCCATGCCTTGGCCAGCCCAAGTGCATATTAAACCATTTCAAAATGTTGGAAGAGGAAGTCTGCTTGCTTAATGTGTAATTTAGCTGGAAGAACAGGAACGACTTGCATTTTGGTATGTTCCTCATTTTGCAAATGAATGTTATTTTCATAATGGACGATAATGGCTCCTTCAGAGTTATTCTGATCTGTCATATTAATGTGGATTGTGGCACTTTAATAAGAGTTGACTTTTGACTCCTTAGGCATGCATCATGGTTGTGAGGCTGCGCAAACACTAAATCACCAGCCATTACTCTTCTTGTGAGTTGATATTTAGGACTTCTATCCCTACTTCTATGGGATGAGCAAGAACATGAATAATACATCAACAAGCCCAAAGCAATGTCACTGGCTTGAAGTGACAAAGGAGTGTGTTTTTTAAGTCCTTATAAAATTCTGGTCGAGGAAGCAGAGCGTCCATATTGTCTAATTTTGTCTAATTCCTCATTCTTCAAGTATCTCTAGAAACACACTGGAGAGGTGGTCCAGACGTCCAATTTTCCCCAGTTCAATTTGTTTCAAGATGAGGGTGTTCACATCATAAAATAACGGGGCAAGAAGCATTCCTAGAGAGCACTTCTGGCAGAGAGGTGGTTTTGAGCTCGGTTCTTAGAAATAAAATGTAAACTCTTCAAAATTTTCTTCCAGGAGTGTTGGGAAATCTGCAGACCCCTAAGAGTCTAACACCACCACTTGGGGACACCTGAGGGGTGGCTGTGACCGTCCGTAGCCGTAAATCTCCTGTGACATACCCTTGTTTCAGCCCCAAACACAACAAGATTCATGGCTTCCTTTGAATTCTTTGTGCAGTATTCCATTAGTTCTAGGCTCAGTTCTGGGAAGATTCCATCAGCTCCCCTGTCTCCCCAGTACCCAGATCTCCCTCCTCTTACTCTCCAGTGGCTCATGTTTCCCCAAGTCCCATTCTATCTGACCTATTTCATCTTCTACCTGTGCCTCCTACCCCAGCCTTATTCTCCCAGAGGGCAACCACTTACTTGTACGTATTTGGAGGTAGACCCAATACCAGGATGTACATGGCTTCGCTATAATTTGTGTCAAGCTCTATATCAAGTCTTGGTTTATAATACGTGGTCGTGCAATTCTCCTCTCATCAATCGCGTTAGTGAACAGTCCTCGGTTGCTGCCCTGTGGGATAGTAGACAGAACGTAGTGTACTCTGAGAGACTTAGGGTCCCATCTCAGCTGGACAATCTCACTAGCTGTGCAGTTGAGGCAGATTACTTTACCTCTCTGAGCCTTAGTGTCCTCATCTGTAAAATGGACACAATCATACACATGCCACAGGGTCTTTTAGGAAAAATTAAATTGGGATGCTATAGACTCTCGGTGAATGGTTGCTCTTGTTAGTTTAGAAAATCATTCAGGCAGACAGGAGACAGATTTGTCTTGCCTGCAGAGAACACTGGTGCCTGTTCTTCTCCCCCCTCTCCAAGCTCCCTTGGACTCTCCTCCCCTGTCTCTTTTCCTTGCTTCTTCCTCAGCCCCCTTTCCAATCCCACCCACAACTCCGAGAGGAGGGAAGAGGGTAGAGTTGTTTATTTTGAGAGTAAATTCAACATTGACCCTCAGAAAAAACAACCCCTGCAATATGCTCTATTACCACATAAGCGCCACATTTAAACAAAGCCTTTCGGCCTGAACCGAAAATTACCGTCCCGCTGGGAGGCATAAACCGGAGGGGCTGCCTGTGTGAACGAGGGACGCACGGCAGCTGGCAGGGCCGTGTCTGTGGGAAGAAGCCGGGGTTCCTTGCTTTATGCACTGATTGGCTTGGAAATGTGCACTCCGCGTTTCCTTCCACAGACAGGGAAAACAATAGCTATCTGTTAACTTGGTGGAGGGCAGCAAAGGGACGACTCCTAGACTGAAATCCGTAAGAGCCCCATTCAGCTGCCAGCTAGAGAATTCTGTTGGTGCTTCAGAGGACAGTCTGAAAACGGTAGCATGTGGATAAGACAGCAAAAAACTTCCCACACCAAAAATAATGACAACAAGCCAACAACAGTGGAGCTGAGAAATTTCCCTTTGGGTAATAATATTGATGTGATAAAGGCAGACATTTATTGAGCACTTATTACATACTGGGCACAGAGCTAAGTGAGAGTTTTATATATATGAATTCATTCAGTCCTCACAACCAGCCTTCCTTTATTTCCTGCTTTCCTGACTGCTTGCTTACTTGCTTTCTTCCTCTCTTCCTCTCTCTTTCTTTCTCTCTCCTCTTCTTTCCTTCCTTCCTCTCTTTCTTCCTTTCTTTTCTTTCTTTCTCTCCTTTTCCCTTCCCTTCCCTCTCCCTTCTTCCCTTCCCTTCCCTTCCTTCTTTTCTCTCTCCCTCCCTCCCTTCTTCCCTCTTCCTCCTCTCTCCTCTCCTCTCCTCTCCTCTCCTCTCCTCTCCTCTCCTCTCCTCTCCTCTCCTCTCCTCTCCTTTCCTTTCCTTTCCTTTCCTTTCCTTTCCTTTCCTTTCCCTTTCCTCCCCTCCCTCCTCCTCTTTCTCTTTCTTTCTTTCTTTCTTTCTTTCTTTCTTTCTTTCTTTCTTTCTTTCTTTTCCTTCCTTCCTTCCTTCCTCCCTCCCTCCCTCCCTCCCTCTCCTTTCCCTTCCTTTCCTTTCCTTTCCTTTCTCTCTCTTCTCCCTCTCTCTTTCTCTTTTCCCCCATTTCCTTCTTTCTTTCTGACTTAACACAATTAAGAAACTTTTTAACCGAGGTATAGTTGACATATCCTATTAGTTTCAGGTGTAACACACAGTGGTTTGACAATTTTATACATGTCCACCATGATAAGTGTAGTTACCACACAAGGTGATTATGGTATCATTGACTCTATTTCCTACACTATACTTTTCATCCTTGTGATTTATGCATTTCACAACTGGAAGTTTGGACCTCTTAATCCCTTCCTGCCTTTTTTTTTTTTTTAAAGAGCAGTTGTAGGTTCACAGCAAAATTGAGAGGAAAGTATAGAGATGCCCCACGTCCCCCTTGCCCCCACACATACATAGCCTCCCTATTATCAGTACCCTCCAGGAAGTATTTTTATCCTCATTTTCAAAGAGGAAGAAACTGAGGCACAAAGAAGTTCAGTAACTTACCCAAAGTCACACAGTTGGTGACCTGAACCCCAGCATTCTGGTTCCCAGATCCACACTCTTAATTCCCACCTTGTACTGCCTCACTTTGTATAAGAGGCACTTAGCTGATGTTGCTGAGCAAAGCTTTGTGGAACCACGTGGGTCTCCCCCATGGACGTGCCACGGTATTGCCCGGCTATTTGCATGCTGTCTGGTCATTCCCTGACAGATTGTAGATCCTAGAGGATCTTTTCATTGTCCCTCACGGGCCTGCATGCTGTGCCTGGCACATAGAAGGGGCTCAGTAAATGCTTGTGGGACTGAGAACATGTAGTTGCTACATTGGGTGATGCTGACTATAAAGGTGAAGTAGACATCCAGAGACGATGGGGCACCACGAGGGGCAGAGAGGCTGCAGAAAGGTCTGTGGAAGAGGAAGGAAGTGAAGTAGGCCTTGGAAATTTCAATAGAGAGAAGGCTGAGGAAAGGACGCTCAGGGTAGGAAAACTACACAGGCAAAGCACTGAGATGGGAAGGAGAATAATGTGGCAGGTGCTCATAGGGAGATTTGGTCAACCAGAGACAGCACTTGAACTTGGTATAGCTGGCCATCACCTGGGCTGGTGTTGGTGCTGGGGTTGGAAAGGAGCACGAGCAAGGCAGGGCTTTCAGGAGCCCAGGGGGCCAGGATGGCCCTGTGGTTAAGTGCTTGGAGTCTTGGGGCCAAAGCCCAATTCAGCCATCCCCCAGGTGTGGGACCTTGTGCCAGGCCATAGGTCTGCATACCTACGCAGGCATAGGTCCCTCTCCGAGTGGCGCAAGGATGAAATGAGATCATGTGTGCATAGGGCCTAATGCTGTCTTATAGTCAATGGGGTCAACTGCCGTCATTTATCCAAAACCTCGAAGTGGAGGAAGGACTGGGGCAGAGACACATGGAGCAAGGGGTGAGTTTGAAGGCCATACCGATCACAACAGCAACAACGGTAAATTCTGATATTTATGGAGTTTTGTGCTCAGGCTCCTCGTCACGTAACCACCCTGGGAAGTGAGTGACTGTCCTGAGATCGCCTTCTGGTGTCCAGGCCAGTGCACTCTTCCCCACCACATCCTGCTGATGAGGTTTAGGATGTGAACGACTTGGGATTTGACTGGTGGAAACATCCCGGGTCTATGTACATTGAGGGTGTCAGATAGGTGTCCTAACTTTCTGGAGACCTCTTTCAATTCCTGTACTTTGAGAAACACATAAGCCTGCCCACCCCCCTTCCCTGGGAGACACTGCCAAGGCCCCTCGCCCTTCCCCTATGTAGAATGGCCGTTTTCTGTTTATTCTTATGAACTGAGAAGCGTTGTGTCACACTTAACTTTCTGTAAGTTTCTTTTATATTTTGTTGTCATTTCCAAACAAATTTTTAATCTCTTAATTTCCAGGACAAAAGGTAAGCCCCACGAGCCCGGGGGCTTTGTCTTATTCACCATTATATCCTCTTCACCTAGAATAATGCCTGTCACGTAGTAGGGGCTCAAGAAACATTCGTTGAATGAATGAATATACTTCTCCAGACTACACACATGTCCCTGGGGATTCTGATTTTCTGGCAGGGACCCAGAAAATGGTAGCGAGTATTATTATTATCACCATAAACTTGCTCATTTCCCTAGAGCCTCCATTCAACAACTAGACTGCATTCTTTACACTCAACGTCCTGGGGTCTTCAGGATCTTTATTTCTTCTGGCTTCTGTCAGTGGCATTGCATGGAGTAGGTGCTCGGTCAATGCCAAGAGGCCGACTCGTTGGTGTGCTCTTTGTGCGTGTGCGTGCGTGTGCGTGCACGCGTAGATGTGTGCGTGAAGGTGGACATGGGTGTGGTTTCCACACCAGCCCGCCCTCTGTGGAGCCAGAGGATGTTTGCTGAAGTTAGTCAGAGTGGCTGGAACTCAGGACTCTTGAGTTCTCTTCCTATGATTCATGGACATTCTGGGGAAGTCTATGAAGCCCGTAAACTGTGGTGAAAGCTGGTATTTAAAAAAAGGAGCATGACTTCGTTCTTCGTTCCCTTTTGTACATTTTTCCACTAGCACACAGGCTCCTCCAGGAAATTTTGGATCTTCAGCCATCTTTATAACAAGCCATCTTATTATTATTTGTTCTTTTTTTTTTTTGCATAAGTTGTCTACTAACTAGGTATTTGTTCATAACATTTCACTGATTCCTTGAGTCATTCGTTGTTTTGCCTCTCACATAATCTGCCCTACTGTGTGTCAGGCACTGACCAGCACTGCAGACACGACACACGCTTTTGTCCCTGAGTTGCTCTTGGGACGGGGAGACCACCAAGGGTCCAGGAGCAGAGACCTGATGGAGAGGTGTGTGAGGGTGGGGGAGGAGGAAGATCAGGGGTTCAGGGAAGATTTCCAGAGGTGGTGCTCTCTGAATGAGAGCTTACAAGGTGCCAGGAATCATGCTAAGCACGTTGCAGACATTATCTCATTCACTCCTCACTGATTTATGAAGTAAGTGCTATAATCCCTGTTTTTATGTGACCTTGGATGAATTACTTCACCTCTCTAAGACTCAATTTCCTCATCTGTAAAATGGGATTTGTCAAACCTTAGAGACTTGTGGTGGGGATTACATGCTTAAAAACATATGTAATGCACTAAGCAACATGCTAAGTTGGGTTTACTTGGTGGGCTCATAAATGTGACCTCCTGCTATCATCACAACAAGATGATGAAGCCTGGAGAGGGTGAACGACTCGCTCAGGTTCCCAGAGAATGTCAGAAGTAGGATTTGGATCCTGTGCTCATGAGGACAGGCCATACCGCCTTGTCTATCTTCTTGGGAATTTGAAATGGTTTGGGGAGATTTTCCTGGATGGAAAGGTGTGTTACTGAAAGATTTTCAGCAAAGGGTAGCCACTTCATAGTTCCTACTTTGTAACCCCATTACTTACCTGGTCAACTTCTAAAATGGACATGGCCCCACCACCTTCTTTGGTTTCTAAACATGGTACTTTTTTTTTTTTTTTTTTAAAGATTTTATTTATTTATTTGACAGAGAGAGAGAGATCACAAGTAGGCAGAGAGGCAGGCAGAGGGAGAAGGCTGAAGAAGGCTCTCTGCTGAGCAGAGAGCCCGATGTGGGGCTTGATCCCAGGACCCTGAGATCATGACCCGAGCCGAAGGCAGAGGCTTAAACCACTGAGCCACCCAGGCGCCCCTAAACATGGTACTTCTTGTTCTACAGTCTCCCCTTTCTTATGAATTTTCGGGTGACTATCTAGAATGCAAACCATGAAACCAGTAGAGGACCAAGGATTCTCACCATGGAGCTCCTGGGTGGAAAATAACAAAAAGAAGTCATTCCTATAGGAGGAGTCTGGGAGGAAAAGAAAAGAGAAGAGGAGAAAAGGCAAAAAAAAAAATCCATTTCTGGCTCTGGCCCTGCTGACTGAAATAATTTTTATCCTCTGTACAGAGTCACCACCCAGCTCTTCTTGGAGGTACCTCCTGGGGCAGTTGTAAGGACCCTGATAAAGATTTACGTGGTTTGTTTGCTTCCCCCAAGCCTTTGAAGACCAACCGAGGAAGTAATGTTTATGGTCAGCTCTCTGGGGTCACCTTCTGCGACCTCTGGGCTGACTGTGAAGGCGGGAGGCAGCAGGCCTTGGCTGCCGCATCGGGGGAACTGGCTGTCTAAAGGCCAGGGTTGGAGAGGATTTCAGACCCGGTAGTTCTGGAGGCTTTGCTTACCACAACAGCGGTAAGCGTCATCACGGCAGACGCCCCCACCATCTTCGGAATAGAAACAATTCATCCCACAGGGGAGTGAACTCTGGAAGACGAGCGTTAGGGGGAGAAAAGAGGTTGGGGGTGAGGCTTGTAAGGTTGGGTTGAGCAAGACAGGAATAGATTCAGCTCTGAAATTGCTAATTCTGGTCAGGTGAAGGCAGACTTGTCCCGGGTTCTTTGGCGTGAGGGACATTATAGGAGGGCATGTATATATTTAAAAAGTAAATGAATCTCTGCTTTAGTTTTTCAACTCTAATATTTTCCTGGCACCGATGGTTAGAATTACTTGTCTGGGTGTCCTGACCTCCATTTCTGAGCCCCAGCTGAAAACCGTGGACAGCTGGCGGGAAGTAGACACCTTGGAGCTCTGAAATATTTGGTATGCCTCTCCGACCTTATTAAAAAACAAATCTGTTTGGTTTTTTTTTTTTTTTCACATGTTCCTCCACATCCTAGCATAGCTACTGAAAGAACATCGGAAAAACATGTGTTTTTGGGGTTAGGTTGGTCAACAGTTCCGGGGGGGAGAGGGCTTCAGTTCTCTGCCTCCTGCAGGAGACTCTGTGGACTTGGAGCCCCAAGTCTGCCATGTCTGTCCAGGAAGCCGGGACTAACAGTAGGCCTCTTTAGGTTCTTCTTCTGAGTAACAGTGCCATTCATTTGAGACGTGAAGCTCAGAAATGTTTATCCATGAATTAATTCATCGGTTCATTTTTTTCAGCCAACAAACTGGCCTTGAGGTCCTCAGTAAAATGTCCAGTCTCTAAGACCTCCGCTGACCCATGACATCTTAGGAAGGGTGGTCAGCCCTCGCTTTTTATGGCCAAGGAAACTGAGGCACTGTGAGATTGAGCAATCAGACCACCCAGCGTTTCTGACTCGTCTCTTTCTCCGGGTTGCTTTCCCCAGAATCTAAAGTGTGAGAATTGTAAACCTGGAAACCAGAAAGACCTGATTCCAATTGCGTGTCTTCTACTTACCTCAGGTGAGGCCTTGGGCAAGTCCACGCCTCAGTTTTTGTTCATCTGTGGAACGTAGAGCCAAGCAACAATAACAACACCTCCAGGGGTGTCATGAGAATGACACCAGACAGGGTGCTCAGAGCCCTGTGTGAATGGGTTCTCCTCAGGAAGATGAATATTGGCATTATTAGGCCAAAGCTGCAAACCTTTGCTTTGGTCCCGGAGCCTGAAAGGAGTGCTTCACGTTCACAGAGGGCTTAACCAGCCTTTCAAAGGCGTAGCTCCTGCCTGTGCCGCTGTTCTGGGCAGAGGTGGTCCTGAGAGCAGTCAGCTTCGGTTTCTCCACCAGGAGGTAGAAATATTTAACATAACAAGGTGACCTCATCAGGGGCATACCAGATGCTATCATCCATAAACAGCCATTTATTCAAGCCGAGCAGGCCCCCCATGCCACAGGTACGCCGGGGAAAGAGAGATTGAATTGTTCAGGTCTGCAGGAGTGGAAGGCAGACAGAAAGGCAACACAACCCTTACTCATAACTTCCAATTGCTGCTATTTTTTTTTTAATTTTTTAATTTTTTTTTTTTGAAAGCAGGCTAAACAGGTTTTCCACGGAAAGGTGTGGAACAGATCCAAAGCAGGACAATGACAAAATTTCCTTTTTCATAGACCCGTCTTCCTCCTGCCAGTCCCCAAACTGTCTCCCCATCTCAACCCACCCTGCCCTCTACCGCACAGTTGAGCACCCGTCTCTGCTCCAGCTTCCCATCCCTGAATAAATGTGTCAGGCACAAATTAGGCCGACTCAACTGCATAAAGGCACTCTCTTCCCAAATGAGCAAAAATATTCCCACTTAAAAATGCATATAAATGTTTATGAAATGAGGGAGGAGATTCAGAAGTTATCGTAGGAGCTGGCAAAAGGCAGTGCCAAACGTATGGTAGAGCACCTCCGATGGTTTTCTCCGCAATTGCCATTTAAAAATATGTAGACTTGTTCTTGCTCCCTCCTGGGGAAGGGCCCCTCCTCCTCACCCCCAAGCCCAGCTGCGCTCGAACACAAGAACCCACCTATGTGTGCACGCACGCTCTGACTGAGGACTCCGGCAAAACACGGAGCTGTTCTTTACAGGCCAGGGAGCTTGTTGTTTTAGTCTGTTGTTTTCATTTTGCTGCACCTGCACCCCTAGCCTAAGCCCCCCACCACCCTGCCCCTGCCTTGGCCAACAACACCGGGATGTGTGTTTCTGAATAAGCCACGCATTATTCGATTTGGTTTCCTCAGGAATTTGGTAGGAAAACTCTGGGTCCCAGTGAATTGGGCTTAATTGGATCCTTCAGGACCCGAGCATGTTTCACCTGCCTTGTGTTTGTTCTCTGGGACTCCCTAGTCCCCATCAGTTCTGTCCTCTCCTCCTTCCCCCCGCACCCCCTTCCCAGAAGCTGCATACATGATGCGACTGAGGTCTCTACCCTTAGCGGGAACTGGGCAGTGAGCTGGGTATGTGGGTGGTAAGCACAGCCTGGGCCGCCTGACGTTCTGGTGGCTAAAAGGTGGGCGAAGAGGGTGGGCTCCAGGCTCCAGGTTGACGAAGAGCTATTCCATGTATTTGACGTCCAGCCGCTATGGAATTTTATTTGCAAATGCTAAGTGACCTAGTCAATATGGTACAAATTATCAGTAGCAGCAGGGGGAATGTTGGCCGCTGCCACTGGGCTTTGAAGAGATTACTGTGCTCTTGGTGCAATCCAGGACCGATGATGTCTTAAATCCAATTTCCATTTGGTGGGTCTCTAAATCACGGCAGGGATGGCCTTGTAAAAACAAAGTGATGGTTTCTTCCTGCTGGGGACAAGCCAGTTGAGACCCAAATAATACCCAGAGGAAAGTCATCCCGAGTTGCCTGGACATAGTATGAAGGTGACCTTACTATCTTAGCCAGAGAGGGGAGTAGAGGTCAGGAAATCAACAGGAGCTGGCTGGAATATGAAGAATAAAGATGAGAAAGGAAGAATTTGTAACCATGACCTTTACAGAATCCCCGGAGGCGGTGGTCCCTCTGGCTCAACAGGAAACTCACTGCCTCAACTCCAGGTGGCACATTCATTCCCTCTTAGACAATGGTGATAATTTGAATTTTTTTTCTGTTAAGATCAACTGTTTAGTTGTTCTCCTTGCCAGATGGATCTTTTGCTCGTTTTATTGGTTACCTATTGCTGCCTAACAGATGACTCCCAAATGTAGCAGTTTAAAGACAGCAGACATTTATTTTCTCACAGAGTTTTTGAGGGTCAGGAATTTGGGAATGGCTTAGCTGGGTGTTTCTGGCTCAGAGTATTTCATGAAGTGGAAGTCAAGCCGGCACGCAGGGCTTCAGTCCTCTGGATTGGAAGGTCGGCTTGCGAGACGGCTCGATCACAGGGCTAGTGGCCCAGGGCCTCCATTGCTGGCTATTGCCAGGTAGACCTCTCGTAGGGCTGCTCGCGTGTCCTCAGGGCATGGCGGCTGGCTTCCGGCGAGAGAGTGCTAGGCGGAACCCACAACACCTTTGTGAGCTAGTCACAAAGTCACACATTGTCTCTTCTGCCGCATTCTATTGGAAGTGAGTCTCTTTGTCCAGCCCACATTCCAGGTGAGGGAGATTAGGCTCCACCTTTTGGAGGGAAGAGTATAGAGAAGCATTTGCGAGCATATTTAGAAACCACCAGATTTACAGTTCTTCTAAATGATATTATAAAAATCAGCTTATTTAAACATTATGGTAGTCCTCCAGATATTTGACTGCAGAGATACCTTAACCTTCCCCCCACCCCCACCTACCAGCTAGATATCCTCAATTCCTTTGTCTGTTCCATCTGCGACTTGGTATGGATCTTTTTACTATCCTTGTATAGTGTGCCGATGAAGCTGAAAAATGGCAGCTCGGATTGGGCTTAAGTTTCGAAATACAAATACAGAAGACTATGTAATCCTTAGAGCTCATTCACCTGTGCTTGTGCAGTGTCTGGTGTATATAGTAGGTACTCCATCAATGTTTGCCATTGAAAGAATGAATAAATAGATGATTAGCCGGATAGACTTATTTCCATTCAAATACCTGGAGATGGCATTAGTTTACCTTTCTTTGTCTTTTTAATTTTTTTAAAAGATTTATTTATTTACTTAAGGTGGAAAGAGAGTGTGCATGGCAAGGGCAAAGGGAGAGGGAGTGAGAGAATCCTCAAGCAGACTCCCCGCTGAGCACGGAGCCCGACATGGGGCTTGACCCCAGCACCCCGCGACCATGACCCAAGCAGAAATCAGGAGTGGATCGCCCAACCGGCTGAGCCACCCAGGTGTCCTGGTCTTTTTGTTTCAAGCAGCTTTTTATACTTTTGCCTATTGGAGCTTATTAAATAAAATGCCTAAGTCAACTTTTTTATGGTCCTTTGCCCAGCTAAGATTCTCCCATTCTGTTCTTGGTTTTTTAAACCTGGATGTGTAACTTGAATCCCTACAAAATGATGTCTGCTGGTCAAGGTCGTTCTGAATCGTGATTCCATCACCTGGTGTGTTATCTCACCTAGATTTCTCTCTCCTCGATTTGTGGTGCAGAAATGTAACCTGGGAGTTGTATGTACATGTAATTGACGAATTACTGTTCCTTCAGGCTACCAAGTTATTTCATCTGTTTGTATCTGTTCTGCCGCCAGGGCTCCTGATTTCCCCTCTCTCCCTCTCACTGAGTTCTGCATGCAATCAGCACTCCCCAAATGGCAAACCACCCATAACTAACTTGTTCTAACTGCACTTAAATCCAAGCCATCCTCCACAGATGTGACTCTGTCTCTTGGTAAAGACCTTTAGAAAGGGAGATTCCACTGCTCTCACAATCCCCCATTTCCAGAGGCCACCATCTGGAGGTTAGGGAGAAAAGAGTGGGGAGAATGATGTATTGGCCCAATAATTGGGGTGGATAGGATTTATTCTTGGCCTTTTAAGCAGGGACCAAAGTCTTTTTTGGGCATGAGTGGGTGGAGGGAGAGGTGGGGGTGGGGAAGGACTGGTCTCAACTAAAGTTGGAACATCCCGCAGAGGTGGCCATTTTGAAGACCAATGTAGAGAGTAGAAAGTGAAGTTGTTCCAAACAGATGTCCGTGTCTGGGGCCGATTAAGAGAGTGCATTTGGATGAACTCAAAGACGTAAGGGGAGGGATCTGAGTTCTCTTTGCTTAACTCGGACTTGGCAAAATTCTGGCCTTAGTTTATTTTTATCTTGATCTACTTTATTATTGTTTTAAATTATAGAAATACTATGTGCTCTTTTTGTCAAGTCAAATAATTCAGAAGTGTGCAAAAATGTTAATACTCTCCCCTTTCCCTCTCCCAGTCCAAACTCTGAAGTTACAACCTGTGTTTCTCTCCATATTTATTTCTGTGAGTATCTGTACAGAACAGATGTATTCTATGTGTTGACAGGATTTTAAAAAATCACTTATAGCAGGCTGGATCATTAAATACATTTTATCATTTCACCTTCTTTCACTCCCTTTTTCTTTCTTCCTTCCTTCTCAATCCATCAGGGACTTTTCCAGGTTAGTATAAATGACTTTCACTCATCCTTTATAATATTGCTATAGATGCAGCATAATTTGTCCAACTGGTTCTCTGTTTGTGGGCCCTAAGAGTGTCTCCAGGTAGTTTTGCCATATCTGGAAAAGCTGCAATAAAGCGTCTTGTACAAATATCCTTCTTTACTGGTGCTTTTGTCTCTATTAGGTAGATTCCCAAAGTGGGGTATTGGTTACTCGATAGCATGTTTTACATTCTTTTATGCTGGTTACTGATATGATAAACAATGTGCCGTCCTCTCGCTCTTAAATCGACTCTCTAAGCCATTATTCTATTTTGTTTACAAAGTAGTTGATTTCCCAAGGTGGCAATGTGGCTGAAGTAAAACCCAGAAAATGCATCCACTCACTGTTTGGATGGGGAGGTAGGGTGGGTTCATCTACAGGGACCCAGTTTTAAAGCTGGTCTAACGTGTGTTGGATGAGTATGTGTGTAAATGTGTGTCTGTGTGTTTTAATTGACTCAGCCGAAATGTAAGGAGTTACCGTGTCTAGGTATCATTCTGTGTTAAATGAATGGTTTGCCCTGCCGAAGTGTGATATAGTATAGAGAGATAGGATTTAAAGTCAGAAGACTTGGGTCTGAATTTCCTGGTTCTCTACCAGCTATGTTCTTTTAGACATGGTGTCTTCAGAAGAAAATGGGCATGATCACAGTGCCCACCTTAGAGTTTGTGAGAATGAAAAGAGAAAACACATTGCAAACCATGCAGCCTTCCAAATGTGCTTTGAATGTATTTCATGCAAGAAAAACACTGTAGAGGAAGATGCTGTTCTTTTTAACAGAGAACAAACCAGCAGATACACAGTCTGAAAGAGACTACTAGGACCTTATGCTGGAGGGGTCTTCAGAAACCCAGGAGTGCAAATCCCAACGGCACCCACTAGAGAGGGGATGGCTGGGTCGAGTGGAAGATTCCAGAGGCTTACAATCAAGGGTGTATTTTAAAACAGCCACACACAAAAAGCGGCTCAAGAATTTTCTGCACTTGAGGACCCGAATATCCCCTGACTGACGGGGATTACTTTCTTTCGGAGAGCTGTCTGGTTTTGGCATTGGGTGTAAAGATTCTTTTTGACAGACTGAGGCTGTTGACTGCAGTCCTTTGCTGAGAAACCTTTGGATACTTCTCAGGTGTTTTCTTCTTCCCTCAAGGCAACCAGCTCAGTGGTGTGCCCGGGACCGTCTCGGTTTTAAAGGGGGAAGTCCAGTGTCCTTGATCCTGGGCACACTGGATAGTCTTGCTCTCTCCTGGATCACTTGGTCTGGGGAAACCAGCTGCCATGCCCCTTGAGGGCACTCAAGCAACCCTATGGAGAGATATGGGGGGAGAAACTTTGGTTTCCTACATCATGATAGCTGTCCTCGAATGGCTAAAAGGAAAGAAGGTATGTCATGACCGTGAAAGTTGCCCGCATCCCTCACTTTCTGGGTGTTCTTATTTATTTATTTTTTAATTTGAGTACAGTTGACACATACTATTTTATCAGTTTCAAGAGTACAGCAGTGATCTGACAAGTTTATACGTTACATATCGCCATGCTCACCACCATCCAACACCATAGAATACGTTACAGTATCACCGACTCTGTCTATATCCTTACTATGCTTTGTATTCCCGTGGCTTATTCATTCCATGACTGTTATCTCACACTCCCCTTCGCCCATTTTGCCAGTCCCCCTAAGGGCTATTGATTCTTTAAGGCTGTGGTTCTCAAACCTTGCTATCATGGAATATTGCTGTTCTGTGAGCTAGATGGAGCTCAATTTTCCCACTAAAATTGAATAACAGCTACTTTGCCCAGTTAGCAGAAAAGAACCAATTAAGATGCCATAGAATTTTATCAGTTTTCAAACCTCCGTCCAAATCAAACTTCTTTCTTATATCTCATCATCTGACTACAACTTTATAATTTTCAGAGATAGAATAAAATTATATTTTAAATGGTAATTTTATATATGGGTATCATAGGTATACTCTAAAGTGATGTGATTCCCAGTGGACTTCGTGATAGAGATAAGCTTTAGGGCCATTTTAAAAGGGATCATCTTGCTGGAATGTTATGTACAGACCCTTCAGAAAGTTATACAAAGTGGGGGTCACACATCTCGGTTTTTCTAGGGATAGCTCCTGGTTGGCCAGTGTCCCAGACTGTGTCCATTTAGTGCCTACCCTCACTATCAAAAGTGTTCTGCTTTGAGTGATAAATTATATTTTCATCCTAGTTCTGGGGGACCTGGTAGGAAGGAATTTATTTTGTTTTGTTTCTGACTAACATTTGCTAGGTACGTGCCAGACATGGGCTTGACCACTTTCTACACATTTTTCTCATTTAACCCTTCTGACCATTAGTAGATGCTACTAAGAAATAGAGAACTGAAGTCCCAGAAAGATGAATCTGCCCACGTTCAGTAAGCTACTAGGTGACGGGGTTGGGATTAGAACCCGTGCCTGGCAAACTCCACAGCCTGTGTGCCTAGCTGACATACCAGTCTTCCTCCTTCCGTGTGAGGGGACTGGAATACTGGATTTGCTTCCCAGCTGCCTGAAGTCCTTGAGAACTCCAAGGAAGTAGATGCAACCTCAAGTGGCCAGCGGGCTTCCTTCTGGGGAAACAGGGTTCCTTGGGTAGGAAAATGAGTTGTCTGTACTCATCTGAGCATTTCAGATAACTCCGAGGGACTCCCTGTCTGTCCCTCATTATAGAGCCGCCTGTTTACAGGCGTGCCGAGACTTTTTTTTCTTCCAATTAAAGTATAACAAATTTGCTAAGACTTCGTCCCACACAGCCTTGCCAGTTGGGCTTTGGCTGGAGGTGGGGGCCTAAAACGAAGACGTGTGAGGGCAGTGGCCTGCCCTGGGGTGAGGCGAGAAAAGAGCAGATCTGTGTGCGTCCTAGCAGCCCGCTGTTCTCCCTCTGCTGTGGCCTGTTCTAGGACTGCCGGCCAAAGTAGCCTTGGAATTGCTTAGACCTGCCTCTGTGCCTTTAGCTGTCCGGGTAAAAACATCACCTCTCTGGAGGCCTGTGCTGGAGCACAAACCCACGTATTGTCTGGCCCCTGGCAGGCTGGTCTGTGGAGGGGACACTCTAAGAGCTCTATTTTAATCTTTTGGAGCTGGGCCAGGGTAGGAATTCAGCTGCCAGCCCCAGGCTCCCCACCCCCATGCTCTCCCCCAGCCCCCATACCGCGACCCCCTCCTCCCGGTTTCATTTGCTCTGACCTCCCATCATGAGAGGCGCTGGTGTTCTTTTTTTTCCCCTCCCTTTCTCTTTTTTAAACTACCAGGCTCTTTCATTGATTTGACCTCCCAAAGTGAGGCAGACCAGGGCTCCTCAGTGGGCTACTTGGGGCTCAGAGCTGGCACGAGGCCAACCCTTGAATCCTGAGATTTACCTCCAGATGTGTGTGCCTCTGTGCTTGTGTGCACTGGTGTGTTTGTGTGGTGTGTGTGTGGGGGGGATCTGAGTGTGTTGGTGTGTCTCTATGTGTTTTTTGTGTCTCTAGGAGTTTTCTCTCCATGCGAAGGAAATGTAGGGGTTGGAAAAACTGAGGGGAGAAGAGGATGGAGGGGAGAGGAAAGAGGATCCAAGTCCATACACTGCCCCTCTTCCCTCCCCCAACAATATGCCCCTGGCTCCGAGCCAGATAATCTCAGTTGTCCCTCCAGCTGGGTCTTCTTGTCCCTCCCTTGAGTCACTTGGGTCTGAATCTTTGGGTAGGAATGAATCTTGTAGAGAGACCACATGGCATAATAGCCAGAGGACTTTGAATCCCAGTCCCAGCTCTGCCACTTGCTGGCTGTGGGATACTGGGTGGGTTTCCCTTCCTTTGAGCCTCAGTTTCCCAATCTGTGCAATGTGGATGATAATGCTACCAATTTCCACAGAAAGTAGAAGATTATAACGGCCCTCAAAAGATGACCCATAATGTTAGATCCTTTCATGCCTACCTATCCTTCTCCAGGAGCAAGCCCAAAAGGCAGCCTTGGGGCTTGGCCCCTCACCTCAGTGAAGAAGCCCTCAGCTGAGAAGGAGCGGCTGTGTTCTTCCTGAAAGGGCAGGAGGGGGCAGAGGGTGTGGACCTCTCTCTCCCACCCGGAATCTCCCATTTTCTCTCACCCCCATCGTTTTGGCCTAGGCCAGTGATGTGCATTTTCCCCTCTGCACCGGCCTCCCAAACTGACTCATTACCTCGACAGGGTAGCAACTTCCAAAACAAAACTTTTTCAACCAAGGAAAATATAACTATGGGGAGGAAAACATTTCAATATTAGGCCTCCTGGGACCCGAGGAAATGTACTGAATGTTTGTCAGGGAATGATGCTGCCCTAACTCCACGGACTTCAGAGCACGGGGAGAACAATGCCTGGCGCTTGCTCCAGCCAGACCAACATGGCCCAAGGGAGGGACAAGCTGGTGCCCAAGTTACCCCAAACTCAAACGAGTAAAATGTGTGTCCAATATTGCGCCTCAAAGCAGGCCCCACGGTGGTACGATGAACGTCCTACACAAAGGGACGCCCCAGGCTGGGTCCTCTGCCAATCTCTCATCTTCCCTTCTACCCCGAAAGACATGTCCATTGCAGGCCTGCTGTGTGGCAAAAAGGTCTGCTCGCTTCACTCCTGGATTCTGGGAAATGGCTAATGGAGTACATTCCATACTTAGTAATAGTGCCCCCTGGAGTCGTGCAATGCTTTGGCCCCTTCCAGGTCACTCCAGGGAAGGGATCTTAGGGTAGTGATCAGGCAGGATCTAAGAGAATAGCTGGACAGTGGTGCTGATGCCAAGTCAGGGTGCCGGGGAAGGGCCCAGAGATAATCCAGACCCCCATCTACTGTGATTCCGCGACGGGCTGGACAGCCAAGGGCTCAGGAGGTGAAATGGATGGGACTGTTATCTGAGAGACACTGGGGTCAGAGTGAGGCAGAAGGAGGAATCGCTGTGGGTGATCGTTTTGGAAAGGTGTGCTGAGTGCAGATCCCTCAGTTACTTTCTCTCTCCACTTTCCTTTAGGTACAGTGGACTCTATGCCCCCTACCCGCCACCACCCACGCTCCCCGACAAGACTAAGGACAGCACAAAACACATCACAAGACAGAAATGCTCTCGGAAGAACCTCTGCTCATCCCTGATAGGTACTCAAGGTGACTATTTTATTTTATTTATTTATTTTTAAAGATTTTATTTATTTATTTGACAGAGAGAGAGAGAGAGATCACAAGTAGGCAGAGAGGCAGGCAGAGAGAGAGGGGGAAGCAGGCTCCCCGCTCAACAGAAGAGCCCGATGTGGGGCTCGATCCCAGGACCCTGAGATCAATGACCCGAGCTGAAGGCAGAGGCTTTAACCCACTGAGCCAACCAGGTGCCCCAGTGTGACTATTTTAGATTCACGGAATTGCAAAGCTAGGAAAGATGCTATACATTTGATAGATGTCTTCATTTGTGAGTTCTGAGAGGAAAAGTGTCTTGCTTGCAGTCACAGAGCTAGATCACGACCTCACAGGAAAGGGTCTCTGTGCTGGATTGTCATTATCTGTGAGTGTCCCTTGCATGTCTGTCTATGCAGGGGTTCTGTTCCAGAGAGAGAGAGAGAGAGAGAGCTTCCGCTGGCCAGTCTGGGCATTGTTTTTCCTTTCCCATAGCTCTTAAGTCAGTGGCCTGTGGCATCCTGGAAAGTCAGGAGTCCGGGGCCCTAGAGCTCACTTGACTGAGCCTCAAGCCTCTGATTTGTGCAACAGAGGTGCAAGTGCTTGCTCTGATCACTTCACACGGCTGTTTGTCAAGCTCAAACAGGATGGTGCTTGGGAAAGCGTTTTATAAACATACAGGACGTTGCAGTTATCAAAAGCTTGGTGGGGAAAATGGTGTGTGCAAACGTTGGCTTTATTGGGCACGCGGATGAGACTTTTGAAGATTCTGTGGGTCCGGAAACCTCAGCGGGTGCAGCCGGGATAGGAGATGTGTGGATGTGCACTTCCGTCTCCGCGCGGCTCTGTCACCGGGCGCGCTCTGGCGACACTCAGTGCTGGTCAGTGCTGGCTAGAACAGTCTGGAACCACGTGCACCACACATAAAGAGTGGGTTTTGCCCCAGACCCTTTGCTTCCTCCTGCTGGGGGGCTGACCTTAATCAGAGCGTTGTGGAGATGGGTGTGCGGGTGGCTGGTGGAACTTCCTGCGAAGTCCTAAAGAAATGCTTTTGAGGAACCCTGGAGGGACAAACTGAGCTTCATCCGAGCCATTTTAGAGAGGAGCCCCAGGCTGGCTGGCATTTGGAAAGGCCTTTGAGTCCATGTCTTTACGGAGCAATTGAACAATGTGTGGGAATTAACACGATTTTAAGGGATCACTTCATCGGTTGATCACCCTTTCAGGGGCCTTTGTGCTGGGAGCTATGGAATGTGTGGGAGATAATGGCCAAAAAAAGGAGGCAACCTGGTGCCTAACTTCCTCTAGTGTGCGACTAATACCAGAGTCAGTCCCCTCCTGTGGCCTATAACTTAATGCAGTAATTGCCAGAACTATGACAGAATAAGAAGCATTGTTATTATTGCTGTTATTATTATTGACAGAACAAGGAGCATTATGCAAATGTGAGAATGCCACGGGCTACGTGAAGAGGAAATGCATTTTCACAGTCTAGAAATTATTACAAAAATCTCACTTACTTGACGGGTAATATTGGTCAAGAGAATTTCCTTTGGCGGTCCCCTCCCACCGCCCCACTGTAAATTGGTAAGAAACTCCTGGTTTAAACTTGCCTACTTCCCTAACATCATTTTTAAAATTACTATTATAGAGAAGGAGGAGTTCTCATTGGCAGATGGAAATACTGGGTGTTGTTAACCTGGCGTAGCTTATCAAGAGGCAAAGCATTCAGTGAAGCTCATGGCTTACCCTGCAGCTTGAATCAGAAAGGCTTCCCCTTTCTGTCCCTCCCCCAATACCTCCCCAGGAGTGTTCATAGAAGAAAGAGGATATTAAAGAGCAAGGTCATCTGTTTGGTTTGAAAAAGAAGGTAAACTTTTATTCAAAGACAGAATTAGGAAAAGAAAGTAATGGTTTGCTTAGAAAGATGACAATTTACATAGGGAAAACAGCACATTTGGCCAGGACAACAAAACAGCCCTCTGAGGCTGTCAGGAAAGCCCACCACAAACATGCCAATAAAGAGTTGAATTTGTGTGTGTGTGTGTACTTAAAAGAATTCTGTAAAACAGCCTAAGACAAAAATGTGGTCTAAAGCAGCATATTTCCTGTCCTTGGGAATTCAGGAGAACCTTCATGCAGGTTCTTGGGATCTAAGTAATCTCTTTGTAATGTTCTCAAAAACAGAAGAAATCTCAAATCGCAGCAAGAGGGAGTAGGGGTAAGGGAGGAGCTTTGTGAGTGTGGAAATAAAGAGATAGAGAAATAGGACAGCACGTGCAGAAATGCACTGAAGACATTTAAGCATGCACGCAGTGGAGGAAGGAGCAACGTTAAGGTGTCCAAGCTCTTGGGTGCAACTTGGTGAGAATATTTGCCATGGCGGCCCGCTCCTGTATTTTCAATACTTGGCAATAACCAATTATGCCAGAGAAATAACCCAAATTCCACTGATCAACCAAGGGCCAACTGGTCAAATATTTCTGATAATTGTTAAAACAATACCCCAAATAATAACTCTTCCAAAGTTTCAGGGAGAAGATTTTAAAAGCTCAGGCTGAAAAATGTGTGTCTTCATTGAGACTTGGAAAAACCAGCAGGTAAGCCAATTGCCGACAATTCTATTAGTTTATTATTTAATGGACATTTCTCCACACTGAAGACAGAGGGATTGGAAACTCTCCTTGAAACAGCAAAAGATCTTATGAAGAATCAAAAATATTTTTCACTTCTCTTCTCACGAACTATATTTCAACAATATCAGGTTAGATATAAAGTATATTAGTATCCTTTAATGTTTATGAAATAAAATAATTCCCTTTGCTAGCTAAGATTTCTTCTGTTGACAGTTTTTCTTCCAAATACAATTATGCAGGTAGGAAATTATCAAAAATACTTGCCATTAGAAAAATTATCTTATTTCTTGTTAACCCCTGACCTCTTCTTATAAACTGGGAGGTTGAAGAGGCATGCGTTTTACCAGTATTGTTTATGATTGAGTGTACTGGCCATTTACAATATCCATTTAAAATGTTCAAATAGTTTGCAAAAGTACATGCTACAAAATATTCTTTCAAGAGTGGAGGTCACATTTAATACACCATACATGATTCGTCTGTACATTTACAGAAGTTTAAAGCACACAAAATTGTGCAGATAATGTACCGAAGTCTAAACTTTTACATACACTCAGTTGCATACATAGCAACAAGATACATAAGTTTTGAACAAATAACCAATAATCAGCCAAATCACTATGTACACATCAGGCAGGAAGCAATTAAACACTGCCTAATAGAATGTCACTTAAATTATTTTTTCTATGAAACATCTCTCCCCCACTACACACACACACACACACACACACTCACACACTTCTTTAATTCTTTTTCCATCACAAATGTTAAACTGATGCTTGTGACCACACACATGGTATACCCCCAAACAGCTGGTTGATCACAGGGCAAGAAGCAACACAGCAACTTAGCCTGACTTAACACAACAATTTGCCAGACTTGATTTTTATAAATCAGCTACCAGATAGTGGCTACTGTGAAAGAATATTCAGACTTTCACATCATGGACTGAATGAAGAGGACCAAAGAGCGTTAACTAATAGCTTGATAACGTTTGCCACTAAGTTAAATATTGGCTTTCGCTTAAAAAAAAAAAAAAAAGTATATATCTGGAGGGAAAGGACCCTAGGGTTATATCTAAAACAACCACAACAAACCTCTTCCTTCCTTTATCAAGATAGAATATTTTCACCGTCTACCTATCTGGTTGTTAAACAAAACCAACTGTCTTTTTTGAAAGACCGTTTTACAAATTTATTAATAATGGAAATAGAAGAAATAATTGAAAACAACAAATAAAACCCACTGGGTGCAGAAGTGGTGGAAAAACCAGAGACCCAAAATATGGCAAAATCAGTGCTTCATAAACAGTCAGTGGATTTTTCTAAAAATACTTTTTGCTAATGGCAAAGTTCAACACCTCAGAAAAACTCTGAATTAGGATCTTAGAATAAGTTTTCAAGCTGTGCAACATAGCTTCAAATACACTACCCTTGTTGTTTGTAAGGCCGCATTGAAGTTGAGCTTAACAGTCGTAAGCCATGTGTTTGAACATCTTATGAGAGGTGACCCGCAAAGAAACAAGTTTTTCCCTTGTTCCCTCTACTACCTGTGGAGAGGTATCATTGCTTTCGAAATAGCTCCCTTACATTTTTCCTTCAAGGTATGACCGGTGGCGGGGGGGGGTGGGGGGGGTGGGCAGAAAGACGTTCATGTTTGAGTCACTGAGTCATCTGGGAAAGTATTTCGACTTTATAAAGTGACTTGCAACTCTCTGGGAGTGTTGTCTTGTTAACCTATAACTACCCGCTCTAAATGGTATGTTATAATTCAGTCACCAAATACGGCCAGAGATGCGCACTCTCTGCTGTAGTTCTGCTACATACAAACTTGAGAGTACTGTAAGGTAATGGCATCATCTTTCCAACAGTATTGATTTTAAGAAGTCAGTGACTTCTGTGTGCTGTTGACAGAACTAGGGAACTTAAATCCATGGCAGACCCCTTAACAGCTTGAGTTGATAGTTCTTCAAGAGAAAGTGAGTACCTCTGGGGTAGAGCATGAAGAACAAGGAGGGAGGCCAAGGAGTTGGGATTTTCTGGTATGCCTCTTTGTCTAAAATTGCTGTCTTCAAGGGAAGAGCTGAACGCTCACCAGAGTGCATCTTCGTGTGGCAGGATAACAATGAATGAGAGGCCAGTCCTCTTTCCCACTTGTCTGGCACGATCTCCTGGCAAGGGTAGGGTAGGTGTTTGCCAGGTGGCTCCCAGACAAGGTCTTTTTAGGGGAGTACAACAAGGCTTCAGTCATTGCTTTTCATAAAGTGCTTTGGGATCCTTTAGGAATGGGGGCTGGAGGAATATTATTACTAACTGGCTTCAACTTTCAAACCAAATGGAACCATTTTATCCAGCGTAATTATTGCTTTGAGCATTAGTGAATGTTCTTAAAATGGAGTGGGTCTCATCTTTAAGTACCCACTTCTTAAAATACCCATTCCCTAGAGTAAATGTTTTTAATTACTGTTTCCCAGTTCCTCTCACTAATTAAGAGGGTTGATATCCTTGTAAATGGTTGCCAACCATATACATTGGTGACTTGTGTTTTCCAGGCTGTCTTCCTTTATGAATAGCCAGCTAGAGGGAAATCAATGATGTCTAGCCCAATATGCCCTATGGCGGGCTGACTGAGGAGATAGGCTTTTGCCTATTCTAAAACATCAATAAGAAGATGTATGGTGATGATGTCTACACTCTGTGAGCTCCTTCTGACCCAGGAATGTATTTCACTCTTGATTCTTTTGTTTTTCCGTAGGACTTAGAATAGAGAGAAACATATGGGAGGGCTTTGGTCACTGATTTTTGAGGGTTTTCACAAATGAGAGCTGGGTGATACAAGTGAGAGTTAAGCATGGCAGAAAAATTATGGGATAGGAGAGTCTCCTCCAGAGGCCCCCAGATTGGACTTAAAAAAAAAAAAGACAAAAGTTCATCATATCCAAAACAAAACAAAACAAAACCATCAAGATAAAACAAACAAGCAAACCAAAAAATCCTCAGAGGTTGTAAAGTCTCCATAATGAGAGGCCTGGACATACAAATAAAGGATTGTGAATTAGAGAACATAATTGTCTCTCATGGACATCTATTAATTTAAACGAGGCTCACAAGATGTTGCAAAGTGGAGATACAGGTGGAGGGTACCTACTTGAATAAATGGCTAAATACTGAGGACATAACATCCACTTCCATAGAGGAATATTGCTAGGAAAATGCATTTTCAAACTGACTCATTGTGCCCATTGAAATCAAAATGTGCAGTATTCATTTCATGGGCATGCATCTCTTTTCCTCATAGAAGGTGAATAAATAACCTGTGCTCTCCATTTAAATTAGTGGGTTTGGGTTTAATGCAATTTTACTTCATGAGTCATTATTTGGTGCAATGTGCCAGAACTTGCTGAGGGGCCAGAGAGTTGGGTCAGTCTCTACTTTTTTTGCCTGTTGAATGCCTCCCATCCAATTCAGTCACAGCTTCCTTCTATGCCACCAGAAAGGTCATGATCAGAGAATCGCTTGGGTTCTTAGTTTTTGACAATTCCAGCTTTTAACATATATAATCTGTCCCATAATTAGAAATAAGAAACTGAGTGCAGATGACTCTGTCATTTTTGTTATTAAAGGGAAGTTATATGGTATATAATATTAAATGACATTTCTCTCCAATTTCTCTCCAATTTTTTAATTGACTTAGCTATCGACTATGTGAAATTTGTATTTCCTGGCAACAAGAAGCTCTGTGATAATGGAAATCTGTTAGGTAAAAGTTGAGGAAAGGAGTTGAATTTGGAATTAAAAGATAATCTACAAACTAGGTAAGTAGCCTGTAGGTAATCAAAAGTTGACTACTGGTATGTACCAATTCCCAATGGGCCAGCCTACTGTAAAGGGAGTGGTTTTGGGTTCTGACCCTGAGACTAAACTAGCCCTGTGACCTTGAGCAAGTCACTTAACCTCTCTTGGCTTTAATTGTCTCATATGTAAATACAAGGACTTAGACTAATTTTACAGTCCTTTATAGCTCTAACACTCCATGTACATAGAGTTCACTCAGAACAGATGAAAACTGCATTTTGGAATACTTGCTGGCATGGAAAAGGAGCCACAGTGTGTGGCTCAAGAATCTGTGTGTGTGTGTGTGTGTGTGTGTGTGTGTGTGTGTGTGTGTGTGTTGGGGGGGGTTCACTGAGTATAAAATCTCTTAAAAAAATAAAGATTGAGCTATGGGCCTTAGTTTTCTAATGACCATAGGCCATGGGCCAAATCTGTACCTTTCCACCAGGGTAATTATTTATGTTTAAATCAAATGTTTTAAAAATGGAAGGGATCAGAATAACATTGTGAACAGGGGACTTTGTATGAACTCCCATGAGGAGGAATGGTAGAACTGTGAGGACAGGGGTAGGGCCCATAAAGAGCAATATTTAACCCAAATGCCTGTGAAGCAGAAAAGGACCATTTAGAATATCAGTAAACTGAATGAGTCTTGGCTCCAGGAAATAAGAGAAGGCTCAGGCCTTTTTTGAATATGCAGTGTGATTTCTCTTTGATTTGGGTTTCTCATTTGTGAGAAAGGCAGGTGGGAGGCATTGAGACCAAAGCATGAATTTCAGGTGTTTCCTTGGAAACCTTTCAGGTGTAGCCTTGGAACCACTAACAAGGACTTTTAAGGAAAGATTTTCCCTGAGGCCAATGGTCCAGCTGATCTCAGGGCAAAATGGACTTGGAAAGGGTGAACTGAAAAGGGGAAGCCAGCAACCCAAGCCCTGGGACAATCAGTCCTGTGACCTGTGACCTGTGATGTAGGGGTGTGCAGATGTGCCAGTGTAGCTGTAAGGACTCCATCAACTGCTGCACCATATCTGAAGGGCACTTTCTCAGTCATTGATATTCCAACACCTAAGAATCTGAGCAGGCCCACTATCACTTTCAGAGACAAAGACTCATGAACTTACTTATCTTAGGATTGTAGAGGAAATGCTCATTTCTCTCTTACCCCTCCTTGTCTTGTTTTTAACCTAGGCTTTCACTTAATTCGGCTATGTCCCTACACCCTGAATAAATATAAGGCCCATTTCCATGCTTGAATGGGAGCTGAGTAGGTAGGAAGGGCTGCTTTGTGCCCTATTTTACCTTTGCAAGACAAAGCTAGAAGCAAAGGATCCTCTACTTTTGCTTCTAGTGGCTTCCACATAGCACTAAATGAAGAAAATGACTGCCTACTTAATTATGTATCAGTGCTGATGGATAAATTTGATTTGGTGACCCCCTGAGAACCCTGCACTTTGGAATGACTTGGTTTAGCTAACTGGGAACTTAGAACAAGTCCACTTGACCTTGTGCCCTGAAGATACAACCTGGGCTTCTTTCCCTTAAACTCTTCTAAAGATTTCCAATGGAAGCAAAAAGAATGCTAATCTTACTTTCATCTCTAGAATTCCTCCCCATCAATCACAAATTCAGGAAAGATACCTAAACCCAAAGATCAGATTACAGAGCCAGCTGTAGAACTAAGGGTGGTTCTTTAGGTAGCCCTGCCTCCGATAAGAGTGCCCCCCAACAGGGTGGCATGTTTGAACCCTTGTGTTTAGGACTCCATGTTGACACAAAAGCTTTTCTATGCCCTAAACTGGGAATAACACTGGCAACTCTCACCTCCACGCAACTCTTTCCTAAAAAAGAGGGCCTTGAACCTGTAACTTTTGGAGTTTTAACATTCAAACCATTTGAAAAGGGATGGGAACACAGTGGGGGCGGGGTGGAGGGAAGGTGATGGAAAAATGCAGGGAGCGAGGTGGAACGGGGACTCTCCCTAAAGCATGCTGCTGAGTATTTCTGACACCTGGGATGTGTTATGGCCCTCTGGGCTCATTTCCGGGCCCGTGGGGCTGGGCGGGCCAGAGCGGCCTCCGGGGGGCGGGCTCAAGGCAGCCCAGGGCTTTGCGTCCACCATCACTGCCGCGGAGTAGGGCTCCACGTAAATACGGTGTACCGCTGACCTCGGGTCCTGGAGGCTGCTCTTCCCCTCCTCAGGGAGGCTCGTGGTGTGCGCTAGAACCAGGCTCCGGGGCCCATCGGGGGCTGGTCCCAGCTGCTCGGCCTCTGCAGGCTCCTGGGCCAGGCCGCAGGCCCTGGACGGGTGTTGCGTGTAAACGCCCTCGGACAGCGACAGCGACTGCGTCTCGCTGTGCATGCGCAACCAGCGCTGGTGGCGGCTGAAGCCACCGTAGTGCTGGTGCTTGGCGGGCTTCCGCTTTCCCAGGAAGCCGAGCGCCGGCCGCGAGCCCAGCGCCATCTTGACATGGTTCTTGGACGCCAAGCCGGTGAGTGTCAGGCTGTGGAGGACCTCTGCGCAGGAGCGGTCAGGGTCTGACCCCAGGACCTGGCTCTGGGTGTCCTGGCCCGGCCCCAGAGGACTCTTCATGTCATGCACCTGCAGGACGTCAGGGGCGCTGCCACTTAGGCCGCTTAGCGCTTGCTGGGCAATGTCGTGTGAGGACAGGTACACCAGGTCCAGGTCTCGGGGGCTCAGAGCATCACTGGAGTCATAGTCGCTGTCGGTGGGGAGGAAGACTTCTGAGCAGCCTTCTTCATCAGAGCAGGGCTGTGAATCTGCAAAGCCAGAGACCTGGGTTAGAAAAGAAACTCTTAGCCCGGGCCTGCTTCATGGGGTAGGATCTGTGTGATTGAGCCCTCCCCCATCCCTGTGCCTAGAAGGGCCCTGGGCTTCATTTAACGGTCTTTCTACCTCTTGAAGCTAGTCATCATTTTTGAACAAGGAGCCCCACAGGGTTTTGGTTTTGCACAGGGCCCTGTAAATTATGTAGTGGGTCCTGTGCTTAGCTTAAGGGAAAGGAAGGAGAGGAACTTGGACAGGTCCAGCCTGGATAGTGGCAGAGGGTAATGTGTCCTCATTCCTCACGTGCACTTTTATTATTGGCTGGGCGTGTGTAGAGAGGATGAAATAGGAAAGAAAGCTGAATGTTATTCATTTATTCATTTCCTATGCTTATTTCAGAGATGATTTTTGCATTCGATAAAGTAGCAGGAACTTAAAAGGGGGAGGGAAGAAGTGTCACTATGGGGACTGAAGTCAGGTTAACTGGGTTTCAGATCCTAGCTATCCTCTACCTACTTGTTCTTCTTATCTTGGGGGAGTTACTTAAGTTCTTTGCGCTTTAGTTTTCTTATCTGTAAACTGGGGATGATAATAGAACTTCTTACCTAGGATGACTGTAAAGTGGAAATTATGTTTATAAACATTTACCCCAGTTGTCAGGTGTTTAAAAAGAAAAAAAAAAGCGCAAAAGTAAGGCCAAAGAAAAAACAAAAATAGAAGATGAGAGGCAAAAATGAGCCTCAAAGTGCATACCGTAGTGACTATAAATGAGCCACAAGTTTATTTCTTAGCTATTTGTCATTTAATGCACTAGTTGTTTATATCTTTTTCTCCCTCTCAGTCAGGTTGTACATTTCGGTGGGGCAAGGACTGTCTTAAAAAATTCTTTGAATTTCCCATGGAACTCTGCCCAAGATAGGTACTTGGTAAATATATGCTAATTTTGAAAGCATATATTTATTTGAAAACATGCAAGTGCTCTTAAAAATATTTATTTGAAAACATGGAAGTGCTCTTAAAAAGAAAAATTGCTAGGGGCGCCTGGGTGGCACAGTTAGGAGGTCAACTCTTGGTTTCCGCTAAGGTGGTGACACTGGGGTTGTGAGGTGGAGCCCAGCCTTGGAGTCCGTGCTCAGCACTAAGTCTGCTCCAGAGCCTCTCTCCCTCTGCCCCTCCCGCTCCTGCTCCTGCTCGCTCTCTCTCTCTCTCTCAAATAAATGAAATAAAAAAAAGAAAATGAAAAATTGCTAATCTACAAATTAGCAATCTACAAATCAGGTAATCTCAAAACAAATCTCCCTAGGATTTAAATTTTTTTTATTTTTAATTTTTTAAAAGATTTTTATTTATTTATTTGACAGAGATCACAAGTAGACAGAGAGGCGGGCAGAGAGAGAGGGGGAAGCAGGCTCCCCCGCTGAGCAGAGAGCCCGATGCGGGGCTCGATCCCAGGACCCTGAGATCATGACCTGAGCTGAAGGCAGAGGCCTTAACCCACTGAGCCACCCAGGTGCCCCCCTCCGTAGGATTTTTAAATGGAATTTAGTAAACTTATGTTTAAAGTCATCTGGAAGAGAACATTTATGAGAGCAGCCAACTTTTTTTTTTAAAGATACAATAGGGAGGAGCCTGATTTATCAGATGTCAAAAAATACTACAGTTTTTTTTTTTAAAGATTTTTATTTATTTATTTGACAGAGAGAGGGAGAGACAGAAAAAGAACAGAGGGATTGGCAGAGGGAGAGGGAGAAGCAGGCTCTCCACTGAGCAGGGAGCCCAAAGTGGGGCTCAATTCCAGGACCCTGAGACTATGACCTGAACAAAAGGCAGATAAGCTTAAGCAACTGAGCCACCCAGGCACCTCCAAAAAATACTACAGATTTGATAACTAAAACTTTGTAGTATTGGTGTACAAACAGACAGATGGATATCTAGAACAGAAAAGTAAAGTCTACAAATAGCGGTAATTCTGTGTGATACCATAGGGTAAAGATAACATTTCAATGTAGGGGAGTGAATAGATGAGTCAGGATATAGTGTCGGACAGTTGGCTATCCCTTTAGCAAAATAATTAGGCAAAATCCTACCTCATGGCATATGTAAAGATAAATATCGTGTAGCTTAAATGTGACAAGCAAACCTTACGAGTAACAGAAAACAATATGTTTATAATTTTAGGGTGGCACGGTCTTTGTAAGCAAGACAAAATCCTGGAAGGCAGAGAAGTGACAAGTTGGATTGCATCACAGTTTAATACTTGGTAAACCGCAAGATACTACACACAAAGTAAAAAGGTAAGTGGATAGATTGGAAGAAAACAGTAATACTATGTATAACAGAAGATTAATGGCCAGAATATACAAAAAATTTCTGTAAATCCATGAGAAGACAATCCAGATGGCCAGATGATAATCAGTTCTTCAAAGAATGATTAATATAAATGGCCAATAAACAATACTAAAAATATTCAACTTAGACTATAATTACTTAGTAGGTGGTAATTAGGGAAATGCATGTTGAAACAGAACATGTTTTTGCCCATCATGTTTGGTAAAAATAAAAAGAGTGATAATCTCATGTGTTGGTGATGTGTGGGGAATAAGGGATGCTCATAGAATGATGCTGGGAATATAAATTGGCACAGCTTTTCAGATAGGTTTTGGTACACTATATTAAAAATGTGCATATCATTTGTCCCAGTAAGCCCTTTTTTAGATATCTGTGTTTGAGAAATTGTCACTCTGTATACATGGAGACATTTACAAGTCATTCACCGCAGTGTGATTTATAATAGGGAAAATGAGAAACAATCTTGTGCTGAGACTGTGTGAAAGGAAGACTTAGAGGCACCAAAGTTATTAAGAAAAGAAAAATCACTTGAGAAAAGAAAAATAGCTTACTTGCGAAGTTCTGCAAGGGAGTCCAAATTCTGGACTGGCTTGCTGATTGAAAAACACAACAGGTATTTAAAGTAAAAACCCGCAGGATTACAAGGTTATAGTTATATTGTTCATGGTGGAAAATTAGACGTGATTATCATAAGAATATTGCATACTTCAGGGAAAATTTTTGTTTTGTTAAGGAGTTAGTAATTTACACAAACAGGATTAAGGTTTCTTCTATTTTAGGAAGTAGAACCAGATGTAAACCCCCCCCCCTTTTTTTTTTTTTTTGCTTGTTTGTTTATTTCAAGGTCAGGGCTTGAAGTGCTTCTTTCTCTTTTTCCTGACTGTGGAAGATGATGTGTGTGTTTGCTTATTGACAGGGCAAGATTTCAGTTTTTTTCTTTCACTGTTGGCTGCTACCCAATATTTATTATCCTTTTTTGGTTACAAATCTTAAATTGTCTTTGAGACAGCAATGCACTCATGTAAAAGACCATATTTTTTCAGCTTCCCTTGCAGCTAGGTGTGGCCATATAACTAAGTTCTGGCCAATGAGTTAGAACTAAAAGTAGTATATGAAACTTTTGGAAGGCTACGTAAAGGGAGCTGGCTTATCTTTGGAAGTAGGCCACTGTTTTTTTTTCTCTTCTGTTTCAGTTGCCTTTAACAAGATGTGTTGGCTAGGCTCAGAGGCAACCTTGGGGAAAAAAAGCCATATGCTAGGGTGTTGGAGCTGAAAAAGGTAGCATGGAGTGTTAGGATCATGGAGTCCACATACCAACAATGAATTGTCTGCCTCTGGGCTTCTTTTACATAAGAGAAATAAAGTATCTTGTGTTCATGACACTCTTATTTGGGTTTTTTGTGACATGGATCCAAACTTAATCCTAACTGACGCACATCTGAATGTCTATTATTAGTAGGATGGTTTAAAAATTTGGGCATATCTGTGTTATGGAATATTATCCAGCAGCTACAAAGAAGGAGATCAACCCATATACTGTTCTTTAAATCATGTTTACCAAAAAGGACTCCCTTTTCTAATTTTCTGAGGTCTGCTCATCTGTTGAAAGTTTCTCCCAAACATAGCCCTCTTTAAGAAACATTCCCCAGCTATCCCAGAAAAAATTGCTCACTTGTCTGCATTTCTCTAACACTTCTTGCTTCTGTTATCCTTTGGCACTTAGCCTGTATAGACTTATATTATTATTTGTCTTTTTTAATGCAAATATAACATCCTGGATTCCTGATTAGATCAGAGCCCTCTTAGGGCAGATATATTTAATTCATCCATTCATTCAACAATGAAGATTCTGTTTTGCTTGAGATCCTGCTCTAACAGAAGCACTGTTCTTGATGCCCAAGTAAATATGAAATTAATAAGAAATGATCTGTCTCCAGGGAATTTACTGTTCTAATGGAAGTATAGGGCATGTATGCATCTATGAGACTAGAAGAACATACATTTTGTAAGAGGAGTTTAGCAAATATGATGTAGGTTTATAGGAAATAGATCACATTTCATTGGGGCAGGATTGATAAGATACTCTATCATCTCTTATTTATTTATTCCCTCATTCCTCTCTATTCTCTAAATTATTTCTTCATCCACTTTCAAAAAGTGGTTTAGGCAGCTATTAATGATTAATATGCAAATGATGAGAGGATTAGAAGCCAGAGAGGAAGAAGAACAGTACAAGTCGTCCCACTAGACTAATAAGGGAACAGGAAAGGAATTTTGGGGAAATCAGGCTACAAAAGTAAGATGCCAGTGATTGCACTCTAAATTTAGAGAATTTATCCTAGGAAAATTAAGGCTATATTCATGCAGGACTTGTGCATGAATGTTCATAGCAATTTTATTTGTATTAGCCCCAAACCAGAAGCTACCCAAATGTCCTTCAGTGGGCAAATTGTTAAATAAACTGTGGTACTTGTTAAACAAACTGTGGTACATTCATAGTATGGAATATTACTTATCAATAAAAATAAAGAATTGCATTTATGTAACATTCATGAAATAATTACAGAGATAAAGAATAGATAGTAGTAGCTGGGGTAGAGATGAGGGAGTAAGTAAGGCAATAAAGGGGGAACAGAAGGAGTTTTGTGGTGATGGTACAGTTGAGTATTTTGGTTATGGTAGTGATTACCCAAGGCTACACATACGATACAACTGCATAGAGCTATACAAGTGAGCCTCAGTGCTTGTGTGCTTGTGCGTGCACATGCATACACACATGCATGGACAAGTGTATACATAATCCGTGAGATCTGGTTGTGGTGCTGTATGAGAGCTGTGTAAGTTGTTGATGCTGGGGAAGTTGGGGGAAGGGTCCATAGGAATTCCTATACATTTCTTTGCACCCTGCTGTTTCTCTATTTAAAAATAAATGGTTAAAAAGAGGGAGTTTAATTTTTTAAAAGGTACGGGGTAGCCAGAAGAGAGTAGTGAATCTTAGATAAGGAGTTAGTACCTTATTTTGTATCTAATGGATAGCTACTGAAGAATTTTGAAGAAGTAATTGACAAGTTGAGAGCTGTGATTTAGGATAATTCTGTAGCAGGTAAGATGTCAGATGAACCGAATGAGGAGGAAACAGGCAGAAGGGAGGCTAACCAGGAGGCTGAGGTCCAAGCTATGTTTCTTTTAAATAATTTTTTTAGATTGTAGGGCTGTGCAAGAGCAGTGGTTATGTGGAGGAATATAGAGATCCAGGGAAGTTACTCATTCGAATATGTTTACTAAGCACCTGTTTTGTGCTAGGCAGAAGCAGCTCATAGAGTGTGGATTAAAATAAATAAGTGAAAAAATACAAAAAATTAATGTCGGACAGTGCAAAGTTCTATGAAGAAAATGAAACTGGGTCACGGGTAGGGAGTGACTTTTGCTAATGTAGCCAGGGGAGGAATCTCTGTAGAGAAGGGCGTCTAGGTGAGACCTTGAGGATCAGAAGGAATCAGCTATGTGAAAGTTTGAGAGAAAGGTCCTAGACAACTTGGAGAGGTGAGGGTAAAGGCCCTGAAGTGACCAGCAGGTTTCAGGGTTTAGCGTCTGACTGGTGGTATCTGCATTAAAGTGGAGGAGTTAAATGCAGCAGGGATAGGTGGTAGATTTGGCCTGGGTCGGGCAGTGGAAAAGGGGGTAAATTTCATTTGATTAGATTGGCCAAGATATCCTGGAGGAGATGGAATGAGTGCCTGGGTTGCAAGGCTGAGGGGAGATGTTTGTGGGCAGAGAAGAGGGAACTACTGGAGAGGGAACTGTTGAAGACGGAAGAGTGGTGGGCTGATGGGCATAACAGGAAGGGGAGATCACTTGTGAGCACCAGTGCTAACACGGCTTCTTAGTGAAAAAGAGCTGAAGGGTATGAGGTAGGGAAGAAGATAGATGTAAAGAGATTTGTTTTTATGATGGTAGCAGCAGGTGCCGTCAGTGTGATGGCAGGCAGAGAGGTTAGCTGAAGATTTGAAATTGGGCTGGAAGTAAGATCTAAAACATTGACTTTAGTTGAGCTTCTCTACATGATCGTTGTTGTCTGTTCAGCGGTCCACATGTATTCATTTGTGTCTACACTAGAAATACCAGTACCTGACATTTTCTTAGTGCTTCCTGTGGGCAAGCCATTAGGCTAAGTCCTAGTTCCTTTATCCTATTTTAACGCTTATAACAATTCCCATTGTGCAGATAAGAATATTAACTCTTAGGGTTATTACATTTTTTAATTCATGTGTAGCTGATAAATAGCTGGTGGGAGCTCACATGCAGATTTGTCTCACTCCAAAGACCTGCCATACTGCTCTTCACTTTAGCATTTTCATGGCTTTCCATGGAAGCTTCCTGAGGTCTGGGACCTGGTTCATCTAATCTAGTGTGTGTGGGACCCACACAGAGTTAGATTAATTAAACTCTTAGTAAGCACTTCTTGATGTTGCTGCTGCTAGAGAAACATGTTAGGTTTTATATTAGTTTCCTGTGGCTGCTATAAGCAAATCACCACACACTGCGTGGCTTAAAAGTACAGAAATGTATCCTCACAGCTCTGGAAGCCAGAAGTCTGAAACCCAGGGGTCAGTAGGGCTGTACTCCCTTTGGAGGCTCTAGGGAAGAGTGCTCTCTTGCCACTTCCAGCTTCTGGTGGCTGTTGGCATTGTCTGTGGTAGGACCCTCCAGTGTCTGCTTCTGTCTTCATGTGGACTCTCTTCTGTCTCTGGTAAGGACACTTATCATTGGATTGAGGGGTCACCCTGATAATTCAGGATGACCTCATCTCAAAATCCTTAATTACGTCTGCAAATAAGGTCACATTCACAGGTTATGGGGGTTAGGACTTGGACATAGCATTTTAGAGCCGCCATTCAATCCACTAGAAGTCTGATAGTAAAAATGACTTACTAAAGCAGGTGTTGAGGAGTTTGTGAACTTTCTTCCTCTTTCCAGTCCACAGTCAGGTCAGGCACTCCGCAAGAGCAGTTTGCACTTTGACCTCTCAGCATACAAATACTGAGCATTTATTGTTTGCAGGGGACTAAGGAGTATATGAAGATGTGCTTCAAAGGTCTAACTTTCTAATTTTCAATGGGGATTCTATTTTAAGACTCTCAGGAAGTACCTGTGCTGATTTCCCCAGGTATAGTTAGTTGCTTAGTTCTCTTGTCTCTTCTGACATTTTATTTATATCTCTGTTATTGCATTTATCAAGGTTTCTTATAAACTATTCATTTGCATGTTTATCTCCATTATTGAACCATGAACTCTAGAGGGCATGCACTGTATCTTGTTTATATCTGCTCATCTAATCTGAACATGGATAGTAGACCATAAGGACCTCCTAACAAGACTGTGACTTCATCATCATTGTGTTATTAGCCTCTTGTACTGTTTCTCTAGTGCATACAACAAAGCTGTCAGTTAAGTATGTTGAATTGATTGAAACTAAAACAAATACTGAAATCTGGGAGCATAAAGAGTTGTAAGATTTGTTTGCCTCTTAAAAACAATACTGAAAGCAGCCTGGAAGGAGCTAATTTACTTAATTTGCCATGGAAATTCCTGAAAATAATCACTTAAATCATTTTGCTTCATATTTGGTGATGCTTGACTTAAGAGTCAGCCTAATTATAGCAGAAAGAACAACTGTCTTAAAATCAGATAAACCTGGGGTGAAGTCTTGTCTTGCTTCTTATTGTGTATGTGATCTTGAGCAAAGCACGTAGTGCCTCTGAACCTTTCTTCCTCTATGGCATGTAGGTAATTATATTGCCTATCTCCAGTAGGTGCTGTGGTGATTAAATTAGGTTGTTAGAAATACTTTAAGTGCCATTCTACCCTTAAATATTTAGAGAGTAACTAGAAAATGTATTGCGAGGTGACTCATTAAAATACAAACCAGTAATCAGATAAACTTGCAAGATTTTGCTGTGAGAATGCTGTTGATAGTAAAGGAGAATAATAATCTCTTGTATGGTGTCTTGTGCTGGTGATGATCTAGTTCAGAACATTGATCTGGCAGTGAATTAGTAAATGATAGACCTTCTTTACCATAGCTCCTAAGAGCAAGGGAAATAGGAGATAAATTAAAAGAAGAACTAGTTATAACTGTCATAGGAGAGGAAAATGGGCTTGGGTATGGAGTGGTAAATATTATCTTGTAGGTCCATGGACCCGCAGTTGGGAAACACTGTTCTAGTGGGAATCTAAATATTTGACTGCCATGGTGGTTGTATTATTTATTATAAGACTTAGTGGAACCTATTGCTTAGAGTGGGATACCCCTCCCAGAACAAGCTGGGAAAATCTCCAGGATGCCAGCCAGGGCACTGAGGAGAGTTTCCAGGGACTTAGGCCACTGCCACTCCCTCTCTTCCTGGAAAAGAATGCAAAGTGCAGCTTCCATCCCCAGATCCAGGCCATATGCTCCATTAAGCACTGTAGGCACCTTGCCCAGTTGTTATTTTAATAAACCTGGTTGTGCTCCTCAATTTCCCTTAGAAGTCCCACTGGGCAGGCTAGCATTGGTAGAACCTTGCGTTTCCCCTCTGACTGACCCAGGAGTTGTTTGATGAAAGTTCTGCCCATAGTATTAGTGCTGGCTTAGGAAGCTTGGCTTTCTTGCCATTGTAATGGGTGTTGCAACTCCTGGTCTCTGTGGATCAAGCCAACAACAGCAGAGTAGAGTTGATGTGGATTTTGAGGGCGTTATGTGGGGATGACATTTCAGGAAAGAATAATTGATTTAAAGCTATTGCTTTTCTCTTAAAGGCAGGGGGCATGACAGGACAGAAAGACAGAAATATTAAGTGGTATTTGCCCTAAGAAAATCTGTCTTCACCTTTTTAATGTACCAGTGTCCAAATTTGTATTTTTTGTATGCTTCACTGAATCTATTTCCAGTGTGTTTGAGTAGAATTTAAAGAATTTATAAATGAAGAGTTAAAATAATTCTCATCAGGCCTTGGGTAGAACCTCAGGGGTTTGTTCACCTTCTGATTTCCCAAAAGAAATAACATCTTCAGGATCCTGTTGATTTTTTTGAACTGTTTATTTTATACTATAGTGTTCTTAACATTGTCTGGGAAAAGGTTACAAGGAAGATTTACATTTGGAAGATCAGGGTAATCTTCAGATGCATCTGAAGGAAACAACGCCCCCCTCCCCTCTGTTGCCTCACCCATGCGTCACTAGGAGAAATAGCGGTATCGGAAAAAAAAATTGCTGCTGCCTGTGACCACTGTACCCACAGAAAAGGAGTGGGAGAGAAAATACCCATGTGATGGACCAAGTCATTCCACCCCCTGCCTTGAGTTGCCTTTTCTAGGAGCCAACTTTCCCCCTTGGGTCCTTGGGAGATGCTTAATTTTAATTGACTCAGAGGAGTTCTACTTTGTGTTTGAAAACCACAGGGAAATGGGAAGTTAAGTTAAAGAGTTCCACTCCCCCTCCTCTGCTCCCCAACACATGCAGATACACACAGACAAATCCAAGGTACTCAACAGCCTTAAAACAGAATCTTGGGCTGGCAGTTTTGTGATAGGCTCTGTACTTCATCCAGCAGGCTCCTCAGAAGTTAGGTGAACCCTACCCACGCAGAATGGAATTGTATTGCAAACTCTACTCTGTGGGCAACTCACTAGGGATGTTCTCTGAATTGGATGTTTTTCCTCTTCATAAATGGTTTCCAAATAAAAGTAGCCACACTAGTGCAGAGGATAGAGTATGCAGGAGCAGATTTCATTGCTCTGAAATGCTTTTGCTTTTGTGAGGGGATCGGACCACTAAATGTTTCTCCCCAGTTTCCCTGTCACTGGGTTCCATTTTTCATTTGCTTCCCTCCACATCTTTGTGTTTCACAGCCCATGGAATCTTGGCTTCAGAGAAATAAATGGACCCGAGAGAGTTATATTTTAAGGAACAGAATGATGATCGCTCACATTTTAGATTAATAATAAAATCCAAATGTAATTGGCCAGATCCTCCCAGTAGAGAGTGTTTGTAACCCGACATCTGGCCAATATGAGAGTTTGGCACTTCTGTGGCACAGGAGAGGCCACCCTCATACAGCCAAGAGGACCTCCTTGGGACCCTGTGGCCAAGAGAACATTAAATGCTGGGAAAGTTCTGTGAGCAGAGAGGGCAGGCAAGGGCTATGAAGGTGGAAGGTGAACTGAAGAGTTGTTTGCAGACTTATGTAAATTGTGGAACAACAGAGGGAATATCTATCCTGCCTTTTAAAAAAAATGCCCTTTCAACCCTAGACCTCTCTAGCTACTGTCCTCCCTTAGTCTTCTGCAGAGCCAAGATTCTGAAGAGTGTATCTTTACTGGTTCCATTCCTTTACCTCCCATTTACTCCCTGATCTGCTTCTGTTCGGTTTCTCTCTCCTTCCTTTCACATACTGCTACCATCCAGATCACGGATGACTTCCTTGTTAAAAAAGAAAATCAAACAAAAAAGCCAACAGAAGCTTTTCAGTTTTATTTAACCTCTTACCATTGTTTGACATGCTTTAATTTCTGTGACATTACTCTCTTGTTTTTTAATCTTCTTCCTCTGGTGGTTGTTTCTTGGTCTAGGAAGTCTTGCTGTCCATTCCACAGGCATCCTTCCAGACTCTCCTCTCCCTACTCTGACTTCTCTCTCTAGGGAATCCCAAGCATTTTTGTAGCTACATCATTCATATGTCAATAATTCTTAAGTCCATATTATAAGTCCAGTCTGTTTCCTGAGCTCCAGACCCCATAATCCTTTTTCTCTCCTGAATATTTTTTTGTTGGAATGCCCTAAACTAACTTAAATTCAACATGCCCAACCAGCCAAGCTTATTTCTTCTCTGGTGTGACCTTTTTTTTGGTAAATGTCATGATACTCAGAGACATTCAAGCCAGAAAACTTGGTATCCCTCTGTTACTAGTTTCATAATTCGTCTCCCATCTTCCAATATTGTCCCACTGAGGTCTCTTCATACAACAGTCAGATTTGATTTTAAAGAATAATTTAGATCATATCAATCCTTGCTTAAAAGTTGCCAATAGCTTTCCATCACAAGCAGAATAAAATCCAAACTACTTACCTTGGCCCTGCCTGATCTGCCCCCTGCCTTCCTCTTTACCCTCTCTCACCACTAGGCCCTTTATTCGCTCTGCTCCAATGACTTTGGCTTTCTTTTCATCCCTCACCCACTTCAGGGCCTATTGCTGTTTTATTGCCTGGAGTATTCCAACTCCAGATCTTTGCATTACTGGCTCCTTTTTCTGTGGTTGGTTCAAATGTAACCTTCACAGATAGGTCTCTGCTGATCATCCTAGTGAATTCAACACTCTCTCTGCTCATCTTGATTCCTGTTTTGTATTATACATTGGAATTTTCACTATATGAAATTATCTTGTTTATGTTTTCATTGTTATTTTTTCTAGAATGTAAGCTCTATGGAAGTGGAAACTTTATCACTATATCCCTGTTACCTCAAGGAGTACCTGGAACACAGTGGATAACCAATAAATTTTCTTTTTTTTAATGAAAAGAGAAAAAGGCTGAACAATGTCTTTGGATCCTGAGTTCAGCCAGACTGCTTACAGTTTCCTGAACATTCTGCTTCCTTTGCCTATAATGCTCTCTTCTTTCCTCTTTTTTGACTTACCTCCTGCTTATCCTTTAGTACTTTGTCACCCCCTCCAGGAAGCTCTCATTGATCTTATGAGTTTACAGTTAAACATCCAGAAGACTCCATTAGCACCCTATACATATCCTCATCATAGCACATATGCAATTACCATGAAATTTTGTTAATACAACTGTCTCCCCCACTAGACTAGCTTATGGCAGGGATGGTATTCGTGTGCTCAGCTCAGTGTGACTCTACAAAAATACACTTGAGAAATTCTGCTCAAAGTATTCTTTTTTTTTTTCTGCTCAAAATATTCTTTAAAAAAAAATTGGTCAATCATAGAATACTTTAGTAATGTAAATTAGCTGTCTCTCAAGTTTTTCCATTTGCCAAGTTTTGGTTTTTAGACATTGAGTTTTTTAAAATACAGGAGCATATATAAACTTACTTATAGAAAAGTTTCCTATCCCCACTACAGTTTTTTTTTTAAAGATTTTATTTATTTGAGAGACAGTATGAGTGGGTGAAGTGGGTGAGGGTGAGGGGCAGAGGGAGAGGGAGAAGCAGTCTAGTGAGCAGGAAGCCTGTCACAGGGCTCCTTCCCAGGACCCCGAGATCATGACCTGAGCCAAAGGCAGACATTTAATCAACTGAGTCACCTAGGTGCCACCACCCCACTGAAGTTTCCTCTAATAAGAGTAATAACATTAAATATGATACCTACAATATGTTTTCCATTACATGCCGTGCATCATTGACATACACTGTCTTAACCACTTTTAAAGTTGTAGATATTATTAATTTCATTTTCTGTACATGAAAGCTGAGAGACTTAAATGTAGTAAGCTGTCCAAGCTCATATGACTAGGAAAAAAAAAGCTGTGATATGGTTTTTTTTTTTTTTTTTTTTAACTATAGAGAACTGAGGGTAGCTGGAGGGGAGATGGGTGTGGGTGTGGGCTAATTGGGTGAAGGGCATTAAGGAGGGCAAGTGACATGAGTACTGGGTGTCATCTGCAGCTGATGAATTACCGAACACTACATCTGAAGCTAATGATATACTACTATATGTTGGCTAACTGAACTTAAATAATAATAATTAAAATAAAAAAAAAATAATAAAAACAAAAGCTGTGATTTGAATCCAGGTCTCTGATTTCTTAGCCCAAGCTCTTTCTGCTACACCATGCTGCCCCCTATGGGACAAGCCTGTATTTCAGAGCTGTTTATTAAAAATATTAATTATTATTATAAAGCTTACAGAATTGGAGCTCTTACAAGCTGTAGAATCAAGAAAGATGCTTTGAATGCCATTAATTTAACTGACCAATGGCACTAATCTCAACATGTCCTTGGCAAGAGCACTATATTGCCTTTGAGTAGTATGCTTTCTGTTTATAAGCCAAAGGTCCTTTGTATAACTCTGTGTTAACCGAGCCATGTTTTTGTTCTTAGCATTTCCGTGTAAACTCAAACTGAATTCCCAAGAGTAGAGGTGATGTGCTGGGCATCTTACAGCTTGTCTTTTAAGTTGTTTCCTTGTTGTATCCATGGTGAGGTCAACTAGTTACTTAGCCTCAGCGTCAGGATGGTAGTTTATCCACGGTTTCTTTCTTTCCCATTTTTCATCCCAGGACAATGGTGATATGTTGGGTGAGAAGTTTGCCCTAAATTCTAGGATCTAGGCTAGGATCTACTTTTGGTCTCTTTCCTGTCACTCTATTTACTAGAGGCTGGGCCTGTTCTCCTTCCGTACTTGGTTTTTGGTCAGATTCCCTTGGCTGACTTGGCCCTCACTTGGCACCGCATCAGTCCCCCTTCCGCATTTCTGAAGCCCCTTCATTGCTCTGTGTCCTTTTGTATCTTGGAAACTCAGGCTAGAACTGGACTAAAGCTTCTCCAATCCTAGATGGAGTTGATCTCAGGTTATTGCCCTAGTTTCCTGTCCCTCTGCTGTTCTGATTTTAATCCCCGTATGCATTTAGACTCTCGCCATTATGCAGCATTTCTCCTGCTTGCTGGGACCAGTGCCTCAGCATAAAAAAGCCTCATCAGTGGAGACAGGTCCAAGAATCTGGTGACTGAAATATAGATCTTTAGATCTTATTGCTTACCGCTCACTGCCTTTCTTCTCTGCATCTCTGGGGATGGGGATGGGGATGGAAGACAGTCTATATGTGATGATGAAGAGTTGATCTTCTTGAGGTTCTGCTCATCTGAAGGGTCTATCAGCTTCGTGATGGGTAAGCCACAAACTGGTTGTTTGTATCTTGCATACTGTAGAGCATCCATGATCCATCTCATTTCACGCCAAACTTCATCTATTTGCTTTGGAATGAAATGATAAAAGAGTTTAAGTTTATCAAACAGGTATTAAAAATGAGTAAGTTTCCCTGAGAGTCCAAGATGATACATTTTCTACAGTACTGGTTTGGAGTAAAATATTTTCAACATAGGCTTGCTACACCAGAAAATATCTCTTCTTATAATCTCTTGTGCCTTGCATATTTTTACCTGAGAGGCTATTTCATTTAGTGCAAATAGTAGAAGACCTGATTTCCAACTAGTACTCCCCTCCCCCCTTTTTAGCTCTGTAATAACCTTTGGCAAGTCACTTAGCCTCTTTGAGCCCCAGTTTGTGAATGTGGACAAAACCCTCCTTTTTTATACCTCACAGGACTGCTGTGATGACTTTGACACGAATTTGACAGTGCTTTGTAAAGCTGCAGGGTACATTTCTCACACATATGAAGTGTTATTAATTTTCAGCATAAGATGACCTATTCCTTATTAGGATATTGTGAGGAAGAGATCTGATAAAGTCTAAATTTCAGAATACTTGAAGAAATGTAACTTCAGTTCTTCTATGTGAACTAGAAAAGCAAAGCATTACTGGAATATTTTGCTAAGCGGAAATTCTTGGATCTATTTTAACAGAAAAGAGATAACTTTATATATTAAAGTTACTACTTTATTGCATATAAAATAAGTGCTTCTAAAGTACAAAACAGATTAATAGCTTATTCCTAAGTAATTAAAATGACCTTATGTTTTTAGGGTACCTCATTCTTTATTGTTATCATTTTGGTTTCTGGGTTACCTACGTGATTTTCATAATATTCTCATTATAAAGTACAATAGTCATTTCGCTGAAGTATATTAGTATAAATCACTGACATTTTTATGTCTACCTCTGTGGATAACAGTTGGTCTCCCAGATCTTAGTAGATACTGGCCATAAACCTGCTGGTTTTTCTGACTCTCCAAGGAGGGGCTGTTAGTTATACTATATATATTTTTTTCCATGAGACCCTGGAGCTTGTGGTAGGCTTTGCATCTGATTTCACTGGGTGCCTTTGGCAAGCCATTAACTTCTTTGGGAGCACTTACTCAACTGTAAAAAGAGGAGGTTGGACTAGATAATGTCTAAGGTCCCTTTCAGTTCTGACACTTTATGATTTATTTATTTATTTATTTATTTAAATTTTTTTTTTTAAAGATTTTTTTATTTATTCATTTAACAGAGAGAGAACACAAGCAGGCAGAGAGGCAGGCAGAAGCAGAGAGAGAGGAGCAGGCTCCCTGACGAGCAAGGAGCCCGATGCGGGACTCGATCCCAGGACGCTGGGATCATGACCTGAGCCGAAGGCAGCTGCTCAACCAACTGAGCCACCCAGGCGTCCCCTTTATGATTTATTTTTGAAAACATTTGGAAAGTTGGTGGCACTCAGCTTCTAGGTAAAAGGTGTCCATTGTATGAATACTGCAAAGTTACGGTCTGATTATAGAAGTTTTAAACATAAAGCACTGCCCAGTGTTCTATTATGTTTTCAAAATACCTTCTTAGGGCCTTAATCTGTACTTAAATAGTAGTCTTTAAAGAATATTCACAAACCTGGTACTCCCAACAAACACAGAGTGAAGTCTGAAACTGTGACAGTCTGCCATGTTCAGAGTGAACATTCAGGGGTGGTAATGAAAGCATCTGATTGAGCTTTAGCCTTTTTTAGGCAGTGAGCTGGGGAGGATGTTCAGCAATGGGCAGGTTGTGCGGATGCACTGAGCACTGGAGAGAGAGAGATCTGAAGTTCTGGGGGTAAAGTGCAGAGGAGATCAGGCAAATTTTCTTGATGGGATTGTTGCTCTTTCAGCTGGCTTTTATTGGTTCTATCTCATGTAGCACTTTTGCCTCAAAGTTATTTTAAAGGCACTACATGACTGGACAGTTTTTAGGGTGCTTTCCAAGGACAGGGACTGTGCTTTTCTTTCTTTTGCTCTTGCCTGTGCCAAGAGTAGCTACTCAATAATGATTGTTCAATGAATGAATGAATGGATGGATGGTTACCTAATTCTTTAGATCTCTACCCTCCAACAGAGTTATTATAAGTATTAATGAGAGTAGCTGAGTGCACTGTATAAATGATACATTGTTATAAAATATTCAGTTGTTACAATGACAATCATGATTATTGTATGAGGGTGAATGTGGCCTCCCCAGATATGTCCATGTCCTAATTGCTGAAACTTGTGAATAGTTTTTTAAAAAAATATTTTTATTTATTTAGTTATTTGAGAGAGAGAGTGAGAGTAAGAAGCAGATTCGCCACCAAGCAGGGAGAGCCCAAGGTGGGGCTCGATCCCAGGACCCTGAGATCATGACCCGAGCTGCAGGCAGACATTTAACTGACTTGAGTCACCCATGTGCCCTGGAACTTGTGAATATTACTGTATATGATAAAAGAGTAAATGTTACCTTGCCTGGCAAAAGATGTGATTAAGTTAAGGATTTTGAGAAGGAAGTTTATCTTGGATTATTTGGGTGGACACTAATTCAATAACAAAAGTCTCATAAAGACATTCTTATAAGAGAGGCAGAGGGAGACTGGCAGACAGGAGAGAAGGAGGCAGTGTGACCCCAGAGGCAAAGATCGAAGTGATGTGGCCACAAGTCAAGGAATGCCACCAGCCACCAGAAACTGGCAGAAGCAGAGAGCAGATTCTCCCCCAGAGCCTCCAGAGGGAGTATGGCCTGACCAATACTTGATTTCAGATTTTCAGTCCCCAGAACTGTGAAAGAATACATTTCTTGTTGTTTTAAGTCACCCAGTTTGTGGTTATTGGTTTCAGCAGCCCTAAGAAACTAATATAATTGTTTTTTTTATTTTTTAATTTTTTTAAAGTTTTTATTTATTTATTTGATAGAGAGAGACAACGAGAGACAACCAGTAGGCAGAGAGAAAGGCAGGGGGGGGGGGGGAAGCAGGCTCCCCGCTGAGCAGAGAGCCCGATGCGGTGCTCGATCCCAGGACCCCGAGATCATGACCCGAGCCAAAGGCAGAGGCTTTAAAAACCCACTGAGCCACCCAGGTGCCCCAATATAATTGTTAATAATAATCTACTTATTCTCTTTGGATAAGATTATTTTCAGCCTTACTGCTGAGGATGGATAGTGAGATTTAGTATAAATTTTAAAATTATGTGTATAAACAATTTACTTCTTATTTTTTCTCAGTGATAAAGTGAAGAAGTATTAGCTGATAAAAGCTTAAAACACTTGTACAGGGCGGCCTATGGACTGAGTTTAACAGACTTAGCTAAGTAGCCTTAAAAGAAGTACAATTTTCACCCATTTTACCTTATACTGTTGATCTAAAAATAACTGACAACATAATCCCCCTGATTTTAAGGTCCAAATTCAGCTTCTAAAGACTTGCTGACACATTTTTAGAAAGAAAGACCACGAACTCCATAGGTCTGTTGGTTAAAAGTTCTGCATCCATTTCTCACTCTGCCCTTTAAAATTTTTGGTTTCCATCCCATAAATTACACCCTTTCTCTGTACTCAGGCAAGATAATATTTTTATTAAAATGTAAAGGTGATTGGTTTTCTCACAGCACAGTTACAAGGTGCTTGAGGGGATGATAGATTGGCTATATTTAATGAGCTGTGTTTCTATTACAGCTTAGGAGCATTTGAAGCATTACAGTATATAAATTATAGCCTAATTGCCCTTTAGGCTTTAGCAGCTCAAAATATGCCAAGCTCCAAGTCTCCACACTTTGACATTTCTGCTGTGTGTGCTGTCTATAAAACCTATATACCTTATCTATGATTTTCTTCACCTCCCCTGGTCCAGGCCCTCCCCTTTTCTGGCTGCACTCCTTGGCTTCTTTTCCTCACTGTATTTACATAGACTCCCTTGCTCTTTACAATGTTTGGTTTGTGTAGTGACTTCAACACTGTCTTAGATCTGGAATTGTACAAATGCTCTCATGGCTGGTGGTTGCCTTTGCAGCTTATGGTGTGTGGTGGGCCGAACTGTGAATACCAATGGGTGAGTGGCTGCACCTGGTTTTCATTCTGAGTGAGAGAGAGATTGAGAAGCCCAACGTAGATAAGGGGAGAAATGATACTGCATTATCTCTAGTCAGTGAAGTTATCCATGTTGGATAGGGCAAGGCAGTCCACTGAAGGCTATGGGTACAGGGAGATGGTCAAGGTTTACCCAGCTAAGAAGTGATTTTTTGAACCCTTTGGGAATTGGCTTTTATCCAAGTCTACGTGTACGTGGCTGGCTGGAGTATGTAGAGGGAGCTCTCAAGTTACCTGCTTTGGGAACTTTGAGGAATTGCTGGCCTGAGTTGCCTTTATCCATCCCACTTAATGGTGTTATGAAAGGGAAGAGAGAAAAATGCAGTGGAGCCCTAGGCTAGGTGAAGAAGAAGGGGCCAAGGAGTAAGAATGGGACTAAGGGAGTAAGAGTGGAGCCAGGAACTCCTGAGAGGTCTGAGACTGAGAGAGATTGAAGAGAGTCTGCTTTCTCATTGGATGACCATACCGGATTCAGGGGAAGGCTTAAATGGAATAAAGGAGAAACAGAACCTAAGGCATGGTTAGAGAAGTGCTTCTCTAAAATATTTATGGATGTTGAAGACATCATGAAATATTAGAGCCAACCAGTTCTTCAAAATCATCTAGTCCAGCCCTTTCATCGTATATGAGGAAAATAGGGGCCCTGGAGATCAAATGAATTGTCCATTACTCCAAGGTCTGTCGGTAGAACTTGGGACTAAAAATGTATGCTAATCGATTTTTGGTCATTGTTCTTTTTCTAATGCTCCACTGCCCATTATGTTAGGTAGAAAAGATTAGCCAGTCTTTCATATTCCCTTGCCTCATTCTTCCCTTTCCCACCCTGCCCCATATCGATGTTCCACTTTTACTGGAAATGGAATAAATGCCTTAAATGTCTGAATTTTATTTTATTTTAATTTAATTTAATTTAATTTATTTTTTTAAAGATTTTATTTATTTATTTGACAGAGAGAGAGAGAGAGAGATGACAAGTAGGCAGAGAGTCAGGCAGAGAGAGAGGGGGAAGCAGGCTCCCTGCTGAGCAGAGAGCCCGATGTGGGGCTCGATCCCAGGACCCTGATATCATGACCTGGGCCAAGGCAGAGGCTTAACCCACTGAGCCACCCAGGTGCCCCTGAATTTTAAAATACCACATGTTCAGGTCAAGAGAGCAAGTAATTTCTTAAGAGGTTTATTATTTCTTTAGTCTGAGAGGTCATTTAAGATATCTCATTTACACAGTGGGGTAAGTAGGGTAAGATTTGTCTGCTCACTACTTTGCCAAGTATATTATGATATCTTCTTCTTGAGTACTAAGTAAATTCCAAATCTTGTATACCCATGTTTCAGAGCGTTTTTCCTCCTTATTAATGAATGAATAAATGAATACATAATTTACTGCATATTTACTATGTTCGGGCAGTGTGCTCAGTGCTTTATTGTTGTTGAATTCACAGTGATACTATGAGTTAGTAGTACAATTACCTTCCCTATTTTACAGATTAGGAGGTTGGGATTTATTTTATTTTATTTTATTTTATTTTATTTTTTTTAAAGATTTTATTTATTTATCAGGAAAGAGAGAGAGTGTGAGAGAGCAGGTCAGAGTGAGAAGCGGACTCCCCATGGAGCTGGGAGCCCGATGCGGGACTCGATCCCGGAACTCCGGGACCATGACCTGAGCTGAAGGCAGTCGCTCAACCAACTGCGCCACCCAGGGGCCCTATTTTATTTTATTTTTAAAGATTTTATTTATTTGTCAGAGAGAGAGAGCACGCGCACATACACAAGCAGGGGGAGCAGCAGGCAGAGGGAGAAGCAGGCTCCATACTGAGCAAGGAGCCCAATGTGGGACTCCATCCCAGGATGCTGGGATCATGACTTGAGCCAAAGGCAGATTCTTAACTGACTGAGCCACCCAGGCGTACCAGGAGGTTGGGATTTAGAGAAATTTATTTGCTCAAAGCTCAAAGCATTCCTTGCCTAGATGATTGTAATAGCTTCATATTTGATTTCCCTGCTTTTGGTCTTCCCTTTAAATCCAGAAATGGTATGCAAATTATCTAGTGAACATGGCCAATGAGAATGAGTGCTTACTATAAACAGTCAGTATGGCCATACTACTGCAAAGGACTATCCCCCAGCTTGAATCTATGCTAAACAGCTATGGGGGCACTTTTAAAAAGACTTTGGCCAGGTTCCTATTGCCTACAGAATAAAGTTCAAATTTCTTACCATAGCCTTTAATAAAGGCCTTGTGATCTGATCTCATTGCTACTTTCATTCTTGCCTGCTTTCTCACTACCTTCACTCAATTTATGCCCCAACCAATCTTGACTACTTATCATTCTGCAAATGCTGTTCTTCTGCTCTTTCTGCCTTATATGTTTATACTTTTTCTTTGAATGCCTCTCAGTCTATTTCTCCCAACTATATAGTCTAGCTTATCCCTCTAGGTCTAGCTGGGATATCAGTTAAATCCTCTGTGGCAACTTTTCTTATACCCACAAATATAAGTAAATTTTTGCTTCTTTGTGTCGACAGAATTTTTTTTTCTTTTCTGGTACTTCTCTTGTGGCACCTAACTCATGTTACACATAGTATTTATACACACTTCTTGTCTATCCTACTGGGTTTTAAACTCTTTATGGTCAGGAATGCATCTAATCAACTTTGTATCTCTCTTGCAGTGCCTGTCATCTGGGTATTCAACAAATATTTACCAAATTGAGCTGAATGTATATCCTAGTGATATTTATCCTGGGCTATTGCTGTTATGCTCATTTTGTGAGTTGGGTAAGATAGGCAGAAAGATCGTAAGATTTGTCCGTGGGACTTAGGAGCAATTTCAGATGAGATCCAAATTGTCTTGATGACTAGTCAGTGCCCCTGTCACAAGAACCTGAGTGTCATCTTAAGGCTTTTCTAGACAAGACCATAGATAGGGAACACATCTTCCAGCCTGTGTAGCCACACATTAGAGTGTCAGCTCTGCCAGAAAGGGGTCTAAAGCATGAGGTTCAACTGGATTTGGGTTAATATAGCTCTGGGATTTTGATATTGAGTTAATTGATATAATTTTTCTTTCTGTTAGAATTATCAGTGGGCTAACCTGGTAATAATGATAATCTGATTACTAGTTCTTCTAGCAGTGATTTTTCTCTCCAATATGGGAAGCCACTGCTACCTACCATAGTGACTGATGCAGTCTTAGCAATGCTGTGATTTACATGTAGCTTTTTCTTAAGCCTTTGTTTAAAAACTCACATCTTCCTAAACTATAAATTTTAACCAAATCAAGAGGCTACTTACATGCTGTGGTCTTTAAATAAACCCAGATTGCTATTCTTTTTCATGCTTGTTTCTCATCCCCTCCACTCTACCCCTTCTTCCTTCATTCTACCTCAGAAGAAACAAACTATTACCTGAATGAAATCTAAAACTTGCTGGTGTCTTTGTTTGGCAGCTGCAACCTCGCTGTCTGAGATCGCTTCCCTCAGGGACTGTTGAGTATTCAGAGAATCCAGCTCCACCACAGCAGAAAGGCGGCAATACAGACTAATAAATTTCTCCCTGTAGCTGCAAAAATGAACTGGAAAATGGACAAGCAAAATAAAACATGTTAAGATCTGGTATCAAAATAGAGAAATTCATACCTCAGAGAAAACAAGTTGAATGAAAAACATGATTTATTAATCCTATCAGTGGAAAATATGAAGCAATAAATAAATTATAAGTGTGCTCTTTAGGGGCCAGTTGTCTGGCTTTAGTCAGACAGTATTCCCTTTTAAGGTTTACCAAGTCCTGGTAAAGGTATGGGGAAGTGGGCTTTGTTCAAGCTGCAGTTTATGTTCAGCTCCTAATGTTAATGCTGTATATATATATTCTGAGAAAATAAGTTTGCTTATCACTTTAAAGAAGAAAAAAGTCAAATAGCAATTTGAAACCTAGTTTTGACTTCCATGTCTCATTTCCAGTGTGTATCTTACATGCTTCTTTTCAAAGCCAGAAATCCCAGAAGATACAAGACATACTTTTCTTGGGATGTCTTTTGTCTGGCTGGAAAACTTCCCTCAGGACCTGGTAGGATGGGTTTTGATCCTTGTCCCGTCTCTCTGCTCCTCAGCTGCTCTGGAAGGATGATGGAGCTGATACCTCAACAGACCATTTTTGTCTTTGGCAGACTTGGCCTTCCTCTTTCAAAAGATAATCAGCCAGAGGGAACAGTCTGATAACCTTCATCTCTGTCATGGAGGAGGGAGAGAGGAGTGTGGGACTCAGGCTCATGCAGGTACCCTGAGGTTATCAGATTTTCTATACTCCTCTGGCTCCGATCACATACTGAAACAACATATTCCAGTGGGATGAGGAAAGCATCCTGAATCAGACTAGTGTAGTACCAGTCTCTTCCTGGCCATTGTCAAATTTGCAGACTCACTTTCTAGGAACCTCATTTGCTCTGTGTGTCTCTAACTGTATCAGTGTATTCCATGCTTTGGAAACAGTGCTATTGTAATTCCACGAATCTGTGGAAACATTTTTATTCTGGCTTCTTTAGTGAAGAATTCTAGGAAGAATATCTAATTACTGCCCTCGGGCCTCTTTGCTGTTGATTCCCAAGTACCAGGAATGGCCATTTAGGAAAGCTAAAATCACATTGCCCCAAATGGGGCATCTTGTTATCTCTACACCTCAGTGAGGAAGCCCTACTTCTCTGCATACTGAGAGATTTCTGAGCATGCTCCAAGTCCCGTCTTACCACTGTCTACTTCCTTGCTTGATTTTCTTCTAAAATGAATCTCTGGTGTGGGTACAGGCAACCTGCTCTGTTTGTGTTTCCATATGGAAGTGGAAGAGAGGAATGGTGTGAGGGCTTCTGTGGCTCATCCTTATTTCAGTTGTGTACCATTTCAAGGAGGTGTTTCTCAATTCTAGAATTGATTCTTCTCTATGGTGTCAGATCTATCCTTCCCACTTCCTCTACTCTAGCACTTCTTTGCCTGACACATAGAAGAACTAATTTCATATAGCCTTTCAGTAAACAACAAACTATTGAGCACCTCCTAAACCATCTACTTTGCATGCTATTTCCCTGCTTAAAGACCTCTACTGAGCTCTTTATTGATTTCAGGACAAAATCAGACCTTTTACCATCAGAAGGAGAGTGCCTCGTGATCCAGAATTTGAATATATCTTCAATCATATCCTCCATCATGCAATCACCCTTCACCCTCCACTCAAATTAATTCTAAGCATTGGTCAGGCTGAACTTATTACTGGCTGTTACAGGCTGTTACACTTCTGTGCTTTTACACATGCCTTTTTCTGGTCCTCAAACACCAGTCTCTACTAATATCTTTAGGTCATTATCAGTGTCTCCAGGTCAGCTTTTTCTGATCCATGAAGATTCAGCTCAAGTACCTTCTCAGTAAATCTTCACTGACACCTCTTCCTCTGCAGGCAGAGTTAGTTTCTCTTTTGTGCTCCTAGAGCACTTGTTTCTAAATGTATCAAGATACTTACCCGCTTTATTAGAATTATGTGTTTACTTGACTGCCTTGGTATTAGGCTGATTTCTCTGAGGGCAAGAACCGTGTCTCCTATTTTTATTTTCTCATAACCTGAAACATTATAGCCTCTCAATTAATGTTTATTGACCAAATGAACAAAAAAATGCATGCCCTGGTCTGAAGAGGGCAGACCCTTCCTCCAAAGTCTCCTCTTTCCCTCCAACCTCTCTTTTCTGTCTGTGCTCTTGATTTTCCTGTTTTGAAAGGTGTATTTCAGGTCTATGATATTTACTGGCAGCTATACAGGAAAGAGTCACCATTACTTTGTAGCTTACTCTTGACCCTTGTAACTCCCTGAATGTGTCTTTATGCCTTTCAAGGAGGGATTATATCCTGTTAGCACTTGACAGATGTCCTCTCTTGGCTGGAGAGTGAGGAGAGTGAAGTGTCTCACAGTCTGCCTTTCCAAACTAAGTTAGAAAAAAAGAAAGAAAAAAATCAGCTTTTTTCCTTCTTTCTAAAATACAAAGATAGGGAGATTAGGAAAAGGCACTTAAGAATTTCTTTAAAGGATACAGTATCATTCCCATCTGAATTCTAAAACGCCAGGGTGTCCACAACTTTCTCTTGTTGTGTCTCCTTGTGGTAGGAGCCTTGGATTGGTGGGTGGTCTCACAGTGCCCACCCCTCCTTGCCACTCACCACAGTGAGCTATAAGGACCTTTCAACTACAGCGCTTCACTTTCCCGCGCTAGTGGTTTTTATCCAGAGCCTTTAATGTTACTTTAACAAATGCTACTTTAACATAGTCTTTTGTGGTTTAGCAATGATACATTTGGTAGCCATCACAGAGGAGGGGAGGATAGACTGGAAGCTTCTAATTTTTTTTTTTTTCTAATGTGAATCACATGCATTTAACAGACAAAATGGTACAAGGGTACAATAGTGCATTATCTGGACCACATGATTTGTTAGTAATTTACACACTAAGGCTAATTTTATGTGGTGTTTTTCCCCCTCTTTTATCTATATGAGATAGTGACAGACTAAAATGCATTTGACACCGACACTAGAGGTTGGATTAGGAGTAGAGAAGAGTAGAGAGTATTTGGGTTTAGGTATCAGACGATTGGGTTTGAGTCATAGTTCTGACAGTTACTACCTGTGTGGTATTGGGCATGTAACCTCTGGGAGCTTCGATTTTCCCACATCTAAGATGGATAGTAATGTCTACTAAGGATTAAATCATACCATATATATATAGTACCTAGCACAGCATGTAGCACCTACCAGAAACAAAATAAAAATTTTTTTCAAACCCTTACCCCAACCCCTTAGAAAGAATGAGGCATTCAGAGTTAGAAAATCGGAACAGGGTTGAGATTAGAGTATTCTTCCTAAGATCTTAACTTTAAATAAAGTCCTAATCAGTCTGGGTCATGGAGCCTAGTTTGGAAGCTAAAAATATCAAAGATTACCTCCTGTGGTCAGTTTAGTTCCAGGATTCTTTGCCAATGTGTCAGAAAGAACCTGGGCACAAGATGCCCCTCTAAAGATTCCTGGGAGTGAATGAGTTGACAGTTGGAATTCAGGAGTGGGATCCTAAATCATGAAAAATGGGCCTTAGGAATGAAGGTTGAGACTGTGCCATTTCTTGTAAGCCTGTGGCCTGGATTCCATTAGGCTCAATGCCTAGATATCCCACAGGCACCTCAAAACTCATCATTTGTCAAACTGAACTCATCATCTCTCCCCTCCCCCAAACCTGTTCCTCCCCTCGTCTTTCCTATTTTGGTGGATGGCAACATTATCCATCTCAGCACCCTATTCAGACTCTCTGGCTCCTCCATCTTGCTCTTCAGCCACATTAAATCAATCACAAAGTCCTATTGATTTTAACTCCTGAACTCCTCTTGCTTCTGCTTTCTCTTCTACACCCCTACTGTGGCAGTCTTGGTTCCGGTTCTTACACTACCACCTGGACCACTCTCTCCACTGTCTCATTGCCCCTAGTCTCAGCATCCCCTGCTTTGGTCCTCCTGCAGTCCATCTTCCATAGAGCTGCTAAAACCCTATAAGACCATTTATTCCTTTTATTTATTTTATTTTATTTTTTTTCATTTATTCCTTTTAAACAAATCTTTTCATGACTCCCATTGCCTGCATAATAAAGTCTCGCCTCTTTAGGATGGTATAGGTAGCCCTTTGTGATTCTGACCTTTTTAATTTTTAGTTTCATCTCCTGTCACTCTTCTAAGGTGCCGTAAGGATCTGTCACAATGAGCTACTAGGAGTGTACTTAATTAATTGGATTGCATGTCCTCAGGTCTCCTAGCCTTTGTTCATGTTGTTCCTCCTGCTTAAAATGATTTTCCTTTTTAGCTCTGCCTTTTCTTTCCTTTTCTGAACGTTTCTTTCTAATTCAAGACCTAGCTCAAATATTACCTCTTTAAGGAATGATTGGATGTCTTTCCTTTGAAATTCAATAGCCTACCTATTATAGCCGGGCTTTCATTATATTGGGACTTTTGGTGTAGACTTCTGTATCCTCTACTGGTGGGCAGATTATGTCTTATTAACATCGGTATGTCCAGTCCAAGCACAGTACTTGGCTTACAGGGGCAACCCAGCAAATGCTTGCCGAATGAAATATGTAGTCAAGCACGTAAGTATGAGTGCTTGACTACATATAGTCAATATATATACCAGGCTTCAAACTGTTTTTTAAAAATCCCCCAGTGTTATAATCTCACTAGTCCAGTCAGTATGAATCACAGAACCAAGGAAATCAGTAAAATCAACTTTTCTTATCATAGGCCTGCTCTCAATTGTGACTGCCTGTGATCAGGACAGGGCGACCTCCTCAGTGCAAGCTGGGCAAATCCTCAACAGGCCACATCACTGGATTCAGTTTCTAAAGGGTCATGGTACTGCTTTTCGTTTTGTTTCTGAGAACAGTTTAAATAGTGGCCCTTGTCGGTAACAAGGCACATGCTTGATTACTGCAGTGGAGTGTTATCTTGCTCCTATTCAAAGGATGGGGTAAGGGGGAGTGTCAGCCCTCAGGCTATGGAGGGGGCCTGGGTTTGAAATGTACCACTTTGCCTAAGCTCATTCCTGCTCACGGAGATCTCCCATCTATAGGACAGTCCGCCTCTCCCCTACAGTAATCTTGTGAGGGAATAGCCTTTGGGTTTGCTCAGCCTACTCTTTATTCCAGGAGACAAAAGGCTAAGCTCCTTTACAGTTTTGTCCTTGCTAGATCTATTTAGTGCTAGAATAGACACAGATGCAGTTTTCCGTAGCTGGTTAGCAAGTTATTTATGATCACTTAGGCCCACTGGCAGGAACATGGTCAGTTTGCCAAATCTCAAATCCTTTCATTGGGACAGGGATGACTTGTACAAGTCAGACCGAAACATAGTGTAAACTTTTTATAATTGGCGTAGTCCCATAATTTGCACCTTTTCAGGTTTCATTACAATTCCTGTGTTCTTATGACTTTCTGAGTTCTGATTGAATTTCCAGTAATATTCTCTTTCTCAGAAATGCTTAGTGTATCTGTTAACCTTTTACTATGGGCCTATCTATGGAAGGCAGAAGTCCCTACTTATAAAAAAACAAAAATTGCTTAGCATCTTTCTTGAGGGGCTTAGACCCATTATAGTAAGCTCTTTGAAGTTCCTGTAGAAATTGTTATTAAATGCTTTGTGGGCTGAAGTCCAATGGAAGAAGTATGGTAATCAGTACTTAAAAAGCTCCGATTACTTGGGGATAAGTAGAGTCTGTCATGATTCTTACTAAGGCCTAGTAGTCTTTTAAAAATTGTTGCTGGTGGTACTGAAGTATAATAAACATTGTACTAGAGTGTACTAATTTCCTGCTACTGGCAACATTTCCTCCTGATCTCTAGAAATTGTGTATGTCAGTGCAACTATGCCCAATGAGGTGATCTTTTCTGGAAACTTACATGGTTCTCATTAATCAGTTGGATCACCTATAATATAATAAAGGAGGACCAGGAGAATATGAAGGTATGTTATTCCAGGAAAAAACATCTTAAAGTCAGGAACTCTTGAGACCAAGGCTTTGATCTGTGGCTTAGCTTTCACAGATGAAGGATAGTATCCGATAGTCTTACATTGCTTTTAGTTTCCTAGCCTTTGTCCATGTTGTTCCTGGTTGTCTCTCCCATGAGAACATAAGCTTCATGGAGAGTTTGTTCATTGCAGATCCTTTAGTACCTGGACTAGTGCCCAACACATAGTAGGTTACTTAATAAATATTTATTGAATTAATGAACAAATGAGTGGAGAGAGGAAATTGTAGAATAGAGAGTAATAATAGTAGGACAAAGTGTGGCTGCCCAGGAAAGGTACATGAGCCTCCCAGAAAGCAGGACAGAGAGGACACTTGCAGGGCTTGGTCCTATAGGGTCTCAGGAGTCATAACACTATTTTAATTGATCCCAAATCATTGATTGTTACTATGAAGACCACTGAGACATGGGAAAATGAACTTCGTGTATTTTTGTCTGTAATCATGGAACAATAATGACCATTTCGTACAGAATGGACTCCCAGTTAGCTCTCCAATGAAGTATTTTCCTTACTTCTTTACCCTATCAATTATCTATCCCTGGGAAATCAATCATTTACTTTCATGGCTTCAGCTGTTATTAATAGACACTAGCCAAATTTTGGTGTTTAGTACTCAACCTTCTGTATTTCTACTGCCAAATGGACAGGTCTACTTGGATGTTGAATTTGCACCTTTAGATTCAAGATAAAGCTAAAAACATCATTTTCTTCCCTAAGCCATATTCCTCTCTGATTTTTTTTACTTTTGGTAATGGCAGCAATATCCTTACAGTCTTTGAGACTGAAAACAATGGGAGTACTCTAGAAGTCTCTAGACTTTACCTTTTCTCATTGAAACAGTTGCTCAATCTTGTATATTATCCCCAATGTTTATTACTTCTGTATTTGTTTCCTTTATTGGGGGGTTTTGTTTTTGCTCTAATACTGGACTATAACCCCTAAACTATCCTCCCAAGTGTGCTCTTAATCCATCTTAAACAGATTCCTCAACCTGACTCTTAAGATACTGCCCAGATTGGCCACAACTTGTCCAGACCTCTTTATGTCCACTGTTTCTTCACATCATTTCTCTGATCTAGCTGAACTGGACCACTTGTTCTTTTCTCGACTCTTTCTGAGATCTTTTGTTCCATGTCTATGCTCATTCTGCTCCCCCTGACAAGAAAGCTTTTCTTATTGTCCATGTTTATTAGTATCCTGTCCATTCTTTAACACCCACATCAAATATACTCTCCTCCAAGGTGGCTTTCTGATACCTTGAGAAAAATGTGTTTCCTTTTCTTTTTTCAATATCACTTATGATTTCGGCACATTTTAGCTCATTTAATAATAATTTGTATCCTTTTATTTTACTGCTACCAGTGTATTGAAAGCCCCTTGCAGGCAGAGCCTTTGTCGTACTCATCTCTGAATCTCCACATTGGGTATCTTATATTTATTGACTTGAAATGAAAAACCATGACCCAAACTGTATTTGGTAATAGCAATGCAGTCATATCATGGACTAATAATGTTCTTTGGATGGGGAACTCATTGGATGGGGTCATATTCACATCCAGGCTTCTTGGGAGTGGCATGGGCAATGTTATTATTTGACACAGAAAAGGTAAAGAAAGTTTAAGTGATTGCCAATGTCACACAGTAGAGGACCCAGGATTCTCAAGTCCCAGTCTGCAAGTCTGATTCAGGTTTCTCTTAATAACTCTTCATCTTCTGGAAAATAATAATTGCTGTTCTTCAGGGTTTTTTTGGCATCTGAATGGTCAGAGCAAGGGAAACTGAAAGGCTTAATCCATTTATCCTCAAGGGATAAATTCAGATTCAGATGCCCTGGTCTCAAAATGGCAGTTGCCTTGTCTGCTTCTAAATCTGGTGTCTGGGGAGCAATCCAAAGAGAGTCTACCTCCATTCCACCCGCCCAATGCTCACCCTCCCACAAATCCTACAATTCATTTGAACTAATAGAACTCCCGCTAATTGCCTCTTATTGGCCTGTTATAAGATGAAGCATGGGGAAGAGACAAAGCCTCCCTATTCACATTCTCAGTGGGCAGCAGGGGTCTCTGCAAAAATAGAGAAACTGGGGCCCAGGCTATTCATTTCTGAAAGTCAGGACAAGGTCTTCCACCATTCAGAATCTCACATTATAATCACAATATTGCATCCTGGGAGACCCTGTCAATTTTCTCAAATGGTCTGCTAGAAATTTAGAGCCTGTTTAATATTAGAGTCTATTTAATAAATCAGCACTACTCATTGACTTTTTTTCCCTCCAGAGTGATATACACTTTACATTTTAATTTCACTATTTTTTTTCCCATTTGGAGGTGAGAAAGAGAGAGCGAAGGGGCAGTGCTTTTCATGAAAACATCAGTTCTTATATTTATGTTTTTAAGAAAGCAAAGCGAAGGCAAGAACTGCAGCCTGATAACTGAACACTCTGTTTAGAATTCCCTTCTCTCCATTGGACTTTAGCTAGGTTTCAATAATTATTGCTCAGGCACATAGTCTTGGAGCTTTGCTTTCTCTCAGACTTGTACACAGTTCTAGGAAGGGTTGTTGCCAAAGCCATCATGTGATTTATTGACCCTCCACTGGGACAAGGGGGAACAGATATAACTTTGTGATTTTATTATAAGGAGGCTGGGTTAATATTTCTAGGTGAAACAAGCTACTATACCAAGTTCAAACATCTGAAGAGGGAGGTTAAGAAACCCTGAGTGTGGGGTGTAAGGATTATTCTGTCCTGGGGCTGTACAGACGTCGTCTGAGGCAGGGAGCAGGAGAAGAAAGGACACATTGTGACCCATTTCCAACACCTCCTGTGTGTAGAGGCGGAAGTTCCTTGCCTGCAGAGGGACACGCGCGGAGGAAAAATAGGAGAGTTACAACATGGCACTTACATAAACAACACCAAACTGGCATAAAACATCTAACAAAATTACACGACTTCAAGCTTGGAATTTTTATACAACATAAATATTAGGGTTCAGCTCATTTAATAATGCTATATAAAATCAAGATTTAAGGCAGTAATGTTCCACATAAACTCTGAAAACAACATTTATGCTTCTTATAAAAGCAGAAAATGATTGCATTCTGTGGGTTTTTCAAAATGATGAATATAATTACATGAAGCAACAAAAATGGATTGAATTAAAAATCTACTAGTTTCAATTTAAGTTGGTTAAAGGGGAAAAATGTAGTTTCTGGCCAAGCACTGAAAAAATTTTACAAGTATCAAAAAAAAAAAAAAAGTTGTATGCACTCTTAGGCAGTTAGGCAGCCCTCTCCCAACATGTGTATGTAGCCCAATAGTCACCAATGAAATATGAGCTGCTTCAAACCTGCTAAGCTCAAGAAACCCTTTAATAGTATCTACTGTCACAAGTAGAGCTGGTATGTTTTTTTTCTCCTCCTGAGTACATGACCACCCCTGGAATAATCCAGTTTCTCCTCTAGTGCCTTTGTGGCATCTTGTGCAATTTATTCTTCATCACTGTTGGCTGTTTTGGACTAACCTTGCAGTACTGACTTAAAATCCGAGCAGTACCCCAATGGAAGAACACTCCTGGACTCTATAATCTATGTCCCTGTGTCCATGGGTCAGGGGCCAATTCTGGGTTGTTGCTCTGTTATTTAAGAGAGCCAGTCACTCCTGTGGTAATCTTCCTGTTTTATAGGCTAAACTTGGTTGATGGGTGTGTGTGTGTGTGTGGGCGCGTGCGTGTGCTGCTGGGTATGGGGAAATGGTGAACCTAGGCCAAAAAGAAAAAAAAAAAAAAGAATTCAGCCAATGCTACATCATGTTAACTTACTAGATAGAACCTAATAGACTTTTACTATTCTCTTCTGTGACAATAGTTTTTCCTAAAGTTGCTTATTAGTGGAAGTTAGATTTGCACATTTGATTTAGATAAGACAGAAAATTCTCTATTTGTGAAAAGATAGCATTGGCATAACCTTGCCATTGATGTAGGTTATACTATCACTGGTCTGCTGTTCTTAGATAAATCATTTGTATATCTAACTAAGTGTATACTTATTTATTTATTCTCCTTGACTTGTGCTATCCTGAAGCTGAGACTTGGTGTCTTTTCAAAATGGGCTAGCCTGTTATTTTTCCTTGCTTGACCAGACCACAATAAAGCTGGGTCCAGAGCTGTGGAAGAGGTCAACATGCAGGAGATAGAGAAAAGGGGCAGAAGTGCAGTCTGTGTTCACTTGTAGGCGTCAAATTCAAAGTGTGCAGCATGTGCAAAGTGGTATTTAAATCACTGAAAATGAATGCATATATCTATTTTTTTTAACATCTGAAGTTTTATATACAATGCAGTTTCCATTAGCCATAAAAAGAAGATAAAAATGGTAAAGACTAGTACCTGGTTTAGAGGTGTATTGATCTGCTTAAGGAGGGCTCTCACTGCCATCTGGAGCTCGTAGAAGAACAATTGCATAGGGCAGTCAGAAGTATGATCCACACTTTCCATAGATTCAGAGCCAGAAAGCTTTTGGACCCATTCCCACTCCTCTCTGTATGTTGAGTCAAGTTAAAATTAGAAATATAACAAAAGTTCAGAACACAGCTCAGAACATTTTTACTGTATATGTCCAGAACCTGGATAACCAATTTTTGGTGGTTAAAACGCAATACAATTCATGGAATTTGAACTTTTTGCCACCCAAATGGAGTTTAAAAAGAGCTTTTGCTAATTGAAGCTTAGTTCACCTATCAAACCACGTATACCTCAGAACAGGTCTAATTTGTATCAGTCAGTTTCTGCGATTGGAGCTTTGAAATATTTGGTAATAATTTCCTGACTGTCTTCATTTTTCTTTCCCTGAAGATCCTCTGTAAGTTCTAAGGCCCTACATTTTACCATAGGGGCATTTGCTGGTTAATTTAGCCGTTGGGTAACCACAGGACTCTGGTCCAACTCAGGCAACAAACCACATGGCACATTTCAACCCTGGCCTGTTGTAATCGTGGGGACTATTTTGGTTTCTTACCCCTTCCAAGAGCTTGAGGAGAATCACAAACAGGAACAACAGACAATTCCAATAAAAGGAACCAGGGGACACACATCAATGCTTCCATCCTCCTTTCAAACCAGTCATCTGTGTCTTTATTCTGTGTGCTCTGTACTCCTTCCTAATGAACTTTTCCAAATGTCATGCAGAATGGAGGGGAAAAGAATGGTGATGGGAGAAAACACATCTGGTTTGTTCCCCAAAGGCTGCTCTTCAAAAGGAGCTTAAAAAGATCAAGGTGTAAATGCTTCCTGGGAACACTGTTTCCACAGGTATGCTACCTAGCACAAGTCTCTAAGCACATTCCTTTGGCCCAGTTTCTCCTCTTTCTAACTGTGCAGGGAGCATCAATATGCTCTCAGGAGCAGGCTAGAAAGGGAAGGAGAGCCCTCCTCTTAGGGTACGGAAAGAGAGGAGGTGCTAACATATGTTCCCAACCATGTGAAAACCTTCTGAGGGCTCTCCTCAGGGGGCTATACCAGCCAGGGCTCCAGTCTGTGTGTCAGAAAAGTCGATGTGACATGAGCTTTTCATCAGAAAACAATCTCTTTTAAACAACTACCCTCTTAGAAAAGCTTCTGTGTTTGGGATATCTGTTTCTTTTCAATTCCCACACTGGAAAATACTACGCAGCATCTACTAGCCCTATTGTCCCAATAAGAGAAACAAAAAAAAAATTAAATCCTGCTTCAATCTGGGCATGCTGTTGGCTTCACAAATAATTGAAATCTTTGAGAACCTGCTTGGGAATTGTTTATTTTCTCCCATCACTGATATTGAACTAAATGAGGGGGTTCTGACTAGCACACGCATTCACAAAACTTAAAGTAGCACATTGCTAAAATAGCATCTGTAATCGAATTAGAGAATAAATTACAAGTAGGAATACCATGAAACATCTACTACTACCTAAGCAGGTTAGTCTATAAGGATGAGGGAGGTGGAACTGGCAAGAGTGAAGGCTACTGGAGACTTTTGTAAAAAGGAAACTTGGATCCTTGTCAAGGGGAAAATAGTTGGTATAACCACTAAAAGATAGAGTCTAAATCTTTAAGACACAAATCTAGAAAATGGATGAAAGTAACCATTGCTGAATCAACCCACAAATGAGCCATGTAACTAACCTCTTGGGAAGGATTGATAAGATAACCAGAGTTGCTGTAGAAGTGACCACCAGATGGCAGACTTAAGGTCTGGGTGTAGTTGAATAGGTGAAAGATGAGAATATGGCAGCTGGTGAGTTCTTTGAAGAGCCCATCATCATTTCCTTTGTTGTCATCAAATAGTATTTAATAAACAATACACTATAGTTAATAAGCTCTTGTCATTTTATGGATCAAATTTTTTTTTAATTCTTTTTTTTTTTTTAAAGATTTTATTTATTTATTTGAGAGAGAGAGAGTGAGAGATAGGAAGAGGTCAGAGGGAGAAGCAGACTCCCCGCTGAGGAGGGAGCCCGATGCGGGACTCGATCCAGGGACTCCAGGATCATGACCTGAGCCGAAGGCAGTTGCTTAACAACTGAGCCACCCAGGCGCCCTATGGATCAAATTTTAAATGACCAAATTAGAATCCCTTTTGGTTAAGCAAATCCATAGCTGTAACTAGAATCTGTGCATCTAATTTGTGCTGTGAAGCCTGATGAAGCCTGGAGAGTTCTCTTCTTATGTTTTCTGTCCTTTTTTTCATGTGGAGCACAGTTCAGTTCATTATAGTAGACTTTCAGAGGCCTGCTAGAGGGCTAGTTGTAAATCTGAGCCAGATTACCAAGATTGGGCAACTTTCCCAAAGCTAACAGGGTAATTCACCATAATGCCAAACCATAGAGCAGTTTCCAGAAGCACAGGTCTTGTTACTTTTTTTCTTCTGTAGAGAACCATAAAGAGTACAGGAAACATAAAAAGTCCTCAGGCCAGAGGGTTAGGGGTGGGGAGACTGAGGATAGGGGGATTCTTTAAGGGGAAATCAATTGCTCTACCAGAACCTTTTTCCATAAATAATACTTTTAAAAAAAAATGACTTAGTAAGTTGTGAAGAAAAGATACTGGAAATAGAATGTTGAAAGAAAAGAGCATTTATTCATTAACCAGTTGAGTATTGGTGGTTGCCCCCATGAACATCATAAGGAGGAAAGTGAAAGGAGTGTGCACCTCCTTCATGGGCTCACTCCTTCCACCAACCACCACCACAAACCCTCCTCATCTTAAGGCTGAAACGCAGCTTAGCCTCTGCCCCGGTGTACTGGCACCTGGGGACATCTCACCACAGAAACTATGCTGTGTCAGTTTGCTTCTGACTCCTCAAACCCATCACAAGGAAATCTGGACTCCTCACAACTTACTTGGAAATGTTATTGTTTTCACGGATCTTCACGTGGCAGAGAATGTTGGGCAACTTTTGGGTAACCAGAACTTTGATCTGATCCACAGAGCTACACAGTTTTAGGTAACCCAGATATAATCCAGGAGAGAGACGCTGATGACTCCTTTTGTGATAAGAGAGAATATCCTATAGAGTAAAGAACAAAACAACACAGAGAACACCTTGAAAAGGTAATCTCAAAACTTTTTCCTTTCTTAGGTACATTGTGTCATAAATTAAAGGAGCTGTAGCTAAGCAATTAGGTGAGAAGCCTTGGATACCACCATGAATTACCTTCAGGAGATCCTCCAAGTCAAGTAGTCAGTCGTTAATATAGCCTGCATGCATCCTATTTCCCTCAGTTTTCAGAGCCAAGATAGGTGTGTGGATTGTGACTGGGAATGGGAAACTAAAAAACTAGAATTCATAATTTCTGTCCTTGTAGGGCTTATTGTTTATCTGGGGGAAACAAATTTGCAAGTGTAAAAGCTCACAAAGCAGTACAGGAAACCTCATTATTTCAGAATAATTGTTATCTAGGAAAAGTCTTATTAAATGACATCATTTAAAATTGGATCAAAATTTTATGGTAATTAGAAAAAGACTTGGTTGATTATCTTGAAAAATGAAACAAAAGTAATAGCAACAAGTTTATTTATCTTACATTATTAACACTTAAAGTGTAGTTATTCATTAATTCTGAGGATGAAGAAGTATTGTTTTTTTTTTTTTTTTGGCTTAATGTTTTAGACTAAATTGTATGATGGCTGAAATGCTATTCCTCATGTTTAATTTTTACAACATGATCATGAAGAGGATATTTTTGCAAAAGAATTTGAAGTCTTCATATTTTTTCTCTGGCTTTTAAAATATGTTGATATTCAGGTCATTCTCCTAAGATTCTTGCTCATTTTGTGTTCTTCAGTTTTTAACTGGCCTACCACTGCTAGATTCTTAATTGTCAGTAGCTTTGCCTGTGATTTGATCAGGTCTCCACATCATCTTCAACAGCTTCAAGAAATTCTGTATCTTTTACAAGATTTTAAAATTTATCTTGTAATAGATTTCCCTTGAATTTGCATTGTATTTTCACATCATAATATTCCACAGGCAGCAGAGACTGAATAAAGTTTTGGTGCAACCGGAAGTGCCAACCTAGTTAAGCAAAGAGGGATGTTTGAGTGGAGTCTTGTTTTATATGTGGTCAGGGGCGCCTGGGTGGCTCAGTGGGTTGAAGCCTCTGCCTTCGCTCAGGTCATGATCTCGGGGTCCTGGGATCGAGCCCCGCGTCGGGCTCTCTGCTCAGCGGGGAGCCTGCTTCCCCCTCTCTCTCTGCCTGCTTGTGATCTATCTCTAAGAAATAAATAAAAGCTTAAAAAAAACACATCACACATAACTCTTGATGTTATACATTTATCTGTGATCAGCTCTCTAGTGAACTATGTTGGCTGTGACTTTTGCTTCCCTGTACAACTGCAGAAACTCAGTGAATAAGTAGAAATATGTATCAGTAGGTAAGACTTTTTTAAACCTTTGGGCAGTGGGAGAACTGAAACACAGAGTTAGGAGTGATGAATCAGGGAAGAATTCATATAGGCCAGAATGTAGCCTGGTTTTCCAAGGGAGTGAAAAGAAGGAAATGCAGGGAAAATTAAAAGGAAGAGAAAATCAAACATTTAAACGTGTACGGAATTCTATATGGAACAGAGAGATATGAAGCCTTCCTTGATACTCTGAAGGAGTGATCTCTCCTTTGTAGAATTCACCATCTGCAACATCTAACATATGCTATTGTGCATTATCTCCTCTGTCTCATCCTTTATCAAACATACTGAATTCCAGGCACTACAGGAGATGCTGAGGTTTCAGGTGAACATGACGTGATCCCTACTTTTGAGAAGGATGAGAAAGACAGATGAGAAAACAAATGGCCACAATATTCTGAAATTGGTTTTATAATAGAGGCAATGGAGGCATATAGAGGAAGGAATACACACTATTTTCCCTCTTTTATGTTCTTTTCTTGAACCAGATTATGAAATTAATGGCAGTACTATGTTTTCTATTGCATCGTGTCCTTCCTTAGTAGCCAGTGCTCTTTTTGTATATAATAGATACACAACATGTGGAAGTCAGGACAGGTGTCTAAGCCAGAACACAGGAGAATAGCAGAAGAGGGGCAAAATAAGAATGGCCACAGTTGGGAGGAAGGCATAAGTAGCAGGTACAGAAAAGCAAAGGCTAAATATCTTTTATGATATTTGGGAGAAAAAAAAGACTAGAAAAATTGGATTTTGTGTTCAAGAAGGAAGGAATTTTTATTTATGTCAGGAGATGGATAAAGCAGAACTTTTTGATGTCTCCTATCTTGTCTCTTTTTCAAAAGATCACAGGTAAATAGTTGACTGGAGAAAGTTCAGTCAAAGTGAAATTTGGAGAAATGAACAGGTAATAAGAGAAACAAATGAGAGAAGTTAATGAGAAAACTGGAAATGGAAGTATTCAGAGCAGCAGCAGTGGATGATATGCACCCTAGGAATACTTGCTGTACAAGCAGATGTGGCCACAAACCCACAGGTCATTATTTTTGAGAAGTGATGAGGAAGCGGAGAAGTCCCTAGAGACTAGAAAAAGGCAAATATACATATCTTTGAACAGGGAGGAGAGAAACACAGGATGACCCTGGTAATTAAAGACCACCAACTTATTGATCTCTGAGCAAAATGAGTAAGAGCTATCAAATAATCAATTTTCATTTACCCAGGAATACTGAGACACTAAATAGGAGTCAACATGGTTTTGTGAAGGGCAAATCATACAGACAACTTTAATTTCCAGCAACAAAAGAGCAGAATCCATAGATGAGGAAGAAGTCTCCAGTGCGATGAGTTTTGCTAAATAAACTGGGAAAAGTAGAATCTTGACCACATTACTTTAATAAGCTGACTCTCTGGGTTGAAGATTTGTGGATGATGGAGATGGTGTGGGAACAGTAGACACGTTGAGTGATGACCCAGTAGGGACTTGTCCTGAGGGCTGTCTTTTTAGCCTGTCTCTTTAGCTTATTTATTGATGTTCCAGACAAAGAAATGAAGAATGTGTGTGTCAAAATGGTGGGTCCCAAATCTGTTGTGGTTTTGATTTTCTAGAAAATAGTAATAAAGCTGTGGATGATACTATGCATTGGAAAACTAAGCCTATCATAATTAGAGTTGAAACTTTATAAGAAAATGTGCTTGTAAAGACCCAAACTCAGAAGTACAAATATAGGATGGGTATAAGAGAAAAACACGTGGGGGTTAGAACTAACCACAAATAGAATGAGAATTAGGAACACACTGTGGTTATGTAAAAACCAACACCATTCTTAGATGAAGTAATTTACTTTTTCATTCATTTTTTAAAAAAGACTGAGCATCTGCCTCTGTTTTCCTTCCTCTAGTAGTCATTTATCTTTCATTAGTCAGAATGTTTTTAGAGCCTGAGAAGTGTATGGGAAGAGAAAGAAACTGTCCCATTCACATAATCTGAGGTACACTACGAATTTGGATTTGGTTTGGCCTCCTAAACCAAATCCAAAGCCTGTGAGCCTATATATTGCCTGATTTGACTTCTAACCTGTTTTTCTAGCCTTTAGTTCCATTATGGTCCGTTTGTGTCTCTTCTCTCCAGCCAAAATGGATTGCTTTTTCCTTCCTCAGACATGTCCTAATGTCTTTTTTTGTTCTTCATTGGTTCATGAATTCATTCACTCTACAACTTTTATTGGGCACCTACTATATATCAGGGTATCGTGCTAGAATATTAATGACATCAATGAGACATGATCCTCCCTTTCATTGAACTCAGATTTCCGTGTGTGAGAGAGACATGTAGCAAATTTTTCTAACTCAGGGCAATAAGGGTTGTATAATGTCCCTTGTGGGCCCAGGGGAGGGTTAGATCTACTTTTCCATTTCTTTATGCCTCATTTCTCTACCATGCCCTCTACTTAATTCTCTCTAATTTCTTCCTTCCTTCCTCCCTCCTTCCCTCCTTTACTTCCTTCCTCCTTCTTCCCTCCTTTTCTTTCCTCCCTACCCTCTCTCTTTCTCTCTTTTTTTCCTCCACCTGGTGAACTTAATTTACCCCTCATGGCCCAGCCAAATGTCACCTCTTCTACAACACCTTCCCTGATATTTCCAGGGAGAATTAATAGCTGCTTTGTCTGTGCTCCCATAGTACACTGTTTGTACTGCTATCAGGCTCTGGTTTAATTCTGCCTTGTATTACCTTGATTTGTTTACAAGTCTGTCTCCTTCCCTTGACTGAACTCCTTGAGAGCAGGGACCTTGACTTATTCATTTGTTTTTCCTATAGCACCTAGAAGAGTTCCTGGCACCTAGTTGGTGCTGAAAAAATGTTTATTAAATATGAAGTGAGAGGCCCAGAGGTAGTGGAGTCTGGGGCTGGGTCTCTGGGAGAGACTATGCTATGCTGGTGCAGGGACCGGGAAGGGTATATCCAACCACTCTCCATTGAGGTATCCTAAGAGCTTATTAGAAGAATCATAGATCCTTTTCTAGTAACTATAGGGCTTTTGTTTTGTTTCATTGCAGAGGGGATGGAAACTGAATTGTCCAGGGATAGCAAAGGTCATAAAATGGTGGCTTGGGTCTTTGTTTCCCCAAGACTGTATGTACTGCAAAAAATTAAAAAAATTTTTAAAGATTTTGTTTATTTGTGAGAGGAACAGCAAGTGAGAGAGCACAAGCGGTGGGGGGAGAGGGAGGAGCAGACTCCCTGCTGAGCAGGGATGCTGACATGGGGGTTCCATCCCAGGACCCTGGGATCATGACCTGGGCCGAAGGCGATGCTTAACCAGGGGAACCACCCAGGTGCCCCAAGAACTTAAATTTTCTAAATTATTTTCTGACCTTTAAAAATAAAGAGATTTAATTTAAAACTCTGGATTTTCCAACTTCTCTTTAAAACTGGAAAACATTTCAACATTGGGACCACTTTCTTCCACTGCAGTTAGATGAGGCTGAATGGGCTCTTCTTTAGATGGGACAAGGGCCTTCCAGATTACTGTAGTCTCTGTTGCTTCTGCTTGTTTGTTTGTTTGTTTCTTTCTTTCATTGAGATGTGATTCACATACTATAACATTAACCCTTTTAAAGTGTGAGATTGTTTTTTCCTGTGTCCACAAGCTTGTGTGACTATCAGCACTACCTAATTCCAGGTCATTTTCATCACTCCACAACGAAGCCTTGCATTCATTAGCTGTCATGCCCTAGTCCCTCCTCCTCTTGCCCCTGGAACTACTCATCTACTTTCTGTCTCTGCGGATTTGCATATTTTGGATATTTCATATAAATGGAATTGTATAATATGTGGCATTTTGTGCCTGGCTTTTTTCATTTAGCATTATGTTCTCAGCGTTCATCCACATTGTAGCATGGATCAGTACTTCACTCATTTTTATGGCTGAATAGTATTCCATTTATGGATATACCACTTTGGTTTATCCATTCATTAGTTGTTGGACATTTGGTTGTTCCCACTCTTTGGCTTCTTGAATAATTCTGCTATGAACATTGCTAAACAGGTTTTTGTGTGAACCCAACTGTTCCTCTTGGCCAGCTCAACTGGCTTATTTTCATTCATCTTTCTGATTCTTACAGTTTTTGATTCCCATGTTAGGAGCTGCTTGGAGGTATAAAGAGCAGGAATGTGCTAGAGAAAAGAAAGAATAACAGAAAAAGGCAGAAGAAATAGCAGGTCTTGGGCATCACAGGTGTAAGGCACCAGGGTGACAAGGAACTTAGGCGAGGAGGAGGAGAACAGGGCTGGTAGGTGACAGAAGGCAAGCTTCATGGGTTTTTTTCAGGGATTCAAAGAAAGGGAGGGAGAGGGCACGTAAAGCAGCTTGGCAGAATGGGAAGGGTACCTGGCTAGGCGTCGGAAGAGTTGGGTCCTAGTTTCTCATATGTGCTTTTGGCTGTGATCTGACCTTGAGGAGTTATTTCCCTGAAATCCGTAGCTTCATCTGTGAGCGGGACACAATAAAACTGCCAATCTCACTGGGTTTTCACAAAGATCAAATGATATTATAGATGTGACAGAGTGTTGTAAACTTGAAAATTTAGTAATATGAAAGATTAATCTTCAAGAAGAGTTCACCTGTGAAGTTTCCAGGTATTAAGGTGACCCGGGAGATCAATGTCTGAGTTACTCAGCACCTGAGAGAGGCCTCCCTATTGGAAATACTCTCATTGCCAATTAGTTTGCTCAGAGGGACTCTAACTTGTTCATAACAACTCTCTTCTTCCTAGACAAGTGTGGGTGGGAAGGGTTGCTTCCTCTTTCCCTCCCTCCTTTCCTTTTTTTTTTAAGGATTTATTTCTTCTAGATATGAGAAAGGCCTGTAATGAAGGACTGGGACTTGAGAGGATTAGACCCTGAAGCTTCCTTAGGGCCCTAGAGATTAGTAGATTAGTTATGGACCCAGATTTTGTTAGAGCCCTTACCTGTTTTGAAAACCCCATTGCAGATCATACAATTTTTATACAACTTTTTCTTAGTTCTTATGGAAAGATAGATGGAGTGGTGCAATGTCCCAAGGGATGACTGAGCCAGTTCTAGGGTCTTTGGGATGGTACAGATGGGAGGAGATAGCCTAGGTATGCTCTGAGGAGGGCCAAGCATTGTTTGGATTTTTCTGAGTAGAGAAATAATAACAATCACTAACATTTATTGAGTGCTCACTTTGTGCTGCTCTTCCAATCCTTTACATATTAACTCATTTAATCTTCATTAAAACCCTATGAAGTAGAGTTTCTTGCAGAGGAGGAAACAGGAGAGATCAAAAATTAAGTAACTTGCCCTAGTCACATAACTAGACAAGGTGGAGTCAAGAATCATAGCCAGATTCCAAAGTGGTGCCTCAGTATGTGTTGTGATATGGCAGGAAGAAGCCTAAGCCTCACATCTGAAGGTCTGGTGGTCATCACTCTACTGACCATGAGAGAAGAAAGTGGTTTGTGGCCCAGAATTGTGGGAAGTTAACCAGCCTGCTTTGGGCTAACACCAAAACTTGTGAGTACTTCCGTGATGAGTTAGTGGGGCCAACGCTTGACATAATTAAAGTCTAGGCGTGCTTGAATACCAGCCTTAGTAGTTTTATTCCCCATTCCCTCTTCAGTGTAAGACCTGTATGGAAGGAGGGGAAAGAGAAGCAGGAGGAGAAAGGAGAGTGGGGGTGGGTGGGAGTGACATCAAGCAGAAATGTGTCAGTCAGAGGGGGTAAATTTTCCACTTGAATCTGTGTGGAAACCTGATCTTGCCTCTATTTTTGGTCTCCTTCTCTAACAACCTTTCGCCAGATTGGAATTTTTCTGCACCTGTAACACATTTTTAATGTAATAAGTCTAGGAGAAACCAGGTATTATATCATGCTGGGGCCTGTGTGTGTTTCTAGGAGCAAAGGTAGCCCAGACCCCAGTTTATCCCTATAGGGGATTAGTGTATTAGTCACCCTGTAAAAGCTCAATTTATTATGATTTTTAAAATGTTTCTTTTAGCACTTGCTTATAAAGGGTGAAGAGGGGGCCACGAATGTGTCTATGTTCTCTGCCCCCACATCTCCCCCCCCCCACACCCCCTCTATCAATCTCATATGAACCCAAATTCCATAAAATCAAAGCCAGAGGTATTGGCTTTGACCAATTAGCTTACCTTTGCTACACTGGACTCCATTCTGGTTTGGGCTAGTGCAAGGAATGGAAAGGTGAGATTACTGTATCAATCACTTCTCAGTGAGGAATGAAAGAAAATAAGAGAGTGGGCTGGTGGCTTAGCTTTTTAGGGTGATCATGAAGGGCTATCGGAACCAAAGCTGGGGTTTGGCTTGTTTATGTGGGACAAAGCCCTTTCTTTCCCAGTACTCTGGGGGGGCTGTCTGGTACACAAATGCCATTAGTTGCACAGGGCTCAGTCAAGGTAGGTGTTTCTGCCAGCTTTACCACCTAACTGCAGAGTACAGTAGAACTCACCCCCATGACTGGGCTTAAAAAAAGAAAAGAAAGAAAAAGGTGAACATGGGCATCACACTGTGTCTAAGAACACGTGAGGGGTGTGGTGGTGTGGAGGTAGCACTGCACTCAGGAGCAGAAGATGTGTTTTGTATCCTGGTTTTGCCAGCCAGCCTGAGTCTTGATCTCAGCTGCCCAAATTTTGAATTTTGGTGGCTATTCCAGTCTCAGGTGAGTCCTTCATCCTTTATTTCCCTTCTAGTCCCTCATGACTGCAATCCTAACTCCTGCCCAGGAACGTGATGTGCAGTGGCAGAAGGAAGCCTAATTCTAGTCAGAAGATCTGAGTTTAGGTTTTAGCCCTCCATTTTCTAGCTGTGTGCCCAGAGGCAAATGCAAGTTTTGTAGGGACTGAAGTGAATACAATTTTTGGTGTCTTCTTTAAGGAGAAGAATACAAAATCGCTGGGATCCCTGCCAGGGCAACTGGAAGGGGCTTGTATAGGTGAAGAGCTAAATTGTGCTGGAGCTTCATTAGCTTCACTAACTGCCTCTCTGTGTGGTCATATGTCGTATAATTTCTTTGAGCCTCAGTCATTTCATTCCTAAAATGGACTTAATCATTCCTGTCTGACCCAGGGGAGCATTATAAGGAACAAATGAGTAAATAGGTGTTAAAGAGTTTTTGTTCAGAGTGTTGTACACACAGTCCCAAAATGTATTATTATTATACATTCCTTCAGGTACTGGTATTGGTTTAATGTTTTGATTATACTACCTATAGACCCCTACTCAAATATTTGTCTCAAAGTGTCTCGTTGGTTCTTTGGTCAGGGGTATTTTTGGAGTGCTCACCACTTGCATTGCTTGATGAATTCCAGATCTGGAGAGTGATAAATAAAAAATAAGCTTCTGAGTCTTTCCTATTTGTGGAAGACAAGCAATGAAATACCTCTGGGCCTCTCCACTCCATCACTGCATTTGTAAGTGGCTCTTGGTATATTTCACTGGAGTCTCAATAAGTGTGTTTGGAACTTTAAATATACAGTATTAGAAAACCCAAAAGACTACTTACCTGGATGGTGATCAGTAAAATGTCTAAGGCTGTTGGCTCCTCGGGTGTTGACAGAGACTTCCTCTGGCTTTGCAGCTTTGAGATCTGCATCCATTTGCCGTTAAAAAATGAATAGAGCATCTCCACTTCTCTGATGGTGACTATGAGGATGTTTCCATGCCGGTCTTTAATGGGCTCATAGTAAACTCTTCCCAAGTTGTGTGTTCCAAGTAAATTCTAGAAACAAATAGATTTCTGGTAGCTAAATAGATTTCTGGTATGATATTATTCAAATAAAGCAACTTAACTGCAACAAAAGACACTGCATAATTAACTGATATTTCTGAAAAGTTTTTTTTAAAAGCAAACTTAAACCTAGAATATGTGGCACCACAGAAATGTACTTAACAGAAGCTCAAAGAAAATCTCTTCACCATAAGCCTGCAAAGATTATAGCAAGAGGCACAAAAATTATGTTTTTTTAAGCAAATTCAATATCTGTAAATATCTCTTACCCACATAGACACACCAGCACATAGACCTCAGTTACTAGCACTTGAAGAGAATCCCAGATGTTTTAAAGAAAAATGCCTGATATTTCAAGTATGCCACTTGTGGAGTTTTCAAGAGATCTACAGTAAGCTGGTATGAAGTGGGGTTGTTTAAAATGAAGAAGTGAATTGACAATGTAGCACATTGTACAGGTCCCCAAATGACTGCACATTCCTTTCAAGATACTTTAATTGGGAGATTGGCCTGGTTTGACTTATCTAAATTTCAGGGGTTTCTGTTTATTTAAAATTACGTTAAAATTATTTGTAAGCTAGGTCAACTGAAGCAGACAATACTTTTAGTAAGGTAGGAAGAGAAAGATGCCACATCAAATGTGGAGGGGCCCAGAAAGATGTTACTAAAACAAACAGTTTTAAGAATATTCAGGGCTTGAAGATTTCTAACCTAGAACACTGGATGAATAGGTTAAAATACCTTTTACTTCAAATATCTGTGATTTTTTTCAAAGATAGAAACAAATCATCTCAGTGCTCCCAGCAGCCATTTGTAGGCTCAGATAAATGTTGACCACTTGGCAGGAGAGCGAAAGTAGAACCGGAACTTGGAAAAGTGACACGGATAACCTAAAAATGAATGAGCCAGGTGATCCATATCTACAGCTATGAAAACATGGGAATGTTCTTCCAGGTAGAGACTGTCTTATGTCTTTTATTTTTTCCTCATTAGAACTGGACACATAAGAAATTTCATAAATAATTATTGACATATAAACATTTGGTGGGATCACCGTTTTTTAAAATAACAATCATTCAGTCAGATTATTCCTTTTCAGTAACTGACTTCTAAATCTAGAGAAGTTTTGGGTAAGGCTTTTCATCCAACCCTCTGTAGTAATACAGTTTTATATAAAGGCAGTTTGCTGCCAAGTAATACTGGTAAATAAACTGGTAAACTGGCTATCCAAAAAAAAAAAAAAAAAAGCCTGATTTATATCATAGGCCCATTTCTGTGGTGTAAATGCTCCCACTGACACTAGCTGATTTAAAGCTACCAAGCTACCAAAAGTTTGACAGCAGCCTTTCAGAATTCCTGAATATTTAACAGTTGGCTCTTCTGAGCCACTACAAGTTGGCTCCAGGAGCCACTGCTGCTAAGCATTTAGTTATAGTGGTGTTGAGTTTCAGGGTGGCTCCTGTTCATTAACTCTTAGCCTTCTGAAGAATTTTTTACCCTCTCTGGTCCTGAGTTTCATCATTTAAAATTAAGGGTCAGCCCTTATGCTAATCCTTACCTTACAGAGTGTTTGGGGGATTAAATGAAACAGTGCATGAGAAAGTATTCTGTAAACTCTCTAGCTTCATACAAGTAGGTCATTGGCTTTCTTTATGCTCTAATTGGAATCCTACCTGGCTTACACTTAACTCTTCTTCAGAACTCTGCCTAGGCTTCATCCTTTCTGGGAGGACTTTCTCAACTCTCGCAGAATTTACCATTCCTTCCTTGGTCCCCTATAGTTTCCTGTACATACCTGTACCTTAGTGTGACTCTGGCTTTCCTGCAAATGGATGTACATGTCATGAGCTCATGGTTGTCTCATTTCTGTGTCTCTGGGTCACTTGCACTGTGCCTGGCACATTTTAATAGCTCAGTAAGTCTTTGTTGACTGAATTAATGTTTTATCATTAGGACAGTAGGAGATATAATTTATTTTGGACCAAAGCTGGTGGGGAGACATTGAATGTGGTGGTTATTGCATTTAAGCAGCGTTCTCATCAGTGGTTCACCATCATCTTTGGATATGTTGATCAACAGTGTAAGAAAGCACTAAAAGTCTTCCTGAAATTCTTTATTAACATCAAATTGGGTTGGAGAATTAGCTCTGAGGAGAGCCCAATTTCAAAGCAGAATATCCTAGTGAAAATAAACTGCAGCCATGTTCCAAAGGGGCAAATTTGGGATTCTGTAGGCCCTAAAGGAAAACCAAACTACCTTAATACCTTTCATGCTATGCAATCAAGATTGGGAGATCTGGGAACCCCGAGGATCCTACAAGTTAAAGAGGAATAAAAGCCACCTGATGGCACACAGGAATGCATCTAGGTTATAATCAGAGCAAATCACAGGACTATCAGTAAGTCTTAGACAGATAAGCATACTATTTAGAGATCTTTGTTCAGCTTGGCGTGACATGCAAAGTTGAAGGAAATCCAGAGTAGAGATACGAAGGCCTGAAAAGGAGAGTAAAATTATGGGGAAACCTTTATCCCCCTTCTTGAAAAATGAAAAAGACATGGTATTCCTAAGTGCTACCTGGCTTTTACTCCCTAGTACTAATTTCTAAAAGCTATGGAAGAGGAAAGTTTAATGTCACCCAATCTACAGTGTCAGATGATGACCACATTTTGAATACCCCTCAATATGAGAGCAATGTACACTTTTGCCTTTTGGGTCCCCTGCCCTTTCCTAAGGGTGGGAAAAACAGTGTGGGATCTTGGCCACTTATGGGCTTTCTTATCTTATTTTTTTCACTCCAAATGCTGGCAGATAATTGTCTTTCCTCCTGCTTAGGTCATATTAATCAATTAATTCATACTTTACCTTCTTTCAATAACATCTAAGACCACTTCTCCTAAGTCAGCCCCAAATGATGCAGAATAGACTACTTTTACTTTTGAAGCTATAATATGGATCATTTCTCCCTATTTCAAATTTTTGTGTGCTTTTTGTTAAGTGAATGCATTAATAAGGTGATGAAGTATTGGAAAAAATGTAGACTTTAGAGTTACATAGATCTAGATGTGTAACCAGACTCTGCTACTTCTTATTAGTGTCACCGTGGGGAAGTTCTGTAACCCTTCTAGGCCTCAGTTTCATCATCTGTTAAATGAGTTTCTGTAATACTACTTTCTCATTAGGGTGTGGTGGAGGTTAAGTGAGATATAGTTTGTAAAGCAATTATCACAGTGCCTGGCATGTATTCTGTGAAATAAATGCAAGTTGTTTCATAATTATTATTTATTATTATGTATTAAAGGACCTCACTATACAGCAGAAATTGGAATACAAGGCACCTGGTGCACAGTTGGTATGCACTGTGATGAAGGTAAATTCAGAGGGCAATGAAAACAGGAGGAGAAGGATAGTGACTATGGGGACAGAATGTCTGAGCCAGTCTTGAGAGAGCATGAGTCAGGGCATGACATGGTCAGAATCTTTTACTGGCTACTCCAGCAGAAGTGTAAAGAAAGGATTGGAGAGTATACTGGAATATATATATTCTAGCATATATAATACTGGAAGCAGGAGTATGACTTTGGAGGCTTTTGATATAACTGGAAGAATTAAGCAGTGGTAGTGATGCTGGAAAGGGGGGGGGGACAGTACAGTGATAGATACCAGAGGTAGGTCCACAGGATTTATGTATGGCTCATGCCAGTCAAGCTACTTAAGAATGCATTTTTACTTTCCTCTTAACATCATAAAAAATGTTAGGTTACCGGAGAGACCTAAAATATTAAGTAGCAATTTCCCCAAATTCAGTTTTCTTCCTCTTGTGAAATACTTTGTATGCCTGTCATCCCTTCTCACTGCCTAAAAATCAAAGGTGGCTTCACTATTTTTAGACATATTCATCCTAAAGATCAGCAAATGGTTTGGGCAATAGGTCATATAGGTCCTACCAAAAAAAAAAAAGACAAAGACTTCTGTTATTTAAGCAAGCAAACAGAAATGTGAAGTAGAGAGGTAATGCTCTGGCCTTTGCTGGATAGTGTAAAGGAGAACTATTTACTGAGTACTGTGAGGCGCTGGTCACCAAGCAGGACTAGTGAACTGTCCACGTGGTGACTATGGCATGAGGTACATTTCTGTGATCCTTTTTTTTTTTTTTTAATAGAGTACCCCATCTGTAATCTTTGGTGTACAGGGGTTGGACAAATGCATTTATTTATTCAGCCAACACTATTGTAATAGGAATGTTGAAAGAGAAAGTGGGGTCAGTGCTAGGAGGCTTTGCAACTTGGTGGTGGAAAAAGAATTCCCATTTATTTTCTTAATGAATTACACAGTGAAGTTATCATCTGATATGGAGTTAGAGACTCTGGGGAAGGCAGAGGGGTACAAGAGAATGGAGAAGGTTTTAAATAGTTGCCTTTTAGTTTGGGAAAGTGAAATTAGTAGAGAAATGGCATGTAATTACTAGGTAACTTATATGTGAGAATTATAGCCAGGAACTTAACAAAGAAACAGCCCCCTTTTTTGGTGACTTTTATGCAACAGTGTGCAAGTCCTCCAGTGTAGTACATGTTGGATTCATCTAGGCTTAGATTTTTTTCCCAAGTCAATAATATGGCAGGGGAGAGAGTGGCCAGAAATTTAGAATATTTTCAAGGGAGCGATTAGGATAGGCCAAGGAATCTAAGCTGGGCAAAGAAAGAAATGAGATCAGAAGGGGTTGATAAATTATGAAAAGTGGTGGGGTCAATATATTGGGGGCCCAGGGAAATTCAAGAGCTACTGCAACGAGAATAGTTGAGCGGGGGCACACTGGCCATCGTGGCTTCTCTTCGGTTCCTCAGCACCGAGCTGCACTGGCTGTGACGGCCAGACCCTTCTCGTGTTACCGATACGAGATGAACGTGTTCTAGGAATAAAGAGCCCCACTTGAAATTCTAAGCTTGTTCAGTCTGTGATCCAAGCACGTCTAGGCTGTATGATGGCTTAACAAAGAGTCCACTAAGGTGTCTGAGTCTCCCAAGAAATAACTTAAGGTACCAAGGAGCCTCCTAGGAATGAACTTTACCCGAAGGAAGGAGCAGTTTGAGGTACAGTGGCTTGTTCCAACTCAAGTTGATGAGTGATGAAAGGAAGGGGCACTCTGAATTCAGTAGTCATCATGGCCCAGCTGCAAGAGCTCTTCTTTGAGTTGAAGAAGATTTTGCAGTTAAGAGTGAGTTGAAATACAGAGCATTGTTTGCTAAAATCTCTGAGGCCACTGAGCACACCGGCAGTAAGCTGTTGATGCAATGCAGTATAGCACAGGAGAAGCCTAAGAACTGCCTTTCAGAATTAGAATAGCAACATAATAATTGTTACTATTTCGGGTGGTTGAATTGTTATTATTGTGAGGGTCAAGAAATGAAGTTCCTGTAATTGCTGGTGGGGGTGGAGCCACAAAAATATTTTTTTGTTGTTATGATCCTATTTTTATGCCTTGGCTGGTATGGCCTGGCCAAACACAGCTTACATAGATTCCTGTTATGTGTATTTCGGGGTTTATGCAACTGACAGCTTTGTAGGTAAATACCCATTGCTGATAAAGGCTCAGAGATCTCTTCAAGACTCCAATTCCATGTAGTCAAGAACCACAAATTCAGGTAATACTAGAAAACAATGAAAGGAAACCCAGAAGAACTTGGTGAAAGTTCAGTGTCATTTCTCATAGGGGCTTTGTAAGCTACAAATATTCTTTTGGGGCTTGGGGACCTGATCTTATTAGGTTAATAATATGGAAGGATGATTAAAGATAAGTATCTAAGAATTTTCTTAAATGCACAGGATGCCAGAGTAACAAGGGTTTGTGCTGTGATCGAGTCAAACTTCTCTTATTTTGCAAGTGATGAAACAGAGCCCCAGAAAGGAGAAATGAGTTGACTGATTAATATCAAATCCAGAACTCAAGTCTCACCTCTTGTTTAGGGGGTCACTCCTAGACTCTTTAAGAGAGACCCTTGCTCCTTTTCCAGGAAATTGCCAAAGGCACAGTTTCCCAACATGAACAGATGTGCACCTCAGACTGCATAAGAAGTCTTTATATGCTTAAGGATCTGAAAGAGAAAGGAGCCCATCCTTTTTCTTCCCATATGGGCTTGGAAACTGAACTGACCACGCTTTTCTAACATTTCTTGGGAATCTGGGTTGAAACCTGACCCCTCACCTGTAGCTGGGCCGTTGCTGCGAGCATCTTCTGCCGAGTTTGCAGCACTGTGGATGAGGACATGGAGATAGGTACGCTTTGTCTCAACCACCTTATATCTTCCCACATACAGGACAGCTGCAAAAGAAGTCATGAGGTCATATCATCATCCAAGCCAGTACATGATTTAGGTTGTGGCATCAAAGCAAAAAGCAGGGAAAAGGAAACCTGACCCCTGATGTTTGTTCTCCAGTCCATTTTCAGATACATGCAAAACAACTTTTTGATCTCTGTCCAATTGGAAAAAGATCTGAATGTTAATGAAATAGTCAGATCCACATTTTAGTCTTTGCCAAATGATCCCATAACTCAGAATAGTGGAGACACAGTCTGACAGAATGCAAGCTTCTTTGCTTTGAAAATGTAGCGTAGATGCTACTTTGACATTTTTTTTTTATGGCACAGGGAATATCAGGGCTGAAAGAAGACCTTTGAGATAATTTACTCCCGCCCCAATACTTTGATCACTGGAGACTCCTCAACAAAGGTTTCAGAGATTTATGCACAGGAACATTGGTGCAAACTGGGGAAGAATGAAATCAGAACTCAGTATACCTTTGTGAACCACAGAAAATCTTGTGTGATGGAACTGGTGTGAGAGTCATCAATTTCAACAATCGGTATCTGATCTTCATTGGTGACTAACATATTGTCTTTGTAATAAAATATAACAGCTAAGTAGAGTCCCCTATAAAGAAAAAACAAAATGAAGAATTGTCTTCAAGTGTCTCTTCTACCAAGCTTGAATCGTGAGAAAAGATCATTTAAAATATATACCTGGGAGCACAGTCCTGCTAACTACCACGTGTTCACAAGCTAGAACTCAGTGAAATTATCATCTTGCCCAAATTCTCAGGAGAAAGGTGAATTTCATACTCTTTAATAACAAAAAGGAAATTTCTATTATGTTGCTACTAAGAATCCAAACCAGCTTATTCCTGAGGAGTTAACACTTCCTGGATAAACTGCATAGGACCCACCGTTTTAGGGTCTTCACAAACTTATTTGAGGAATGGAATAGGTGTTTCAGGCTCCTTGAGACTGACTGCTTGCGGCTTGTGGTTTGTAATTTTGAAGTTTCTGAAATACAGAAAAAAATACAGTGTAAATTCCGTTGGCAGTGCAACACTCCCAGTACCTTCTTCCCACCTCCCTGCCTTCCTCTTCCCTCTCCCCTTGGTGTCACTTATCTTCAGTTTCATGTAGGGATTTAGCTCATTCATTCCTACAAAAAGCTCTTATATCTTGAGTTGCCATTGGTTACCTCAATTAATGATCAGCTCCTCAAAAATGTTGGGAGATGAGTAGCATTTAGAACTCCAAGGGAAACCACTTAGGCATTTTGTTTATATTTTCCAGATGAGTGATTTATGTATTTCCAGATGAGTGGGATAAAAAAAAAAAGAGAATAAAATCTTTCCCCTCCTCCCACTGCCTTTAATATTCACACATTTCTCAATGCTGGCAAAGCTCTTCTTGTTAGTCTATATATTCCATTAATTTTTTCATCATATAATTAATATAGGCACATTACAAAAAGTCTGGAGAATAGATAAAAAGAACAGAACTCCACCCACTTTAGTATAACCATGACTAGCTTACTGGGGCAATTCTTTCCAGTGTATATGCTGGCTTACGAAAATAGTTGTAAGCATCGGTATGATTGTCATCGTTATTATTCAGAGGAAGAAACTGAAATTGAGAGGTTAAAATGGATTGCTCAAGACTGAAAAACCAATACCCAGAAAAACCAAGACATTAATTTACTGAACAAATATTTTTTTATACACTACTATACACTGTAACTACATTGGTAAGCAAATCATCCATTGCTTCTGATCATCCCTTCTATTTACAACCTGGAGCTTTTACTGATAAAACTTGCAGACTTCCCCAGATAATCTTTACAACTAGTACTCCATGGAACTGAACTGAATGATCACTGATTTTGCTTCTCATAATCTGTGTCATGAAGGGAAGCTAAGGTTGTTGGAGTCATCACCAGACTTCGGACAGACATGTCACTGGGGTGAGAACACGGTCTATATCACTGCTGTTAGGCATGGAAAGCTGGGTGGATTGCTTGTGGCTGAGGCCCAGTGTGCTTTTGCTTATGATCCTATAGGAGCAGTTGGGAGTAAGCTGACTTACACAAGCATTCATGCCAGCTTCAAGCTAGTGCTGGTAATGGTTATTCCTGGCAGAACAAAGCAAAAACATTTTTTCTGACTTGAACATGAATTTGGCTGGTCATACTGTGCTTGAAAATGATGCTGCTGGGACTTCTGGTTAAAGGCAGCTTATTGAACATACTCATTACACACTACTCTCTCCCTAAATCTCACTAAAACCAGAGTAAAGAGATTAAAAAAAAAGAAAACTACATAAATCTATAAAGACAAAGAGATGAGAAAGGAAACAAAAGCAAGTGAACTTTGGTAGCTAGAAAGCAGATGAACAGATGGATTTAGCAGATTTGAGAAAGATGAATCCTAAGCCAGCAGTGGAGAAGGCTGAGAAGTAACCTGATTCACCCCTTGGGCACCACATACTGCTGGAAGTGGGGGATGAGTGTGTAGCTAAAATCAGAGGGATTTGGTGAAGTCTGTTTAAAAAGCAGTCAGACTTCTAGATCTCCTCCTCTAACCTGCATAGCTGGACGAATACCCCTTCCCCACTCTAAGAAAAGAAAACCTAGTGCTCGCTTCGGCAGTACATATACTAAAATTGGGAAAAAAAAAAAACCTAGTAGCTTATTCTCTCAAAAACATAAAGACAGATTTCTAGAGTGAGAGACATGGAGTAGAGTTAAAAATGGGTTTGGGAGGGTAGTACCGTACCCAAAATAGGTGGATGAAATGAAAGTTTCCATATAGATTATGTCCCCATCAGGCTCTCAGAACACTGGTACTCAAACTTATACCCTCCAGGAAGGACACTGGAAGAAACTTTTCTGGGGACTCTGACCATATGAAGAGAATTCACTTAAAGCTTTCTGATGTTGCTTTCATTGGTTTCTGAAAGAAAAGGCCATGCCAAATCGCCCTAAAGTAAGCTTAGAGATAGAGAGCCCCACCCACGTGCTCAGAGCCCCCAACAGCTATTGAGCTCTTTTCTTAAATCTCTGTGAACATCCAAGGATCACCAGGCAGATGTGAAAAGCATCTAGTAGGAAAGATAGAGGCCAAAACCAAATAAACATTAGAGCAGTTTAGAAGAGAGACAATGCTGAGAGAAGAAACTGTAAAATGAAACAAAGCCTATCATTAATAGCCTGAAGAGAAACAAAGGCACTGCATCCTTGTGAAAAGGATAGGATCTCTAAGAGAAACACTCTGAGAATTATAAAAGCACTGGAAATTAAAAAATATACTACCGAAAACTGAAAAACCCAATAGAAGGCTTAGAAAATAAGGTTGCAGAAATCTCTGAGAAAAAGCATAAGGGGGCGCCGGGGTGGCTCAGCCCTTAAGCATCTGCCTTTGGCTCAGGTGATGATCACAGGGTCCTGGGATCAAACCCCACATCAGGCTCCCTGCTTGGCAGGAAGCCTGCTTCTCACTCTTCCACTCCCCCTCCCCCTGCTTGTCTTCCCTCGCTTGCTGTGTCTCTCTCTGTCAAATAAATAAAATCTTAAAAAATGAAAGAAAAAGAAAGAACATAAGGACATGGGGATGGAAAGTAGAAGGGAAAAAGAAACATTAATGGTCTAATAACCTAGGAGGTTCGGCATCAGGCTGAGTCCAAGTAGGAGAGAACAAAGAAAAAAAGGGGGAGAAATACTTTTAAATAATTAACTTTTAAGAATATATCCCATAATTGAAGGGTGTAGCTTCCCACGCTGAAAGGGCGTGCCAGTTGCCCAGCCCAACAGACGACAGTACACCCACAGGAAGGCAGTGCATTTTTTATATTATTCAATATATTAAGAGGATGAGGAGTAGGAATTGTTTTTTTTTTTTTTTTTTTGAGGAGTAGGAATTGTAATGTGCATGTAAGAGGCGGGGAGGGGAAAAAGGGAAATCATCCTTAGTGAGGTGATGCCTCAAATTAAAAAAAATCAAGAATTAGCAATATAAATGTTATTTATATTTTATTATATAAATATATGAATATTTATATTCATGTCAGAGACATGAAGAAAATATCAAAGCAGATTTTAAGAGTACTGAAGTTTAAAAAACCTTAAAAACCTGCCAGAAAAGAAAAAAAAAGGTATCCTATGAAACCTCTGGAACCAGAGTATCAGACTTCTTAGTACTGAAAGCTAGAAAAGGACAAAGCAACACCTTCGAAACCTGACAGAAAATTATTTCAACCCAGAATTCTATACTTATCTGAAACCTTAAATAAGTGGTGAGTAGAATAAATGCATTTTTAGACATTCAGTGTATCCACAAGTTAGCTCCCAAGAATCCTCTCAGGAAATTACTAGAGTAAGGACTCCACCAAAATGAAGGCCTAACCAAGGAAAAGTGAGACATGGGATACAAAAAGAAGCAATCCAATATTGGAGGGCAGCCAGCAGAGTCCTCAGTGTGGTGCGGAAAGGAGATCTAGGGAACCAGCTGTGCGCCAGCCATGGGCAGCGAGCAGCCAGTGTAGGCCGGAGCAGGTTAGAGGGCTCAGAGAGACTTCTTTAAGAAGATGCAGTTGAAACAGTACTAACAAAATTGATTGCATTGAGAGAAAATGGACAAAATAGAAGCAAAATTGGGGATTAATTAGTTACAACCACACAGAAAACAAGCAAACAAAATAAAAGATGACTGTTAAGTACAGGGAGAACAAGAAGTTATCCAGGAAAGGAAAATAATCATAGAATTATGTGCTCATTATAACGTAGGCAATAAATATTGATCTTACTAAAATTATAATACAAATATATTGGAAGGCGAATGGTAGGAATCGTAATGCGCAAGTAAGAGGGGAAGGGGTGAAAAAGAGAAATCATCTTTTCTTAGGTAATGCCTCAAGTTAAAAAAAAAACAAAGATTAGCAATACAAACATGTTATTTAGAGATATGAAGAAAATATCAAAAGAATTGGCTAAAAGAATTGAGCCTGGGGAATAAAAAATGGAGAATGGAAGGAATTTCTTTTTTTAAATAATAAAGTTTTTTTTTTTTAAATAATAAAGCTTTTAAGTGCTTTACTTATTTAAGGTCATTCAGTCCTTAAAAAATGGCTGACAAGTATAATTTTTTTTTTCTAAGATTTTATTTATTTGAGAGAGAGAGCCCAAGTGGGAGGGAGAGGGAAAGAGAGTCTGAAGCAGACTCTGTACTGAGCACAGAGCCCGATGCTGGGCTCAATCTCACAACTGCAAGATCATGACCTGAGCCAAAACCAAAAGTTAGACGCTTAATCCACTGAGCCACCTAGGCACCCCAAGTATAGATAATTCTTATCTGCATTTTACAAGTGAGCAAAACTGAGTTATAGAGAGGGTAGGTAATTGCTTAAGGTCACAGTAAATGTCAGTAAATGCTAGTAAATGTCCAGTCTGAATTTGAACCCAGCTAATCCATGATCTTAGCTGCTTACACTAAGATCACGCTCACTATAATCCTACATAATGTAAATTAAGATGAAGATTAAACTAAAAAAAAAAAAAGAAAACTGAGAACTACTACTACTGGTTGGGAAAGGGGCCTATGCAGATGTTAAATATTCTGGGTCTCCTCCATTCTGGGCACATGAAAGATTTTTACTCCTTGGAACCCTGTGGTTGGCTGTAGCCATATGGCCAGTTGTGGCCAATGAATTTTGAATGTAAGTGACATATGTAAAGTCCTGTCCATATGAGACATTGAAGAGTTTCATCTCCTTCTCCCTTGGGTGCTGGCAAATATTTCTAGAGAAAGGGTGATGACAACACAGGACAGCCCTCAGCTGACCACTGGTAGACATATAGCTTGTGGGAGAAATAAATACTTGGGGGGCTCATTTGGTTACTGCAGCATGATACAGCTTATCTTGACTGATTCGGGGTCTGTACTGACACACTGAGCCATTGTTACAATGGCTTCTGTCCTGGCTTCTGTTGGCGCAGCTTGGGGCTCTGGTACAACGGTGGTTTTCTGGACTCCAAATGCAGTAATTCTTTAGCTTTCAAGTGCTTGGCACATAGGGAGTTTATTTTATCCATTTGGATATACACAGTAGGCTGTGCTTCTTTTTTTTTTTTTTAGGCTATGTTTCAATTAATGTTTGTGAGCTGAAAAATTAGATAACTGAAATTCACTCCCACAGGGCACTGCTGTGGTGAATACAACTGGCTTCTTTATGAGTCATTGTGTATGTTGGGGAATAAACCGTGTGAACGATAAAGGCTGCTCAACATCTCCAATGAATTTGCATCCCAGTACCGAACATGGAGATTAACTGTGGCCACTTCTTTAGCCAAAGCACAGAAATTAATGTGGGTTTTGGTATGTCCCATGTAGGGCCTTGGTACTGGAAGGGTTGTTTTAGTATTACTTCTGCATTTACAATATGCTATGTATTTATTGAGCACTCCAGGCTCATTAGTCAGTGATTACACTTTAATTCTAGGATGTTTCAGTAAAGTGCTGAGGAGGAAGAGAACCTCCATTCCTCCTATGGAAGAGCAATGGAAGGAAAATAGGCTGGAGTTTGTGAAGTGCCTGTAGTATGCCAGGTGAGTTTAATGCATTATCTAACTTAATCCTCATAACTATCCTGAAAGATGAATACTATTATCTTGATTTTTTCTGATGGCGAAGCTGTGGGTCAGAGAGGTCAAATGTTTTTCTCAGGGATACACAGCTAGTAAGTAGTAGAACTGGAATTTGAAATAATTCTTTTTTTCCTAACTGTAAAATTTGTGTATGCACTCAACTACATAGATCTCAATGTAGTTGAGTATTTTATTTTACTCTTTGTTTCAAGTTTTATTTAAATTCTAGTTAGTTAACGTATAGTGTAATACTGGCTTCAGGAGTAGAATTCAGTGATTCGTCACTTACATACAACAGGTAGCACAAGTGCCCTCCTTTTACCCATCCCCCATCTTGTCCATCCCGCCCCCCCCCTCTTCCCTCTAGCAACCCTCAGTTTGTTCTCCGTAGGTAAGAGTTTGTTTTCTGGCTTGCCTCCCTCTTGTAGTTGAGTATTTCAAATAACAATTTTGTAGTTTTTCTGTATGTAATACCTAATTATCCTTGGTTTATCATCTGAGACAGAGTAATGTTAAATTATTCCTTTTTTTTGTTGTTGTATGAGGTCATTTCCTTTAACTTGGAATATTATGGATCAGCATTTCCCAAAGTCTGCCTTAGAACACTAACTCTGTGAAAAAAGTTTTACAACGACTTTACAAATAAGTTTGGAAAATGCTTTGTTAACCAAATTCAAAATCTCCTTATTAGAGTCTTTAATATTGTAATGCTGATTCTACCTTTCCAGAAAAGGGGTATATAATGCAACATCTTCCAAACTTCCTGACCAGAGACCCTTTTTCAGCTGGGCATCTTAAAAATCAAAAAGCGCCTTAGGTATTGTTTAAGTGTTCAGAGTACATTTCAATATAAAAAATATTTTTCCTTTTTGGGAAGTTCTACTTATGCCTTACTTAAATTTTTCCTGACATTGTGTGCATATTTAAATCCCTGTGGGGGAATAGCATATACATGATAAAAGTTGAATGGAAACTACTGAAATAATTGGGCTGTCTAGATCATTGTTTCTTGATTATTAGATAGAAACCTAATAGTAATGGGGAGAGCATCTGAATCTTCAGATACAAAAACCCCTCATTCTCATGAGTAGTTTTAGTTTTCCCCCTTTCGTAAAGACCAAACATGAAGTGGCTTATGAATTGCAAGGAATCATCTATTCAGTTGCTTTATTACTTTCCCCTACCATGTAAGAACCAACGGGCAGGGCAGGGGAATGGTGGAGAGGCAGCAGAGACAATGGAACCTAGATAATGCCTGGACTGCTTAAATGAGCCCCAATAACAGAAAACTGAGTACACTTTGGTCAGTGTGGAATCATTAAGGCCATGGTATGGGTAAAGTTTTCCTATAGATCTGGGAATGATAACCACTTGGGTTTCCTTCTCAGCTTCTTTCATGCACATTTACATTTTCTAATGAACTACTCATTAAAAGAATATTTTCTTGCAAACACTTGTCCTCATTTCAAGCTATGGCCAACACTTCTGAAGAGCTCTGTTGTTACAGGTATACCGTAGGAACTAACTGTTTGCTAATACCAAGTATTATATTTTTATACCTAGTTCAAACTCAGCTAGTGTCTCATAGTTTCATGGATTTCTTACCTAGCTGGCCCAGCAGTGCCCTGCATCTAGAGTCTAGTGCAGTCGGGATCTGATGGGTGAAGGAGCATGGAAAATGAAAACTTTATGGAGGCTTTAATTCTCCAAATAAAACTAAGTGCCTGTTCGACGAATGATTACACAGATCAGAAGCCTGACCCTGTCCCATTTGAATACCCCAGATAGAAGTTTTTAAAAGCCTCTCAGAGATTTTCTGGGTATAGTTGGCTAGGTCTAGAGATGTGTGTGCTCTTCTTTCTCCCAAACATTACTACAGGGGAAGATTAAAATTCAGGGGGAGATCAAAACCTAGTACATAGTCCCGATGTTCAGGGCGGGACAAAAATGAGGTATGGCAGGAAGACTGCACTTAAGAGACAGAAAACCTTGGTCACAATCCTGATTGTGTCTTTTCCTGGCATTGTGACCTTGGTCAAGTCACTTAGCCTCAGTGGTGATTGCCAAAATGCGGATGAAAAAGACTGGATGTGAAACTGCATTGCCAACTTTACTGCAAATATAACATGAAGATTTCTTGTTACTGTAAAAATTGGCTGAACTTCCTCAGGGATGCTCATGGAATTTTTCTTGGGACTGAAAAGTTCAAGGGTGAATATCCCAAAGACTCAGCACACTGAGGAATTTTGTGAAGGGACAATTCAAAGGGAAGGGACAACTAATGGCAGCTGCTGTTTTTCTTGAGCTTTTTTTTCAAACTGTTTGCCTGGAGAGAGGGTGAGAGAGAAAGAGAACAAGGGAATGAAAGAGAGGGAAGTCTCTTCTGAAGGGTTAAAGCAAGATAGTGCTCTAAAGTGATTCCAGATGTACAAATATTAATATCTCTCTCTCCCTGATGAATGAGAAGGTATGACCCAGTTAGGAAACTGCTAACATTACCGGCGCCACCGAGACCTCAGTTGATGGCCCAGCACAGATTTTTATCCTTACCCCGGCAACTGTAATGCTGATGAAGGGCTCGGACCTGGTGCAGGAGACCTTCCAAAACTTCACTCTGTCCCCTGTGTCTGGGCTCTCTGTCGTCATAGTCTTTCCAGTCTATTGAACAAAAGAAACAAACAGAATGAAATTTCAGTGTGGGGGAGGCCTCTCCCCTGAGGCCTGGCCTCAGGGGCTGGGCTCTGCTCACACCTCCTGGACTCTGGAGCAGCACCCGGCACTTTCACAGCTGGCAGCCAGTGCCAAGAGTTTGGGGCTGCCATTGTTCAGGGCCCTGTGCAAAACAGCAATTGTGGTTGGTTTTTTTGTGCTGGGCAGTTTTAGGGCAAGAGAAAGTGGTAACTGAAGGCCAGAAGAAAACAGGGACTCTGGGAGTCCAGTTTCCCCTCCCCAGCCCTTACCCTCCTTTTCAGCATCCTGTGTCCTAATCAGTCTCCACTCAGCACCCCAAGTCACAACTAGATTTCCACAGTAGGAAAGAAGGGAGTGGGAATGTGCAGACTAGATGAAATCCACAGTTCCAATGCTTTTATTGTAGGTTTCACACTTTTGGCCAAATTGACATTTCTTTCCAAGGAAAGAGCCCATGTCAGATGCCAAGAAATGGAAATCTACATTTTGCTCTAATGAATGTCTGCTTTGGTTAGCTGGCACAGCAACCCCTGCACATACTCTGAGCCACCAACCACCCTGTCTGCTCAGTCTCTAAATATACAGTATTAGCTTACATGGCAAATTTAAATTGCAATACCCACTGAGATTTTTCTCCCCCTTCTATTTTCATTCCATTTGGCTATAATGATATCAAGAGTAATAACCCGTATGGGACTAATGTCAAGATGGTAATTCTGCTGTCTCCAACTCTGGGTTTTTTGTTTTTGTTTTTTTGTGTTATTTTTTCAGCAGGTCTGTCACTTCATAGTCCATCCTTTCTTCTATCTGTCCCCACACCGTTTTACTCTCTGAACCTTTTAAAAGCAGTAAATTAAAACACTTCTTGGTTGAAATGCTTTCTCTAAAAATGCTAGTCATTGTTTTCTAGTAAAGCCTGTTAGTTTGTGAATATATCTGAGGCTTCAGTTCTAACTGAACCAGTTTCAAATTCCCCTCCCCCCAGATTTATTTTACAATATGGAGTCTTCCTTGCTCAGAAACTTAGGCAGATGTCCTGATGGTTAGAGTTAGGTGAAAACATCACTCATTGGTCCATGCACGGTCTAACAGTCCAGCACAGTTAGAACACAGGTTCTGGAGTCGGATAAAGCAGAGTGTGAACTCTGGCTCTTTGGGCTTCTGGCTCTGTGTCTGTGAGGCACTAAACTTACACTGACAGGGCCACTACTCTGTAATGTGAAAAATGAATACAGTATCTACCTTACAGAATTTTTTGTGAGGATGAAATGAGAGGTTTATTAGGTATCCAGCGCAATGCCTGTTACATGGCATGATGCAAATCATAACTTAAAAAAAGAAGGGAGTTCATTGGTGAAGAGTGAGCACCCTGAGTAGTGAGTATGGAAACATCATTTCTAACCCTATAAGGAGGAGGCCTCAGAGATTTTCGAATCCTTCCTCCTTCCTGCCCTCCCCCAGGTACTTGTGTTCATTTCACCTCTCAGAGGACTGAGGCCCAGAGAAAACCATTCCAGTTCTATGTTACTAAGCTTGTCTGGGGCAGAGCCAAGACCATAATATACCCTCCATGTAGTGCTTGTTTCCTTATACTGTAGACACGTTTTGTTTTGTTTTGTTTCTTTTGGGAAGGAGGGTCAGAGCTTGGTTGGAGTTTGTATGGTGTGGCTTAGTTGTGGTCAACTCTGGAGACAGGGAATTGGCATAGGTGCCTTCTGCAGACTCTGTTCCTTGTGGGCAGAAACCGTGACTTAATTTCTTTTTGCCTCAGGTTTCTTCTCTGTAAAGTGAGTTTTTGAGTATTTTTTAAAGGTTGTCTGAGGTTTAAAAAAAATCACGTAAGTGAAGCATCATTCTGGGCACATCAGGGACATTCATTAAATGTTGGTGAGGCATTGTGAGTAGGAGGATGGTGTTCAGGTAGCCTGGGCTAGGAAAGGTGCTTTTACTGGGAAATTTGGAAATGTCTGAGGAATCAAACTCCAAATGATGCTCAGTCTTACCTGTAGCATCCCTGGTATCTGGGCACAGTGATCAGAAATGCTGCTGTCATGGATTCCCAAAGGCCATTATGAGTTTGTTCCCTCATCCCTCAGTTGGGTGAATGCATCTTTAGTGCTCATGATAAGAGGAGTAGTGTTTGCTTGCGTAAGACTTCTGGGTGGCTGAGTTATTATGTGGCCCTGCACATGCTAATACATTCTAATGAGTGTTAATACTGCCATCAGTGCAAGGGGAGATGAAATAGAGCTGGCTCTTTCAGCTGAGCCCTATGACATCAGAGGCGAGCTCAAGCTGATGACTTTATGATACATTTGAAAATTGCTAATGCTAAATTGCAGCCCAAGTGAGTACTGGACACGATGCCAAGGTTTTTGGAAAGAATGAGTTTTTCTCATAGATGTTTGGAAGGTTCTGATGACTACATAAAATAGGAGACTTTAGGGATGAGGGAGAAAATTGAAAATATATTAAGAAATCAGGAACCTGACAGGAATAAACTTAGTGTGGTAGGAAAAGACCAGATTGTGCCACATAATACAGTTCACTGTTCTGGTAATGAGACACTTCGATTGCAACACAATGCAGAGCTTACATTCGCTGGCGATATCAGGGCTTTCCTGATCATAACTCAGACAAGTCTGTCTGGGTCCTTTTCTCTTATTATGTACCATACCATATAACATAAGTCTATAAAAACACATTAAGGCCTTTTGTAAAAATATAAAAAAAAGGTTTTATAGCTTACTGGAACATATTACCAAATTTCCAATTACTCTGTCATGTTAGAATACATTGTCCTCTAGTAAATATCTGAATACTGATATATGTTGCATCACAATGTCATACTCTGTTTATAAATAGAGCTGGAGTGTTTTTATATTATCCTTTTCCAAGTGATATGGCATGTTTGCAGCAACTATAATGACACGTTTGGATTTTAGTTCTTTGCCAGATACCCCTACTCGTCAAATGGGCCATGTTAGAAAGTGTTGGCAGTTGCTATGTTAATTAGCAAGTAATAAGTGACTCTTCCCAATCCTGGAAGACTGTTCTTGTCATTCTGGAGAAAGCCTTTCTAGTAGGCTGTGAGGGAGAATGTCTGATTAGAATCTGAAGTTTATAGACTGTCTGACGCTTGTACGTAAAGGCATCCATATGCAGATCAGAATATGCATTTAGAGTGGGAAGTTTTCCCTTCCCACCTTCACGTCAACCGACACTCTCATTTTTTTTTTCCTCCCTAGAATGAGATAATTTCCCTTAGTATCTTAATCTTGCAGTATTTTTAGTTTGTGTTTCTGATGTGTTTAATAAGAAGGATGTCCAAATAAGACTGGGATAATTAAATCATCAAACGTCCATGGGACTCAGGGGCCTTCGAGATCTCAGGTGTCTGTGGTCCAGAACCCTGTTTCAGCTGGTGTAGCTATGTGAACCCACCAGAAATGGTAGTCACGAGTGGTTGGCTGACTGGATGGCTCTTAGTCTGCTTCTCTGTCGGACAGCAAGGCACTAGTTCCCACAGCACAGAGACGTGGCATGGGCTTGATCAGTTTACTCTTGAATCCTGGCTCAACCACATACAAGAGTTATGACCTTGGGCAAGGCAACATCCTCTGAATCCCAATTTCCTTATTAAGAGAGGAGGAGGACAGCATGGTAGTTAAGGGCAAGGGCCATAGGGTTTGGGCCTGACTTCAGTGCTTGCTGATTTTGTGATGTTGGGCTCTATGTATGCATGTGCCTCTGTGTGACTACTAATAAAAACCACCTCCATGGGTCTGTTACGAAGATTAAATGAGTCTATCTACATAAAGTTCTTAGATTAATGCCCAGCATATAATATCTTATGTTGGCTCTGATATTCAAAGTGATACAATGAAGTGGATGGTGCTTATCCATAAGACAGGAACAGTGATGAAGGACTTATGTGAGGATTCAGTGAGACACTGATGAAAGCCCGTAACATGCCACCTGATTCATGGTTGATCCTAGGAAAAGGGCTGTTATAAAACATGAAAAGTACATAAATATATACAAAAAAAACACACTAAAGAGCCCACAATCTTATGACCCAAATATCCACTGTCAAAGCTGATAGTTATGTGCACACAGGCCTACCTAATAATAATCAAACTCAAGCTTAACTATGTGAAAAAAATTTTTGCATTATGTTTTTACATAAAACTTATAAATTTCTTTATAACAAATAGAAAACTTATAATTTCTAAGAAATTAAGAATTTCTTCCACAGAATGAATTTTTTTAAACACCATTTTTAGTGGTTGCATTTTGTTCTATAATGTGGATATGTATGTATCATACTTTATTTAACCACTGAGTTAATATTGGATCTTTGTTCTCCTTTGCAACTTGGTATCTCACTATGTTGATACACTGCTGCACTGTGCATATTTGTTCATAATTGCCTGTGTTTGTTTCCTAAGGTTAGATTCCTAGATGAGTAATTATGGGGTAAAAAGAAATGACTGTTCTAATTATGGCAAATTGTGTCCCACAAAGGATGGAGCAGTTTGCTCTTACAAGAAGCATATGCTACCATTTTGAACTATCACATTCATGAAGGTTTTTAAAAAAATGAAAACAAATTGAGAGCAATAAGCTCATTACACAGAAAAATCTATCATATGGTATACCTAGAGATGTTCCTTCTGGTTAATTAAATTTTCTGGTTAATAGAGAACTACTAAATATACCATACCTAAATCATTAATCTTCAGATTATTAGAAGAGGCTTTTGCTGGGGTTTTAAGCCACCGCTGCAAATGTTATATATTTGTAGCAGAGTGTAGTGGAGCGCCTGGTAGTAAGAAAGCGTTTTCTTCCGACAAAATGTCAGATAAGTAAGATTTGCTGTATCTCATTCTCTTATCAATTTGATGTGGGTGAGGTGGTGAGAGGAGAGTTAGAATGGGCCAGCCATTCCTGCCGTGTCATTCACAACATCCCCACAAAAGCCTTGGGAAAGGGGACTGGACTCATCCTACAGATTCAGAGAATTTAAGGAGCTTTTGAAAGCCACGCAGCTACTAAAAGGTATCATGGATATCAAATTTGGTCTTGCTGGTTCCAGATTCCCTCTCTTTTCATTCTACTGAGTTGCATTTCTGCAGAGGAGTCACTCATTATGTGGCCCAGATGCTAACCTGTGGAGGTCTTGTTAGGCCCAAGCAGTGGGGAGAGGGAATGGCAATGGTACCCTGAGGATGGATGGAGGGGGAGTTGGAGCCTAGGGCCAGACTTGAGAGAGTTCATAGCTACCACCTACTAGAAGGCGAGGCACATGCCGGTACCGTGGTCTGAGCAGGTCCCCATCCTTTCATGTTATAAGCCGAGACTTGAACAAAATACTGTTGGCCCTGAAAAGTATCAAAATAGAAAGTATGCATTAGGAATTATACTGAATCACTTTTAGTCTAGAAGTAGATTCTTGTGTCTGATTAACTCATTGATCCATTGGGAAATCCATTAGTCATGCTTTAGCTTTCTACCTTTTCCTGACTATCACATTTATGTGTAGTAATACACATCTTTGGGGTGCCCTGTTTCTGTGAGCTTTCTTGTTTCAAAAATTGGAATGTCATAATTACCTTTCTTCCTCCCCCCAAATTATACACTAATTATTAAAAGTCACACACAGGTCTGCCAGATTTATCCCAAACAGCAATTCCTCACCTCTTTCTCCTTATTTTCCCCTCCCCGTAGGCAGTCACCATCGCTTTTATTAGCTGATCGACTTGCTTTTAAAATTAACAAGTTACAGTGAACATCTTTTCAGATTAGCACATCAAAGATCTGGTTAATTCTTTCAGTGGCTGCATAGTGCTTCACTGTGGGCAAGTACTGTCCCCCCTCTGGTGAACATTAATATTGTTTCCACATTTTGTGCCACAGTAAATAATGCTGCAATGAATATCTTTCACTCAGCTATTTAAACTTTTAAATTCATTCTTTGATTTCACTTCAATTTTAAAACCATCTTTAAAATAATGGCTAACATTCTTTAATGTCTTATGACACTAAAAATTTAGTTGTGTTTGTTTACTTACAATCTTTTCACGTTTTGATGATTATACATTTTTGCTTCGAGAATTTATTTTTCCCCCCCAGTGAACCCAAAGAGGCATTTTTGAAGCCAGCATTTGATAAAACATTGCTTGCGAAAATTGTAAAATAGCGTTTGAAGTAAAAAAACAAAACAAAACCAAAAAACCACCACTTCTTTGTAGAGCCTTTGCTAGAAATTTTAATAATGTTGGCCTTTCCATATTATAAAGTTAAACATTAAAAATAGGTTTCTAGGTACTTCAAGGTTATGGTGATTCTACAGAAGTGTCAGTCTCCTTCTAGGCTTTTATATGATTAGGATGGTGTCTGAATTGCTCTCATTGGACGACCAAGTGGAAAAACTTAATCCCTATAAAAATTAGTTCAAATATTAGAGAAACTCACTGTGGAGAGTTTTCCATTTTTATCACAATATCACTTTTTCTTTTAAGCAAAGGAAATTCCCTGAGGTTCTCTTCTGGCCCTCTTCCATCATGTGAGCTATAGGGTTGGGAATCAGTCTTCTGCCGATAGCATCTCTGGGGGCCACCCACTCAGGGGTTTGTTTGCTCTGGTAATCCACAGTTTTGGCCCCTGGTGTAGACATGTGATTAGGACTAAAAGTCAAGATTTTGTGGTGGTGACCCAACCACCAAGAATTCTATTAGAATAAGCTGGTTCAAACTTGAGATGCAACTTAGTATAGCTTTTTAATGCAGGGTTTCAGCTTTACACTTTACAGATAACCATTTTAAAGGACTAATCTTTTAGGAGAACAGCAACAAAAACAAAATTCTCCCTCTCTCTCTCTCTCTTGCATAGAAAGGTCTAAGATATTAACTATTTGAATTGGTACAAAAAAATATAGGTTTGACTTTATACTTTAAAAACTTCTCATTAAAAATGATTTTGATGACTGTTTTGTTACATCTTAATTATTGGAGGAGATAAAGAGTTTGTTCCAGTATGAACTGATTTGCTAGATGTTTTTATTTTTTGCATTTTATGTGCTCGTATGGTTTATAGTTCTATAAATAATTAATGTTTTGAGTTTAGTTTGGTTAAACAAATAAGCATAGTTTGTTCCAGTTTTTCATTCACAGTTTAAATTGGTTCAGGTTACTAAGAACTGTAGTGCCACCATATATAGTTTCTTTTCTGTGAAAGCAGATTTAGACAGATTTTTTTTTTTTTAATCAAGGAAAAAGGATTTCTCTCAGGAAATTGTATGACTCCAATAGATGACTGATCTCAACCGAGGCTATGGGGGTGAGGGTTAGAGGAGGCTGTTATTTTTACCATCAGACAGGGAGTCAAAATTGGATCTCTCAGAGCCTTTGATCCCCCCTGAAGATTAGACTGTGATCCAGAGAGCAGAAGCTTTCAAGGCTCACATGAGGCCAGTCTTTTTCTGATCTCTGTAGAACATGGAAGCCTACAAAGTGGTTCATGCTGTCTGCTCACTCCTTTGTGGGGTTCAGATTATGGATACCAGACATCACACTTAACGAGTGGCAGTTGTTGCCAAAGGACTGGGGGTTGGCAGTTGCTTCCAGAGGAGGCATTTTCTACCCAAATCTCAGCACAAACATCAGGGGCAGGGGAACGGGAAGCCTAATGGGAAGATTTGGCATTTACCGTTGTGAGTCCTGCGATCGTGCATCTCAGGGTCTGCAGGTTTTCCATGATGATTTCTCCAGCCAAAGGACAGAAGTCTTTAGACATGCTCCATTCCACTGCACGAGGAGACAGAAAGAGGCAGCGTGAAATTCACTCATGTATCAAGAAGCATCACAGAAACTAGCAGATGTCTCTCAAAAAACAGGAAGTTTACCCTCTTTTCCCTATATTGGCACATCTCACAATCTTCCTTGGAATAACAAGTCAGTTTCTAAGTTCACAATTTTTTTTTTTTAAACTAGAGAGGAAAATAATCAATCATTGAACAGTGATTAATATACCTTAGATATACATATGTGTATGTATCTGTGTACATATGGATATAGACACACACGTGCTCAGACACATTATACCTAACAGTTCACTGTATGTAGAAGATAAGTTATTAACTGCATGGGAAAAGTGAAGGGTACACTAGGACATTGCCTTCTGTTGCTGCTCAAGTCTGGTTTGGGCTTCAACATGCTACTGAAAGTGCTATTTCAAGGTCCCAGGGATGTTCTTGTTCCAAATAAAGAAGCTTCCTTTCATTTCTTTCTGTGTCACTGGATACCTTCTTCTTCTGGAAGCATTCTCTTCTTGTAGTGTCTCACACACTCCTCCCCAGGCTCTCCTCCTTCTCCTTGGTCTTGTCTTCCAGACTTTTTCATTGGCTTCTCTTCAGCCTGAGGATTGGGGGTTTGTGGCTGAACAACTTCAGTGCTCCCTCCATACCTGACATCCCCGAAGTGAGTATTCATTCACAATTCAACCTAACACCCAAATTCTTATGCCCCATTTTACTGTGAGGCCATGTTCTTTCATAGTATTTTCCACTGGTTGAAAAAACTGTGGTCAGGAAAGATAAATTCTGCCTCATCAGTATAAAGTGTCTTAAGTGACAGTTTACCCATGGCAAGGTTTAAGACAGTCCTGAACGAAGCAGGAGCTTAAGGCACATGGAAGACAAGGCCTGCACATTCTAAACCTCATGATGACAAGCTATAGGTTTAAAGATTTTAAGTTCTACTCCCTGTGACACTGTAGTCCTTCAAAATGCAGCTGAACCATCCCTCAAGCCTGCTGTTTCTCGAGTCACACTGTCCCTCTGCTTTAGGGATGCTGCCCCTGTACCCTCAGCTCTTCTGTATGTTCTTAGGAATCTAGCTTGTTCTCCTCATTCTCTAGAAATTGTTTTCCTAAAGTTCCTACTGTTCTGATTGCCTGCAACAGCCTTTTTCTGGGAAAGCCTGCCACTCTGGCCTCCCTGACATTTTGTAGCCTTCTTTCCCCTCAGTTTTGGCTGCACCCTTTCTTCCTATCTCCTGTCCCCTTTTTTCTGGGATCTCCCTGGTTCCTCCTTTACTTCTCCCTTTACTGTCATGTTCCTTAGGAGTTTGATTTTATCTCTTTCCTCACTTCACATGCTTATCCTGGGCAGGGACATTCACTCTAATGTGCCAACAGTGGCTTTCAGAACTGTAATTCTAGGTCTAGCCTCTCTCAGAACTCTAACTTCCTCCTGTAGATCTCCACGTGAGTGCCCATTAGTACTTCTCTTTGCCAAGATATGTGTCTCCTCTTCTCAGTTTTAGCTCATGGCATTGCTATATACCCACTCACCCAACCCCAAATCTCAGAGCATCCTTGCCTCCTCCTTTTCCCTAGTTCTTCATGATCAGTAGATTACTAAACCCAGAGGTTCTGCTTTAAAATGTCTCCCATAAGTTTCCCTCTTCCCCTCAAACTGAACTTATTCTAGAGCAGGACTTTATAATCAAGTGCATCAGTCTGCAGTTTTATTTATTTATTTATTTATTTATTTATTTACAAAATATATAAATAAATATATATTTTATTTATTTATATAAATAAATAAAATATATATTTTATTTTAGTTGATCAGTTAATCAGGCCTACACCTCCTGTGCAAGGAGGTGTAGGCCTGATTAACTGATCAACTCTCCTAAATTGATTTTTCTGTTCATCTTATCTTTATACACAACCATATCTTTCAATAGCCTGAATTATATTTTAAAAATGTAGATTTCATTATTTCATTTCTCTGCTTAAAATCTTCAGAGTGTCCACCTGCTTTCAAAATGAAATGTTGGGGCACCTGGGTGGCTGAGTGGGTTAAGCATCTGCCTTTGGCTCACGCTGTGTTCTCAGGGTCCTGGGCTCGAGCCCTGCATTGGGCTCCCTGCTCAGTAGGGAGCCTGCGCCTCTCTCTCTCTCTCCCCCTCCCACCTGCTCATTTCTCTCTCAAATAAGTAAATAAACCTTTAAAAGACCCAAACAAAATAAAATAAAATGAAAGGCATTCAATTAACAAGACATTCTCTACTCTCCTCATATCCTACCATGTCTCAGGAAAGTCTGCTCTGTAAGTCCCTATTACCTGGTTATTCTGAACTTTTCTGCCTCTGTGTCTTTTGTTCATCTTCTAACCACTGCTTGGTGAAACTCTACTAATCTGTTAAAATCTAGCAAAGTTAATTCTAAATTCCTCAGGAATAATTAAATACACCTGTCTATGCTCCCAAAGCCCTGCATTCATATGAAAACAAGATTCATTACACACATACTATGCTTTATTGTATGTACCTCTTTCTCTTGTTAGATTGGGACAAATTTGAGAATAGGAGGAATATCTTTCCCCTCTCTCTTTTCTAATACATGGATTTGTGCGTTTGGTGCTTCCTAAATATTTTACAAACCAAATATGTATAATTTGATTACATGCAATGGACACACACACACACACAGGGCAAACTGGTTTTTCCAACAAGGAGATTTTTTTCTTCCTGTGAATCCTCTCCTTCTCCAGTCCCTTGCCCTCTGAAGCTCTAAGGCATGATGTAAAATGTAATTAGAATCAAATGATTAAGAGTGTATGTTAAATCTCACATTAGGCCTACACTTCCTTACAAATATGTATTCTAAAACATTTAATATATACATTATATATGTATCTTTGTATGCATTTTTTTCCCAAAATATTTTATTATACTTATGAGCTACTAGCTCTGAAGAAGCCAAATCTCTGAAAGTCCACTTGGACTTAACGTTGCATATAACTAGCTAAAGAAAAAAGAAATCATTGAAGACATTATCACAAACAAAACAAAATGAAAATCAGTAGCAAATTTGCAAGGATATTTAGAAATAAGGAGTACAGAAAAATTCTGTAAACAGAAATATCCCTGGTCACCACTAAGACATGCATCACTGACTGATACAGAGGAGCTCCAAGTGGAAAGTGAGAGTCAGTCAAGGGTTTCTGCTTCCACGCTAAGGATTCAGGGGTGACTTCCTAAAAAAAGATCTAGGGATTAGTGGGAATACCTCCAAGCAATTAATGACAAGTTTCTTGAAGATACCATCTTTAAAATTTGAAAGAAACTATTTTTGAAACAACTGTTCATGTTTTATTGAAATACGTTTTACAAATATGTTTCAGGTGGAAAAGAGGACCTAGCTTCTTGAAAAACAAAGCAAACAATAAATAGAACAGCTTTGTAAGGAGAAATGATCTGCTTTGGAAGTTAATGGAAAGTTTTAAGCATTTAAGTCTAATTAGATCTCATAACATGAAAGAAGATTCACATGGAAGGGAAAAATATCCATGTTGGAATGGACAGTCTGTTCTGGGGCAACCAACAGTCTTTTTCTTCTATGTACTCCATTGGGTTGGTGGACTCTTATGACATGAAGAGAGGAGCTTCTGTTCATTTAAAAAACGAGGGAGGGAAATAGAGTGAGCAGGAATCACTTTGAAAGCTCACTGAGAATTCTAAGAAGGCAACTTAGCATGGTCTCTCTGGAAAGTTATGTGTAGGTAGTTTAAAGACTTACTATTAAAGCCATGAGAAAATCACTTATAAGCCTGCTCTAAATCCCTGAAGGACTGGAGCCATGTATATGAAGTTTAAAACTGTATAAGACTTATAATTTTAAGATAAAGATCAGGGCAACTGTTTCTACTTAGGTCTGGGAAATCGAAGCAGGGTTTAATCATGCAATGGCTCATAGCAACTGAACATGAGCAAGAAAGGTACCAGACAAAATCTAGGTGTTAGTATTTCTTAAAATTTGGCTCTGGCTCAAGCTGTGATTCACTATATTTATATCAAATATCTATGCATATTTTAAATATGATGCTTTATTATTTTAACAAATACTTAATTTTTATCTAAGCTATAGCAAGTAGAGTCATTTGGGAAGGAGAGTTCTAGCTGAACACCTCTATTTACTGGCTAGCAGCTATAAAAACCACATGGCGAAAGCTTAAGAAGAAAAAGAGCTCCTGAAGGTCTGTCCTTGTCACCTGAAGTCTGTAATGTGAGGAGAAAAGTCACAGAATCAGTGCAAGAGTAGAAAATTCATGACTAGAAGTGTTAGGATGCACAAGCAGGGCAAAGTCTACAGCGATGGTACACATCCAGCCTCATGGCATAAGCTCTGTGAATAATATGCCTTTCTTTGGCCAATAACTCAATGTTGAGCAGTAAAGACCCCACAAAAATAAAGGCATAAAGAGATAGCATTACAGGGGTCCCTGGGTGGCTCAGTCAGTTAAACGGCCAACTCTTGATTTCAGCTCAGGTCATGATCTCAGGGTTCCGGGATCGAGCCCTGTGTTGGGGTTCCACACTGAGCGTGGAGCCTGCTTAAGGTTCTCTCTCTCCATTTCCTTCTGCCCCTCCCCACCCATGCTCTCTCTAAATAAATAAAATCCTTAAAAAAGGAGAGAGAGAGATTAACATTGCAGTAGTATCTAGTTAATTTTTACTTAATTGATAAAAAACACAAAAAATCTGCTATTGTCCAAGTTCTCCCTCAAAGCCTAGAGCTTTTATTTTCCTGTGCACAAGTCAGGAGAAGCATACTGTAAGAGGTATACTCTTGCTTCTTGCCCATGCCCCACTTGAACCCTCCACCTTTAGCCTTATGTCACTTGACCTCAGACCCATCGTTTTTGCTGTTTTTTTTCTCTTTTGGTATGCTCTCCTCTTACCCAAAATTATCTTCCCCTTCATTCAAATGCGAGTGAAGTCCCTTCCTTTCCACAGCTTTCCCTGATTTTCTAAGGGAAGCTCCTTTGCCAGTTTTCCCATTCTCTCATACTGCACTTGCTTTATTGTTTTGTATTCGTTTTCTAAGAGATCTGCCTCCTCTGTCTTCTGTAAGTTCTTTGAGATCAGGGAGCATGATGGATTAATAGTAGTTTATGAAGCACCTGTCTGGGCACCTAGGACAGCACAGGTGGCTCAGTAACTGGTTACTTGATTCTTGACTTTGGAATGCTTCAAGTCTCAGGTAGACAGAAATCTGATGCTGGTACATAAAGAATAAGAAAACAGTGTCAAAATAGAAGAAAAGACAGAAAGAGAACAGAAGTTGCTTGAGCTGCCCAGTAAGTAGTTGAGATGGAGAATAATTCCTGGCCTCCAGATTACCAGCATCCCAGACTCTTCACTTGTCCATACTGCCGCTCAGAAACCAAAAAATAAAAGGTTATTTCCTGTTCCCTATCAGCACTTCAATGGAACCAAAACGGCATTCTTACTGGCCACACTCACCCCGGCGCCTTAGCTAATGAACGGAATTTGGCTAGACTGCCCAGCCCAGCATCAGAGCATTATGAAATCCTCCCCGATCCATCTAATTGTGTAGTTTCTAACCTTTGAGGCCAACCATAGCACAAGAGGAAGAAAGAGGGAATGAGGGACATGCTGAGAAACCCAGAAAGAGATCAAATACAGTCCTTTCTAGAGATGAGAAAATGTGTCTTGCTGAAGCATGAACCCGCTCAACACTCGTGGGTTTTAAATTGGGAACTGACATGAAAACTCTGGATCTGGGAATTCTGTTTAGCCCTGGCAAAATACGAGGTCGGAGCTGCTTGCATTTTTTATTTTAAATTCCCTTGGTAGTCCTAGGAGTAGGGGCATGCATTACTTCCAAACAAGAATCTTTATTGTTTGCATAGCACACAGTCTTCTAGTTAATTAGAAAAACATTTTTCCCCCCAAATTAAATTTCCCTAGAAAAACAATGATTTAAATTAAGTGCAAAGGGTTTTTTTTTTTTTTTTTTGACACTAGTAAAGCCTTTCTGCACCCACTACTTCTAGAAGATTAAAAGCAAAGTTGGAATCAGAAAGCTATATTCATTTATTTATGGTCATATTTGGTAGCCACAAAAATAACATGTCCCTATCTGTATACGTTGTGTACTGTCATAGTTTTGCCTGCTATAGGACAGAGTGACACACAGATACTGACCAGAAGCAGGGATGTCTAAAATTCAGGGTTTTGAAAAGTATTTAAGCACTACAAGTAACCACAGTCTGATCTAGTTGCATTTTTATTTCCCTCCTGTTATGGCTCTCTCTTTTTTTTTAATATGAAATCTTCAGTTTATTTATTTATTTATTTTTAAAGTTTTATTTATTTATTTGAGGGACAGAGAAAGTGAGAGAGAGCATGAGAGGAGAGAAGGTTAGAGGAAGAAGCAGACTCCCCCGTGGAGCTGGGAGCCCGATGTGGGACTCGATCCCGGAACTCAAGGATCATGACCTGGGCCGAAGGCAGTCGCTCAACCAACGGAGCCACCCAGGCGCCCTCCTGTTATGGCTCTTATCCAAATTTATTCTTTCTCTTAATCCCCTTGGCTCTCTAAATGACAGATGTTATCATTTGTATGATTCTTACTATTACGAATAGTTTTTGCTCTCTTTCCAAGCCTACCATGAAATGTTTGTTGAATGAATACCAGTTCTCTGGGGGCTCAGGTGCTGCCAGCCTTCACCTTTTCCCGGAGCTCTACCTCTCATTTACTTCTTTGGACATGTAACCCCAGGTGCCTCCAAACAAAACTGCCTTCAGTAATTTCTGTAGTTTTAGGCTCAGCAAGTCTAAATCATTGGCACCATTAGGGTTAATTGAAGCAGAACTAACTCCCAAACCCTAGCTCATATAGAAATCACTTTTCTCTTTACATTTATAGGCTATCTTTCCTTGGTAGATTCACCTCCTGGTTTTCCTAGAACATTAAAGTAGGAGTTAGGAAGGTCACGGATTTATCACAAAGTACAGAGTGCAAAATCCACTCATCCTGGCACACTGAAGATGAGGTGGCGTGATAGGGTGGCATTAAGAGGAGGCACAGTTAGGGAGATGAGCATGTCAGGCTTGGCCCTCAGCCGTGTTTGAATGGGATAAATGCAGCAGGGGGCTAGGGCTGACCCAGATAGCTTGCAAGAATGGACCGTTAAAATTTCAGGAATTTTGCAAGCTAGCGTTTAAGCACAGCCATCATGAGAAATTATAAGAACTTAAATAAATTATATTAAAGACAAAGACTAAATATTTAAAACTCATTGCTTCCTATTTCACTGCATTTTGCTATTAATTATGCTCTCAAGGTTACTGTTATCGGTGGTATCTGAATAGTGGAAATAATAAACAATGGTGCACCAGTGCACATCTCTTCCCAGCCATTTCAGTGACATTATGTTGGTAGCTTGAAGTTGGCCAAGTTGGAATATTTACACCCTAAAAATCAGAAATCAGGTCTTGATGTGTTTATTTTGTGAACTATATTGATCAGGTATTGGCAAACTACAGTTCCATGAGCTAAATCCAGCCTAAGCCTGGTTTCGTATGGCCCAGGAAGTGAGGATGGTTTTAGTTTTCACATTTCTAAAAGGCAGTGGAACACACACAGAAGAATATGTGACAAAGACCATATTTGGCCTATAAAGCCTAATATATTTCTTCTCTGGCCCTTAACAGGAGGAACGTGCTGATCACTGGTTCCAACTTAAGAAAGTGATCAAGAAAATATCAGTAATTCAGGTTAAAATTTTCTCTGGCTTTTCATTGTGAATAGCACACACACACACAAAAACTGAGGAACTATTCTTCCAGTACTCAAAAATTATTACTTGTTTGGAGAGAGAAGTTGCTTTATGCCACTGATGAGTGAGCAGAGTTCTACCATAAGCCTTGTTTCTCCTTGTTTTACTTCCTTAAAGTAAATGAAAACATCCACCAACACTTAAATGGCAACTATATTCACCCATTAACTGCAGCTACAGGTTGGCTTACAGATTTGAGAGTTTGATAAAAATGAAAGCATTTTGGGTATATCAACAGGCTATAAGAAACTTACAAAAAGAGTATTATATTTTATGATGATTTGAAAATTGTGTGCTATACATCCTATCAGTAAAATTTATAATTGTCTTAGGTGTAAGTACACACATGCGCACGCGGGCACAGACACCCCCGCCCCCTGCTGAAAGCCAGTTGTTAAATGTTTACCACGATACCGCTGAGTGCGTGCCAGGGGATTGCTCAGCCAGTAGATGTCTTAGGCATAATTTAGGTAACATTCTGTTACCAGAGACAAGAATGAAATTTAGTTAACATTCTGGTACCACGAGGCAAGGATGGGGTACACAAACCCCATTAGGGTGTGACGGACTCTGGGGGCAAAAATTCAGTTACCAAGCAGTCACTATCTGGGAGGTCCACCCAATGGCCAGGCCCCAGGCACTGGGCAGTGCAGGTGCCCAGGCTTCCCAGGTCAGTTCTTCCAGCCCAAACCGGGGCTGGCCCAGAAACTAGTGCGGCACACAGCCTGTGGGGCAGGCATCCGTGGCCTTGACTGCAACCAGGATGGCAGAGTTAGGGGCTACCCAGCAGAAACCTGCATGTTGACAGCAGGTAGGACAAGGCATACCAGTTCAATGCTTCCAATGGTATGAAAGAGCTCCATTCCTAAACCAGATTATCTGGGCCTCATTATAGTCTTCATTCTGTTTTATTATCATACATTAATACTGTATTTTACTTCGTGATTCTTTGGGCTCTTTGTATGAGTACTTTTGAGACATTATGGACTGAAAATAGGTACACGGGGTCATTAATTCAGACAGACTTTTAACTCTTCCTTTCTCCCTGGAACACTGCCATATCCTTGAGGTATAAGATGTCCAGATAGATTTTCACTTGTTTTTGACTATTTTTTGAAGGCTGCAGTGGATATAGTTGAACAATAGCGGAGACTCAAAACCAAGTGACAGAGAGCTGAGGCCAGGACTGTCTGCCCTCCAGCCTTTCTCCCAGAACAGGCACCTCTTCCATAAGGGAAGGGCCCTTCTCCTGGCTAAGCTTCCTGGGATGCTGAGACTTTTGTGTTGTTGTATTCCCCGAAGAGAGATGCCCTTCTTGGCTGCAGGGAAGAGCTCTGACAAGCTACTTGATGCTTCTAAAGGGCACGAAGGCAAGCACAGTATCAGCTGTCTGATTTACACACAGGGTCCAAGATATGGGGCTAGTTCACAGCTTTCTGAATCCTTCTGGGCCCCCAATATAATTAAAATAACCAGCTACAGAGGCAAAGCAACCACATTGCAACCCTCCCGCCAGATGTGGAGTCTTCCTTCAGATGCTGGCGCTCTTAGCTGTTGGGCTGTACTTTCATTCTCTGGCTGCACCCATTTCACCACCCCATGCTTCTCCTTATCACTTTAAGTGATTAAAGCCCTTGGAGGCAGGACCCATGCCATATGGATCTCTGGACACCCAACCCTCTCTCTCTCACAAGCGTGGAATAGGAGCTCAGATGGAGCAGGTCTGACTTCCGTGTGTGGACGCTGACAGGTCAGGGACAGTCCTTGTAGTTCTCTTTGGCTTCCTGTGAGCTACAAAATAAGGACTCCTTCGCCAGACACTTAACTTCATTTCTGAGCCTTATTTCCCATGACTCCCTACAATTCCCCTGGAAGGAAGGAAAGGAAAACTAACACTTAATGAAAATCTCTCAGACTGTTTTACAGATAATTTCATCATTTCTTTCTTACAATAGTCCTCTGAGATGGACTAAGTCGCTCGTTTAGCCATTCTACTGATTTAACCAGTGGCAGAGCTGGGAATGAAAGCCTGTCTTTGTGAATCCCAAATTCACCTACAGCTTCCTCTTGCGTCTGGAATCAGACCTCTGCCCTGGCCGGCAAAGCCCTGAGGGACCTCAGCCTTCTCCGTCTTCCAGCCCCTGCCCCCATCACTTGCTCTCTTCCCCCTGACTGTCGGGTCTTCAAATATATCAGGCTTCTTTAGACCGTTCATTTTGCCAGAAAGTTTCTTCCTCCGCCTTTCTGACCTTGATTTCATGACTCATCCCCCTTCCTTTTCCTTCAGCAATCAGTGTCACTCCTGCGTTTAAGCCTTCTCTGATCCCGAGGTAACATGAAGTCCCTGTTCTATCTCTCGGACCACCATACACTGTCCCTGCGGGGCACTGTGCACGCTCCAGGCAGACACAAACTGGGTACATACACAGCTGGCATGTGCCACAGTGTAGCGTAGGGCAGTACACACTCAGCGAATCTATGGCACATTGTGGGCCGGCAAGGGTGCAGGGATACCGAGAGGCAAGTGACGTGGTCCCTGGTCTCAAGGAGCTTAGAGTCTAATAGAAGTTTACAGATGAAGACAGGAGTTTGGGGGAGTTCGAGTCTGTCTCAGACCAAAGTTTGTTCGTCATCACCATGCAGACTCTCAGGAAACAAGTTGTCTTTCTAGCCTGATGTCTCTCCCATCTCCTCTTGTCAAAAACCTACCCAAGTGAGAGGCCATGCTCCTTCCATAGGAGCTCACTCTCTCTGATTTCCAACTGAATCTATTATTCTTCCTGACATTAATACTGTTTTGTATTACAGTGACTTCTGCACATGTGCTTTCAACTCTACTTGCACAGTGTATTTCAAATTGGCCTCCTTTCCATTTCTTTTAACGCCATTATTGTCGCTCTTGTCCACATCCCCATTGTTCCTCATGGGTACTCTGTGACAGTTTCAGAGCCTAACTGTTCTCTCTGCCTCTATGCCCAGCCCTCACCAATCCACAGATGCCAGAACTGTGTCTTCAAGGCATGAATTCTTTCACAATACTTTCTGTCACTCAAACCTCCTAAGTGCTCTCGGAATAAAATCCTAACTCCTTAGTGGAGTCTATAGCAGGAGCAGGCAGGTAGGACCTGCGGCCAAGTCCAGTCTATTGCCTGTTTTTGTACAGCCTGTGAGTTAAGAATGGTTTCTACGCTGAGAAGAAAAAAAGTCAGAATATTTTGTAACGTGAAAATTATGTGAAATTCATGTCTGGGTGTCCATAAATAAAAGTTCACTGGAACACACCCCACTCATTATTTTGCATCTCATCTCAACGGTGGAATTGAATAGTTGCAGTCCAGATCATGTGGCCCAAAAAGCCTAACATGTTTACTGTCTGGCACTTTGTAGAAAGAGTTTATAGACCCCTCCTCCACTGAGAGTCATGATATGACGACTCTTGTCGACTTCTGTGAAACTCCCCATTATTTTCCCGATTTTCCTTCATCCGCACTCTCTGCATCTCTAACTTCCTGAGTTATTTCTACCAAGTTCATCTTCCACCTTGCTCTTATACATTATCCTGTTCTTTTGTTTTTAGCATTTATCATGTTTTCATAATCTGAAAGTATTTATTAGCTTACTTGCTTATCCAAGAAAATGTGCGCTACATGAGCTGGTCTGCTTTTTCTCACTGTATCCCCAGGGCCTACAAGAGGATATACACATTGTAGGCATTCCAAAAATTGTGTGAAATGAGCATTTATCTTCCCTGTTAAGTTCTTCAGGGAAGACGCTATGTCTGACTCATTTCTGCATCTCCCACAGTGGCCCACATTGTGCCTTGAAATGGAGTAATAGTTCCCAAAGTAGCTCTTGACTGAATAAAATGCCACTTTCTCTTCCTCCTGGGACGGAGAAAACACTTGCTGTCAGCAAGACCCCAAGAAACAATAAAACGTGTGCAGCATCTTTTTCACTTCATCCAAACTCCATTGTTTGAGAGCACATTTTAAGGAGGGGCCATAGATTCCAGCATATTCCTCAGGGAACTGTGGCTTTGGGTATACGGGGTATACGAAGTGTCCAATAGAGGATGTTTTCAGCTGATGTGGAGTTAGGCTAGGTGTTTTCTGATGATGGGAAAGAACCATTAGCCAAGGGTGAGTTGGGCAGTTTTTCCTAAGAAAACTCCTCTAATCATTTTTTTTGAAAAGGTAATAGGTTACCTTTAAAAATACAGCATGTATAAAATGTGACCAAAAAGTAAAAGTTAAAAAGGAAATCCTGAATTAAACGAAAACAGATAATGGTTTATAGGAAGCTAATGCTTAGGGATCTTTAGAGGATCCTGGGAAGACATCTATTAATATCTACTGGGGAACTGTGCTTCACTCCCAAATATTTCACTTAATCCTCATAACAATCCTACATGGTAGACAATACTTTTCTCATTGGACAGCTGGGGAAACTGAGACTCAGACTTTTAAACAACTGGCTCAAGACCACACAGCTTGTCAATGGAGAGTCCGGACTTGAACCTCTGTCTTGTCTGCTTCCTAAGCCCATATGAGGAGAAAGGGGTAAATGGACTGGCAGCCATGCTGAGGTTTTTTAAGCGAGAGAAAGCACCAACTGTGAAAAGCTTGCAGAATGTATTTGCAATATTTGACTTCTGAGGGGACCTAAGGCAGGGGCTCCTAGTTGGCACCTCTGTCCCTTTTTCCCAAGGGCCAGCGTTGCTGTAATACTGTGGTTTCCTTGTTGTGGTTTCAAGAGGGAGAGAGAGTTGGAGGCAGTAACCGTGAGCAGAATAGGGGATTATACTGATGCTGGGGACTGTGAGTCTCATGAAGGTGTTCTGTATTTTCATGTCAGCTCCATGTGGCTGTGGTGGCCAAGATAAGTACTGATTTAAAAAAATAAATAGCAGTGTAAACAGTCTCAGAAGACTCGTGTAAATGGCTGGCATACAATTTGAGCCTGGTTCATGTTCTATAAGTTCACCTGTGCCAAATCTTCCTCCCTCTCCCCTCTACGATAGCCTATCCTGGCCCTCCCCAGTCCTGCTTTGCTTCTGGCTAGAGACACTGGGGCCGAGGTGAGAGAGGACAGATGACCTGGGAACGAAGCAACTCCACAGCAGGAGTGTTCTCCAAGATCCAAAGGAACATGTGGGAGAACAGAAATAAAGAACGGACAAGACCACCTCGGGAGCAGCCGGCCACAGTCCTCCTCCCTTTGTCTCACCAAGGGGAGTGTGCTGTCTGGGCGCTTCCCCTTCACATTCTACCGTAAATTACTGAGCAAGGTGCCTCATTGATCCCGAAAAATCCAGTCTTTAGATTTTTCCCATCAAGGCAAAACATAGGCCTTCCAGAGCTTCCCAGGGAGACAGAAAGTGCTGTCTCCCATTCCCAGACTCAGCTTCTGTTTTCTGTGTGACCAGAATGGCTGATGTTGAGGGCACAAACCTCGATATGCCCATTTGGGGGTTCTTTACTTAGGGACCAGGAATTCCAAATGGACTTCAGGGGATCAAAGAAAACCCTTCATATTATAAGCAACATAGATGCATGTTTTCCCCTAGATCCCTATGAAAAGCTGCACATCACAATGCACAATGTATATCCTAGCTTGAGCTATTTAAAGAGCTTAATTACTTTTCTTGGAGTAGTGCTATAGTTATCTTAATCTTCTTTGTTGCCTTTTGGTTCTACATTTCTATTTATATGGGACGTATCTAAATTTTCAGCATTTACAAAACATACTTGAGTCAGTAGTTTGGACCTTAAGATACATACTGTTGAGTATTTTCCAGCTTATCTATTTAATGGGCAGATTCATCTGTGTCTTTTATCTTGGTCCATGGGAGCAAATGGCACATAGCAGATTCCTAACAAAGATGTCTTGAATGAATAAATGCAATAATTAATTTAATAAAGAAGACTCTTGTCACATTCACCATTACAAAGGATGAATAAGACTGCTATTTTGTAAGTGGTCTCAAAAGAGGTCACCCACTGTGGGGAGGATGGAAGTAAGGAGCTCTTTAGATTTTGAGAAGTCTTTTATCTATTCTAAGAAAACAAGGTGGGGCAGGAAAGTCATGGCAGTATTTAAATTTTAGGAGTAAGGTACTGGACCATAAATTGAGGAAAAGAATTATGTGGACTCACTGGAGCGAAATACACATAATAGGGTCTTAGTAAATAGAGCTGAATTTATCGCATTTTCTATCTTTTGGCCCAGTATGCAACACCAGCCTCACTGCTGACATATCTGGGATAAGAAGTCAAAGCCAACTTTCCATCTAGTGCTGTTTCGTGTTTGTCACACTTTTACTGACTCCCTAGTAGGGACCAGATGATGTAAAGTGCTAGGGATAGGATTATGAATGAAGTCTGATCCTAGCCCTCAAGACAGGGGCAGTCCAATGAGGGCAATGGACAAGTCACTATAAGGTTCTAATCAGTGTGATGGGTGCTGTGAGAGAGGTAGGCTCAGAGTGGAGGCACCCTCAGCAGTCTGGGGAGAGGGTGGCTAGGGGCAGCTTCTGGACAAGCTGGCTCTGGACAGAGTCCTGAAGTGTGTGTAGGTCTGCTGAGGGAAGAGAGTGGTCGGAGGCAGTCCAGGTAGAGGTCACTGTGTGTACAATGGCACAGAATCATGCTGTGGTCAGAGTACTGCGGGGCAATTATGGGGAAGAGGAGAAGAGGTGAGGTGGGATGGGAGTGTGACCTTAAGCAAGAAGAGATTTGACAGAGAGGCAAGAGCTCATCATGCTAACATATCTTGAAGGCATTTTGGAGCTACTGATAGGAAGCATTTTTAGAAAGATCACTCTTGTAGCATGTGGGAGAAAAACTGGAACAGTGAAGGCTGCGGCCAGGGAGACCGGAAAGATTAGTGCCATGATTCATGGGAGATGGAATGCCAGCTCAGGGTTGGCCTTATCTTCACTCTTTGCTTGACTTCCTGTTATCCACCAAGAGACAGCTTTTCACATTCGTCGAGGCATCTGTGAACTAAATTTTTATGTAAACCCAAAGACTTGGCATCTCCTGCTCTTATAGGAAATCATGAATACTGGAGTTCAACTACGTTTCTCTTTTTAACTAAGAGCTATTAACAACACTGTATATTTTTAAATTTCCAAATCAAATATCGTGGTCATATCAAAAACCATGCTCCCCCGGCAGGTGTATATAACTGGTCTTAGCTTTACTCAGTGCTCCACTGCAAACAGTAATAAAAACACTGACCTCTCATTGCTCATTTCATGCTTATGAAGCTGTCACCATCTCAGTTTTACACATGCAAAACAGAGGTGGTTGGATCTGAGGTGAGCTGGAATTCTCTTTGACAGTTTTTTTGGGGGGAGGCTTTCATCCTTAACTTTCAAAACAACAGTAGGTGGCAAGAGATCAAAGAAATGCGGTTCCTGCGGGGGCTGGTGACAGTTATTTCCCCCACAAAAGTTGTCCCTTCGATCCTCCTCAGCCTTATCAGGGACTCAAGCCAACGCTCCTCTCCGTAAAAGCAGACCCAAGCCCCGTGAGCTGCTGATTCACACTGTGGTTCCTCTGCAAGGAATCCAGGTGAGAGAAAAGGGGAAGAACGAGCACAAGAAAGTTAGACTGTGGCTGGTCCTTGTCTACTTCTCGTCTCAGGAAGAACATCGTAAAGAGTTCCACAGCATTTTCAATTTGTGATACTTTCCTTCACATTTTTTCTCATCTTTGACCCACCTTGTTCTGCATGGTTTTCATTTTAGAGGTGAGGTCACAGGCTCTGCGAGATTGAGTGTGCTATCCAAGGCCACACGCTGGCCACGAATGGGAGGGGCAAATTCTGAATCCAGGTCTGTGTTGGCTCCAAATCCAGGGCCTCTTTCCCTCACAGTTAACGACACTTCCACAGGTGCTGCCGAGAAGGAATCATCAGAGGTGCCCAGTTTTATAAGTTTTGATTTTGAGGAAGTCTGTCAGGCGATCCTTCTGAATCTTCAGCTAGCTGTCAGATGAAGGTACAGTTCCACAGAGCACTTTTGTTCCACAGTGAGGCACAGGGCATGGTGCCTTTGGCGCCCCAAGGGGCTTGCACCCAGTGCCCTGCAAGGCCCTGGGAAAACACATACCATTTAGATTCTGAAGGGTTTTGACACACCTTCCTTTCAAGTAACAAACCTCTAGGACCAGTTCTGAAGCTGCTCAGGCTTTTCACCTTCATTAATGGTATTACTGCACTTCAGTGACACTCTCCACATAGGAGCCGACACTATTCTGAGCATCATTCAGGCTGGAAAGGTATATGCTGGGCGATGGGGATGTAAACATGAGTAGGACCTCTTCCTTGCATCCGGGACTCACAGCCCCGCAGGCAGATGGATAAAGATAGAGGCGACTGTAGTGGGACGCGATGCTCCCCATCACAGGCAGGTGGGCAAGATGCTGTTCAAGTTCTGAGGACCAACAAATTTGGGAGGGGGGCAGGACAAGGGACAGTGACGTCTGGCCTGGGTTTCCGAAGATTGAGTAGGATTTTGGCACGGAGAAGGGCATTCCGGGGAGGGAGACTGAGGGTCGAAAGAGTGGAGGGATGGTCTGAAGCAGAGGGAAGCGGCATGCGGGGGCTGACAGATGGACTGATGTGTGAAAATCCTCAAATGCAGTGCTGAGAATTGGTTTTTATCTCGTGGGAGCCAGTGAAGGCTCATGAGCGAAATAACGACATGATCAATTCATGTTTTAATCTCATGACCAGTGTTGATGTAAGAAGGGTCGTGGGAGACATTTAAACCTCACTAGCTCTGCTCGGTGAGTTCTTACTCTTGTATTTCCAGTCAGGGAGCCAATTCTTCTTGTGTTCTGGTATCTTCCTGATGGCTGGTAGGTGCAAGTATCAGTTTCTGACTTCAGTTCCTACAGATACCACATGCCTGCATGACACATGGCCCTAAACCTCTTTGTTTTCTGTAGAGCCTGCGGCTTATAGTATCAGGTGGTCTGCCCAGCTCATTCACCACCAACACTGTGCACGGTAACTTAGACTTCCTGTGTAGGTCGGCCATACCTAAGAACAGTTACCTTTCCACACGATTCTTTTTCTTTCTTTTCTCACTTCCACTCTGTCACCAAGATGAATCTCCTCAGAGGACTTGCTGGGCAGTGTTGACACGTGCTTGACTCACGTCCTCTGACGGCAGCAGACCCCCAGAGCCGTGCCGCGTGAGCCCACTGTCGCTTTCACTCTGCTAGGACAGGGCCAGGACTCTGGGATTCCGGTCAGCTGAAGTTCCAGACCCAGCACTCAGGCTTTCCCTCGCAGCAAACCTGGTGGAGGGCCCTGCTTTGAAGTTCACTTTGCAACACCAGTCCTGCACTAAGCTCCAGCAGTGAATGAAAGCAAAAGCCAGAGTTCAGGCAGAAGCTAAAAATAATTACACTGCTTTGGCTGACCCCTCTGTGGAATAGATTCTTCATTTATAATGGAAACTTAAAAAAAAAAAACAAACAAAAAAAACTACTGGAGGTGACCATTCCTAAAACTGAGTGTTTCTAGCCTCTTAGGGGTCCCCACTCAATAATTTATTTCCAGTCATTTTGAATAGTAAGTTCTCACATCAAGGTCTTCATCAGCTTCACCTGTTTTATACATGTTCTTACCATTTTGTATTTCATTAAGCCTCAAAACAGAAAAGTAATGAGCACCTCAGGCTTCAGGGTTTTGATTTTTAAATGAGCAAAATAAAAAAGAGACAACAAAAACCCAGACTCTTTACTACAGAGAACAAGCTGGTGGTGGGGAGGCCAGAGGGGAGGCGGGTGGGGGACAGGGGAAGTAGGTGAAGGGAATGAAGAGCACACTTCTCCTGGTGAGCACTGAGAAATGTGTTGAATTGTTAAATCACTATATTGTACACCTCCAACTAATCTTACACTGTATGTTAATTATATTTCAACTTTAAAAAAAAAGCATTTGCAGACATTGGATACTGATTATTTAGTTACCTGAAAATTTCGGTCGCGTGTGAGGAGAAGAAGGAGTTGAAAATGTGTGTGTATGTAAGGGAGTAAGGGAGTCCCCTGCTCGGGACTGGAAATTGAGACATGGAAGTTTGTTTATTTTAGTATTTACTGTATCAAAAAATCTGGCATAAAATTGCCAAACCCAGTAATTCTACTGAAAACTAATTTGCAAGGAAAGGCCAAGGAGCCCCAATAAAATATTTAATTGTTAGGAATATAAATGCCGTATATTTGTAAGATATGGTCTCACTACACTGCAACAAAATTTACTTTTATTATTTTTTAAAAGATTTATTTGTTTTTAGAGAGAGAGTGCGGGCTGGCAGGAGGTGGTGGCGGGGCAGCGGGAGCTGACGTGGGCTTGATCCCAGGATGCTGAGATCATAACCTGAACCAAAATCAAGATTTGGCTACTTAACTGACTGAGCCATCCAGGTGGCCCCCAAATTTACTTTTTTTTTTTTTAAAGATTTTTATTTATTTATTAGAGAGAGAGAGACTGAGAATGAGAGGGGAGAAGGTCAGAGGGAGAAGCAGACTTCCCGCAGAGCCGGGAGTCCGATATGGGACTCGATCCCGGTACTCCGGGATCATGACCTGAGCCGAAGGCAGTCGCTGAACCAACTGAGCCACCCAGGCACCCCCCAAATTTACTTTTAAAATGTATAATTTATCCATAAATTACCTCACTAGTATAAAGAGATAACTGACATAGGAATATGCATAAAAAAGATTTCATTTTCAGAAGACATTGGAAATCTCTGACTTTTCTATGTGCACCCATCATTTTACCCATTTAAAGTACAGGTTTGAAAGTAGCAGATCCCTTTCTTTTAAAAAAACAAGTGTCATCGCACACAAAAAATGTGAATACTACAAAAGGTTATATTCCCTTGTAGCTTGCTTCCCACAGGCCACCATGGAGACCCATTTTTGCCTCTCCTTCCAGCTATTTTCCATAGAGACAAAATAGAGCACAGACTCTGACCTACCAGGAGGACATTTCGTTTCCTCCTGGGTAAAATGAGAGAGTACCTGGCTAATTGCGTCATTAAAAGTCAAAATGATATGAAAAATACTTGACAAACTTTGGAAGGTTCTGCAAATATTAATTGACCGTGGGTTCCTTAACCTGGGGTTCACGGACCTCTGCAAAATCTAAGGCTTAGCTGCAGAGTATTTACAAAGACCTTGAAATTTAACCTTGTGTTTTGCCTGGGCAGGCAGAGCATTGTGGGTACAAGCTTTTCAAAGGGAGGATGATACCAAAGTGGTTGAGGACCAGCATTCTGGAGCCTGAATGCCATTTTCTCGGGACTGTGCCCTATTCATTAAATGCACAATACATGAAGGAGAAGATGGAGATTGGGAAGCAGTACAGTTACGTCCTTCAGGCTCTCTTAATTCTGAGTCTCTCTCCTTTTCTGGCCTTCACCCAGAACAGGGTCCATGCTTCTACCGAGCCATCCAGCCCTCTAAATCAGCCTGCTCACTTGCACCGCGGTGCCAGCCTCCCAAAATGGCCTCCCTGTGTTCTTCCATTATCAAAACTCTAAACCCAGCTGTCACACTGCAAAGTTGAGCTTCTGATTAGAAATTAAAGACACAGCTCATGATAAATTACTTTGTGTCAAAGTACAAGTGGTGGCTATGCCCTGAGACCCTTTATTTTCATTTACGCATTTTAGTTATTTTTCCCCCCAAAGCACTTTCATATTAAAGGAAGAAGTCAGATGACAACACAGAATACTTATTTCTGCCAGAGTGAGTTCCCAAGCTGCTTTCCTCTGCTGCAAAGTCTTCTAGCATGTGCTGCACTCCCCCTGATGCAGCCAGGGTCAGGTGCGATTACCTGCACCCTGGGTGTAAGCTTACCTCTTTCTGTGCTCAAGAAATGCAAGGGAGTGAAAGTAATATCCTATCAATAACCCTGAGTTCCCTGTAACATTAAAAAAGGATTTTTTTTCCCCCAGCTTCAGGATCATAATCATTACTTAAAACTATTTGCTCTGTACTTCGTGGCTGATAATCACAGCACCGGTGTGAGGCTACTCACACAGTAGAGGCTGAATATTCAGTTGTTGGATGGGAGATGGAGCTACTTTCAGATGGCAGGTTTTTCTAGTGCTCCTCATATTCTTATTATACTCACTCACTCCCTCACTCATTTCCCATGTACTCATTCAGCCAGCCAGCTGTCTGTCCAGTCTAGACGCTGGAGGAAGATGGAAGGGGATGCTGTGCAGAGCGAGCAACATGCACAAGGGCATGAGGCACGAGACCTATGATGAGTCCCGGGTAAGGTAAGCTTCTCTGTGGTGCCAGCCCTAGAGGGGCTGGAGGAGGATGAGTGGTGGCAGATGAAGCCGGAGGGAGGGTTGGGGCCAGCTTGTGAAAAGACTGTTTGCATGTTAAGGAGTATAGACCATGTGGTCATCACCACGTAAAGCTGGTCACGCTTAAAAGAATTCACATAAAGAACAAAATCAGACTCTCGAATTTATGTCCCTTAAGATCATGGCCACCGTTCTGGAGAGGGAAGGCCAGCGGGCCACTCCATGAACTGATTGGGGGTTCGCCAACTGTCGAGGTTCCTACCTGCCATGTTTCATCCCCTGATCCATCCCAAGGTAGAAGTGCAGGGATCTGAGGGCTCAGGTGTGAATGAACCTCTAATGCCAGGAGAAATAGCAAGGATTTAAGAGCCCTTGGCATGTTACTCTAATCCAGAGCTGAACAAGCTCCTTTTGTTGAGAATTCTCAACTTCTGCAAACTCCAGAAATCTCACCATAGTTCTACAGATGGCTCAGGTTACGGGCTAGGTGCATTAACCCCTGAAGTCCCCCGCCTGGGGCTTCAGGTCTCTCAGGTGACTTTTACTTGGGAGTACATGCTACTGGGGACATAATAGTGAGCTGGGGGTAGGGATCTCGGATTTTCATCTTGGCTCTGTGATCTTGAGCAAGTCCATTTACCTTTCTGGGACTCAAGTCTCCTCAGTTCTAAAAGAATAGCTTGGGCCAGGTGATTTCTGCTTTTCCTGGGTTGTTAAATTCTAAAATCCTAGGGCTTTCTTTTATTATTTATTTTTACATATTGCCTATGGCTCATAGTGTTTTACAGTTTTATTCTTGCTTTTTAGATCTCACTATATCACCATTTTAAGTAAAAACTCTTTTCTAAAACTGATTTTATATATTTTCATTTTTAGGCCTTTTTATTTTTTTTATCACACTCTTTTATTATTGTTTTAAAACAGAATGGTCATCTTAAGACCATTTTTTAAAAATCCCAATTCTTTTGTTAACTTTTACTGGATTTTGATTTTCCAGAAGTTGATCAAACAACATGAGCAAAAGAACCATCAAACCAAACCTTTATCCTCTGATCTCAAAGACCATCAAACCAACACAAACACATTCTTCTTTATCTTTGTTAATTCCTTATCACATACCAAAGAATTTACCATCACAGTGTCAGATAGATTTAACTGTTCAACATGGAAGAATAAAATGACCAGAAAAGAAAGTAGGTTTAAAAGGATACCACTAGAAACCATTTTAATTATGACCAAATAAATTCGCTTGGAAATTCTGAGAAGTTTTGGCACACTATTTCTGTTGAAGTAGCTAGAGCTATCCAAGTGAAAACAACTCAGAGTTTGAAAGAAATTAGAGTCCCTCTTCCCAACTAACAAAGCGAACAGAACTGACTCTGATTTGCAGAGACCGTTAGTAGGGAAGATGAAGTCTCCAGGAGTGCTCTTCCTCCCGCACGGACAAAACCATGTTAAGATCTAACTCTTTGGAGAAAGAGAAGACTATAGACCTTGGAGAATTCTAGTAGTTTCCCAGTAATAACAAGAAGATGTTATTCTCGGGGCAAAGAAAATAGGAAATCTGTCATTTGAGGCTTCAGCTCTCAAAATTGGCCTGGTTTTTCTCCTGCTCATTGTACTATCCATTCTTATTTTTAAATTATATATTATTTAAGTAACTGTGGCTCCATTTTATGACTCTGAAAATAGCAGAAACACAGCTTTCCTATTTTAGGAAGAAACTGGGGCTAGAGAGGTTAAGTACTTGATCAAGTTCACAGAGCTAGTAAGTAGAGGAATGTGGAAGAAAATTCAAATCATTGAGGAAAGGAATTGTGATTGCTTGTGTTTCAAAAATAGTACCGGTTCTTCCCTTATTATAAAACTCAAGTTTTAGGGAAAAAATAGGCATAATAAGAGTATTAATATTATGATTTCGTTAACTAGGGATAACTTTGCTTAAGGAGGAAAGAATGGGGGTCATGGAAGCTTATGTGAGTTTGATTTAAAGGAATGTTGATAACATTGTGTAAGGCTCTCCTCATCATGGAGTAGTCAGTGATCAGGATTTATTCAGATGCCACAAGGAAAAAGCTTTTAAGTATGTGAGACTTTAAAATGAATTCTAAACAAATGAGCGAAAGGAAAAAAGAGAGAGACAGACAAACCAAGAAACACACTCAACTCTAGAGAACAGACTGATGGTTGCCAGAGGGGGGGTAGTGGGTGGGGAGATGGGGAAGATAAAGGATGGGGATGAAGGAGTGCACGTGTTCTGATGAGCACTGGGTGATGTATGGAAATGCTGAGTCACTATATTGTACACCTGAAACTAATATAACACTGCATGTTAACTAACTATACTGAAATTTTTTTAAAAAATGTAAAAAAAAATGAATTCTTCCCATGGAAACCTCTAAGATTTTTGGCATTCCCAAAGTTTTATAATCATTACTTATGAAATCATCCCAATTATGGGCTTTCTGCATAAATTTGAAGAAGTGTTTATTTTTAAAATAAGGAATATACACTAACAGAAAAATAAAATGAAAAACTTAACAGTGATCACTAATACTAACAAGTCATTTTTTATTTTTTCTTTTCCTTTCCACATTTAAGTCCATGATCCACTTTGCATCAATCTTTATACAATGTTTGAAACTTCAGGTAAAGGTTTTTTGTTTTGCCTCTAGATATGATTGCTGCAGGTTTGTTGAACAGGTTATCTGTTGGCAACTGGATTGCCTTCGTCAAAAATTAGTTGGGCATATTTGTGTGGCTCGAATTCTGGGGTCTCTTCTGTTCCACTGATCTTTGTGTCTGTCTATGCTTTCACCAATGTTACACAGCCTTAATGAACAGAGCTCTGCAATAAAGCGCGGGATTGGGGAGACTAATTCCTCCACCATATTCTTCTTTTTTTAGAATTGTAGCTATTTTAGTTCCTCTGCTTTTCAATATACACTTAAAAAAGACTTGTCTAGGTCCAGAAAAAAAATCTTGCTCACATTTTGATCGGTTAGTTTGCAGAGCATAGCATCCAGGGCTGACAGTTCTCTTCTTTCAGCGCTTGGAAAGTACTGTTCCATTTCTGGCTGAACTCCATGGTTTCTGATGAGAAATTGCTAGCATTTGAATTGTTTTTCTCCTGTGGATCAGGTGTTGTTTTCTATTCTTGCATTCCAGATTTTTTTCTGTCTTTAGGTTTAAGAAATTTGACTATTTTGTGTCTTGGTGTGGATTTCTTTTGATTGACCTTGTTGGAGGTTTGCTTAGCTAATGGAATCTGTAGGTTTCTGCCATTTGCCAAAATTGGGAAGTTTTCAGCCATCATTTCTTTTTTTTCTTTTTCTTTTTTTTTTAAGATTTTATTTATTTGACAGAGAGGGATAACAAGGCAGAGAGGCAGGCAGAAAGAGAGAGAGAAAGGGAAGCAGGCTTCCTGATGAGCAGAGTCTTATGCGGGGTTCGATCCCAGGACCCTGAGATCATGACCTGAGCTGAAGGCAGAGGCTTTAACCCAGTGAGCCACCCAGGCACCCCTCAGCCATCGTTTCTTTAAGTACTTTTCCAGCACTACCCTTTTTCTCCTCTTGTCCTGCTACTCTACTATGACACAAATGTTAGATCTTTTGTTATTATCCCTGTGGTTCTCAGTGCTCCATCTTTTTTTTTTGTTGTTGTTCTTTTCAGCCTGCTTTCTGTCTGTGTGTTTCACACTGGGTAATTTCTGCTGTTTTATCTTCCAGCTCATTGATTTTTTTCCCCACCTTCCCCTTGTGCCACTGTTGCGCATATTCACTGAGACTTAGTGTTTAAGCGCTTGCATTTTTTGATTGTACCTTGCACGTAGTTTTTGCACATAGTTTTTCTTTATACTTTTCCATTTCCTTGCTATGACTTTGTTACTTTGCTTAGGTGTTTTATTTCTTTGTGTGTTCCAAGTGTGTATGTAATTGCCTGCTGAAACATTTTTATCATGGCTGTAGCCTGTGTCAGAACATTCTAACATCTCTGGTCTCTTATTGTCGGCCTCTATTGTCTTCTTTCACCCAGTTTGAAACCATTCTGGTTCTTGCTCTTGTGAGTGACTTTCAGCTGAAAGACGGACATTTTCATATTTTATGAGGCCTAGGCTGTCTTTTAAAATGTCTGTTTGAGCTGGCTTTTCAGAAAAATCACTCCAGTGTTTTTAGCTGTATTTAGCAGGAAGAATAGGGAAAGTTATATCTCCTCTGTCTTAGAAATTCTTGTTGTCTCTGAGTGAGATTTTAAGATTATTGCAATCCAGCTGTTCCCTTAGAATCTCATAGGATGGAGACACAAATTCTAAGATATGGATGTAAAAAAAAAAAATCTTAACAGCATTTACCTTTTTGTGTTCCTAAGCAACATGATCTCATGACTTCCTCCTATCCCCCAGCTATTAGTCATTTTTCATTCCTGTGGTCAAACCCAGTCTGAAAGGGGAGGAGAAACTTCTGTTTTTGTATCAATTTAACCATCTCCACAGAATCCACTCTGCTGATCATTCAGGGTCTGATTACCTTTGTAACCAGGAAGGATGCCGATACCACAGACTATCTCAAAATTTAGTTCCCTCTTTATTTTAACCTGGCATAAATACTTTTGAAGTAGGTAACAGAAACAAAACCTTTTACTAATCCAATAATCTAGCTTTGGTATCTCTGATCGTCTCTTCTGTTGCTTTTTCACAACATCTGTGAGTTGAATATGGTTTTGGAGATAAAGAATCTGATTGTTGTCTTCCTCTACCACTAGGATGATATGAGAGAGTATTCCTGATGGGTCCACAGAAAAGTGCCCATAACCACCTTTGAAGGCAGATACTGTTAGACACTTTTAACCCATCAAATGTTTATTTTTGGAACCCCTCAGCTAGGGTATCATCCACATTTCCTCCCCCTTTTTGCCCTTGCCATGTTTATTTGGTCTTATGCCAGAAACTTCTTGGGGGTAATTCAAATTAGCATCCATTACAGATCAATCTAGAAAAGGTTAGTTATTTATTGTCAGGCGGATACATGAACCTTGGCAGTTTCAGAAACCAGAGCTAAAGTGATCTTATAAAGTTCTAGTTAAATCAACACGGGGATGTGCTAGTCTCATGATGACTTTCATTAACTTACCTCTGAAATGCTAAGTATTTTCTCACTCAGAACCTCATTCTAACTCTATAACTTATACCAAAGATCACACTGTACCTGCTCTTAGCCTTGTAAGTCTTACAAAAGCACTTGGCCAAAAGCAATAAAATTTGACCTGACCTAATCCTGGAGTCGCAATGGATAATGTGTGTATTTTTCATTCAGTAATTTAATGTGGAAATTAACTGCATGTGTCACATATTCCCCATCTTAAGGAGAAAGCTTTTCTGGTTCTAATGTTACACAAAAATTAAATATGTAAACACTCTTGTCATATAAGACTCCTCACTTTCCTGATAGCTTAAATAAGCACTACAAAAGACTCCTTTGGAGAAATTTGTTATTTCATACAATTGGGGAGGGAGCCTGCTGCATGAAATTCACTCACTATGGTCATAGAAATGATGGCAAAAGAGATTTTTTTCTGGCTCCCTGAAAGATCTGAAATAATTTGCCTGGTTTGGCTTACTGCATTGTTCTCTCCTATTTGTCAATACAGGAAGAACAATGTGGACCTTGACAGAAAAGTTTTGTTCTCTTTCTCTCTGAGATGTATTCTCGGGCTTTTCTGCCCCCACGCATGGGATACAGAGTGTCTCTTGACCTGGCCTGTTTCCGTAAATCCCTTCCTAGGCCTCTTCAGTCTCACAGGTCTCTTTCCTTTGCTTTTTCTTCTCTTGACCCTCTCTGTTTCCCCGTGTATTCCAGGAAATTTTTTTTTCTTTTGGTCCTTTTATTAAATTTGATGTTTTGAATAGATCCATGTGGTTCAAATATCAAAAGGCATATCTGGTGATACAGTGACAAGTCTTCCTCAGCCCCTGCTACCATCTTCCTAGTTGCCAGACTGGCTGTCCCCACACAGGCATCCACTGTTCTTGGTGTCTTAGGTATCTTTCCAGGTTTCTTAATTCACATGCAATCAAATATGAATATAGACCACCTACACCATTTTATGTAACAGGAAGCATATTATATGTACTCTTCCAAACTTATTTTTTTGAAGCTTAATTTATCTTGGAGATCTTTCCATATAAATACATAATGAAATTCTGCATTCTGTCCTATAGTTTCTGTATATGGATGTGTGTGACAATTTATTTAACTGGTCCTCTACTGATAGATTTTCTGTACTCTTAAAAACTGCGTGTTGTGACGAGGAGCGCCTGGGTGGCTCAGTTGGTTAAGCAACTGCCTTCAGCTCAGGTTATGGTCCCAGAGTCCCGGGATCGAGTCCCACATCGGGCTCCTGGCTCCGTGGGGAGTCTGCTTCTCCCTCTGACCTTCTTCCCTCTCATGTTCCCTCTCACTCTCTTGCTCTCAAACAAACAAACAAATATTAAAAAAGAACTGCATGTGATGCACTTTACTCTTATAAACAATGCTGATATGAATAACCTTGTGCATATTTCCTTTTATAAATCCCTAAGCATATCTGTAGGATAAATACTCTTAATAAGGATGGCTGGGTTAAAGGGTATTTGCATTTGTGATTTTTTTTTTAAATTTTATTTATTTATCTGACAGAGAGAGAGAGATCACAAGTAGGCAGAGAGGCAGGCAGAGATAGGGGGGAGCAGGCTCCCTGCTGAGCAGAGAGCCCGATGTGGGGCTCGATCCCAGGACCCGGAGATCATGACCCGAGCCGAAGGCAGAGGCTTTAACCCACTGAACTGCTCTCCATAAAGGTCCTAAAAATGTATTCTTCCATCAGCATTCTATGAAAGTGACAGTTTACTCTAATCCACAGAGTGTGTGGTAAAACTTTCAAATTTTTGCCCCTCTGAAAGGTGAAAATTGGTAAGTTCGTTTTAAATTGCATGTCTTCTATAATGGGAGAATTTAAACTTCTTTTTATATGCTTAGGGGCCATCTGTGTTTCAGTATTAACTATTCTTCCCTCATTTTTTTTCTTACAGATTTCAAAGGCTATTTATATATTAGAAAGATGAGTCTATGCCTATTGTATAAAATGGTATCTTTTTAAATGTTGCTTCTAGTTGTTTCTGTTGAAGATAGTTTTTTCACATGAGGTTGAATTTACTTTGCGTCTTGACGTGATGATGAAGGCCTTTCCTACTCTAGTTTTAAAGGATTTCTCCCGTTTTATCTTTTTTTTTTTTTTTTGCAGAACTTTCATAATTTCATTTTATTTGTACATTGAAATCTCTGATCCCTTTATAATTGATGCTGCAATAATCCATGAGACATGAATCGAATTACATTTTCCTTTTCTGTCCAGTAATCTTACTGAATTTTATATCTTTCCTCTAATTATGTGTAATATTACTTTTATCTTATACTAAATTCCTGCATTTAAAGCTACCTATGGTAGAAGCTTCCCTTCTAAACCATTAACTTAGCATGTACTGGTATGGCACTATTGAGTTTTTTTGGCTTTATAGTGTGTTAGAATCATGAGTTTTATGGTGACCTAATAATAATGATGCTAGCATTATATATATATATATATATATATATATATATATATATATATGCATACACACATATACATATGTATATATATATGTATATAGCACACTGTAATTTACAAAGCACTTTCACTTACACTACCTTATCTGTTTTGATCTTTATGATGCCACATGGAGCAGCTGAGACTGGTACTTTTGTCCTCATTTCATATGTGGAGAAACTGAGGCCCAGAGGAGATGAAGTGTTTGCCCAAGATCACCAACAAAACTAGTAGGTAGCAGAGTGATGACTTGGCCTCTTTTGTCTTTGCCAGTCCATGGTTCCATTTCTCAGAATGTCTAAGATATTCTCTAAGTATCTCTTTTCCTAGAGAGCTCATTCGTTCCCAGAGAGTCTCTCTGTGCTACTGAGTTCTAGGTCCTATGCAGGACCTTTAGCTTCATCTAACCCTCTCTGGATTGAGGAAGGGACAAAACGATGAAATCATAGAATGCTAGAGCAGAAGGAGACCTGAGAGATCATACACTAACCTAGTCATTTTATTAAAACAAAACAAAACAAACCAGGAAACCAAAACTCAGAGAAGTTGTGACCTTTGTGCCCAAGTTCATATAGTTTCTAAGAAGTCAGGGCTAAGCCAGAACTCAAAGATAGTTCTTTTCATGTGGTTTAATAATGAAGTGAAGGAGGGAAATGTCATATGTACTTTTGAAACTAATCATCTCCATGTTTATTATTAAGTACCTCCATGGCCAGAAATGAGAGGTATAAATGAATGAATGATAATGTACCACATGCCAGGTACTGGGCTAGTTAGTCACTGGGTTTATAATGGTGAACCATATAGGCACGGTCCCTGCCTTCATGAAGAATAATAGTGTAGAAGAGAAATAGATAATAGGCAAATAATATGTGGATGAAGATGTAATTACAAACTGCGGAAAAGACCAAAAGGGAAACTTCCATGGTGCTCTGAAAGAATACAACAGGAAGACCTAATTAGACTTCAGAGTCTGGGAAACCTCGCACTGCTCTCCCGACCCCCAGCTCCAGCCTGCCGTGTGGTTCCTGCAACATCTCTGTGGAGACCTAAGATCTCATGGATCCATGTGAAAATCACTGATCCTGTCTTACTCCCTCATTTCTTCAGAAGACAGAACTGAGGTTCACAGAGGAGATGTGACTTACCCCAAAAGGGCACCTGGCTAGTTAGAGTGGAGCCAGAGGACAGTGACCTCCTGACTTTCTGTCTAGGGCTCCTTCCACTGTATAAATGTCCTCTTAATGAAGACCCATGCTCTCCTACCAGAGTTTGCAGTGATATGACTCTTCCCAAGTCACAGGCTCCCAGGAGATGGGCACTGTGACTTAGTTTATAGCATGCCATCATCAGCATGCGGCACGGGACAGACAAATCAAGACTTTGACAAACACTTGACAAGGAATCTAGGTATTTTCTAGAAAATAGTTTTTCCTATTTTCCTTGAGTAGTTCATCATGAAGATTGAGCTGAACTGCTGTAAACTGAATGGATGTTTTTGAATTGAAAGTACTTTGTACGATAGCTTAAATTCTTTGTCAGTGGGCAACTTTTCTTTAGTGGTTAACAGTTGGACCTAAGTTCTCTTGATAAATTGTTTCTATTTACCAGTGTCATCCTTAGCACACACCTCATCAGAAGTAGAAGTGGTTGGTCCAGGCCAGAAATGGCGGCACCCATGGTAAGGAGGTCTCAGCTCGCATGTGGAAGGCCCTCACCTACTTTGTAGTGCTCCCCAGTGTGGAAGTTGAGCATGCTAAATGTCTTCCTGAAGTTGCATCGTGGAGAGCATGAGAGACCTCAGTTCGTCACCTACCCCCCCCATCTCCACATCAGGTAATGATACTCTATTCTGTAACTCTCATGTGAATCCACTTCCAATTGGCTATGCAGATGAATAAAGAGAACCTGGATCACCACTCAGAGGGCACCACAGCACTGGTTTGGACCATGACCCTGCACACAGACCAGAAGACTATATACCTTAAGCTCACCTTCCCTATTTTTATCAAAGGATGACCAGTATACTGATCTTCCATCCCTTTGCTTATGGCAAGAGATGGCTTAAATAAATAACTTAGATTGGTCCATGAAGGGAAAAGGAAGTAGAAGTGGTTGATTAGAAGAGATAAAACCCCATGTATCTGGATTTGGTTAATGTGTATGCGGTACTTTCTGGGTGTTATGCATCATGGCTCGTGGACATGTCCCATTTAATACCCGGGGCAGTGGGATTAGGTAGGAGTGAGGGGTCTTCAGCTTGCTTGAATGACATTTAGGGGATCTTGCCTCCTTGACTCATTATGCTTCCTCTCATTTAATTTTCTTTTTCTTTTTTGGGGGGGATGAGTGGAGTGATAGAATTGGAGAATTTTAATATTATTTTCCATGTCCACATTTAGCTATTTAACAACTATGTGACTTGAAATGATAAAACAGGCTGATTTTAAAATGGGGGGAAAATTGCGTAGCATTCTCCTTTAAAGCAGCATTCCAGAATGCAGGAAATGGTCTAAATACAGAGATGTTCATGGCAGCAGCATTTGTAATAGTGAAACAACTGGGAGCAACTTGAACAGCCAACGATCAAAAAAGAGTAAAATGAATACTGATGTATTCCACGCAGTATGAATGGATTGAAGCAACGCTTCAAAGCAGAGGTCATAACATGGGGATGTGAAACAGAAAAGAAGGCGTACAGCAGAGTCACTGAGAATAGGGGCTCTGGGATGATCATAGGTTAAACTGGGCTCTTGCATGGCTGTAGGACCTCAACAAGTTCCTCTGCTTGCCTTAGGTTCCTCAGTAATGAGAAGATAAATTGTACTTATTCTGTAGGGCACTGCGAGGTTTAGAAGCAGTGCTTGTAAAGCCTAACCCAACACCTGGTTTGGGGTATGGGTTTGACAGATGTTCACCATGGTTATTAAATATATGGTCTCAACTGATGATGGGGTCAAAAAATACCAAAAGTTCCTTCCACTACTAGATTCCTTTGGGCTATAGGATTGAGGGTGAGTAATTTGTTTCTTCATTTATGATTTCTGTCCTTTGCAATATTCTGTAATTATTATACTGGTCTTTCCTTTTGTCCCCTACCCTCTTTCACCAGAAAAAACTGACCTCTACTGACCTGCTCTGAGGCTGATCCCTATGGTCTGCGTCACCCAGGGCCCCTTGCCCTCGGGCGACTAGTCGGGTTCAGCTGGTGCCTGGGTGTGGTGATGGGTGTGTCCTTTCACACAGCAACTCCTCACGGTGCCCCCATCCCAGCTTTTGTCCGCTCCCTTCAAGTGTAGGGGTGAGAAGAGCCTTGAACCTTGCTCACCTCTCTGTACATAATCCCTTTATTAAAATTTCTTCAGAATTCAAGCTGAGTATGCTTGTGTTTCTGCTGGGACTCTGGCGGATACAAGGAGCATACATTATTTTTATAATTGGGAAAATTTTATTTAAGAAGCACAAAGGACCACCCTTGCCTCCCACCGCCCAAAAGGAAGTACTCCTCATGGAGTGGAGAGGCCCCTCAGCTTCTAGACTTGAGGGTGATTATTTTTGTTTCATTTTTGAGCCCTCACATGAAATTAGGCTTCAGGCTAGAACATCTATTTCTTAGAAAAACACACTTTCTCCTGGATAGAAATTCTAGAAAGCAGTCACGGGCTATTGACAAACTATAATGCTGCAAAGGGATCTGGCCAAAATGGAATCAAGAGGAAAGTCTCTAAGGGGAGAAGGTGGCCCGGAAGTGGCTCATCACCTGCTGTGCCAGCTGTGTACCCAGCTGGACAGTCGTGGACAGAGCTGTGCCTTGAGTGGAGACCTGCCTCTGTCTGTGGCTACTGGAAACTCACCAGCCCCTGTGGCGTCTGGACTCAGCAACTGCCAGGCTCCCAGGGGGTAAGTGATACAGTTTGTTCAGTCCGGGGGTGGGGATGGCGGTGCGAGGTGGTGATGGGGCTGGTTGGGGGGGCTGGGGGAGCTTGGCACATCACTGTGTGCTGCTCCACTGTTAAATCTCTATTGGCAGGCTGACTTTCCCCAGGAGGACGTTTGAGGAGGAATCTCACAGTTGCATGGCAATAAAGAGCTGCCTGGTGGGCCTCCCTCTCCGCCAAGAGGCTTTGTGGCTCCAAAGTTCCGGAGGGGTATGTGAGGGGGAGGAGGAGAAATAAGCCACTCTACTCAGTACTGATGTGATCACCTTTGCAGAAACTTTCCAGTGGCAGGTATGTTGAAGATAGCGAGCTCAGGGGAGCCAGTAGGTTACAGAAGGATGAAACTGAAGGTGGGGTTGGCAGGGGGGGGAGGGGGTCCAAGAAGAGAACTGTGGATGACTGATCAAGGAAAGGGATGAGACTCAGTTAAATATAGTGTTGGACAAAGTCAGTTAAAAACTCTAGCCTCAACACTTTGGGCCTGATTCTCTCTATACTATGAAGTGAATTCTTATGTTGGTGCGCCTTCTTTTCCCCAGTAACCTCTAAGCCCCCAAAATAGGTGGACTGTGTTTATCATGTTCATTGTGACTCACAATGAATTCACTGAATACTTAACTATACATATGTTACACACACACACACACACACACACACACGTATGTTAAGCCCTGTGCCATGTTGTAGGAATACAGAGATGAACAAAACATCCCTGCTCACAGGAGGTTTACAGACTGATGGGAGGGACCCATATTAGAAACATGTCCACACATTCATAGCCTAGCCGCACATTAGAACTGACCTAGCAGGTCTTGAAAAGTATCTATGCTTGGGTCCCTATCCTGCAAAGACTCAGATTTGATTGGTCTTGGAAGGGGCCCTGGCATGGATCCTAAGGTGATTCTAATGGTCAGCTTCGTTTGAGAATTCTACATATGCTCTAAATATGCTCTTGGTTCCATGAAACATTCCCATGGAACATCCAATGACGGTCAAGTGAAATTTGGAAAATAATTTACTAGATATATTAGAAACCCTAAAAGGTTATATACTTTATTATATAAATATATATATAAATATATAAACTTTAGAGACTCTAAAAGTTCTATAATAAATATATTTAAACTAAAATACATACCACAAAAATGAATAGATGTTTGTAATTTGTGAACATTATTTGAAAAGGCATGGTAGAAGTTATTAGGCATGATTTATATTAAATACTTAGAAATGCTCTCTGAAGAAATGACTTTATAACAGAGACCTGAACAATCAATGATACAAGGTCAGGGAACAAGAGGGGCTGTGTTCCAGGCAGAGGGATTGCCATATGCAAAGGTCCTGTGGTGGGATAAATGCTTTTAGAACAGAAAGGTGGTCAGTGCTACCGCGATATAAGAAGTGAGGGGAAAAAAGACCAAGATTTCTGCCTTCAAGGAACTCATACCTTAGGGAAAAACTCACATATTCCAAAAACTCCAGTCACTCTATGGATCTATCATTTTCCAAATATAACAGGAAGAAGACGAAATCACTGTCAGGAATAATCCTTCACCAGCTGATATAAAAACCCAGTTTCATGTTTGTCCCTAGGTAACTTAACATAACTTTTTGAAACAGCAGAAATGCTTTCATAAGTATGTTGTCTTAGGGTGATATTAGTATTAGGTCATGTTTACTGAGCATTCAGGCTGGGTAAGAGGGAGAAATGCCCTGGAGATTGAATCAAGATGCCAAGCTGACACACATGCCTGCCTACCATTTTTCTCTCCAAATCCTTTAAAAGAAAAACAAGGTACAGCATTTAGAAATATATCCATTAGCTAGAAAACAAAAAAATGAGCCATATATACCCATTTCCTTCATTTCCTCCTTAATCCCTAGCAGCCCTTAATCCCTAGCAGATTTAACACTAATCTGTTTTCTATTCCTATAATTTTATTTCAAGAGTGTTATATAAATGGAACAATATGCTATGCAGCCTTTATGGATTGGCATTTTCATCCAGCATAATTCTTGAGAGATTCATTCAGGCTATTGCGTGTATTGATAATGTGTTCCTTTTCATTGCTAAGTATCATTCCATGGTATGAATGTACCACCATTGGTTTAGCCATTCACCAAATTGGAGGTCACCTGCCTTGCTTCCAGTTTTTGGTTATTACAGCTAAAGCTGCTAAAACAGTTGTAAACAGGTTTTTATATGAACATAAGTTTTCATTTTTCTTTTTTATTTTTAAAGAAGATTTTATTTATTTATTTGACAGAGATCACAAGCAGGCAGAGAGGCAGGGAGAGGGGGGGGGGGAGGCAGGCTCCCCGCTGAACAAAGAGCCCGATGCAGGGCTCCATCCTAGGACCTTGAGATCATGACCTGAGCCGAAGGCAGAGGCTTTAACCCACTGAGCCACCCAGGCGCCCTGAGTTTTTATTTTTCTGGGATAAATGCCTACCGATTGGTAGGATGTATGGTACTTGTATGGTTTATTTTTTAAATAAATTGCTAAACTGGTTTTCAGAGTGCCTGTATCATTTTACATTCCTACCAGCAATGCCTGAGCGATCCGATGTCTCTGCATCCTTGCCATTTGGTATTGTCACTATTTTCAAATTTTTTGCTACTCGATAGGCACGTAGCAAAATTTCATTGTGTGTGTTTTAAAGATTTATTTATTTAATAAAGGGAGGAGAGAGCATGTGTGAGAGAGCAGGGAGGGACAGGAAGAGACAGAATCTCAAGCAGACTCCCCACTGAGCAAGGAGCCGGACTCAAGGACTCCATCCCACCACCTGAGCCAAAATTAACAGAGGCTTAACTGACAGCCACCCAGGCGCCCCTATCATTGTAGTTTTAATTTGCATTTGCTTAATGCAAACCCAATGAGTTACTATTATATAGTGGAACATGAATAGGTAATAGTGGAGGAGGGAAAGCAGGTACTATTCTGAAAGGATTATTTGAAACAAATTTTGAATATAATGTCAGGTAGGGTAGGAAAGAGAAAAGAGGCAATTACAGATTTGAGGAAAATGTACAGGTAAGGAAATATAATCACAGAACACTATTTGACTTTGCAATGTCCAAACTTACACACTCAGTGTAGGCTGCACATAGTGACTGCCTCCCAAACAGCACAGGATGGAAGGGGTTAAACCATAACTTTACAGTGGAGAGACCAAACACATCTCAGCCAGGTGAACAAGGTCGACATCAACAGTGAAGAGTCATATTGGGAGCCGGTACTCTTGATATGATGGGATGAAAATGGCTAGAACTTTACCTCTGTGGTCTTCTGCCTCCAAACCCATAACCTCAGTCTAATCATCAAGAAAAATATCAGTCACATCTAAAAGAGGCACACTCTACAAAGTACCTGCACAGTCTTCCTCAAAATTGTCAAGGTCATCAAAAACAAGGAAAGCCTGAGAAACTGTCAGTCAGAAGAACTCAAGGAGATATGATAACTAAATGTCATTTGGGGTCTTGGATGGGGTCCTGGGAAAACAGAGACATCAGGGGCGTGTGGGTGGTGTGGTCAGTTGAACATTAAACTCTTGATTTTGGCTTAGGTCATGATCTCAGGGGTCCCCATGAGATCGAGTCCCATGCTCAATGTGTACAGTCAGCATGGGATTCTCTCTCTCTCTCTCTCTCTCCCTCTGCCCCTCTTCCTGCTCACACACTCTCTTGCTTTCTCTTTCTCTCAAATAAATAAAATCTTAAAAAAAGAGACACATCAGGTAGAAACTAAGGTTATCTGAATAAAGTCGGATTTTAGTTAAAACAAGAACCACCACCAAAAATGTCCACATTCATAATAGTATAAACATTGATGACTTAACTAAAAATGGAAATATAATTAGGTGGAGAGAATAAGGAACTGCAGATGAGTGTGGTATTATGAGAAATAAATTCTTTTCTATTATAATTGCATACATAAGACCTGCAATTGCTGCATCAAGAAAAAGCCATAGAAGTATTATTAATGAAAGGAGACAGGTTATTATAAGAACTAGAGGAATTAAAACTGGCTGGCTCTGAAGAGAAGGGTGAGAAGAATGAAGCACATAACTTGTTCTTTCTTATTATAAGCTTTTTAGTACAAATTTGTTTTTTTATCCCATTCTTAGATCACTTTGGACAAAAATAAAAAGTATATAAAAAGGGACAAACTTGCAGTTTGAGTAAATCAGTTTAACTATGTACTTTTTCTAAGAAATGTTTCTCAAACATCACGGGAAGGTTGAAAATAGGAAGACAGAAAGTCAGCAGGCAAATGAAAATCTAGAAAGCACTGTTAATTACAGACAAAACAGAAGCTGAAGCAAACAGCATTAAGCAAGACAAATAAAGCAGCTTCTCAGAGATCAAAGATCAAAGGGACAAACACTTTAGAAAAAGACAGGGATTTAAACAACACACACACATTCACACTGTATATCCAGTGGAGTTTACACATTCTTTTCAAACACCAATGATGGTCCATATACACTGATTTATTGGTTAGCTATAGACGAGTTTTAAAATAGCTCAACAGTATACTGAGCGCATTAAAAATTTTTATTATGAAAAAATTAGACATTAACCTTAAAGATGCAGCAAAAAAACTGGGCCATTTAGAAGTTTAAAATAGCTTGCCTAAAAACACTGCTTAAATTGGAAATGATAAATTATAAATAAATGATTATAGCACCTCACTTTAAACCTTTTGGATATGGACAAAATAGTAGTCAGAGGAAAATTTATAGCCTTAAATATATGGATTAGAAAAAAAGAAAAATAAAGGAACAAGTTTCCAAATTAAAAAAAAAAAAAACTGGGGTTCCTGGGTGGCTCAGTGGGTTAAAGCTTCTGCCTTCACTCAGGTCATGGTCTCAGGGTCCTGGATCGAGCCCCGTATTGGACTCTCTGCTCAGTGGGGAGCCTGCTTCCCCCCCCCTCTCTCTGCCTGCCTCTCTGCCTACTTGTGATCTCTGTCAAGTAAATGAATAAAATCTTTTAAAAATATGGGAAAAAAAAAAGAATGTAGTAGGAATTGGCAAAGCTAAAGCCAGGAATTAATAAGAGATAAACAAGAAAGAGGTTTTATGAATGAAAAAAGTTAATTCTTCAAACAAACCAATAAACAAATGGTCAACAATTCTAAAAGCAAGGACACAAATACATGACTTTTGAAATAATAAAAGAACCAGGATCACAGCTGAGATTTAAAAATTATGTTCAATGCTATATCATCCATCATAATCCACATAGAACTTCCTTAATTTGGTAAAGGTTACCTACCAGATGCCTATCCTAGACATCACACTTGATGGTAAAATATTAGATGAACATTGACAAAAGCAGGTAAGAGAGAAGGACACCTACTGTTCCACTTACGATGCACAATGAAAGCACATTGACTCTAGTTAATGAAGTGAGATCCAAGAAAGAACAGAAAGTACTAGAAAGGAAAGACAAAATGATCCTTGAAGAGGATTTAAAAAAAAAAATTGTAAGATGCAAGACAATCTACTGAAGAAAAAAACCAAAAAACCTCACCATTACTAAGAGTTCAGCAAAGCAACCAATAAAAATTTCTCTTGAACTAGCACTAGCTCTTCTATTGTCCCACAAATAGCCAGAGACTATATCCTGAAAAGAGAATTCATTCATAATAGCCATAAAAACGTGTTAAATAGATCCCACATGAAACTTAATAGTAAGTATAGAAGGCCTGTCTAGAGAAAATGTTGAAATTTTCCTGAATACATAAAATTCAACTTGATTAGGAAGACCTATCTTGGATGGAAAGGCTCTCTCCAAATTTATTTAGGAATATGTTACCCCAATATGATTTTGAAAATTAAACTTGACAAACCAATATTAAAATTCATTTGGAAGAGAACATGTGTACAAAGAACTGTGACATTTTGAAAAAGATTACCATGGGGATGGACTTGCCCTACCGGATGTTAAAATAGTATAAAGTTACTCTATTGGGTGAAAATTAATAAAAGGAAACACCACTTAAAATGGATTGGGGAGGCCCAAAGGGGGAGCTCTTACACCCTACCACTTATTGTCAATGACCCAACAGAAAGAGACCCAGCAGGAAGAGATGTATGTTGAAAGTCCATGTACTTTTTTACCTACTACTTTATTACCGCAGTGGGAAGAAAGGTTTTTCTCTTACCCAAGCAACAGCACAGGAATCAGACTTCATAATTCAGCCAATGAAAAGCCACTATATTTCAAACTCCCACTTGACTGTAATAGACTTTTTGTTTATAACAGCCCAGCCCAACTGCCCCCTTTCCTCTTTGAAGGGTGTTCTTTTTTTGTTCTCTAGACTTGTAGCTTGCTTATCTTGACTTGCAAGACTTGCAACTCTCTAGGATTGCTAAATAAACCTATTTTTTTTTTTCTGGTAAAATGAGGGATTTTGTTTGCTGTTTTCTTGATGGTTTTATTTTTAAGGTTAACAATGGCTTTAGACAGGTGAGTGAGACAAAGAATGGGACTGCATAAACTTTTCCACTTCTAGTTAATAGTCTCAGAAGAAAATATTGTCTCAAGTAAAACAGACACACACACAGACAAGGACTGCAATATTATATAATAGAAAAACAAATGGAAACAACTTCTATCTATTGGTGGAAGAATGATTAGATAAATTACGGTACTTCTAGCTAGGGAATAGGAATACTGTACAGTGATTAAAAAGAGTGAAAATCCAAACACACTGACATAGAAAGATATTTGATATATATGATACATTGCTGAATTAAAAATAAATCTAGGGGCACCCGGGTGGCTCAGCTGGTTAAGTGTCTGCCTTCAGCTTGGGCGGTGATCTCAGGGTTCTGAGATTGAGCCCACATGGGGCTCCCCACTCAGCATGCGGTCTGTTTCTCCCTCTCCCTCTGTGCTCTCTCTCTAAAATAAATAAATAAAATCTTAAAATAAATCTAGTTGTAGGATTAGACAGTGTGATAATTTTAGCACACAAACAAACCTATACATCTGTGTACTTATACACGTGGGTATGTGCATCAAGAAAGGATTTGTAAGGCCATACAGGGAACTCCTAACAGATTAGATTTGTGACAGGGGTGGGACATTGGGCGAAGAGTACATCTTTTGTCTGTTATATAACCTGTACTGCATTGTTTGAGGGTTAAAAACTTGCCTAAATGAAGAAAATGCAAAAAGGCTCTGATTTACAACATACGGTACTGGAGAAGGGTTTTAAGGTGGTTCACAAGATGGTGCAAGAATCAAATGGCTGGGTCCTGACGGCTCAGCCACCAGTGGAGGAACTGAGAAGTGACCTATAAAGCCTGCAGCACCTGAGACGAAAGAATTTGAGTAGGGTTGCCATTCTCTTGCTCTCACTGGACCTGCTGCTTTTCCTCATCATACATTTAGTTGCTGAACTTATTTCCATATTTTTACTCGTATGCAAAAAACGTTAGGCCACTGAGTTTCCTGTCCCCTGGACATAACATCTGCCTCTCCTCATTGCTTCTCATCTGCAAACTTGTGGCCTCACCCCCGCCCAAACAGGCTAACATTTTAGATAAATCCTTTTGTTTTGTGAAATCGAATCACTTCAATCTACTGATGAGGGTAGCTACTTCATGCTTAGGAACAGACTAATTCTTCAATTATTTAAACATGGAAGATAATTACAGTCTCTAATGCAATGCACTTTTCTCTTTCCAGTTATAAGCTGTAGGAGGGAAAAAACAATAGAAGGGATAAAAATAATATAAATTCTAAGCAATGAAAGCCCTATGAAGTCAGTTTTTTCTTAAGTCTTGTGAAAAGATGGCCCAGGTGATTAAGTCATGGTCAAGTTCACACTATTATTACAGATTGTCGACCCTGAGGATTTTCATGGACAAATGGTGGACTCTCCCCTCCTAGAAGCTGCAGTGCCCTGGACATCTCTGTGGAATTCTTTGGCTTTCTTTCTGGGAAAGAAGTCGGAGATGGTGATTGGCAGAAGCACTGCCTAGTCTTTGCAGGACCAGATACACTACCAGCTCCTGAAAGGTCCTGGCAATCTCTATAAGAGGAAATGCTTTTCAATTTTTTTTTTTTTTTAAGAGAATGCCATCAAATGTGGAGGAGTTAAAGTAGTTTGCTGTTACAAGCCTTTGTAGGAGGGAATTAAGGTGGTGGCTTCTAACCTGTCGGAGACCAAGGTGAGAAGAGACGGGGAAGGGCACCACCCAAACCAGTACACTGCGCACACCCACTAGGGCGGCTCCTGGAGCATCTCTTCGTTAGCAAAGCCCGAAGGGTGACCACGTGAAGTCCTGCTTTTAAAATAAAGATAGAAAAGAATTCACCCTGTGGATAGAAAACAGATGCACACTGCATCTGTTAAAGGATACTTTCCTTTCCATTCCCAACATGGCAACGAGCAGCAAAATCACTTTTGAGCATGCTGCTTTGGGACTGCAGAGAAATGACATATCCTCTGCCAATGGGAGCTGCAGGCAGGTTACCCAAGTCAAGGGGGAGAAAATGCAGAATGAAGTTCTGGCAATTGTCCAAAACATCAAAGGATTTGAAATAACCCTAGATTGGCTCTGTAAGCTATAGAAATTGGTGAGATGAGACTAAAAGATGCCAGTGCTCTTTGGATCCAAGGAAGAAATACCTAGAAATAGACAGCCACTCTCTTAGCCCCATTTTCCTGCATTTAAGGGAGACGCAGGCAGAAAACTGTTTCTCAAAACTGTTTCTGGGTTTTAAACTGAAATTGGCGCTTTTAATGTCCAAGTTGTGACAGCAGTTGGCCTGGTGCATGGTCTCTGGGCCTAAAGAGGCCTTATAAAGAGATGATCTTAAAAAGATTTCTGGATATCAACAAACTTAAAAAACCGAACATGTTCATGAGTTGAGTGTACACACGTGAGAAACGGAAGGATTTAGATTTTCTTTGCAACACAGGCTTCAGTATGAAGGGGGAGAACAGCCAGTTGTCAGAACAGGCTCGAGGTTTTGGGAAGCCAGAAATTCTGGAGAGCAGTTTGAGATGTCTTCCAAACCCTAAATACTGTAGGGGTAAGCCTTCCCTCTAACCAATTAGATAATTGACATTTCATTCTGTGGATTTCTCGATTGTTTCTTTTTTAAAGCAAATAAATAATTAGCCTTGTTTCAGGGTAATTTTGCTAATATTTCCATAATTAAATAATGACTTCAACTGAATTAAAAACTGTCCTGCTGTCTCTGGGTACAGTAGGCTGCCAGCTGTTTTAAATAACCCCCGAGAGTGGGCAGGTTAAGGACTCAATTTATGACCTTATGAATTAACACAAGGAAACTTACTCCATAATGCAACAGACAATTCTATTTATAATGCTTAATTAATCCCCTCCAGTCACTAACAGAACCCACTTGTGGCTTTCATTTTCAACCTCACCCAAACACAAGTCTCTTGAGATGAGACGTGTTAATATGTGAATGCTGATAGAACTTGCTGGCATGATGGTTGAGTATTAAATAACTGACAGTCTGGATAAATTAGCTCCCAATAGCTCACTAATCAAATGTAAGAAGAAAATGCCGAGTTTGGCAGCACTGATGAAACCCTTCATCACAACCCTGAGTTGGAGAGAGGTAGAAAGAGGAAAATGTCCAAGTCTGACACTGCCTGCAAACCCTGGCTCTGAATTTCAGGAAGTCTTGGCAGCGTGGGCAACCAAGACAAAGTATCAGAAATGAATCAAAGGATGGCTGTGGGAGGCCACCTTGGGTGGCTTCATTTGTCTTTTGTCACTAGTGCCCTTCAGGCTACCTTCTCTTGATACACAAAACCCAAAGTGGGAACCAATTCTAGGCTGCTTTACCTAAGGTAGTACAAACAGAGTGGAGTTATCTGGAAAATTCCAAGTACCTCAGAAAGCTACAGGGTGTGGGCAGAGTAGTATTTGCATACCTAGAAGATTCTCCCAGGGACAGGCCCTGGGAAGGAGACAGGAGGCACATATACTACTTGGACACAGGACTGCCGCCTTATAGGCTGGCATCTTGGAATATATGCACAGAGGACTTTATCAGGTTTTAGGACTGTTCAGGCTATTTCCATATATCCTCCTGAGTCAGGAAAATCAATTTTGCTCTTTTTTTTTTTTTTTTTTTTTGGTCCACCACATTAGAGAATCCACATAATGTGATACTTCTGGCTCTGCTTTGTGTCTTTAGGCAAATTCCTTAACCTCAGTCTTCTTGTCCACAAAGTGGAAATCCTATTTCCAAAGTGGAAATAACTTCTAGGGCTGTTGTGAAGATCACATGGAATTAGCACAGCTGATGGCTTGATAAGGTGCCTGGTATACAGTAGGTGCTCTGTAGCCTTGGCTGTTCTCATCACGGTGTCATTCTGCTGTCTCTCTCCTCTGGGCTCCCTCTCCTTTTGCAGCCACATCAGGCTGTCATGGCTTCTCCTGGCTAGCTGCCAACTCGCTTCCCTATTCTTGGCCCACATCTCTTGCGGTACATTGCACACAGTCCTGCAACCCAAATCTTCACTATCTACCTCTGATCTTGTTCCTACAAACATTATTCATCAAATAATGTCGAAACTCCTCAATTTTGAGTTCAGGTCTCGGTGTGTCCCTGTCTCCTGCCCTCGTTTCTCTCTCTGCTCTTACGTTTCACTGTGCCTTCTCGTGAACTCTCACCTTCCCTGGAGCCATGACTGGTTCCCTCGCCCTCTTCTGCCTGTCCTAGCGTGTTCTTGCTTCACAGGTATAAACCTGTGCCCACCGTTCCGTCCACTTGGAGGTTACTTTCCTCTCATCATCTTCTGGTCCAAATCCTAGCCATCCTTGAAAGCCAAATGCCACCTACACGTTGGGGCTTTTCTGATTCTATTATGTTACCTCCCTCTTTCTTTTCTGACCCCCAATGTCCTTTATCTTTTTTTTTTCTTTTTAAATCTTTAACTCTAGTTTACCTGCTATTATAGGTATCAGTTCACATGCCCTGCTACCTAGTATGTTCTACATCCTACTCTCTGAGCTCCTTGGATGGAGGCTGATTCTTCCATGTGGACTACTTAGTCCTGTCTCCAAACCTATACTAGGCACACAACAGGCCCTCTGCAAACAAGAATGGAATTAATATTTTGGAGGGGCTTGGAATAATGACAGCCCAGTCCTGGGGTCCCTCCTCTCTGTGACTTATTCTCATTAACCCTTTTCTGTACATGAGTGCCTGTGGAAATATTTCAACCCGGAAAGTACATGGGATAGAAAAAATCCTATCAGCAGGAAAAACAAACATACAAAATGCACAATTGATCCCCAAACAATGGATTGTTTTTTAAGAAGAAACAATGGAAAAAAAAATCTAGAGTCCAGTACCTTTATATCTGGTTACTACAGCTGCGTTGACACTAAGAGGCTCTTGGAAGCTGACGGTGAGTGACGTGCTGCTGGTTACCATGAGACAGGCGTTGGTTGGCACCTCGGGGGCTCCTGGGACAGAAGGAAAAACATAAGGATCTTAACATCGCAAATCCTTTTTAAACAGTGTTCCTGCCCCTTCAAAGGACACCCTGAAACACACACTATGGAAACATTTGTTTGTAGAGCCTAATAGCTTTTGCTTTTGAACATTTTCATTAGAAGTCTCAATGGCCTTTATTTGTTGCCATCGTGGTCTTATTTGAGCATTAGAACATCTTCTGAAGGGATAAATAATACCAGTTAAGCCTTCCCAAAGTATCCTGGAAACACAATAGGAGATTCGCCTGGACCAGTGGAGAGGAGGCCAGAAAGTGTTAGCAGGAGCCGGCTGTTGATAGGGACCGTTATATTTCATAAAGTACTTTCATGGAAATCACTTCTCTGGAGACTTTCTGCAACCCTGTTGGGTAGAAAAGGCAAGCAGGGGATGTGTCCATTTAGGATGAGGAAGCTGCGATCCAAAGAAGCCACACTACTTGTTCAAGGACACAGCAAAGACACAGCTAGGACGAAGGCCCGTGGCTTCAGAGGCCTGACTCTGGGCTCTTCCCAGGACAGAATGCCAACTTGCCTTCTCTCGTGCTGCCTCCTATTATATCAAGTAACATTTTCTGAAAAATAATTCACAGACGAATGTCATACCCAATAACCTCAGGTTTTAAAGGACTCCTAATAGTTCTAAGTGTTCCTGAACACCCAGAAGGTGTTTCGTGATTTAGAAAATTCCCTCCCAAATGGCAGTAAGTCTAAAACTATGGCTGCTTCTAGTAGTAATCTGTCCTAAATGAGGCACAATCACAGATGCATTTATTAAAACAACTGTTGAATGTCTCTTTTTTAAAATAAAAACCCAAGTACCAGCATTGCTGAAGAGATTGTTAATTTTGAAAGCAAACTTTCATTAATGTCGCTTAAGCTGTTTGCTTTAAGAGAAAGGATTAGGCTTAGATGCAGTCCTCAGTATATAAAACTGCTTCAGAGAACAAGATTTTCACTGCCTTTGGTCTTTATCTATAGCACAAAGCAAAGACAGATATTCTCAAACTAATGAACTGATCCTTTCCCTTATATTTAAATTCTCAAGTCTAATTTTTTTCATTGTTGTTTAAATAAGATCTCCTTTTGGAATAAGATTTTATTATTTCCCAAGTGTTTGAACTTGATACTTTTTTTATATTAGGGACTGCTCTACACCGTACCTTCCAGTGTTAATGAGCATTATCCAGAAACAAGGCTTTCCTTAAAACTAACAAAAAGAATCGATGAAGAGAATGGAAGTGCAGACAAAGCATAATTCAGGGGCTGACTATCCTCTGTGGCCTGTATTAACCGAAGGTTGGTTTATATAAGGTCTCTGTAAAAAATGTGGCAGAGAGTTGAAAACAACTTAAACTCGGGTTGGAGGCAGAAACTGGACAAATAGGCAAACAAATATTTTCCACCTCCCCATCCCAAAGTATAGCCACTTAGGGGATCAGACCATCCAGGTTATTGGGCGCTGGGGCGTATCGGGTGGAAAGCACTAGATGAGTATGACATGGTGGAGAGAGGCCAGCAGCACTGAAGCCTCATGGCTGTGGTCAGAGAACCTATCTGGAGCCAGAAAATCAAGCAAGACAAAAGATCCTTTTACAGCCGCCCAGAGCCCTCACTGCCTCACGCCAAATAGGCTGACAACGGCCATCCATGACCCTGGAGCAGAGTGGGGGAAAACAAAATCAGTAAGAGAAGGCCTGGCTGTCTCCAACCAACCTGGCTTCTAGTTAAACGCAGAAGTCCTCTGCTTATACTCACTGGCGTGCTCGAAGCCAGTCCTCATGCGTCTGTAGAGCCGACACCTCCACTCCCAAGCTCTCAGCTGTTTTTCCTTCTCTGTGCTGTCCAGACTCGGTCCTTCGTTCTCCACCTGGGCAGACAGTTCACTCACCCTCTGCTGGGCTTCCTGTACCAGTGTGGTGAGGTGCAGTGCTCGGCTCTCCAGGCTGACAACTGAGGGGAAACACACAGCTGACTCCTTTCTCTTTCTGGGGGAACACTGCTTTGTGGGCGGGGGACTTAAGAGTTGATTCTGGGGTTTAAAAAATGCCCGGAGTAAGTGGGATCTACGTTCCTTATTAACTGACTTATCCAACAAGGTCTAAGTGTTGACGCTGACAACTAGATTAAATGGTAAATCCAGCAATTTAAGATACGTTCATTGCCTTGGGGGCCTCTTGTCATATGCACCTCGAATAGCTGCCTAGCACAGTGCATTAGAATTCCACCATCAAGTGCGCATGAGGACCACTTCTAACCCAGATTGCACACAGTTGTTTCCATGATCTTTGCAAAGACAAACACTTAGGGCCAAAAGCTCTGTAGGGCTAGGAAGGTCGTAGGAAAAGGCATCCAAGAGGCAAGGTGCATTCTGTTGAAGTTGTTTGGTGTTTTTTTGGGGGGGTGGTAAGAATCTGACTTGAATGTTCTGCTCTTAACCACATTCTGCCCAGCTCAGACATTTTTATATGTATGTCTTAGTGGCATAATTGTGTTGTAATTAACCAATTTATTTATTGCTGACAAAGTGTTCACTCCCACTGCCACAGTAGTGCTAATGAGTTCTCATGACTGGGTATGATCAGACTATGACCTCCTAACAATTCCAGCTCTGATCCATGACCTCAGGGAAGGAACGGTCTCTGGAGATGCCCATGCTCAACAGCAAGTTCTACTACTCTTCTTGCTGAGAGAGATTATACAGTTTGATATTTCTGTTTTACTCCATATATGATATCTCCATGAAATTCACATCATACTGTTCACCTGACCTGCCCTTGTGTGAGTGAACGTTCATGACAGTGACAGAACATTTCACATTCGTATGTCAGGTTGGGAAGCTGCTTCTGGGGGTTTCCTCATGGCTCCCATATGTTTGAGAGCTGCCTTGGTGGTCCCTTGGTCACTTGGGAGGACATAGTTAGTGGTAGGAGGTGACACCCTCAGCATGGGTGTGTGGAAGGGAACCACGGAAAGAATGGAACAGACCAGAATCAAGCTCCGCTGCTGTCACCAATGTGTTTGACACTCTGTGTGACCAAAACAATATTTCCCCCTGGTGGGTGGGAAAGAAATCCAAACATTTCATTCTTCTAATTAAGGGAGGAAAATATTATGAAGATAACTCAAGTGAAAATTTGTTAGGTGTATTTTGAAATGGAAATTAGGTGGTTATATATTCATATTCTCTGTGTTCATAGGCATGTTTGCATTGATTACAGGAAATGAATACTAATTTATTATTGCCCCTGTTCACCATCAGTCTCAATTTATTTACAGATGATGTCAATGAAAAATTAGTCAAGTTTTTTTTTTTCTCCCTTTCTTTCTTTTCTTTTTCAAGTTGCTGTTTAGAACACTCAGGACTGTGTTTTGCTGCAGATTTCTCATGGTTAATGAATGTTGCTGTAGCAGTCAATCATGTACTCTGAATACCGTCACACTTTTTTTAAAGCCTCAGTCATGAGCCATGACAGAAAAATAAACAAATAAATATAAAGCTAAAAAACTCTTTCACTGAGCAGCTACACAACGCAGAATCCCCTGGGAAGGCTAAAGGAGGCCAGAATAAATGATAATATAAGTGCTGTGGACATAGGGAAGCAATGATGGCGTATGAACGTGGAGGCTCTGGAGAAAAAAAATACACATACACACACGCGGGCACATACTCCAGTGGAAAAATTGGCAATATTAGTAGCCTCAAGGTGCAATTTCCTGGAGCAGTGAGATTGACAAGTCAGTACTAAATGCTGTTAATTTAACTAACTTCAGATTAATGGTAGAGTCTGCTATGACTGAAGGCCTCAAACACAGTCTCATTATAGCCTTGCTGGGAAGGTCCTAAATATAGGCATTGACAGTTGAAAACAAATTCGTATACATTTGTGTATTTTTAGACATAGGTTAGGCGTCAGGGTTTGTGTCACAGTTCTCAGGTTGATTAATTGACCCAGTAACTGCACCCTCTACCCACGGCCCCCCTCCTTCTTCCACTCCAAATTATAGAGAAAATGGGGGAATTGTCCTTGCTAAGTCATTCAGTGAGCTTTTTATTGTAAGCCTAATGTTTGAATTGCATGCATGCGTCAACACTTGGGTGATAGACACATGATTTATAAAAATAAATTTTTCTAATACTATGAAATCCCCCCTATTAATTTTTATATCCACAACAGTTATTACTGGTGTGAATTCCAGGTGGCATTTCAGATGGACAGTTTCTCTCGAGCTACGCTTGGCTCCCCCTGAGATTTTTCCTGCTTTTCTTAGCACAACATGCTTTGTTTCCACACTTTCCCTTTCCTCCGAGGCCGTGGCCTTGACGTTGTCTGAGTTGTACTGGTGAAGGGATTCCATATCTTTAAGGGAAAGCATGTTGCCTCTTCAGAGGCTAAGGGGAAACCTATTCAATTTTATAGTCATGTGAATTTTCCAAGATCATTTAGATCCTTGTGCTTCTCAAACTGGGATACCTAAACACCAACATAATGTGGTGGTGGGGGGGGGTTGCAGCGGGCATCTCTGGAGCCACAGAATGAATATGTGCATTTCCTGGGGCATCAGATTTTGGTGAAAGCATATAATACAAAAATCAAAACAAACATTTCTGGAGGAGAATGGAAATTTTCCCCCAAAATTGAAAACTTAACAAAAAAAAGGAGAACTTCACAGAAATCTGTCCCCCACTTTTTTCTTAGGCTAAGTCCCCAGGTGTCCCTGAGAACACACTCACTTGCCTCTGTTGCTAGAGGTAATTCCATGGACGAGGAGAAGAGGCATTAACTGAGCCAGTGGTTTCCAACCATTTCACCCAGATAAACGTTTATTATTTTTTTCTATGGATTTTTAATAGCTTAATAAAACACTCTCTTTGGAAGATTTTCTTTATTGACTACCAAATCAGCTGATTTATAATCATTTTTCTCCCTATTATTAATGACCTATATAACTGCTAAGAGTCGCATCTGTTCAGTATGAGATAATCAACTTAGGAAAGTGGGTTAATATATTTTAAGCAGAAGCGATATGGTAATTCTATTAGATTGTGTAGTTTTATCTTGAGTGATGGTGGGAAGTTTGGGCTTTCTGACACCTTGCAAACTATTCTGAGAGCTCCCTTCCTATTTTTGCCACCCCAGAATGCGAACATTTTAACCCCCTTATTATTATTTTTTAGCTCGCCTATTATAAAGATGAAGAAACCAAGACCCAAGTAGGTGACATTATCTAAGATTTTCTTAAAAACCTCAAAGAAGCCAGGGAACTTCCTCTAAACCAAGTAGAATGCAAATTAACCTCATATTTACGTATTACAATTTTCTAATTGCTATTGATTTGGCATGAGGCTGGCAAGCTCATTTGGGTAGACACAGAAACTAGAAAGGCTATGTCTATCAGATAATTGGGTCTCCTGCACATCCACTTCTCTTTTTCTTGGATCCCTTCCTCTTTAACTTCCATATTCGGGGTATTTTCTCTTGAGTGCAGAATTCCCGATCTGTTTGCAAGGTTTGGTCTTTTCTCTCTTACTGCAGTTAGTTCCTTCTCCAGCCAAGCAACTATCCCTCTGAGCAGCCATAGCCAGCACAATAGAGGGTCTGTGAGTGTGTGGTGAGCTGTCGGCTGGGGCAAGACCACTCGGCTGCTCCCGAAATAGGCCCCACGCTATTGTGGTGTTTAATTATCAACAGCATTTCTACCACCCAGTGTCTGAGTGGGTGTTTGTTCTAAGACCTGCCCAGCTAATTAACTACGAGGTGGGGGTGGGGGTGGGGTGGGAACTTGGTGTTCAAAGAATACAATTACGGTTACTGTTTAAATCCTGAGATAAATAATGATCAGACTCAACATTTTTTCTTCATCATCAGACTCTAACCTATGGAGCGCCTACTACCTACTATTTCTTAATTTCATCTTGCCCTGCAATTGGTGAGTTTGGGCCTGGTTGATAATTGCTTAGGGACTGAAAATACAAGTAGGGTAAAATGTAAACTAACTTTAATTCTTAACTGAAAGTTTTAGGGAATAATTCATTTGATTTGCTTGGGAAAAAAAAAGAATACATTTGCCTATTACTAATGATATGGCATTTTGCAACTTAGCAACAACTTTTCTATCGTTACTAGCATTTTTGTTTGTTTGTTTTTAATTTATTGATGAGTAAAGGAAGCACAAGACACTCCTTTAGTCTCAATGTCTGAAGGAGCCTTAGAACCAGCCTTGGATGACTCTTCTTATAACACCTTTGGCCCTGTATGATTTCCTCCCGGAGGGGAACTTGCTGCTCACCAAAATGGCCCTGGCCATACTCACTTTCAGTTTTAATTTAAGAGTTTTGTTTAATTTTAAAAAGTTTCCTCATCCTGAGCTGAAATCTGCTTTCCTCTTATTTTCAAGCTAGAGGCTAAGTGGTAAGAGGGCTTTAAGTTATCAATCTAGATCAAGCGCTGCCCTTTACGAATGTGTGTTCCTCACCAGTTACGCTGCCATCTTGAACCCAAGCGTCTTATCTGAAAGGTGGCATAATAAGTTATCTCATAAGCTGCATTACGTTATTGATAATCCTTAAATAGATGGCTGTAAATTAGTGGAGTTTTGTCTTATCATTATTACACTCATTGGTCTACGTTATATTTTTTAGAGGCACACAAAAATAAATCAAATACTCGTTTTATCAAATACTCTGTGTTCTTTCATCAAAAAAAAAAAAATCTCTTGCCCCAGGTAAAAATTTTCTGTCCCAACTACCATTCAGAAATATATTATATATCAAGTGGTATCAATTTCAACCCTATCTGTTACTTCAGAGAAGAAAAGAAGGTCACTTAGGTAGAAACCTTGAATTGTAAGTCAAAGTCCTCTGGGCAACCAAGAATAGCAGTTAATAAAATTTATCTTTGCTGATCATAAGTGACAACCTTCTAACAACCTCACAACTGCCTTGTTTTCAGGTAGGAACATCAAAAGAAATACTATAGAGGAGTCCAAAAATTAAATGTTTAATTAAACAACTCTCATACCAGAAAAGCTCAAAACCTCTGTTTCAATTTCCCTGTCCTGCTGAGGTTCATGACTCAGAATTCACTCTGGTTTCCCTCGGGACTCAACCTGTTGTCTTATTTCAGGTTTTCCCAAGGATTTTGAGAATGTGGTTCCAAAAAGTTTTAGAGATTTGAAGATGAAATGTTTCATTTTAATTACTGTGGCATTTCTCCTCCTAGAGCTCATTACATCCTGGACATGGGGCTCTGGAATGTTCTTCCCTGCTACTTTCCAGAATGTGCATTCACAAAGTCCATATTATATAGTTTAAGTTATAATTGTGGTTCTTTTAGAAGCCAGAGCCAATGACACAGAGAGCGAGACTTCCATCCTAAATCTCCCAAACTCCAAAGGGCAAATGGGCATTTCTAAAACAAGCATGCAAGAGCCTTGAGGAAATTATTTAGAAAATCCAAAGCAGATCACCAAATGATGTCATGGCTTAAGTGTGAAAGAAGATAACCATATCTCCTACCAACACTTTCAGTGCTAATAGAAATATAATGTAACTCACATCATTTAAAATTTCTTAGCAGTGACATTATAAAAGGAAAAAAAGTACTGAAGGTTGCTGGAGGGAGATGGGTGGGGGGTGGGCTAAAAGGATGATGGGTATTAAGGAGGGTGCTTGTTGTGTTGAACACTGGGTGCTAATTGTAAGTGATGAATCACTAAATTCTACTCCTGAAACCAACATTACATTATATGTTAATTAACTAGAATTTAAATAAAAATTTGAAAAAAATGAAAAAGTTAAAAAAAAGAAGAAAGTGATATTAACTTTAATAGTCTATCTTAGTTAACTCTGTAGATCCAAAATATTATCATCTCAACATGTAATCAGTGTAAAACTATTGAGGTAGTGTATATATATATATATATAATATATAAAAATAAATATATGTAATACATATAATAAAATGTATTTTATTGTACTTAAGCCTTGAAAATTCAGGGTTATTTTACATTAGGAACACATTTTAATTTGGACTAGATGCATTTCAAATACTCAAGTGTTACATGTGGCTGGTGGCTCCTGCGTTGCACAATGCAGTTTTAGAACATAAAATTCCACAAACATTAAAGAGTGCTTGTACTCGGCAGTGTTTTCAAAACACAAACTATACAACATATAGGTAAAATATTTAAATTCTTTACCAGAAACTCTTGGCTCGTTTTATATTGTTTTTGATATTTATATTGACTGACAATTTTTTCTTCTTTGACCATTTACAACGTGCCAAGGAAGTAGTTTAAAGCTGCAATGACATTTAATCCTCAACAACTCAGATAGGTGGTGGGGCAGCCAGCCTCCAGGAGGGCCCCCAATGATCTCTGCCTTACAGCTGTCACACCCAGCTACACTGTATCAGGGTCGGTCTGTGTGATCAACAACATTTGGCAGGAAATAAGAATATGTCCTTCCTGAGATTAGGTCATAAAAGACACTGTTGCTTCTGCCTTGGTCTCTCTCGCTCTCAGATCATTTGCACTGAGGGAAGCTGACGGTCATGTCGGGGAACAACCCTCTGGAGAGCCCACACAGGAAGGAATCTAAGTCTTTTGCCAACAGTCACTCTGAGTAAGGTTGGAAGTGGGTCCCCGAGTTCAGTCAGAATTTATTCTGTGTTGTGTGAATATTTAAAAATTAAAAACAAGAGGATGAAAGGACAATTAACTCTTGGGGAGCAGGTAAGGAGACCTTAGGCTGTGGCTGCCTGATGTCTAAATAATTGTTTGAAACTATAAAGAAAGATCAATTCGCTCAGTATTTAGTAAAATCATTCCCTTCAAAATAAATAGTATATTCACACCCTTCAAAAGAAGTAGCCTTGGGATTCATTCAATTCAACACATGTTTATAAATGAGTGCCTGTGTGCTGGGGATACCGTAATGAATGAGACAAGCAGGTTCTGCCCTGTGGAGCTTACATTCTAATGCAGGAGAGATGGAAAATAAACAAATAAAGTGAAAAAATATATAGTGATAAGTACTATGTATGGAGACCATTAAAATAAAGTGATGTGATTAGAAAGTGACTTTGGACTAAGTGGCCAGAGAAAGCCTCACCTGAAGATGCGACATTAAGTGAAAATGTAAAGAAGGAGCTGGCCAGGGAATGACCACGACTGCAAGCACTCCAGCATCCCCCAAATGGGGAACAGCTAGGACAGAGGCCCTCTGGGATGAGAGTGAGTGCTGCGGGTACACGGGACGGGAGGGAGGCTGGGGCTGGTGTACCGTGCGTGGGCAGAATGAGCTGGGGCTTGAGGAGCAGGGCCGTAAGTCACGGCGAGGATTTGTACACCTATTTTAATGAAGCAAACAAAAATACCCAGGGACTCATTCTAGAGACCTGCCCAAAGCTTGTTCCTTACAAATTCTTAATGGTTGCAAATCTTTGTCCTTTGAGGGTGGATTTGATTTCAGGAAACCTCTCTAAATCATTTGAAGCCAAGTCTGGTGAACATGGAGGGTGATGACGCTGGGCAATGCTGTTTTGGAACAAAAATCAGGTGTGACTCTAAGCAACGAGTCAGATTTTCTCATAAACTGGCTCTGAGGACAAATCCAAAAGTGTTTAGAGCAATGGCAGCTCTGTTGGAGCAAGTGTGGGGTCTCCCATGAGGACCGTGTTAAAGGATAACATTTGTTTGGACTGTAGACTTTCTGGGGTGTTTGTTTATATAAAGCCAGGCTCATTAGTTTATAGTCACACCTCTTAGACGTGCCCTGAACTGGTGCCGGCACCAACACGATCCCTCGACTACTGCAGAAACTAGGGGTGCATCCTGACGAGTCTGCCAAAATTCTGGTGTCTGGTGTCTGCACCACACTCGCATGACAGCTACTCGGCAATCGCGTTTTATGAAGGAACTGCACACAACTAAGTCTGGGCGCCATCCCCTAGTTCCAGAGGCAATATCCGAGAGAAAGTGAGCGAGTTCACAGAGAGACGCAGAGAGGGTCTGCAGAGAAGGGAGAACATGGCTGTAGGGAAAGGCAGAGAGATTAAAGAAGAGGAGCAGTCCACCATTTTCACTGGCCCACGTTATTCAACAGTGTAAAACTGAAAACAGGCTCCATCTACAACCAAATTCTACAACAATGCCTGGAAAATAACAACACGACAATAGCAAAAGGAACTCCCAGATATAAATGACTGAAAGAGTGACCACAGTTGCACATGGTAGCTATCCCAGAAGAACTCATTTCTTTATGATTACGGTTTACAGACCCTAGATGATGCCAAATAAATAGCCTCAGAAAGGCAAAGAGCTCACTGATGATTCAGCCCATTCCTCCCGGAGACCACTGAACTGGGATTGGAGAGTGGGGCAGGACAGGAGTTAGTCAGAATAAAGGAAGGACTGGGAACTTTAACTAACAGAGATAAGTCTTTCTCTGATAGCATTGGTTCCATTGAGTAGTAGTCATGGCAACTGGGATACTGCAGGGCTGGAACCATCAGAGGCAGAGCCTCTAGGTGTCCCTACATTAGCTGGCCCAGCTTCAGTCCTTTCGGAGTCTCTGAGGGCTTCCTGAGCTCAGCACACAAGTCTAAGTGGAAGTACTTGGGATTCTACTTTCATAATGGCTGATACTATCTCTTACAAGGAATGAGTATACTTCGCTGCTTGCCTCAAGGTGGGAAGAACAGAAAAAAGTCACTGAATAAAGACAGTAGAAGGGTCTAATGATCAGGTGGGGTTCTGCATGTTTTTAACCTCGGGGTGGTGTGCAAGTTCTGGTGGTCACTTCTAGGACTTCCCCTGTAAGGACAGAGTACCTGGTTGAGTTTCAAGCTGTGTTTGTAAGGAACACCTCAATATAGCATTGTGATTCAGGGGCTGAAGACTGAAAGACACACCTGACCAATGGTTTAGAGTTAAGTCCCTAAATCCATCTGTGTCTTTGTGATTCCTCCAACGAATCCGGGTGGATCACAGAGGACTTGCTTCTGAGTTGTGCTGGGATTCTTGGCTGGCAGAGTGGAAAGAGTTTGGGGCTGGTTTTCAGAAGGGGACACTCAGGGGAAAAGAAGACAGAAAAGTCACCCTGTTAGAAACTCTGCTTGCTGCTTTGAAAAATACTTGACTGGTATTAGAAGAGGAAGCGATCGAGAGTCAGGGAAGGAAAGAGTGAGGTGTGACTGAGCATGCTAATGCTTTTACACAAATACCAAAGCATTTAATATAGCGGATCTGGGTTCAAGTCAGAGTTCCACCACTTCCTGGCTTTGTATCATTGGGTGAATTATCTGACTTTTCTTGTTCCAGTTTTCTCATTGATCAGAATGAGGAAACGGACTCCCATCTCCCAGGCCAGTTGTGAGGACCAAATGAGCTGACGCAAGCAAAAGTATTTTCACAATGTGTAAAAAGCTCTACGAACTTAAGGCCTCACTGTTATTTTTCTCCTCTTATATCCTGCAATGTCTGCAACTTCTGGGGAACAACGTGCAGCAGGTGTTTGCTTATCTTGTCCTGGCCGGCGGACCGTGGTTTTTCTCCTGGGTCGGCTCACACTCGTGCACAGAAGCACTTCTCTTCCTTTTGTACTTGATAAATAACGTGAATTAAAACTCCCTGAAAACGGATTGTGCTTTTCTAGCGTGCCTCTCTCCAACAGGTGTAGCCCCTTAGTGTACAGAACAGAACAAAGAAACACACTATAGGGTTTTAGCAGATGACACAAAGGGGAAGATGCAAGGGCCCAGCGGCCACGGCCCTCCATACTGATTACTGATTATTTGGAAAGGCAGTAAGTTCGCATAGAGGGATCCCAGGCACGGGTGTCCCACATACCTGGGTTTGAGCCCTTGACATCCCTACTCACTTGCCAGATGTGTGACCTTTGGTTATTCACTTAACCTCTCAGAATCTGTGCTACTGTGAAAACCAGAGATAATGCTTTACAGCTACTCAATATTCCTTTGCCACCTTTACACATGTGGGAGTCTATACAGGGTACAATCTCTTTGAATTCTTGGGTGGCCAAGGTGACTCAGGTGTCATATTTCCTAGAAGCTAAAACCTGGGTTTATCTCTCACCTTCCTTTACAGCTTTGTCATGATGATTGTGGTTATCATGCCAGAGGGAATGAGAAAAACCAGGGACCTTTTGAATGAATTTACTTCTGGTTTAACTGCATATTTAGGACGAGGGTTCTTTTATGGAGATTTAATTATGCACAAGGGGACTTGGGGAGATGAGGAGTCTCGCTGGTTTCACGGAAAATGCAGAATTCTTTGTAACGTCTCAGGTAAGTGGGACTAATGTTTCATCCAGCCCAGTGCAGGCAACATCTGGATGAATGGTTTCCTTGTTCCTACAGAATGGGGCTCAGTCTGCATTCTCTGTGTTCAGACCCTCTGATTCTCTCTCCACTGCTCTCTTGCTGGATCTTCAGGACAGATATTATTGCAACGTAAGTTGGAAGGTAGCTAAGAAGATTTTCCGGTTTCTTCCATCTCTCTTTGTCCACCCCTCCAAGCCTCCCATTCCACGAGAAAGAAGCGGCACTTTGACGATGGAGCTCTGACTGAAAAGCCCCAATCCTACTGAACCCAAATCCTCACTCTGGTTGACATGGATGTGGTGAGTTCAGCATTTTTAAAATAAAGAGTTTTCTGATACAAGGATCTGCCTCTGTACCTAGTCTTTGGGTGGTGGGGGTTTATGAAATTTAGGAGCAGAGATGTGGCCTCTAATTATATATTTGCTTGCTTCTCTTTCAGCCTTCTGGGTCTCACCACTTGGAAGTAAGTGAATCAGTATTAGTGAAAGTAACAGTTTGATGAGTTTACTTTTTTCTTTTAGGAAACATAAAAACTATGGCTCAGAGCCATTGTGGTCACTGGGTCAGAGAGTTTGCACCAAGGGGAATGCGAGTGCCTACCTCAGAATGTTGCCGTGAGGCTGAAAGGAGTGAATGCAGGTAAAGTGCTCAGAATAGTGCCTGGTGCTGGCTGAGGGCTTTGTGACTTTGCCCCGTCCACTCCAGGGCTGGCTCTGCCACTGGCCCCCGAGCAGCTCCGTTTGGCAAAGTACTATGAGCTCGACTTCAGAATACATCCAGAAAGAAGACAGTCCCAAAAGACCTCACATTATATGATTCCACTTACATGAAATGTCCTGAATGGGCAAATCTATAGGAAGAGGAAGTAGATTAGTGTTTGCCTAGGGCTGGGAAGAGTGGGGAGGTGGCTGGGAAGTGACTGGGGAAGAGTGATGGAAATGACCTAAAACTGACTGCGGTCATAGCTGCATGTGGTGCATATACCAGAGCCACTGACCTGTACACGTGAAGTGGATGGACTACGTGCATGGGAATTATCTCTCAATGAAACTGTCCAAAGATACATCCAGAATTCCACCCCTGCTCACCATCAGTGTCACTCCCATGCCAGTCCAAGCCACTGCGTCTGTCTCCTGGCCTCCTAATTGGCCTTCCCCATTCCGCAGTCGCCCCACCCGTCTATTCCCCACGGAGCACGGTAGCGGTCTTTTAAAACGTAAAGCAGAATATGTCATTCATCTGCTTCAGCTGTCCTGCGGTCTCCCCAGCCCATTTAAAATCAACGTGAGCATCTTGCCATAGCCTGCAAGAGCCAGAATGATCTTCCTCGGCGATCACTCTACCCCTGGTTGATGTGCTGTGGCCACACTGGCCTTGTTCTTCGAACATGGCAATCTCATTCCTGCCTGACTCGACGCCTTTCTATTTGCTGCTCACTCTGCCTAGAATTTGACCTCGTATCTCCTCATGGCTCATTTCCTGATATCACGTAGGACCAGGCTCAGAGGTTGTTACATCAGAGAAGTTTTTCTTGCCCAACCCTATTTAGAATAGACCCACTCCATCAATCCCTAGCCATTCACTTACTTTATTTTCTTCATAGCATTCATCACTATTTGAGGTTATAATTTGATTGCACTATTTATTCACTTGTTGGAAGTCTCCTTCACTACTGTCTAAATTCTATGATAATAGGGACTTTATCTTGCTCACCATGTCATCCCTGGTACCTAAAACACTACCCTGTCCTCAGTGTTTGTTGAGTGAATGAGTGACTAAATGCGGCCAGCATATAGCCTGTGGACACGGGTCACCAGCACATGCATACTTGAACTTTTTCTATGTACACTTTCTAGTCTATAGACTCACTTGGTATGTTTCACATATTTTAAAACTTGGGTTAAAGTCTTAGGAAGAAGTTCTTTCCGAGTTCCTTTTCAATTCCACTCAGTGTATTCTGTTTAGAATGTAACTTGATGCCTAGGCTGGTTAAACACTATCACTATTTGCGTGCAAGTCCAAGAAAACACGTAAAGAAATTCGGAGCCTGTCTTCACCAACTGTTCCTGCTCTAAATGTTAGCAATGGCTATTTGGGTGGCAAGAAGCTGAGTCTAGACTTAATAGTACATGGCTTTATTCCCAGGCTTACTTACAGTGTGGACTTTCTCTGGCCCCTGTCCTCAGAAGAATCCTGGCGATGGGCACATTGTTGGTCATGATGGCGATGTCCAGAGGCGTCAGCCCCTCGCTGTTAGGTGTGTTGAGATCTAGTTCCTCCGGTGTGTACTGATACAGGAGGATCTGCACAGCATCTATGTCCTGTTGTTCGACTGCTTCGAACATGGCTTCATTGCCCTGGAAGTTCTGGAGGGCAAGAACACAAGCAGGTGAGCACGCTTTCGTCCGCCAGCTTGCCTTTGTGGCTTAGCTCTTCTGATGTCAGTGACTGTATCCCCACTTATGACTGCAATTTATCCCAACACACATGACTTGTTAAACACAGCTGGACCCTCCCTCCATCTTTCTAATGGGCATTGAATGGATCTCTACATTTAGATGCACTGAGACCATCCAGTACAGCATGGCTGGTCTACAGGTAAGAGCAAACATCAGCTTTCCCCAAACTAGTCTTCTGCACAATACTGTGTGATAGGTCATTACGAGGTGTTCTATAAAGAATGTAGCATGCAGTCATATAAATTTGGTGCATACTGGATTAAGCCGCCTTACCGCATTATTTTACTGTAAGACCTCTCAGAGCCTTTAATAATTCTAACATGCAGTTATGCAGTTATGACTCTCCAATAGATGGGAAACACGTTTTTTTCATTGCATTTGTTTTAACTACCGCTGGAACACAGTTCTGGAAAATCTGGCATAGATAAATGCAGCACAGGTCGCTGAAATGACGACTGGCTTGGAACTGAGAGCACGCTTTGTCTCCAATTCATCCCCTTCCCTCCCCATCCCCATGTCCCTACTATCACTCAGACCCAGACCACTGTCATCCCTTGCCTGGATGATGGCAGTGACCTGCCCATTGCCCGTCCTAGGGTCCTCCAGCCCATGCTCCACACTGACATAAGAATAATCCCACTAAAGTTGATGATGTTACATACCCCTTCTTTTCTGCACCTCTCAAATAGCTCTCCCTGCCTGCAGGCCAGCTCCCCGGCTCCTAGGCTTCTCTGTACTAACCTCTGCACCTTCTCAGCCCAAAGCCCTAACCACTGAACACCTGGCATTTCTGAGCCCTCAAGGGAAGGGCTCAAGAGGTGGTGTCCAGCGAGGGTTTCAGTGGCTGGGTGGCCTACAGTGCTGAGTGGGCCAAAAATTGAATATTCATAGCATGCAAATCACCTACAGAACAATAATAGCTAAGAACAATAGGGTTACATTGAAAACTTCTATCAGATTCACAGTAAACAAAGGAGAAAAGCTCTGGAATTCTCTCGAATATGTATTTCTGCAGCTCATGGGAGAAAAGCAACACATACACTATTTACACATCTATCTGGTATCTTCTCCAGGAGTTGTTTGCTCTTTAAAAATGTTGAAATACCATTGGTCCTGACATAGCACAGGGCTCGCCTGATTAAACCGTGCAAGGTCTTCAGTGACCAAATATTTAGTTTGGCAGGGTTTATTTTTAGTATCACCAAAAATCAATTATCTCCATCGAAGGCTGCAGGTCGGCTTAACTGAACACATGACACATGATTGAAATTTGAGGGAAATATAGCACTATTATGCAAATACATGTTTTGACAACAGGGTCCCAAGGGATAGAACTATTTTTGGTATGCAGCTCTCTTTGCTACAGGGTAGTCTGCTGAATGGAGAAGTGTTTTGTCTACAGTCTGCCAAATGGAAGAGCCTCTGCTGCTGAAGCCGTAACTCAGCCACAACTGAGCCCTCCCAGAAGATGAGCTTGAAACAAGACAACAAATGAGAAAACAGAGAGAACAAAGTTAGCATGCTGCCCTGTCCACAGTTGTGTATTTATATGTGATTCTTAGTATGCCTAATTTCTCATGCACCATATTTGCTCTCACTCTTGAGTCATTTCCTCCTCCATGCTTTTGTTGGCAAACCGTAACACGCTTCTCTCTGGAAAGGCTAGGGCTCACTTCTGTGTTAAGCTCAAACAAGTGATGCCACTACCCCCTCCAGAAATGCCCTTGCTGAGCATGGTAATATTATGCCCTCGGTTTTTACTGAGGGTCGGTATCAGAGACTACTCTATGACAGTGTCTACAAAATCACCAATACTGACCTTCCTTCTCCATCACACAATTCACTGTGGCATCTTATAAAGGCCAGAGGACTCAGCAACAGGAAACAATCACTTCTTCTGGTAGACTGGTATACTTTCAGTTATCAGCTAATGGGATGCTATAACCGACTGGACTTCCCTTTCTGCTTTGACTGACTAGGATCTCAGAGAGAAATGTCGTGGTTTTAGGTACTATATTTGCCTAAAATTTTACTATATCTATTTCTCTTTCTATCCCCATTATTTTCTAGTTTTTTTTTAACTCCTTCCTACTTCCCTTCTTTCCTTACTCACTGTCTCCCTCTTTCTCTACCACTTTATTTCTTGTTATATAATACAAACACATTTTTTGCCTAGGTTCTATTTTTGAATGCCTCTGGAAACGTATATGGGCCATACATTATAAATAAGTAAATGAAATGTTCACTGGAGCTCTCAGAAAGCTGATTTAATTCATGCTCCCTATTTGTCAAACTGCCATATTGTTGTTGTTTCTTTGACACGTTAGAGAAAGAAAAACTAAGAGAAAAGAAAGGGCAAGAAATTAAGAAAAAGAAAGGAAAACTCTCACACTCGCTCCAGTTTCAGCTCACAGCACAGACATGTGCAGGTCCTGCCTTCCCGGACTCTCAGCATTTCTAAAACTGCAAATGCAGGTTCGGAAGGGAACGTGGAGCATCTTAGAATCTCTTCAAACCCAAACACAACTGCATCAATCAAGCAGAGGCAAGAACAAAAACACAGTGTTATTACCACTGAGGTCTTTCTGAGGCTCAGCCGGTCTGTTCTTGTTCGAAAATAGGCCTCGTCAAATGAAGAGTGGCTCCCCTTCAGTTTCTCAGAGAGGTTTCTGTACAGGCGTTTGGCGGCATTGGGAGACGATGGGGCACTATGTTTCTTCGACTGAGAAAGATGAAGGTTCTGCATTTGTTGAGTCATTTTCACACGGCAGTTCCTAAGAGGAGGAAAATCTGATGTTGTATCATTTACACAAGATAATTATAAGTTGACAAAGGATTTTATCATCACAAGTAACCATCTGGAATCCTAATAAAATACGGTAGCTGGAAGGGATCTTAAAGAGCTCAAGCTTTTTCACGTTATAGACAAGAAAGCTGAAACCCGGGGAGGGAAGCAGCTTGTTTATGGCCACATAGCTAATTGGGGGCAAGAATGAAATGACAACATCCATTTACTACGTAAACATATACATTTACCTACAAACCTATAGATGACACAAGCCTCTACTCCAGTCTTTCAGTCTCCATCCCACTGGGAGGAAGTGTCTCAAATCTATAACCCAGGGGTTCTGTTTAGTTCCCCTTAGATGTATATAATTGGGTTCTACCTACCTACCTCTTTCTAGATGCTGCCCTCTGTTGGGTGTGGTTGTTCCCTGCAGATACCCCTTCCCTTGAGGTGTTAAACTGTGCCTCTTGTGTGAGATTTGGTAAGCTACCTCAGTGGTCAGAAGCTTGGAGGATTTGTACCCATAGTTCCCTCTCTGCTCACCCAGATACCCCAGACAGTCCTCCAGGGCACTCACTACTGGAATTCTCCAAATTGTACTTGACTGCTGTTCCACAAATCTCTAAACAGGTCCTCACCAATGTCATACTTGGAGTCAGTTTCTGGGAGATCAGCCATACCATTTCAAAAGGCATCCACCAATAAGTTGGGAATTGCTACTGAAATATTGATGCTACTGAGGCTGCCTGGCACACATCTGTGCATTGGATGAGCAAATGCATCAATGAAATAACTGGCTGAGGGAGTTATGTGCCAAGTGTCTCCACCCTGGGGGAGCCTCTGGTACACAGTGACCCAGGTCTCTCTGGAGCATGCTGTTGTCTTCTCACTACCTCTCCTCAAATCTCCAATGGAGCCCTCCATTTGTAATACTGCCATTGCTTTTTAGCTGTGGCCCTCAGACGTCATCTCCAGTTCTTAACTTTTCATAGTGTTATGGATCTCGTGATACAATATCATGTATAACCTCTTTTATCAACCCAACTCTTCACAGGAGAGTGAAGATATTCACTTCAAAGGTTCCCCAACTTCTAGAGGATACTTTCTGAATTCTTTAGCCTCAAATACAGATGCGTGCCTCTCCAGCTTCATCTCTTACTGTTCCCCTATGTTTTATGTTTCAGTCCTTCTGATCTCCTTAGGGCTTCCTAAACAGTTCAAACTCTTTCCTACCTCTGGGTGCTTGTTTGCACTGCTTTTGCCTGTACTGGAATTCCATCTGTGCTTTCATCACCTAGGAAACGACTGCTGATGCTTAAAGTCTATGCTCAAGTGATCTCTGACAGCCACAGGCAAATTTGTGTATTACTTTACTCACTCACTTACTATACGCCTCTTAAAGAAAATATTTTATTGTATTACAGCTGTTTGGCTTTCTGTCTCCTAGCTAGTCTGTATGCTTCTCAAAAACAAGGACTGCCAGGTATTAATTTTTATACCTAAAATATGCCTGCCTCAAAGTACAAGAAATATAATACCAATTAGGCTCTGAATTGCTTCTCTTCCAGCTACTGACTATGTGACCTTGGGTGAGTTACTTAACATATCTAAATCTTATTTTTCTCATTTATAAAATAGGGATAATACTAACATCACATTACAGTTATGAGTATTTGATGAGATAATGCATGTAAAAAGCTTAGAATATAGGAAAACTGATGGCAGTTATCATTTTTGTTACAAAAGATATTCAATACATACTTTAGAATAAATGAATGCTCATATTAGAGTCTATGACAAATAATACACTAAGGAACTACTCAGAAAGCTCATTTCCTCCTCATGCTTCTGAATTGGGTTCCACCTGGTGCCAACTAACCTTGACTTAATTTCACTTTAAGAAATGGAAAGCTAGGGGCGCCTGGGTGGCTCAGTGGGTTAAAGCCTCTGCCTTCGGCTCAGGTCATGATCCAGGGTCCTGAGATTGAGCCCTGTATCAGGCTCTCTGCTTAGCAGGGAGCCTGCTCCCCTCTCTCTCTCTGCCTGCCTCTCTGCCTACTTGTGATCTCTCTCCTCTCTGTCAAATAAACAAATAAAATCTTAAAAAAAAAAAAAACAAGAAATGGAAAGCTGTCCTCCTTACATTATTGAATGTCTTTAGACACCTTTCAAGTCTTGCTTGCAATCTCCTCCAACATAAAAAAGACTTCCTAGTACCTTCCAAGGTCATCAGACCTATTCAGTTGTAGTCACATGCATCAGGCCCCACCCAGTCTTAGCTAAATGGCCATATTTACATTTGGGAGGATCACTTGAAGCACTATCTGTAGTGTGTATGTACATATGGGTGTGTTTTCATCTTTAATAATCTTTTAATTTACACAAAAGCAGAAAGAGAGGGGGTAGGTGATTTGGCATCTTTCTCCTTCCACCTATAGATCCTTTAACTTTGATTCAATAGCAATTACAGCATTTCCTCTATATCTTGCTGTTCCCACAAAAATTCCAGATTGATACGCAAGCTGGTTCACATGGAGATTGCCTTAACCTCTTTCTTTCTGCCTTCTGTCTCTAGCCTTTTCCTTCAGCGTTAATGCCCCAGGTTCAAGCCATCTGTCTTGTCTACATCATTATCATTCCCAAAATAACTCTACATTCTTTTGTATCTCACACAGTGCCCAGGAGTCCAGTAAATAAATTCTTGTCGATTGATCAAATTCCAGTTACTTGCCCTTTAACTGATGACACCTACCCACATGGCCCCTTTTGTCTTTGCTCATCTCCCATCTGTTCCCTTCAGTCAAAATAGGTTGACTTTCTCTGTCTCTTTGACTTCCTTCTCATACTGCCCCAGCTGTCCCTTCCTTCCTGGCCATCTTTCAGCATGTTTCTATTCTTCTAGATTTCATCTGTCATTATATTTTCTTTTACCCCCTCTATATTTAAAATTTTGTCTGATGAAAGATATTGGGAAAGACACTTTGTATTATTCTCATAAACATGCACACCCCTCCCAACGAACTGTACTCTTAAATTTTTATCTTCATAGAAAAGGATAAGCCTTTGAGAAGTAGTATAGCTTTGGCTCTGGATTTTGGCAGACCCAAGCTTGGATCTTAATAATGTTATCTATAATCTATGTGACTCTAGGAAATTTATTTAAATTCTCAGAGTTCGTTTCATCATATATTAAGGAGAATTCTTACAGAGTTGTGAAGATTAAATGAATTAACAAATGAAAGCATGCATCTTGTTAATGCTAAGAGCTGCTCAATAGATAGTAGCAATCTTCTTCCCAAACTGGAGACACCAATGTACACGGTAGTAATTTAAATAGTTTTCTCATTTGTTTTAAACATTAAGATATGACTTTATGTACTTATATGTACACAAACTAAAAATGTACTAGTTTTATTTTGATAGAAAAATATAAGTTTAGATATTTTTATATGGATGTTTACAGTAACTTTTAGTAAAAAAAAAGTTGAACTTCAAACTATTAGGAGAAAGAGAAGAATAAAAATAAGCCTAAAGAAATATTAAAAAAGAAAAAAAACACAAAATAAGAAAACACAATAAATAGAAATGTAAAATGAAGTAGTAACAATAAGACTGAATATATCTGTGAATACAATATGCCCAAATGATTTAATTTCCTAATAAAAGACAGAATTTTCCAAATGAAATTTTTTTTTTTTTTAAAGTAGGCTCCATGCCCAGCATGGAGCCCAACATGGAGCCCAACATGGAGCTCACGACCCTGAGATCAAGACCTGAGCTGAAATCAAAAGTCAGACACTGAACCGACTGAGCCACCCAGTTACCCCTCTAACTGAGAGTATAAGTGGTGAACCTAAATAAACATTTCACAGAAAGAATAAAAATAATAGTATGAGAGTGGGAATGGCAAAGTAATGACCTCCAAAAATCCTCTCCTCCATAAAAGCAATAAGAACACCAGGAGGAATTGTCAAAATTAACTTTCTCAGAACTTGAGAAATTAACCAAAGGTTTGCAGGAATCCAAGAAGTGTTTATTTGAGAGAAGGGGCTGGTTTGGTAAGAACAGTGAGGTTGGCGGCATTTTTAACTTGCTCAGTTCCTATCCTCCCCAGCTCTGTGGTAGCGTTGAAGACTATCAATGTATATTGATGATTAAAAAAAAAAAAACCCAGTAGCCAGGCAGCCACTGGTGCAGAATGGTGACAGAGCTCCTTTAAAATGCCATTTTGAGGGAATCATCATTATTTGACCTGACTGGTGGTTCCCTGGAAGACCCCACTCACAAGGTTTTTCTTTATTTGATCTGCTTCAGAGTTCGCAAAGTGCACATAACCTTTTCCTCTAAGGAATCTTGTCAAAAACAAACAATGGCAATTGTTTAATCATCACAGCTGCCTGAGGTGGTAGATAAAAATTGGTGCAAACAACAGACCAACCAAAAAATTTAAAAGAAATGCTGGGGAATGAGATGTCCATAAAGGACTTTGAAAAGCTTTGACACACTGCCAAGGATCTAGCAGACCATATGTATGCCCAGGGATGGGAGCATTCTCATAAAATACCTGAAAATAAATTCTCATAATAATTCTCATAAAATATCTTATTTCTGTCTGATGTTGAGGCTGTGTGCAAGCAGGAAGTGAAGGGTAAGGCAGGGCTGTCAACTGCCTGGTGAGTATGTAAAGTGTGCCCCAACATGTGCACAGAGCCCTTCTGTAAAGACTGGAAGACTTACTGGTTTTAGGTATTTAAGGAAATTTTTGTTCAATCATTAGCTGATCACTAAACTAACCAAGCAGAGACTTCAGCAGCCACTGAAGTGACAAAGAAGTGACAAAGAATACAGACTTCACAGATTTAATTCTGAAAAACCACTAAACAAACCCTGAGGAGGTGGGATAATCTGATTTCTAGAGTTGCCACATTATATTATTTAAGATGCCTAGTTTTTAACAAGAAAAATATGAGCCATGCACAAAGCAAACAAAAATATGTCCCATTCACAGGAAATAAAGCAATCAATAAACATTGCCCTGAAGAAGCCCAAATGTTACTTATTAGACAAAAATTTTAAATATGATACCAACGGAAACCATCTCTAAAGAAATAAAGAACTGTGAGAATATCTCACCAAATAAGAGAATAGCAGTAAAGAGGTAGAATTTATAAAACAAATCCAGCATCAAATAAATATTATGAAGTTGAAACATAAATGAAATGAAAAATTCAGTAGAGGGGCTCAATATCAGATTTCAATAGGAAAAAGGAAGAATCAGCAAAGTTGAAGATAGATCAATTAAGATTATTCAGTTTTAGGAACAAAAAGAGAAAACACGGTAAAATGAACCGTCTCAGAGAAGTGTGGAACACCACCAAGTGTACCAACATACACATAATAGGAGTCTAAGAAGGAGAAAGAGGAGGGGGAGAGAGAATATTTGAAGAAATAATAGTTGCAAACTTCCCCAAATTGGTGAGAAGCGTTAACTTACACATCTAGGAAGTTCAGTGAACACCAAGTAGGATGCATTCAAAGAGATTCACACTTAGATACATCATAATTAAACCACCAAAAGCTAAAAACAAAGGGGAAATTCTGAAAACAAGGAATAACATTACATACAAGGAATTCTCAGGAAGATTTACAGCTGATTTTTCACCAGAAAACTATAGAGGCCAGAGGGAAGCGGGATGACCTATTCCAAATGCCAGAACAAAGACTGTCAAATTGAGTGTTAAATAATAATTTCCTTATACAGCAAAACAACCCTTCAAAAATGAAGGTGATAGTGGATAAACAGATGCTAACAGAATTTGACAGCAGACCTTTCCTACAAGAAATATTAAAGGGAGAGACAACTGGGCAGCTCAGTCTGTTAAATATCTAATTCTTGACCTCAGGATTGTGAGACTGAACCCCACGTTGGGCTCCTCAGTCATTGGAGAGTCTGCTTGAGATTCTCTTCCTCCCTCTTCCTCTGCACCCCACCCCTAAAAATAAATAAATAAAACTAAAAAAAAGAGAGAGAGAAATATTTTTTTAAAGATTATTTATTTATTTATTTGACAGAGAGAGAGAGATCACAAATAGGCAGAGGCAGGCAGAGGGAGAGGGGGAAACAGGCTCACCGCCGAGCAGAGAGCCCGATGCGGGGCTCGATCCCAGGACCCTGAGATCATGACCCGAGCCGAAGGCAGAAGCCCAGCCCACCGAGCCACCCAGGTGCCCCGAGAGAGAGAGAAATATTAAAGGGAATCCTTCAGGCTGAAATGAAAGGATACTAGACAGTGACTCAAATCCACACAAGGAAAGAAAGAGCACTGGTAAGGAAACTATGGAGGTAAACATAAAAGATAATATAAATATAAGACAATATAACTCTATCTTTTGTTTATAACTCTTCTATTCTCCCTCTGATTTAAGACAATAAAATGAAAATGAAATTAAGAAAACAATTCTGTTCATTATAGCATGACATTAAAAAGAATAAAATACTAAGGAATAAATTTAACAAAAGAAGTACAAAATGTATGAACCTTTTCTCAGTTACCGTTTTCATGTGCCATATGATTCCTGTTGGGAATTTTAGTAACATATTGCATCATTCCTAGAGCACCCAGAAAACTGTCTTGAAAACAATAGCAACAGTACTCTCTGCATTTCTGTATTAAATTTAACTGGGGAAGAAAAAGAGACTCAAATGTTGAATGAAATACCGGATGGGTAAAATAGATACAGAATCCTAGGAGGAGAACTGGCAGGGAAATTGTTTTTATTGTATTAAGTCTGGGGTTATCACTCTGCAGAGGGCATTCCTTATTAGCCACTTCAACTGAAACAGGTTGAGATCTATAGTTATATTTTGTTCCATTCTTCAACTTCAAGATAATCATGGTGTTTTAAGCATAGTATTAAAAGTGGGGACTTTGGTGTCCCTGGGTGGCTCATTTGGTGGGGCAAGTAACTCTGGTTTCTGCTCAGGTCATGATCTCAGGGTTGAGATGGAGCCCCACATCAGGCTTCGCACTCAGCAGGGAGTCTGCTTGAGATTCTCTCTCCCTCCCCCTCTGTCCTTCCCACTTGTGTTCTCTCTCTCCCAAATAAATAAATAAAACTTAAAAAAAAAAAAAAAGGTAGGGACTTTGATATCAAGCTGATCTAACTTTGGGTTTGGCTCTTCCTCCTATTAACTGCATGACATTGGGCAAGTTATTTACTGTCCTTAACCTTCGATTTCCTTACCATTACCAGTATTCCTATCTCAATTATAAAAGTCATGTCTAAAAAGAATATTCAAGTTTTAAATGAGATAATACATATGAATTATTTAGCAAAGTGCCTGAAAGAAACAGATGTTCAAAAAATACTCATTTCAGGCCCACTGTTTTCAGGCAACTATTGCTTGCTGCTTTCTGACACTACAGATTAGGTTTCCTTTTCTAGAATGTCATACAAATGGAATAATCACTATGTACTCTTTTTTTTTAATCTGTCTTCTTTAATTCAGCTTAATTATCTTGAGATTCATCCACATTGTTCTATCAGTAGTTCTTCACTTATTGCTGAGTAGTATTCTGCTGGATGGGTATACCACTATTAATCATTTTTTAGGCATTATGTAAATAAGAAAAACTCTTGGAGTTTCTCTAAGGAAATAAATATATCTTTTCTTTTCTTCTTTCAGAAGAAGCTTTCGGGGACCTGAGCTCTAAAGAGAAGGGCAAACAGATCTGCTGACTGAAGGTGGGCTAGTCTCTGCAATATAGCTACAGGGCCAGAATTTAGGAGACAGGAAAAGATCCTATAAGGGAAAGCTAGTCTCTAGTTTTATACTTTCCTTTACCATCGAATATTTTCTTTTCTCCCACAATATTTAATAAAGGTCATGTTAAATGTTACAGCCTGCCAGACATTTAAGAAAAAAAAAATAATACCAATTCTACACAAAACTCTTTCAAAAATTTGGTTTCATTTTTAGACTAGCATTGCCCTGATACCAAAACCAGAAAACAGGCATTACAAGAAAGCTACTGCTCAATGTCTATCATGAACACAGAAGCAAAAAAGCTCAACAAGATGTCAGCAAATAAAATCCAGAAATATACATAAAGGATAATACATCACAATCAAGTTGGGTTTATTCCAGGAAAGCAGGGTTATGTATAACATTCAACTGCTCATCAATGTAATTCACGTCATTAACAAAATAAAAAGAGGGACGCCTGGGTGGCTCAGTTGGTTGAGCAGCTGCCTTTGGCTCAGGTCATGATCCCAGCGTCTTGGGATTGAGTCCCGCATCGGGCTCCTTGCTCCGCAGGGAGCCTGCTCCTCTCTCTGCCTCTGCCTGCCTCTCTGACTGCTTGTGTTCTCTCTCTGTTGAATGAATAAATAAAATCTTTAAAAAAATAAATAAATAAAAAGAAATCATATGGTCATCTTAATGGATGTAGAAAAAGAGGGACTTGACATTATTCCACATCTGTTAACAAAAAAAAAAAAAAAAAAAAAAAGCTTTCAGGAATATAAGGGAACTTCCTCAACCTGATAAAGAGAATCTATAAAAATCTAAAGACAACATTATACTTCACTATTAAAGACCAAGTCCAAAAAAAAATTAAATAAATAAAGACCAAGTCCTTCCTCCTAGGATTATAAACAAGGCATGGATGTCCTTTCCTATCTATTCTATTATACTGGGCATTCTAGCTAAAGTAGCAAGGCAAGAAAAATAAGTCATAAACACTGGAACGAAAGAAAGTCTTCATTTGCAGATGACATGAGCATTTTGTAGAATAGTCTAATAAATCTACAAAAATCTACTTAGCAATAAACAAAATGAAAGCAAAACTTATATATTTGAAACTACATGACATTAATGAGTAAAATTAAAGAAAACCTAAATAAACAGAGGTGTACACTTTCTTCACGGATCAGATCAGAAGAATTAATATTGCTAAGATGTTAATTCTTCCAAGCTGAGCTCTAGATTCAATCCAGTTCCAATCTAGCAGGGTTTGTGTGTGAGTGTGTGTGTGTGTGTGTGTGTGTGTTTAGGAAATCAAAAAGCTGATTCTGAAATTTTTATAAAAATGGAAAGGATCTAAAATAGACAAAAAAACTTTGAAAAAAAAAAAAGTTGGAAGGTTTATACTGATTTCAAGACCTGCTATAAAGTTATGGTAATCAAGATCTGTGGTATTGGTGTAAGGATAGCTCTCCAGATAAAGACTGTGGCATAAAGACAAGCATATACATTAAATGAAACCAAACAGAGAGCCTAGAAATAGCATGCACACATATGATGGACTGACTTTTGACAAAGATGTCAAGGTAATTCAATAGGGAAGAAGAAATTTTGCAACAACTAGTGCTGGGACAATGAGATATCTGTATGCAAAAACAAAACCTTGACTATTTCATATCATATATAAAAAATTAACTTGAAATGAAATAGAGACCTAACTGCAAAAGCTCACTCTGTAAAACTTCCAGAAAAAAAACATAGAAGAAAATATTTTTGAACTTGAATAAGACAATGATTTCTTAGAAGAAGCACAGAGAGCACAAACCATAAAACAAACTGATGAATTACACTTTATGAAAATTAAAAACTTCTGTTCTTTAATACAGCATAATCCCAGCTACACTTGTAATACACCCAGAGCCAAACTTTAAGGAAAGAGTGATAGTAGCCTGGAGAATCCAGACCAAAAATGTCAAGAATAATCTGTAGAGAGTGGAGCCTCCCCAGATTTACTTTAAAACCACCTGTTTCCTGGGTTCTGGCTGCTTGCTCTAGGAGATAGCCGTGGCTGCCACCGTTTTCCCGTCTCCAAACACCAGACGTGTCAAGTGAAGGGCGGGTTCTGGCATGGCCCCCACCATGCTTGCTGTGACAGTAGCTGCAGCAGCTCTGACCCAGCCAGACCCGTGGAGGGAGCCTCCAGCTTTACGCAGAGGAGGGACTGGGTCACACTATCTGGAAATGTGAAAACTGGACCAAGGCAGGAGACGGAAAGTAGCCCTCAGATAATTTCTTCTCCGTTCTTCCCGTATGGACTGTTTTGAGGGCTTCTTAGAGGCAACCACACACAAACAAACCACCAGATGTGTTTTCTCGTGAAGTCTTGGCTAGTTCAGTTACAAACCACCTCTATTTGTGTTCCCTTCTTCCTCTACTCATTTCTCTTTTTCCTTGATGGCGTGACCCTTGATGTCCTGAGGTTGTGTCTCCCAATACCCAACAGAACATTCACTACTGGCTTTGCCCCAGGTTTTGCTTTCAAGGCTAAGACAAAATATAATAATAGACCTATGAGAAAGTTGGGACTAACATTATATCATCATTTGCAAACACGGAAACTGAGGCCCAGAGAGGTCAGGTAGCTTATCTAAGATCCTATAGCCAATAAATGGAGGAGGCAGGATTGATTCTGACTCCAAAGTCCACGCTCTTAGCAATTCTGCTATCATTCTGCCTGAGGGTGCTCGGTCTGGCTGCCTGCCAGCTTCTTCCCAGACCTTGATTCTAAGGAGAAAATCTTGTCCTTGTTACGAGTTCTGGCACGTCCAGAATCCCTTTTTCAGAGGAGCTTGTGGGACTTTCTCATCATATCTGTATTGTGGAAAAGATCTGAGCCAATTTGGGTGAGGAGAAGTTGTAAGACAAAGCACATTAGAAACAGGAACTCTAGCCATTCTTGACAGCTGGGTAGACAGATACATTCAGCGAAGGGAACATTTCTGACTGGGACAAGATTGCTCTTCAGGCTGTGACGTGAACTAGGGACCTGCACACTTCAACCTGCCTGTCACTAGACAGAAAAGAAAGTGTGACTCTTCTCCTATTCCCCCCCCCCCCCGCCCGACTGTTACTATGACAGGTATGTCTCCGATTGCTAGAGTGGCCGGTACTGTTACGCTGATAATATGTAACAGGGTGGAAGCAGCCTTCCAAGTTCCTGTGCGTTATAAAAAATATATTCAGTTGTTCAGTGATAAGTTTTGAAAAGTCAGGGGTGACTTCACAGTAGGAAGAAGACTGACTTTTGAAGTTTAAAAGGATGTTTATGAGGAAGAAGGTGAAAAAACAATTTTGATTCTGTAATTCGATAAACCCTTTGGGTGATCGATTTGGTAGCCTATGTATCCTGGGACTTCACGGGTGAGTAAGACACCCTCAGAGAGTGACAACTGTCTTGGTTTGCCTGGGACTGAGTGGGTTCCTAGGATGCAGGACTTTCAGTGCTAAAACGGAGAAAATCCCAGGCAAATTGAAACAAGCTGATTACCCTCCCTATACCCCAATGAGCTCACAGGCTAAGGAGGAAGACAGTTGTGCAAGTGTATGTATGTATGAAATAGTGTGATATGCAAAATTATCAATAATGATAATGGGTTTTACTTCTATAGCACTTTCTGAGTCAGGCACTATTCGGAATAATGCCTTTATGTGCATCAGCTCTCTGACACCCATAATAGCCTTGTGAAATAAGAACTACTATCATCCCAACTTTATGTAGTAAGGAAGGGAGGGACTACTAAGGGGGCAGATCTGGGATTCAAATGCAGGTAATATGGATTTGAGAGCTGATCTGAGAGCTTAGCCTCCCAACACTGCTCTTAAATGTTTAAGGCAAGAAGTAGCATAGAGGGATGAGTGACAGGAGATGTCATGGGAGAAGAGGGTATGGGGGAACGAGTTAGAGATGGTGATGACCGAGCAATATTTTGAACAATGAATGAGGAATCAACCAGCAGGAAGGAAAGGAAAGGGCATTACAGGTATAAGAGCTCAGGTTAGGACATGTCATAGTGCTGCTGGCCAGTTGATGTCCACAGGGGCCCTGATGGAGTTCTTTTGGGCTCTGACACTTCCAAAGGATATTTCATCTGTCACACTAGGGAAAGAAGCCTGGAGAGAGAGCAGGGCCAGGCCATCAAGGGCTTTGCATACCATTATGAAGAACAATAGATTTCTACTTGTTCACAACAGGGAAGCACCAGAGAAAGGCTGAGATTTGCATTTTTAGAGAATCACTCTGGTAGTATTCAGAGAGTGGTTTGAAGGGGACCAGTGACAGAGACAACCAAATATAAGGCCCTTGAATAAGTCCCCATGAGAGCTGGTGACTTCAACTTCAGCATGTGACAATTAAAAAGAGGGAGGAAGTAAGATGGACCAAAGTTGGTTAGTGTCCGGATATAGGGACATAAGGAGTTAGGTAACCTGAGGATAGCTTTTGTTAGCTCTGCTTCGTTGACTAGATGCCAAATGGTTCCACCAGTAATTAAAAAAAGGGAGGGAATGCAGGACGAACAGATCTAAAAGGGGAGAGATGGTGAGTTCAGCTTTCTACATGTGACTCCCAATGGCCTAGAGGAAATCCATCTAATCCAAGCATCCCATAAAAAGAAGGAAATAGCTTGTCCTAAGGCTACTTAGTTTTCTAATCAAGAGTGAAATGATAAAGGGGCACCTGGGTGGCTCAGTGGGTTGAGCATTCGAATCTTGGTTTCGGCTCAGGTTGTGATCTCAGATTGGTAAAATCAAGCCCTATATCGGGTCTCTGCATTCAGTGGGAGTCTGCCTGAGATTCTCTCCTCCTCCCACAACCCTACCCTGCCCTTTGTCCCCACCCTCCAGCTAGCATGTGCACACTGTCTCTCAAATAGATAAATAAATCTTAAAAAAAAAAAGAGAGAGAGAGTGAAGTGATCATTAGAAGAGAAGTTCTTGGAGACAAGTATGAAATAAACAGAAAGCAGAAGAATTAATATAGCATAAAGGCAACACCCTTTGGGTTTCCCTTGAGGAAGAAAATACTTGATACATTCACTTATGATAAGCTATGAGTATCTTAATTTGTTATTCCTAAGAATGTTTGTTGTATAAAAACAGCAATATTTAATTGAATTCCTGATGAAAGAATTTTAGGTACCTTAATCCTAGAGATGGGACAATTCTTTTGGCCAATGAGTCTTCTAGAATTCCTCAAATAAATCATAGTACATTTACAGCTGCTAATTCCATGTGCATGGGTATGGGGGTAATTTGAACATAAATTCTATACAGGGGTTCTACTCATCCTTAAACTAACTCTTCCAAAATGTTCATTTAAAAAAATTTAAGATCTTCAGCATCTTGGCATCCTAAGTATATAAAGTCAGTTATTACTGATTAGTATTGATAAAAATTATTTACATGACCTATTTATTTGAAGTTGTTTTTTTAAATGCCATTTTTCAGTTCTATTCTCCCTTTCTAATCCCCTGAGGGTGATGATGCTTCCTTCAGAGTGCCCTATATCCCTTCGATGGGGAAGGTCTATATATCTCCTTATCCCCACATAAACCTTCATCCATAGGTTTCTGATGCACGGTCTCTGGATTGATGTGTGTGAACCATGATCTTGATTACCTATTGCATCTGTAATTGGAAAGCTTTAAGTAGTATCTGATGGATAAATTGAGCTTAGCATGTCTTCTGTGAAACAATCAGGAAGGGAAAAAAAAAAAAACTGGAAGAATGGAGACCCAGGGGTAGTAAGGGAATTTCCTAAAGACACAGAGTTTGGGAATGAGTAAAAGTGCCCTGCTATCCTGATATCTCTAACCATTAGGCAAGTCCATCTCCTTCTGGTTAGAATGCCATCATTTGTGAAATAGCCAAATTACATGGGAGAATGACCCTGCTCTTATTGAGTGGCCTCGGATCCTTTCTACTCTGCAATCTTTGCCCATCTCTCAGATTTCCTAACTTTGGATTTTATTTAGAGAGGCATGCTGTTTACTATTCTACCATCATCCATCTTTGTCAGCATCCAAGGCCACAACTTCATCTTAAAGGCCAATGATACACTGCAGATAGAGTGCATCAAAGATAGTAAACTCTGTATAACATTTATATGGATTCTGAACCAACCAGAAATGGATTGGTGCTGCCCCAAAGCCCTGTAGTAGCCAGGCAAAGAAAACACTAAGACGACATGATAGTGGCAGTGGTGGTGGGAAAGCAATAGCTTTCTCCATTCACCTTTCCCCTCTGCAGAGGTTAGCTTGCATCTAATTTAGGACATGAAGAAATCAAGTGAGTACAGGGATTCTGTGTCCCAGCAGAGAAGCAAAATCAGACTTAATTATCAGTGGTACTCCCAGTGGCCTTGGCAGAGCCAAAGATCAGCATGTGTAACAAGACCCTTACAATATCCCACTTTGAACCTAGTATGCCCTACCAACCATGTATCTTCATAGAATAAAAAAAAGGATGTAGGGCATATAGGTACAAAAGTCATGGTGGATCAAGCAAGGGTTGGCATGCGTGTCCACTGTGTGCCTTTAGCAGGTATCCTCAACATCACAGTCGTGATGCTATTCACGGGCATGCTCACCCAGGATGGACAGAATGCTAGTAGCCCACTCTGCATGTCCAGCTGGATTAAAGACAAGATGCCTAGGTTTATATTGAGGATTATCAGCACGATGGGATCCATCTTCACCTAATCCAACAGGTAATTTGTAGGTATTCAGGAACCTGATTGGGAAATGATCTGATACAACAAAAGAATATTCTATTTTTCATAGCTCTTGATAATCAGTTTGGCAAGCACATAATGTCCTCAAGCTTGCTGCAAATAAAATGCCAAATTATCAGAAATGGGGCTTCCCCACCCCCATTCTCGCCTCTCCACATGGACGTGTATGTGCTTGCGTGCATTCTTCATGGACTGCCTGCAGCTAACTTTGGAAGATGCAGATTTTTTATATCGTTTAAACCGTAGCGACACACATACATTTAAAAAATTATCAGTGAATTAGAAAGCCCCACATTCATATGAAGAAAGACAACAATAAATTTTACTTACCAGTTTAGGTTGTTCAAGGCAGCAGAGGAACAAGTTGTTGATAATTGTCCAGTGCTTTCATTCAATAAATCACATTGGCTTTGCTTTCTCCTGTGGCTCAGCCTCTGCGCAAAGCAAGCGAACCTCCTTCCTATTCTGTGTAAAGAATAAAATGCGAACAGGATCAGTACAGGCAAGAGCTGAAGTCCATGATCACTAAGCTACTCTTGCTGCAAAATAAAAGAGCAAAGGATGCACCGGGAGGAAAAGGGAGAGGGAAACAGCTTGGTTCGGAATCTAGGTGTTTTCTCAGGACTGTAGCCCTGAGAAGGCTTGATTTCTCAATGCCTTGTGCGTGTAGTAAAAGGATACCATGACTTCAGTGTGTCTTTAGCCTATTGTATTTGTGAGGTGCATTAGAAACGGCACGCAGGGACAACAAGCTTCATGGCAAACAAGCCTGAATCGGAACTGGCTGTCACTCAAGGATGAGCAGAGGGGCAGCAAGGCAGCAGTTCGCTTTGCACTCTATCAACTAACTGCAGGCAAAGAAATAGCGTCTGGCATCCAAGAGCCCATCCAGCAATCTGTGACTGCAAATGATCAGCAGCTCTCCTGGGACCAGACGCCCCCTGACTCCCACAGCTCCCTGGGACGAGCAGCACACAGGTGGCCACCGCATCCCCTCACCTAAGGCACCTGTGCAATTCTTTACAAGCTCCCCCCAAGAGCTAAGAAAGCTCCCAATCCAGTCGGGGCTGCTCAAGCCTTGCTAGAGTTTTCGTCCAAGCAGGTTCTGAGGAAGCAGTCTGCACATCTCGGACTTGGGACATGAAAAGGCTCAGTCTTAGGAGGAAAATTTCAGTGCTCACTTCATGCTGGCTACATATGAGTGCACCTGGCTGCCTTCATGACGTTATGCCTTACATGACTAATGAAACACACAGAACGAATTTCCTAGAAAGCCACTTACTTAGGCATTTTTCATGTTTCTCTCCGAAATAAAATGGCAAATGACCTTCACAGGCTGCTTTTATGTTAGGGAGACATTGCTGACTGAAACAGATATTAACCCCCCCCACACACACTGCACACAGATACACACACACAGACGTCCCTAGCAACGGCATTAAGAATCTTTCTGAAGATCTCTTCAGATTCTCTCTCTGCCAAATGAAAGCTTAGCTGCTATGATGACTTCAGAAATAGTTTTGGAGCCTTCTACTAGGCACCAACTCTGGTATGTTATTTATACCAAGAGCCAAATCAACTCCCAAATTTTGAATGCAACTCCATAGCAAATCAGGAGAAAGTCTTGGTTATAAACAAGAGGGTGGAGTGTTAGTCTTCTGGCCTGGTAATTAATTAGAATCCTGGGAATGGCATCTTGTGTTCCTGAAAATCTTCCCCTATCTAGAGCCAGCATGTCACTCTGGCAGCGTACTCGTCCTAGACAAGTGTGTGCTCTGGAGTTGGGATCCGAGGCGAGGCTCTGTGACTCATAAAATCTCTCATAGAGGGGCACAGCTTAGCTTTTCATTCTTGTACGAAAGGCAAAATCTCTCTTTGGAATATTTTTTTTCCCTTTCCCTCTCCTTAGACTTATTTGTCCATGGAAGCATTGCTATGAATAATCTAATTTGGCAATATTCATGCCCTTGAGGTTCAGAAGGCTATTTTTTCATCAAGGATTAAGAAAGAGTCAGGCTACCCTTTTGCAGCTTAAGCCGAAACGATTGCCAGGTAAAACTTTACCCTTATCTCTAAACAAACTTTGATTTTAATGCAGATTTACTTAAATTATGTCTGCTGGGGAAAGCCAGGTGACTGAGTCATTCTACTAAGGTTAGGGGCTGCCTCCATGGGGTCATGATTCGATCCGCTGTGCAAACCTAAGGGGATGAAGCCTTAATAACAGTGCCATCGCTTCCAGGAACAAATGCCCAAGACTGAGTCATGTCATGCCTCTCCTGTCCGTTGCATTCATTCATCCATTCATTCCTCAATCCGCTCTTAACAAACAGTACTTATTAAGTACTCAGTCCATGTGTCACATTGTGCTAAATATTTTAATGTTTCCAAAAAGCTTATCAATGAGAATTAGCAACATTCCCTATAATTTGGCTCTGCCTACCTCTGTAGCCTAACTTCTTGTCCATTTCCTACTCGCCCTCCATGCTGCAGCCTTTTTAAATATCTTTCAGATCCTTGGACATGCTATATCGTCTCTCAACTCCAGAATCCTGCATATGATATTCTTCTGCCCCAACGCTTGGTCTCTTTTGTCTGGATAACTCATGTACAGCGCTAGAGTCTTGGCTTAAACATCACCTCTTCATGATACTTTTCTGGTCCTTGGGCTGTTAGGCTCCCCACTCTGCAGTCCTAGAGCACCTTCTACTCCCCCTTCATGACATCCATCACATTTTTTCCACTTACTTGCTTTACATCAGCCATCCCTATCTCGCTCTAAGAGTTTAAGTGAGAAGTCTTCTACTCACTGCTCTATTTCCAGTCTAGCAGAATTCCTGGCACATAGAAGGCATTCAATAAATATTTAGTGAGTGTTTTGTTGAAGTGCTTAGCGTGTATTTGTTGAATGAATGAATAAACCATTTCAAAGAATAATAGGGGTCTGAGAATTGAAAGGAACCCTAAAGTTCACTTAGTACCATCTACTTTTTCTTGCCAACTGGCCATCCAGTGTAGTCTCGCCTCCTCTGATTATTCCTTCTTGATTAATCTCAGCCCAGAGTGATCGCACATTTATTTTGTCTCCTGTCCCCCAGCACTTTCACAGCATGTTCTTGCTTTTTGTTCTCTTGCTGTTTCCTAGGCGTTGTCTCCTCTCTATAGACTAGTATTCTCCATAATGCTGAGCGTAAGCCTGCAATTATTTGATGCTTGATTCATTCAATAGCAAACATTTGAACAGGGAGTTAAATGATCAGTCTTGGGCGCCTGGGTGGCTCAGTCAGTTAAGTGTCTGCCTTCGGCTCAGGTCATGATCCCAGGGTTCTGGGATCAAGCCCCATGCCGGGCTCCCTGCTCGGCAAAGAGCCTGCTTCCTCCTCTCCCTCTGTTGTTCCCTCTGCTTGTGCTCTCATTCTTCTCTCCCTCTCTCAAATAAATAAGATCTTTAAAAGACATGCTCAGAGTCTTGCTTTAGGAATATTACTCTGGTATTGGGGGAAGAATGGATTACATTGGCCAGACCTAGACAGGAATCTAATAATGACCACAGCACAGAGACAGAATTTAAAAACAGCTTCATGCTTTCTCTCCCGCCCCCTCCCCCAGCACCCCACCCTCCATATCATAATACCCGTGTTCTCATCTGGAACACTGCGAATGTTTGCTCCATACTCAGCACTTCCCCTCCACCCAATTCCACCCCCATAGTTAGCTCACTTGCTTAGGTTATTTGTGAACATGTCTCACTGATTCAAGCTCCTTTGAAGACAGGGATTACATTTTAGTTAATCTGTATCTTCCTTAATCTGTATCTTCCTTCTCTAGCCCTTACTGCCTGGCTTGGTGTCTCCAGATAGTTAAGTGCTCAGTCAGTATTAAGAAAAACACCTTATTTATGCAAAGCGCTGGATAAAGCACTATGGTGAGGAGGGGAACAAAGATGAGGAGGTATCTTTTCAAAGATAAAAGGGCACTCTTTAGTGAGAGAGAATCACTACTTCCTTCCTGGATGCTTAGGGAAGATTCACAGAGAAGTTTGCGTTTGCACTGAAGAGGCAGAACGAAGACCTCTAGAGGTTGAACAGAAGAGAAGGAAATGGAGTTGATGCGCAGAACTCCTAGAACGTTTAGGGAATGACAAATAACCCGGCGGGGCTGAAGTACATGTGGGGGGAAGATATAATGGAATTTGGGTTGCATAGAAATAGGCCGGGGTGAGACCAGGATATGCGTGGATTCAATGTTAGAGTTTTTTCCTAGAGGTGACAGGGATTTGGGCAGGAGAACGGCAGCGCCGAGGAATGAGATCCCTCTGGTCTGGCCACTGAGGCCCATGAACTGAAGCGGGGAGTGCCAGGAAGCAGGAAGATGTGGAGGGCCAGAGCCTGTGGAACCGGAAAGCAGGAGCTGACCATGGGGCACCGGTCCTCCCGGAGGAGGACGGGTCAGCGGTGCAGCTGAGAGTGAGGGAAGATGAGAGAGGGAGTAAGCAAAAAGCTGAAGATGGCTTTGAACGTTTTAACCTGTGTGACAGCAGGTGATGGCGACATCTGTGGATGTCGGTGCACAAACACAGGGATAATGCAGGCATTCACGGCAAGGTCTGCGCATCCTGTAAAGGTAGAGGCAAGAGCAGGAGGCTGACTCCTTGCAGCCATGTGGAAAGTGCCTGGACTGCTCTGAAGAAGCCATTCAACAGTCGCTAAAGAAGTCGGTTCAGGCTGTGGTGGACCAGCTACCCCCGGCAACATGCAGGGCCATTTGCGAGGGAACTGACTCAGAGTCTCCCCAGGAAGAGGGCTTCCCGAAGCCGGCCTTCCCATCTCAGAGTTGTGGAGCTTAGTGGAAGGAAGTCCAGCTGGGGATGAGGAGTTTGAGTCCTGGAGCTGCTTCTCACTGGCCGAGTGACCTTGGGCAAGTAATTTTCTATCCGCCACGTCTCAGCTTTCCCACTTGGTAAGTGAGGGAGTAGGGCTAGTTACTTCAAAGGCCCCTCTTAGTGTACTTTCTTCTGATTTGTGAAGTGCCACGTTGAGAATTTCAGGATACTTGTGAAACGAGGCCAAAGCCCACCAACATCAGAGGCTAGCAATGTCCACTCTCTCCTGCAAAATCATGCCCATGTTTTGGGAATGTCCATATATCACCACAAAGGCATGTCTGCCCTGCGGTTAGTTCCATGTGGTTAGTTTGTAAGACATAAATTTAAATTGATCACTTTTTGATGACCTTTTTCTAACAATTTTTCACTCTTTTTTTTCAGCAAAGATTTTTTTTTAGGGGTGCCTTTTCATTGGAGTCTCAAAATTAAATTATGGGAAGAAAGCAGCAGTCCCTTACTGTGGTCAGCAAAGAGTCTGGCCAGCCTACTTCCGCTCCCTAATCTCCTGACCTTCCTCAGGGTGCGGCCACTCGGTAACGGCTCTGATTCTTTTTTCAAAAATAAAATGTGCTACTTATCAAAAGCTGCTAAAAAGGAGACAAAAAAAATAGGAAAAGAAAACTAACACCCCAGGGTGTATCTGAACATGCTTATTATGTGCGAAGTTGTTAGTAATGAATGTAAAACTCTTCCTCCTCCTCCTCCCTCTCAATTACTAAGCCCCAAAGAAAAAAGGAAACAGGGGTGGGGGAGGGCAGTGGCTATTCAGTCCAAAGCAGACCTTTTCAAAAGGTGCAGACTGTTCATAGGCATGCTATTTCTTGATTATTTTGTTTTAAGCACCAGCTGACCTTTCAGACTAAAAGTAAAGGTCCCAAAATATCCTGAGAAACTCTTTTGCACCTTCCCCCTCCCCCCCCCCCCCCACTGCCCGCCGCACTGCCTAAGTCTTGGAGACTAGACTCATGACATTCAGAAAGACTCTTCAAAAAAGAGATGGGCCATGTGACTTCTGCTGTGATTTGATGACAGAGTGTTTATCTGAACTAATCATGTGAGATTTTCCAGTGCTGCATTTTTGAGAAATGGGATTCTCTTAAGGAGGTTACAAACACTTCACTGAAAGCTTTCCAAGAACGGCTTCATGCCGCCTCTCAGCAGCCTCTCGCCGAGCTGTAGCACCGATGTGATAATCAGGGTCCGAGCTTCTGAAAAGTCTTCTTGTTCTGGCTGCCACCCTCCTTTCAGTCATCATAAGAATTCTCAAACTATGAATCCCCTATTGTCTGTGTGAGCCCAGGATCCCCCACACCATGCCGAGGAAGGAATGTGAACCTCCTAGGTCTGGTCCTAAGCCTCAACCCTGTCCAGCAGGTCACAAAGCCCCATTTATACTCAGCTCCAAAGTTTTATCATAATTCTTTATCTGCTCAGCCCCATATATCCTCTCGGGCAGTCAGGAGACGTTTGGTAATGAAGCCCATTTATCCTCATTTTCTCAATTGGCACACTTAAAGTTCTAATATTTATGTTCACACTGTCCTAATTTTGAATGTCGAAGATACTATACAAGACAAGTAGCATTGCCAAAGGATAATTGAACCTTACAGAAGAGTTCACCAGAGTCTGAGGTGCGATGTGCTTTGTCATATTACCAATCACTGCATCACCAATAGTTAATTTTAATAGTGTGGTCGAAATATAGGGACGGATGTTGCCATTTACCTGACACCTCCCACGTGGCGTGCAGCACTGGCACTGCGTTCTCCCACTCTGCTACGAGGACTATCTACTTTTTATTGGTGAGGAAACTAAGGCTCAAAGAGACTAATAATCTGGTTTCTGTGCATTTAAGGGCTGAGCTGAGACTCAAACCCAGATCTCTGACTGCAAAACTCAAAGCATTTGTACCTCTCTTCTTCTTTTTTTTAAGATTTTATTTATTTATTTGATAGAGAGAGAGATCACAAGTAGGCAGAGAGGCAGGCAGAGAGAAAGCGGGAAGCAGGCTCCCCGCTGAACAAAGAGCCCAATGCGGGGCTGGATCCCAGGACCCTGAGATCATGACCTGAGCTGAAGGCAGAGGCTTTAACCCACTGAGCCACCCAGGCGCCCCTGTACTGCTCTTCTTTGCCTCTTCCCAGAAATACAGTTTGTGACTCATTTTAAATTAGTATAACACAGCTATTTCTCATCACAAATACGTAAAGAATTTTGAACTTAGGGCTGTTAAAAGGTCTTGGCAAACTGAATATGGAGATCTGTTCTGGTGAGTATCAGCACCCTCTCAGGTCAGAGTAGGAATTTGTGGCATATGGTTCACCTATCAATAGGTGGCAGTATTCACCTAAATCTCTCCAAGAGGAATTAGCACAGGTCACTTCTCCTTACAACCATCCCCAAGGCCATCTATGTTCTTCGATGCACTGAATTTTATCATAAAGAATAGCATTTATAATAACTGAGCTGCTAACTGGATCTTCACCTTGCCTTTGGAGAGCGAGATCTGGACCACAGTGGGTTGTTTGGGAGGGCGTGGTGCCTTCACAGAGACCTCGGGACCCCCCTTCCATTCATGACATTCGTTTGGCCATTTCTTTGTGGGAGGTCTTTTGTTTGCGACAGAAAGCCAAAGATAATTTGTGTCTTCACCTACTTTAAGAATGTTATGCAGAATTTTTGAATAATTTAAAAATGAAATTAATGCCATAGGATCTGGTAATTCAGACGTTTGTAATTCAGAGGAAGTTTGCTCAGATCAGTTTGATAAAGCAACTGGCAGACCCTCATGGTTTGAAGGTGGTTTCAAAACCCATGTACATGTACACACACCCGGCAAACCATACGAATCTTCACCAGGATGCATGAAAACTGGGTCTGTAAAGTAAGTAAGTGCTCAATACACAAGTCAAAGTAGTCAAGTTGGTGAATCAGAGTGTCGAAGCAAAAATGACCACTGGATTTCAGACAGACTCTTCTCTTCCCCCATTCCTATGTAGCCTCTTCTTCCTTTTCTTTTTTCTGTAAAGAAAATCTTCATATCAAAAGTATCTTTAGTTAAAAGTATTAGTACAGAATCTGTCTCTATTTTCCAGTTGCTTGTAGTAAGAGTCTGCCTGGTACGATTTAGTTTTACAGAGTCAAGAAAACAGGTGTGGTGGTCGACAAAAGGATAAGCTGAGAGATTCTTAGGACTATTTTTATGTTGAATTCCCCATATTCATTGGGATACCTGGAACTGATTGTCATAAACGACGACCAAGAAGCACAGAGAAATTAGATAGGATGAGGAGTCCTGACTCTCAGAAATTAAGAAGGCGACTCAAGTAAAAGTCTCAGGAGACCACATTCTCTCAAAAGAATTCAGATTGGCAGGTGGATGAAGGTGGAAGGCTTCAGAGATGGCATCTTAACTTTCTCTTTTATGTTCCCAAGTGGAATGAGTGTCTTTCTCTCCTCTCACCGTAGCATTTGTAATTAATGTTAGCGTGCTCTGCACAGTCTACCTTTTCTAGAATAACTTGGGGCCCCACTTCCCTTACTGGACTGAGATCTCCAGGAGAGCAGGATTCAGGCCTCCTTAACTTTAGATTTTGCTTCTCAGCTCAAGGACCGGGGCCTTGTATATATGGTAGATGATGTTCAACCCATATAGGTTTAGTTGAACTGAAGTAGAGAATTCAGATAAACACATTTTATACTTCCCTTCCTAGGTTTAAAAAAAAATCGCAGCTCAAGTGTTGGATACCACGCATGGGTCACATTTCTTGTTTGTCATCTGGTTCCTCCATTTTAAGATGCACTGATGAGTGACTGTATGCATATCAGGCCAAAGCCCACCCCACGCCCCAGAACCATTAATTTTATATCCTTGGCAAAGCCACCTTATTTTGTAGGCTGCCCTGGCCACATGAAGGTTAAATGCAGAGGTAGGCAAAAAAGCTGTTACAAGGGACGTTAAGTGACCCGCATCTAGTAGATCACTCCAATCACTAATGTTTCCTGCTTTTGTGGTTTAGAGACCCAACCTGCACTGAAAAGCCCAAGACTACAATGCTGTTTCCTAATGGTAGCTATCATTGTTTCCCATATTAGGGCATAGCTAAGCACAAGGGGAGACATTCATCTTCAAAGGCTTACAAAATTACATTCAACCCATTAGGCATATCAGGAGCTATTGCCATGCTCGGGAAATGAATTACCCAGCTGAATATCACAGGCATAATGAAGTTGTCAGCAGCAACAGTGCAGTCGTAGATTGTCTGATTACATGTTGACTGTGCTGGCCATTCGGGGACACACCAGGAAGGAAACAGTTGTCATACTGTCCACCACATTCTCAGCCCTGTCCCCAGCCGTGGTAATAAATCTGATATCCCTAGAAGCACATGGAAAACAACAATAACAGTAACAAACCACAAAGAGCATCCTCTTATTCCTGGCATGGCTGGAGTCTCTCCCTTCCTGTGGTTCCAATCTGTCATCTTCTTTAAAAAAATGACCATGACAAGGAGCATAAGTTTAGATTCTGGCCCTCCAAACAAACATCTCACAATGGGCTTCCTTAGCCTTTGTTAACCTCAAAATAAATAGCAGTCCAGCTTTAACTACGTGGGTGGGATTTACACCTCTCCCGTGAGTCAAAGATGGAGGTAGGCTGAGTTGTTCCTTTCTGCAAAAAGGTCTGCCTGAGCAGGTTGACAGGTAGTGTACCTCTTGACATCAACTGGAATCTTCTCAAAGAGTTTCCTGACTTTAAAAAAACAAAAACCCCAAACCCAAAAAACCCACAGGAAAACAAAAAAAAGCCAAACAACTTGAAGCTTTCTCCTCTCATAATTGAGCAGGTTAAACTAGATGGCTTTGAAGCAATGCCCAACTCTACCATGCTCTGATACCAAGAGGCTACGAAAGAGTTTAGCATATAAAAGAGTATCTGCCACAAAGACAAAATGCTTTATTTCTACCCAGTGACTCTTGGTTTGTACTGGAAATAGGTTCTGATACCTCAGAACCAACAGACATGAACTTTCTTTCCCTAGAGTGCAATGAAATCTGCTTTAAGCACATTTTATTAGGAATATTTGCTTTAAAAATGAAAAAGAATGTAGGTGTATCTCACTCATTAATAGAACCCTGTATCTAAAAATGGGCAGACAACATGAACAGATACTTCTCCAAAGACGACATACATATGGCTAAGAGACATATGAAAAAGTGTTCATCATCATCAGCCATCAGAGAGATTCAAATCAAAACCACATTGAGATACCACCTTACACCAGTTAGAATAGCCAAAATCAACAAGACAGGAAACAACAAGTGTTGGAGAGGATGTGGAGAAAGGGGAACCCTCTTACACTGTTGTGGGAATGTAAGTTGGTGCAGTTACTTTGGAAAACAGTATGGAGATTCCTCAAGAAATTAAAAATAGAGCTTCCCTATGACCCTGCAATTGCACTACTGGGTATTTATCCCAAAGAAGCAGATGCAGTACCAAGAAGGGCCACATGTACCCCAATGTTCATAGCAGCAATGGCCACAATCGCCGCACTATGGAAAGAGCCAAGATGCCCTTCAACGGATGAATGGATAAGGAAGACGTGGTACATCTATACAATGGAATATTATGCCTCCATCAGAAAGGATGAATATCCAACTTTTGTATCAACATGGACAGGACTGGTACAGATTACGCGGAGTGAAATAAGTCAAGCAGAGATGGTCAATTATATGGTTTCGCTTATGTGTGAAGCATAAGGAAAAACATGGAGGACACTAGGAGAAGGAAAAGAAAAGTGAACTGGGGGAAATCGGAGGGGGAGATGAACATGAGAGACTGTGGACTCTGAGAAACTGAGGGTTTTGGAGGGGAGCGGGGTGGAGGCTTTGGTGAGCCTGGTGGTGGATATTAAGGAGGGCACGTATGGCATGGAGCACTGGGTGTGGTGCATAATCAATGAATCTTGGAGCACTGAAAAAATAAAATAAAATTAAAAAAGAACCCTGTATCTACTCAGATTTTCCTTGGATAATACCAGCAGGATATTTCTGTTGGAGGGGATGGTGCTCTTTACGCACTCCAACCATACTGCACAGGAGTGTTGGATCCTCTGATTACCGGAGATGGCCCCATGCAGTGGGTAGTGATTTGCATGAGTAATCTGGGTAGTTTTGGTGGTGAGGCTAGCCATAGAGCAAATTCTTTTCTCTCCACCCTCATTTGTTTTTGTCTCCTGAGCACCAACCACAACGAGTTTCCATAAATTCATCTGGGAATACTACTTTCTGCTTGGAGATTAAGTCCAGGTTTAAGTTGGATTCTAGACCGCTAAGACCAAAGTTCAGAGAGCATCCCCTGACCCTTGGTTAACTGATAGATAAATCTCAGGAGGTCTCCCCTCTTTTCCAGGTTTTCCTTCTCTGTTTACTCTGTAGTCCGAGAGTCCCTTAGCTGATCCCTGTGTGGCTGGCTTAGGATCCAGTCTCCTGCCCAGTGCTCACCTGCCCAGCCCCGCAAGAAACACCTCACCCGCTTGACAGACAGTTTATGTCTGTGAAATCATGATACCAAATCTTAGTAGAGAGGAGATTCTTTGTAATTAAACATAGTGAGAATTCAAAATGCTGAAATGCTCGTTATATTTGCACCTTCAAACATGGGGGATGAAGACCTACAGACGTGTGATAGGACCCAGCAGTTACAAAGGGAGTCTACACTATCTTTAAAACCTGCACTGCAAATGCCGCTTTACCCACTGGAATTACTCTCCGCTCAAAGGGAAAACTTCCCCTTTCTCCTGAAAATGCCAGATCAAGTTTGCCGTACAAATGTCAGAAGCAAAAAGACATTTAATGAACTGGAGAAGAAAGAAAAACAGAGGAAGAAATAAAAGGAAAGTTAAAGAGGTCGTAATAGTATTTTTTTAAAATACATTTTTAAAATATTTTATTTATTTATTTATCTGAGAGAGAGAGAGAGAGAGAGAAATAGAGAGAGTGAGAGAGAGCAGATCAGAGGGAGAAGCAGACTCCCCATGGAGCTGGGAGCCCGATGCAGGACTCGATCCCGGAACTCCAGGATCACGACCCGAGCCGAAGGCAGTTGCGCAACCAACTGAGCCACCCAGGCGCCCCTGTAATAGTATTTTTAAAGAAGGGTTTCAAGATGCATCTCGTTAACTTTTAGCCTCATCTCTCTTCTTCCTGCCTTCCCTCACAGATGCTGGCACAGCCCCTTTATTTCTGGCCTAGTTCTTCTGTTTTCAGACTTCTGTCCCAACTTTCCTTTCTTTACTCTGTCCCCGAATCTGAACCCCCATGACAGCAGGCCCATGAGGGGTTGAATGGGGTGCTCTGGCCATTTTGTAAGATTGCTCTGCAGAGCTGTTTCAAGGACTGCATGTGCCAAGTAGTCAAAGTAATTCATCTCTGGTATTGTCGGACCAACCGGATGCACCTCGCAGGAGAGCAAGGCACTGAATGGTATTAGAGGCTCAATGGCTTATTCACTTCATTCATTATTTGGGGGAAAAATCCAAGACTCTGCTCAGAGAGGATTAAAAGGACTGCAACAGGCGCCTTCCATCAGGGCTGCCAATCTCGCTAGGTCACCCTCCTTTTGGTGTGAAATGAGGTCACAAAATCTCACTTATTTCTTCATGCCTCCACATTTAAATTCAGTGTGTCAAACACAACCAGAGCTACTTATTCCTAAGTGATTTACCTGTAACATCAAGGAAAAGTAGGGATTTTCCAAGACAGTCCAACTGTCATGTCAAAATACATTTCCTTTTCAAATTAACACACACACCACACACACACACCCCACTACATATTCACCATCTTCTCTGGATATATAAGTGAGAAAATCAAGTACTTGGGAGCATTTACACTTCATCAGCCAAATATGAATTTTGTGCAATGTGGCATATGGATAGTAGAAATTGTGGCTATTTAAACTGATTAAATCAACACCACATAGGCTGTAAAGAATTATATGTAGACTAGTGAAACACACTTTCCCCAAACATGAAGAGTTTATTTTGAGCTTGGCAGCACTGAGGAGTTGAGGCAGAGTAGATTCCTGCCTGAGGTGGCATCAGGGGTCACACAAAGACCCCATGCTTACAATGAAATGATTTTGAGTTCTGCTTGAAAAAGAATCATTGCCACTTTCAATTACCTAAAATCACTCCCCTCTTCCTTTCTCACACCTATATCTTTTTCTGCCACACTTCTCTGTCCCACTTTCTTTTCTTCACTCTGTCCCAGAGCTTGAATCCCATTTTAGGATCCCTTTTTAGTGAATCCCTTTTCTCTGGGATCCACTGTAGGAAGAAGCCTAGGATATTGGCAATGAAATACCATTTAGGGTCAGGAGATGTGGATAAAAGGCTTAGGTCTGCTACTTGTTAGCAGGAAATCTTTGGCAGGTCACTTGACCTCTGAGTCTCAATTTTCTCATCTATACAATGGAATTAATAGTAGTCACCCTGCCGAAGGCCTGGATTGATACATGACAGTAGAAGATTTTAAAATGGCCCCGTAAGTACATGAAAAGGTGCTCAACCTGATTAGTCACCAGAGAATTGCAAAATAAAACCACAATGAGATACCAATGTACACTCCCTGGAATGGCTACCATCAAATGTTGGTGAGAATGTGGAACAACTGGAATGTACGGGAGTGTGAGATGGTATAATAACTTCAGGGGACGGTTTGGTACTCGTTTTTTTTGTTTTTTTTGTTTTTTTTTTTATAAAATTGAATATAATGTACCTTACGATTTGGCAGTTCTTCCTTGGGTTTCCTCAAAAGTGAGGAAAAGAAATATCCACAAAAAAGACTTGTAAGAATATTTATAGCAGCTTTGGTCAAAACAGCCAATCTGGAAAGAGTTCAGATGTCATCAATAGGTTAACAGATTAGCAAATTGTGGTGTAGTCAGTCTATGGAATATTACTGGATAATAATAAGGTATGAACTACAGAGCCACATAACAATGTGACTGAATGAATCTCAAAAACAACTGCCACCACCCCACCACCACATTAAATTGAGCAAAAGAAGCCAGACACAATAGAATACTTACTACATGATTGCGTTTCTATGAAGAAATTTGACAAACTGATCCCATCAGGGATAGAAAGCAAAACAGTGGTTGCCTAGTTCTGGGGTATGGGGATACCTGATTGGACAGTGGTAGAAGAAAACTACCAGGCATGTTGGAAGTGTTCTATATTTCATTGAGGTGTTCGTTAGGTGGGTGTATTCAATTATTGAAACATATCAGGCCAAACACTTAACATCTATTCACTTTATTGGATGTTAATTTAAAGAAAAAAATGTCTGCGCTAGCTCCCTTAAAGAAGATGAAGAAGATGTTGGAACACTGAATGAGAAACAAAGGCAAATGGAAAATGCCATGTAAATCTTCTTTGTTGCGTCTGACCAATAAAAGCAAACACAGACTAGGTTATGGGCAGGCATATGGAGATGTGCATCTGGAGGCCAAGTGCAGATACCAGAATGTGAACCCAGGCTACAGCCTGAGGACCAAGAGCCATCCTTTTCCCACTTCAAGACCAGAGTTCCTAGCCCCCGTGGTGCCTTTGTGAGAATAAGAAAAGCAAACCTCTTCCTTTCCCCTCACTATGGCACACTGCCTAGGCGGCAGAGACTGGCAGAATATTAGCAACTTTTTTACCCTTTGGGCCAGGAGCAACTTGCAAAGCTCTACATGAGGGCTCTCTTCAATCTGTACACATTGTTCCACCTGCCTGAAGCATTTGTCCCTGTTTTCACAGGGCTGGCTTTCTTTCATTCTTTAGATCTTGGTATAAATGCCATTTCCTCATGGAGGTAATATTCTACCCTCGTCCCCATGAATCAATATCTCAACACCTATTGTCCTAAAAGCACTAATAATCTGCAATTAGCATTTCTTCATGGGGTCTTCATCAGTCTCCTCCATCTAAGACTATCAGTTCCATAGGGCAGGGAGTCTGCCTCTTGGTCAATATAATACCCCAAGGTATAGTATAGTACCTAGCACAGAGAGGGTTTCTGCAAATGTTTGCTGAGTGACAGAATCAGCTGGAAGTCTCGGGAGGTATGAAGTTGAAAGTGAGCGACTCTCCCAGGGAGTGATCAGGTAGCAAAGGCTACACAACTGGACACCAGCAGGGGAACAAAGGTCTGGGGAGGACCATGCGAGGTCAGAGACCTGGAAGTTAGAGCAGCTGGGATTCGGAGCAAGATACCAAGATTGGATAACAATATCAGTGTGAAAAAAAAAATACAATACTTTGGTGTCAAAATCTAATATAATCTAATAAATAATAACATTTTAGTAATGTGATCTTGATTGGCCATAAAATTTTTCTAGCTTGCTTCTCTGGAAATTCATTGTTTTGGTTATCAGCATTTAAAATTTTAGTAACTTCATTTGTAGTTGATATAATTGAAAGCAAATCAATTACTTACTCTTGGCAAATGCAAGATCATAGATACTTTTTGATAATTTTTAATTTTGAGAGCATCTTTCTGTTGATGAAATTATTACTGGACCTGTTAAAAGTATTTTATAAGTAATAACAGTAATTAAATTTTTGATAACTTTGAAATATCCTTTTTAGTACAGCTACGGCTGAGGATTCTTGCAGAACAATTTTTCTGAAGATTAAACTCTTTATACAAGTTCATTTTGCATAAACCTAAATTCAATTTTGAATGTAAATGTATAGAGTGGTCTTTTAATATTTCCTCTGGCATTTCCTGTAACTTGTGTAGGCCATATAAGGAACTAAAAGTGGGGTTATCATTACAGATATTAAAAGGATAACAAGTAAATACAATGAATAATTCTAAAACATAAATCAGACACCTTAAATGAAGTAGACCCCTTTTTTAAACAAAAACAAAAACACAGACGACCACAACTCAGCCAATATGAAACAGATCATTTGAATAGTCTTTTAACTGTTAAGGAAATTAAATTCATAATTTTAAAACATCCAAAAAAGAACTCTCCAGGCCCAGATGGTTTCACTGGAGAAGTCTATCAAATGTTTAAAGAAGAATTAATATCAATTTTACATAATCTCTTACAGAACATAGAAGAATATATCCCAATTCATCTTATGAAACTAATATTACCCTGATAACAACACAACCAAAGACAGCACCAAAAAATAAAACCACATAGCATAATTTCTCATATATATTGGTGTAAAAATCATTAACCAAATATTATAGAATCCAACAATATATAAAAGAATTATATACCATGACCAAGTGACATTTATTCAAGGCATGCAAGGTTAGTTCAATATTTTTAAATCAATCAATATAATTCATATTAACAGACTGAAGGAAAAAAATTCACCTGATCATATCAATTTATACATAAAAGTATTAGAGAAAATTTGACACTCATTCATAATCATGATTCTCAGATATAAAGTAATACAGGAGGCCCTCAACCTGATAAAGAACATCTACCAAGAAATCTATATCTAACATCACAGTAAATGTTGAAAGACTGAATGCTTTCCCCCTAAGATCAGGGTTAAGTCATGGATGTCAACTCTCACCACTCTTATTATTCATCACAGTACTGGGAGTTCTTAAACAGTATGGCAGAACAAGGCAAGGAAGTAAAAGATACAAAAGGAAGAATTGAAGCTGTCCCTGTGTGCAGACAAAATGACTTTCTACACAGAAAATACCAAGGAAACTTCAAAAGACTTCTAGCACTAGTAAATGAATTCAATAAGAACGTAGGATACAAAATGAAGACACAAAACTTACCTGTATTTCTGTATACTAGCAATGAATATAGACACTGAACTAAAAATGCAATACTATTTATAGTTTGCTCCAAAGACAACATCTTAGGTGTAAGTCTAAAAAAACATGTGTAAGATTTATATGCTGACCATAAAACATTGATTTTAAAAAATCAGAGTTCTTAAGAAATGGAGAGACATCCTGCATCCATGGATAGTAAAAATCTCAGTTTTCCTCAAGTTGACAGTTGGTTTTAATACAATTCTTACTACCAAAATCCCAGCAAGATATTCTATAGGTGTGGAACAGATTTTTCTAAAATACAGGGGGGAGAAGAAGGAACTAGGGTACCTTCAGTAATTCTGAAAAAGAAAACTAAGCTGGGAGGAACCAGTCCACTCAATTTCAAGACTCATCATACAGCTGCAGTGATCAAGACTGTGTGGGACAATGGGACAGAATAGATATTTTAGAAATTAGCCCAGACAAATATGCCCAACTGGGTTCCTTTGACAAAGGTGCAAAAGTAACCTAACAGAGGAAAGATAGCAACACATTGTGCTGAAGCAATTAAACATCCATAGGCAGAAAGAAAGAACAAACCTAAGCCTCACCTGAAACAAACACAAATTCAAAATGGATCATGAACCTCAATGTAAAATGAAAAACTACAACACTTCTAGAAAACACACAGGAGAAAGTCTTCAGGATCTAGGACTAGGCAAAGAGGTCTTAGGCTTGATGCCAAAAGCACATTCCATAGAATGAAAAATTAATAAACTGGACTTCATCAAAAGGAACTTTTGCTTTGGAAAAGGATGAAAAGACAAGCTACAGAATGGGGAAAGACACTTGCAAACTGCATGTCTGACAAAGAACTGATATCTAGAATATATAAAGAATTCTCAAATGGGCAAGAGATAGAGACATTTTACCAAAGAGGATATACAGGTGGCAAATACACCATAAGCACATGAAATTATATTCACCATCATTAGCCATTAGGGGCATGTAGATTAAAACCACAAGAAGATGTCACTACAGGGCGCCTGGGTGGCTCAGCTGGTTGGGCCACTGCCTTTGGCTCCGTTCATGATACTGGAGTCCCAGGATCGAGTCCCATGTTGGGCTCCCAGCTCTGCGGGGAGTCTGCTTTTCCCTCTGACCTTCTCCCCTCTCATGCTCCCTCCCTCTCTCTCTCAAATAAATAAATAAAATCTTAAAAAAAAAAAGAAGATTTCACTGCAAACCTATCAAAAAGGCTAAAATAAGAAAACAGTGACAACACTGAATGCTGGTGAGGATGCAGAGAAAGTAGATCACTCATGTTGCCAGTAGGAATGTAAAATGGTAGTCACTCTGGAAAACTGGCAATTTATAAAAAAAACTAAACATGACACCAGCCTATGTTCCAGCAATTACACTATGAGGCATTTCTCTCAGAGAAATGAAGACAAGTTTTGGCCCAGGTACATGAATGTTTATAGCAGCTTCATTCATAATGGCCCCAAGCCGGGAACAAACTACATATCCTTCAATGGATAAGCGGTTAAACAAACATCCATAATATGGAATACTACTCAGCAGTAATAAGGAACAGACTGCAGATACACACAACAACCTGGATAAATTTCCAGAGAATTTTTTGCTGAGTAAAAAAGTTAATCTTAAATGCTTATATACCTTATGATTCCATTTAACTGCAAATACATCAAAATGGAGAAGAGATTAGTGGTTGTCAGGGGTTAAGGAGGGAGTGGGTGTGGTTGTCAAAGGACCAACAGGAAGAGTCTCTATGGTGACAGAAACATTCTGTTTCTGGACTGTATCAATCAATAACCTGGTGTTGATATTGTTGTCATAAGATGGAAGAGGTTATGGTGGGGAATGGGTAAAGGGCACATGGGATCGCCTTTTGTTATTTCTTACAACAGCATTTGAACATACAGTTATTTCAAAATTATAAATTTAATTAAGAAGATGATCAACTGCGAAAATAGCCTGCTTCATTCAGTAGCCTGATATTTAACCTCCTTTCAGAGTGCCTCCATTTGTGGCTCGGTGGCACAAGAGCAGACACGAGCATGGAAGCGTGGTTCTGGGAACCCTGCAGCTAGGTCTATCTGCACAGCGGGAATCCAGTCAGAGCAGCAGAGAGATTTTGTACAAACCAGTTCTCCAGTGGCCAGAGGGCGTGCTACCTGATTTACTGCTTACCCAAGATCTAGGGCAGGCCTATGCACAAAATTAAAAATCAGTCAGTAGCTCCTGAATGTAATATTGTAGAAAAAGACACTTTCAGAAATCTGCTATTTTGCCTGAATTGGACTGTGTTGGTTGTTCCCCAAATCTAATGGCATTGTTGGCTCTCAGATCCCCCAGGAATGAAATATAAGGGGAAGATAATGTTACTTGTCTGAAAATTTGGTATCCAACTTACTCAGAAATCAAAGGAACTAGAAGGTCAAAGGAAGCTAAAGGGAGTGGCCTTGTATAGCAGACAGAGCATGGGCTGTTAATTTCTTCACCCAACAAATCCATTCTTGAGACATTATCCTATGGCCCTCCATAGGATATGGAATCACATATGGGCAATGCACAAATGTGCAATCACATATAAGCAGTGCACATTTCATTGCAGTAGTGCTTCTGGTTGTCAAAAGTTGTAATAAAAATATTCAAGAGATTTAAATATACCATATCAATTCTTATAACGGAATATCATGCAACTCTTAAAAAGGATCTGGTAGATACACATTACTGAAACAGAAAGATATTCAAGACGAAGTTTTAAAAGCAAGTTCTAGAACCATCCTAGGCTGTGGGAGGTTGCTAGATTTCTGACTCGCACACTTACTTACAACTTCTCAATAATCATATAAAACCTTCCCAGTCATCTGATCCCATTGACTCAATGAATTTCCAAGACTGGCCACTTCCTGCCATTTCCTATTCTCATCCAAGGTTCAAAATAAAGGCAATATGCAGTTTCAATACCTTGGTTTGGTGTTGGTGTTCTATAGACATGCCTTCCTTTTACCCTTCATTCAGCCACCCATGGCTGGAATTTCACTGTTTCACCTCTATCATAAGCTAGTTTATTGTAGAGAATGGGCCTTCAAAGCTCTGAATCTTCATCATCTAATGGACTCAGCTGTTCTGCACCTATCCCCTTTTAAAAATGGCAGAGTCATCAGGGCATTCCTGGATGGGACTCCCTTATCTGTAATTGTTTCTTTCTTTTTTAGACACAGGAAGTTGTTTTTATTTAATCAATTAATCAGTTAATTAATTAATCAATTAATTTGTCAGACAGAGAGAGAGCACAAGCAGGGGGAGCAGCAGGCAGAAGGAGAGGGAGAAGCAGACAGCCCGCTGCACAGGGAGCCCGATGGGGGACTTGGTCCCAAGACCCTGGGATCATTACCCGAGCCTAAGGCAGGCACGTAACTGACTGAGCCTCCTAGGCCTCCCTCCTTATCTATAACTTTGTTTTGAAAGATGAGAATAGCCCACATGAGAAAGCCTTGGCTTGGGTCGTTACATTACTGAGTTCTAATGCCATATAGTGAAAGTGGGATGGGATAAGCCAGCATTTTAGGGCATTCTGAATTAAACCAAGCCATTATGGTTGATCTCTCCTACACTATTACATGCCATGCCTGGTGAGACTCTGTGATCCTTAATGTCCAGAAAGAGGCAATCCAATCCAGCTGCCAGAGGGGAGCCTGACCAGAATTTAACTCCAGCTGATGGCCGAAGAGGTGGCAGGGCTCCAAAGCTGGATCTGGGGCCGGTCAAATGATCCTAGAGAGTCCCTCTTATGGTTGAGGTGCAGCACCGATGCATGGCACATTTCTGCCCGAGCCGTGGCTATCTGGGAATTATGTGAACCCTTTCCATGACAGCAAACTCAATGACTCTGGAGCAACGCGATCCTAACAAAGTTTTGTGAGCACACTTCCTATGGCTGTTAACACCTGCCGACTCCTGTTTTCTTTCTCTAGGGATGATGCAGAAAACTAAATTAGAAAACAATTACTGTGTTGTGGAATTAGTGGTCTCAATTCTTTCAGACTACTTGTGTGCACGAACTTCTGGTGCTGAACACTGGGATCTGACTCAAGTGGAGGGACCGAGATTCTCAGCAGCAGACCTCCCAATTCAGAAGTACATCTAGGAGAGACACTCTCGGCCTGATGGGCAAACCCTCAAATATCTGAGGACTCTATCACAACACATTGCCAATTACTGCCATCTGCCTCTGAAAGTGATCTGTCTCTCGCCTTCAGAGCCTGCAGGAGCAGCAAGGGAAGATGCCATTTTTGCAAACGCATAGCTCCTTGAGCTTACGTGTCTGACCCATCAGTACTGACCTTGAGACTTTCAGTTTGATTCATTTTCTTTTAAAAAATGCAATTTCCTGTGTCTAAGGAGGGGGGAAAGGTTAAAAAATATCATTATAAAGGCTCCAAGGATTTTTGGGACATCAAATTGCTCTGACAAACCATTTTTATGAGTTAAGTGTAAAGGAAACAGAAACATACGGATTAAATTTCCCTTAAAATACACATGGGCTTAAAAATTAAGGGGGAAAGAAGGACTTGGCAACGTGGATTTCAGGCCTTGCCAAACCCCAACTCCTGAGAAATAACTTGAGATGCTTGACAAACCCAAAAAGCAGCTGGGTTTGCCCTATGCCCTCACTGAGCGACATCTAGAGTCCCATGTGATTGGAAGCTCTGTAAGTGAAATATGCTAATTTACAAACTCATGCTCTGATTCTTCAAATTACCCCAAACAGTCCCTGTTTATAAAATTTCTCCCTAAAGGCCTAGTCCTCCTCGGGTTCTCCTCGTATCCAGGCAAAATCACAGATAAGCGTTATAATTCCCATTTCATGGATGAAAACACAGAGCTCGCTGGGGTTTAAACAAGATGGTTGGTGGCAGCTTTCTTAAGACAGAAAATTTACCCATCTACACCCTGCACCTGCCTTGAGAATAAAAGAGAATCATTGGTTCATTAAGTTCTATAATGGATGCATAGACAGATGCCAAGTATTAACTCCCTGTTGAGCACTGAGAACTCAAGAGGGGTGTGTATGAATTTGTATAGTGTTCATGCACTTATACATTCAATAAACATATGCTTATGGAACACAAATGTACTTCTGGGACCACAACAGAGAACAGAAATAAAAGCAACTAACATTTATTGGGTTTTACTATGTGCTTGATATTGTGATAGCCGCTTACCAAGTAGTGTCTCCGTTAGTGTTCATTTGAACTTCCAGAGGTCAGTCCTATGACTATCTCCATTTTACAGAGGAGGAGGGAGGCACAATGGGATTTAGTAATTTACCTAAGATTGGCAAGAAAGGGCAGATCTAGGATTCAAAGCCAAGACTGGTGTTAAAGACACTTGGATTCTGCCTTCAAGAACCTGGGCAAGCTAAGACATATTTGAATAAAAATATAATAAAGAGTGACAAATGTTCCAGAGACGTTCAGGGCAAGGATTACTTTCTACTAAGATTAGGAAGGCTTTGTGTAGAAGACAGCTTTTGCATAAGGTTTTAAAGGATGGGTAAGATAGGAGTACCAGGGGAGATGTCAGTCATTTCTGCCTAGAGCACAACCAAGAGAGACAGGGATAAGAGAAGGAAGCCTTGGGCACAATGGAGGAGCACAACAGAGTTTCCCAGAAATCATGCCAAATATACCTCTGACTCCAACAAGTGCAATCATGAACCATCAACCAAAACAAAAGGAAACAAACCCTCCAAAATAAATTGCTTGGGCCATTTCACCTGCCATTGCCTAGAAACTGAGTCTAAGAGGGGAGGAGGAGCCTGTCATTCCAGCTGGTTCTGACTCTGAGAAGTCATGTGATGTCAGCATCTCACAGTGTGGAGGGATTCTAGAGAGGAAAGGTGCACATTTTTGCATAACACAGACGCTAACCACTTTAGCTAGTACTCAGGTAATTACTTAGCTCCAGGGGTAGGGCAGTAACAGTCTATGCTGGTGTTACTGAGAGGCAGCAATTTTATCCGTATGTGATATTTATTTTATTTGCTGATTTTAGAACTTAAAAACCCTGTATAAATGCAAATCCACTCTGCTTACTATGTAAATTGTTAATGAACCCTCGAAATTAGCAGGGTCAAGATATTAAAAGAATCGGTCCCAACAAAATGTAAATTGTGCACATAAATATATGTAGAACCTAAAATTGTTACTAATGTATGAAAATACATTAACCTCTAAACAGATACCTGCTTAAAAAACCCAACTATTTGCTCACTTATGACAAACCAAGCATAGACACTTTTGACAATTTGCAAAATATTATTATTAATAGCAGGGGCGTCAAGACTTAAGGGTGGGAAAGTCAGTAAACAAGTAGCAGGGCTGCCAAGATTTATCAGAGAAAACACAGGGAGGCTGATTCGTCAGAGTAAGAAATTGGCGAACAGTGAAGGTGCGCGAAGAGTTACGTCTTCAGGAAAATGTGAATATGGTGTGAGCTGACATGATACATGTATGACAAATACCTGATAACTTCACTCCTACTTTTTTCTCCAAATGCAAAAGCAAAATACGCTCACTGTAGAAAAAGTAGAATATAGAGAAAAACACAGCAAATAGGGGGAAGCAACAGGTATCGATAATCTGATCACAGAGAAAAACCATTTTATCTCTTTGTTTTCTTCCATGTGTGTATATTTTACATATTTATGTGAACTCATGCTCTGTATCCGTGGTTCTCAAACTTTAACTTCTATCAGAGATCCCAGGTTATTAAATCCTGCATTGCTGTGGACTCACTTCCAGAGTCTCTGATTCAGCAGCTTGGCCAGGGCCCGGGAATGTGCATTTCTACCAAGTTTATTAGGTGCTGCTGCTGCTTATCTGGGGACCACCCCCTGGGATCCACGGCTCTGTGAGGTTTGGATCACTTCATCTTCCATCAGGAGTATTACAGCTATTGGAAAACATCTTTTCTCAGGGCTACATCATATTTTATTACATGATTTGTCATCTATGCCCTGCTGTTGAACAGTTCCTCCCATACCCACTGATTGGAGGCTGTCATATTTTTAAGAAAACAACGCTACAGTAAGTAAGGTGCACCTCTAGCCTTGAGACTTAGAAGCAAGCACATCTAAGGCTGTGAGATAAAAGGAAACATTTACGCTCTTACGGCTCCTTTGGATTTTAGAGGATCATACTGTCCACACCACTGAAAGGAATGGTCCCGAGGAAAACATTTTAGATGTGCGGCATAGACCTCAATAAGGCTTGGGAAGCTGTGTCTCTCATAAGGCAGAATCACTGATTTCTGAAATGCGCCAAATGGTTCTTTCAAAATACGCAGAAGGAGAGGAGAACCAAGACAGGAGCCTGCGAGACAGATGTCTGCTATGCAATCAGCTAAGAATCTAGTTCCAGAAGCCACTTGATAAGCTCATGGTTCCAAAGAAACGTCTGACGGAAGCTCTTGGTGAGCAGGCTCTTAGCATGAACAGCATCATAATGCGGAATGCTCTGGCTCTCCTGCCTTTTTCGCCTCCTCAGCGCTGAGCCACAGAAACAGTTAAGCCGCCAGCAGCTCCCGAACAGTGGTTTCCGCCCTTAGCGACCGCCAGCCCCTGCAGGCTCACCACACACAGCCTCAGAGGTCTGGCTCCGGAGCTCCTCTCTGCCCAGACGCCATAACAATGAGAAAGGAAAACTGTAGCCACCACAGAGCCTCAGAGGCCAATGACCCACTGCAGTCTCTACTCTGCCAACAAATTCCCTTCACCCCACGCCTGCTCCTTGCTTCTCATCCCAGAACTTTCCCCAAACATTCACAGAAGTCAAGGTTCTTCTGCTCATTCATCATCTTGGACTGACCTTGAAGAAGAATTTTAAAGAGATCCAGGGAAGCTACATTTCATAGTGAGGACTCTCTGGGCACTTTGGTCCTATTCACTGAGGGTTAACCCAGTAAAAGCATAGTAACAACGAGACCAAATGTTGCGTGAACGGTGATATGGCCAAGCATGCTACAGATATTGTATTATCTAATCGAATCCTCACATTGGCCCTAGGAGTTCAGCACTATTGCTCTCCCCATTTTACCAATGAAGAAAGAAATGGAGGCTCAGAGAGAAGTTAAACCACTTGCCCAGTGGACAAGGGATGGACTTGGACTTCAACCCAAATCTGTTGGACTCCAAAGTCCGTCCATGTTCTTTATCACCAATCTCACCAGCTTCTTTCAGGAAGATATCTCATATTTGTGTAAACTTCTCTTTCATTCTCATTCATAGAAATGCCAAAGAAGACCAAGCATTTCACTTTTCTAGAGAATCTTCAATGGTAGGGTAGATTCATAATAGCTGATTTTAAATCGGCCAGGAGAAAATCCCCTGATTTCCTGGGTTATTGGTTTACCACCCATGGTACTGAGATCACAGGAAGCACATGGAGGTAGTCCATGAGGGACTCTGAGTTATCACATCAATTAGCCAGAGGTTTCAATAGAAGTTTCTACCCTAGTAAAGTAAGTGGAATTTTTTAAATCCTTAATTTAAGTACTGATTTTGTGTGTGTGTGTGTGTGTGTGTGTGTGTGTGTGTGTGTGTGTGTATGGCTATACTAAGTACTAATATATAAACACATATATACTTACACATATTTACATATTTAGAAATATATGTGTACATATTATTAGATATATATGGATATATTACTAGATATACATTACTTAAATATAGAATGTATATATATAGCCAAACATATAAAGAGAGATTTCTTTATACCACGTTTCTTAATGGAGCATAGAGTAGTATTTCTCAAACATTTGTGTGCACTGGAATGGAGGGTTTGTTAAAACAGACCACTGTGCCCCCACCCCAGTTTCCGAGTCAGGAATTCTGGGTAGGGCGCAAGAGTCCGCATTCCTAACAAGTTCCCAGGCAATGCTGATCCTGCTGGTCTGGGAGCATCTCTGAACGCAGTCGGAAAAGAGGATCTGCCAAAGCTCTAACCTCCAGAGAAAGAGGCCTCTGCTGTGTTATTTTAAAGGGAATTCCATGCCACACCGCCTTTCTGCTGAAATGATGGATTGGGGATATGACCAGAGAGATTGTCACCTGGAGAACTGGGCCCATTTGAAACTGGGTCTTCCAGATCATGACACAGGGGGTTTCCCAAGGAACATCTATGGCACTTGGAGTCCCAGGGGTGATCGTTAACATGTAAAAGCCAGAGGAGGCCTGATGTTTTCCGATAGTCTCCTCTCCATCAATATTGGCTTGTTACTTGATGCAATTTTAGAGATGGTTGCAAACAAGCTTAGTCATTTTCTGCAGCCGTCCTAGGAACTGGACTTCATTCCTGTGGCTGGAAAGATTATATGCCCTTGCTAAAACGGTGATTGCTTTCCCAGATTCACTCATCAAAATGCCCTGTGAAAAATTACCCATCCCCCAATGGCTCAGGCTTGTGAAGTGTGCACTGCTTCCGGAAGTTTCTTAGCATGCTGGGAGTAGAGAGTTTAGAGTCAGTGTTCCCTCAGTAATATTTTCATCTAAATTAATGGGTTGAGCACTGTGGCAGAAAATTTCTGCCAGACTTGGGCTGTCCCTGAATGACACAGCCACAATGCAAGCAGGTCAGGCCCGTGCTCCAGCATGCAATTCTTTGGTTCTTGCTTTGAGTCTTTGCTTTAGCAAAACAGCATCCACAATGCTGTACTAGGCTCCATATTCTGTATTATCAAAGAATCAAGTTCTCAAACTTCTATTATCTCTCCCTAGGATGGAGAAAGCCAGGCTAACTTCCAGACTCAAATTCTGAGAGCAGACCAGAGGGCCAGAAAATGTCAGTCTGCTTTCTTCTTTGATAAGCTTCCTTGGCAAAGTATGATGACCTGAATTACGGTGTGGCCTGTGGCCCAAGAATCTTAAAGTTGGCTTCTGGCTTCCTCTGTCTCTAGCCTCCCTTCAGGCAGTGGTGTCTGGCCCACAGTGCTATAGATCAATCACTCGGTTTCCAGAGGCAATCAGGCATTCTCTTTATGATTACGGGTGCCACCAGAGGAAGGGAAACAGCCACAGATAACCCCAAACAGAGCTGACCCAGAAGCCAATTCTTCTGTTTGCTTTGGGAAGGCATTATTTGGTTTCCTTATATAGTTATTTTGCCTTTTGAGCTGATAACAAAACAAATTTTTGTTCCCAGAGTATATAAGGTCTCACAGTGGGGAGGAGGACCAGGAACTTGCTAATGAGAGAGGAAAACAAAGCCTGGAGTTTAAGGAAAAGACAAATGAATCTTCCTATAAAGGATGCTCTTCTTCCTGAGAGAACCTGCCAGGTGGCTAAACCACCAGAAGATGTTTCTGCTTGGAATGTTAAAAAGGGAGTTCAGGGGCATCCAGTACAAAGGCCTTCGGACAGTTCCCTGGAGCGCTGGAGAGGGTTGGAGGCCCTGGGACTGCAAGGGACGAGGAAATCCCAGCTCTTAGCCTCACGGAGCTCAAGGTCCGACAAATTCACTAATTCATCTGACAAGTATTTACAGAACACTTGGAACGTGCCAGGGAGGCTGTTGTGGTAATGAACTCTTAGAGTAGGGAGAGACTCTAGATCAGGGATCACAAGCCTTCTGGGAAGCAGCATCTTTCCTGTTCCGGGCTTGGCAGATCATCGCCTGACTTCTGAGCTCATCTTGGGGGGTGGGGAGCCACCACTTTCTGGCAGCTTATCCCACTGCTCCACGGTCCTATGGCTCAGAGGCTCACTCTGTGCTGTACTGAACTCATTACCTGCCTTCTCATATCTTGCCCTAAAGGAAACCAATGTCTACTTGGAAGAATGCTGTAGAACTCGCTAATCCTGTCTGCCCACCTGAAGCCCACTCACTCCTCCCCCTAAACTAACTACACACACAAATGCACCCCTGCTAAACCCCAAACGCTGCTGGGTTTGTTTTTGCATCTGTGCTTGGCACAGCTATGTGTGAGACACTGAGTTTAAAAGAGGGTTGAGAAGGTGATGAGGATGCGTATGTTTGGCTCAGTGCCAAACACTGCACCTCCTGCAGTAGGTCTTCAGCAAATATCTGTCCAGAGAATGATCAATGGATGAACAAGTATGTGAGGGACTAGAGTACGAATTACTACCTAGACCATCACTTTTTCATGTTATGGGCTGTGTCTCATACATCTTCTATGCCCAGTACCTAAGACTTGGCCTACCAGTCAGGTTCAGAAATAAGTCATTTATGAACAAATGGATGGATAGATGGAATTGAAAACCACTGGCAGAGAAGTGGGAGCTTAATAAATGAGTGAATAAATGCATGCACACATGCACGAATGAAGGTACAAACCAAGAAGCGACGCTTCCCTAGAGATGGTTGTTCTGCTGCCACTGGAGGACATCACAATCAGAGTGAGTAGGTAAGAAAAGTATGACCCTGTTTAACCGGCTGTTGGTGCCTTCTCAGCATGAGAAGCTCTTTCCTACGGTGACTCAGCAGCCCAGGCAGTGTGCCTTCATCCTGCGGTCTCTTCTAACACGCTAGGGTTAGCTAGGTGAGATTTTGTTTTGTTTTGTTTTTTAATCAAACTCTGATTTGCTTAGAGATTCTGCATTTATTTGCTTTGCTTTCCAGTTGCTTAAAGGAGTATGGATGTTAGCTAGAAATGGTTACAGATGTTAACTGGGAAACTGGTCTGGTAAACATAGAAAACAAAGGTCTGGAGAAAATAAACAACACATACTGATGTCTGCATCCCTGGCCTTCCCAGGACCACCTAAAGATCGGCTGCAAACATAGAATAAGAGTGGATGCTCCACTTCTCCCGAAAAGGTCTCCTTCTGTATCTGGCACACTCTGGCAAAGCAAGTGTCCCCCCAGGCATGGTCCTTAGCTTCTCAGAGCCCCACACACAGAGGAGACCACATGTTGCTTTTCATCATATTACCTCTGCTCCCTGGAAGACAGCCCTAAGATGGTACAGAGTCAAGAGTACTGAAATTTGGTTTGTTTTTCCTCCTGTGACTATTAGATCCCCTGCCTCTGAGTCAGTTCAGCTGTACTCCCCAGGAAATCAAGTTTTACTTTGTCCTAGCAGGAATCTGACTCAGCCTCTGCCTCTTTGGAAGGCACTGTGATTTCCATGCCAATGATGAAAACGAAAACCAGGGAGGTACAATTCATGCCCACTACTTAGCAACGTACGTTCTCGGCAACACGCCCCTTCTGAGATGCCACCTGGTTGGCTCTCCTGCGTCCTACTGAAATGAAGGAAACAGTAGTGGCAGCAGCATTAAAGGAGATAAAGAATCGGTCACAAACTATAGGAGAATTCCACGTACTTTAATGGATTAAGTACCTTTCTTTTAATCCAATTTACTGCTAGTTCTTTGTTAAATTAGGGTCATTTGCCAATTAATTTTCAAGGCAAGTATTTGGCACTAAAAGGGAACTTCAGAGAAACAGGTGAACAAGCTAGCAAAGTTCAACAGCTAGCTGCCTCTGGACCAAGCATCAGAAGCTACAGCCCTGAGTGCTGGAGAACTTCTGGATGGCCCATGGGAAGAGGCAGTAGCATGCTAGGTGGTAAGGCTGTCTGCTGGCCCCGCTACTGAGTTCCAAACTCTGTAGCAAAGGATTATAGGCCAAGTTGGGCAAGAAGCAAAGGCTACCCAAGGCCATGGTAACAGGCAGCTGTCCTGTGTCCAGGTGAGCCCAGCTAGATGAAGTCAAGGTTCAGTTAGCTGGAGTAGAATCAGGCTTTGGGCTAAATGTACTTTGGGCTGGTACATATCTGGGCATCATAAGGTCAGTTCTATCCAGTAGGATAGCCCATGTCCATTGACAGGGTCTTGGCCTGAATTGATCTATCCTACTTGGACATTACTGGTCATGTCTAGCAGGCACTCCCCAATCATAGGAGTTTCCTCTGATGTTATGAGAGTGAATACACTCAAAACCTAAGAATCCCATATGTTCAGTCAATTAATGAGTTAAAGCATGCATCGAAGGCCCTTACAGAGAGAAAATCAGACAAGCAGTTTAGGAAGACCAAGAACAGATTCTACAGAGATGTGAACATGGGACCAAATTACACACTGACCTTGAGATGCTCCACTGACAGTCTTCTAGAGACATTTTGCCCCTTGAAATTATCGACAGTCTCAATAGGGCTTTCTTGGTTCTGGTCATTCCTCAGGATGGGATGGTCTGAAATGACCCAGACTTTTATCTGCAAACTGGAAATACTGCTTCTAAGAGGTCGGGGATCAGTTCTGAAATATGACCTTTCTTTGCCTCTCTAATTAGGTTGAAGGTATTTAAATCCTTCTATTAGGTCAGTGTTCTCCAAGCATTATAGACCTCATAGCTTGGACACTGGAGACAGGCACTCATGAAAGCTTGTCTTCATGACATTATTTTTCACAGGAGGGAGGAAATGAGATCAGACACCATTCAGAGAGTAATTTTGATCAGATATTCCTCCAAACATCTGCAAATCAATAGAGACTGAGGTGAAGGAGGCTATCAGAGGCCACCAGTGCAGTGACTAATGAGACCAGCTCCCATTGGCTTGAGCGCGGCTGCAGATAGACAACTTCATACTTTTGCTCTGAATTGCTGAGCTCTCCTTATTTAGAGAACCAGACAGATTCAGCTCTCCCCTGCATGCCCTCAAATACCTGGTTTGCACATCTCCCCACGTAGAGAGGGTGATGTGGGAGAGAGCTCTGGGTTTGGATGAAGCTCAAATGTGCCAATTGAACCTAATTCCAAGTTCTAAAAAGAGAAAGTAAAAAGTGATACACTGAGGCAGACAAATTTGATCTAAAGAGATACTGGTTGTATGTGGCTTCTACCTCAATATCCCTTCAGGCACTTCTGGCTTTTAAGAACCTTTTCAACTCTGTCATCCTGTAGTTATCTACATAGCATCCAATTTCACAGATGGAGAAAATGAGTCCCAGACAGGCAAAGAGATTTCTCCCAAGAGCTTTCAAGTGACTGTTTCAATTGTGGGGCTAACAGGGATGTTGGTGCTATAATTCTACAAGTGTTCATCATCCTGCCTGAAATCTTTGTTGAGAAAAGAGGGGGGAGAGACTTTGAAAGAGGGAAAGAAAGGGAGAAGAGGGGAGGGAGAGGGGAGGGAGGGGGGGAAGAGGGGATGAGAAGGGGAAAATAAGCAGAAAAGGAGCAAAGAGGAGAAAGGAAAACACTCAGCCATCCTGGGGGACCATGTAATGGGTGGGGAGTTTAGGTCCCAGCCCCACAACTCACTAGCTGCATGATGGAACTGTCTGCCTCTCAGTCTTCTCTTCTGTGAAATGGGACCAGCTACCTCACAGGGTCTGCCACTCACAGGAGACCAAGCACTGAAGGAGCTTTGGAAAACAGAGTGCCATTCAATTCAACTCCAGGGCAGCATGGTGGCAGAAAGTCAGTTACTCTGGTAGGGAATTCAGGGTTTTGGCTACCCTGGAGGTCACTTAAGACATTTAAACTCCCCATTGCTCCTGAGCGACAACAGGGCCAATGTGGGCTTCCTTCATAAACAGTGAGGATTCCAAAGCAACCCCAGAGGGAGGAGGGTGAGCTGTCCCGAAGCACGGGCTCCAGGCGCCAGAAGAAATGGAGCTGTCTTTCTGCTTTTCGATGCCAAAACATCAACACTTAAAGCAGCCACAGGGCAAGTTTGATGGCAAACCAGTGAAGCAGAGAAAGAACTCGACTGAGATGCTCTGCCCTGTAGGCGGGCTTCCCGCTGCCATGAATGAGGACTGTACACTGTAAGGAGCTGAGGACTGGCTCATAAATTCTAAGGATCAAGGGCTTTCTGATGAGCCAATCTGCTGTCCTCTTGGCCCCAGAAGCAGAACCGGGCCACAAGCTCAGGCCTAAGTGATAGGATGGAACAGACAGGAAAACTACTAGTAAGCTCTAGCAAAATGTCTTTTTTCTCCAGGTTTGTGAGGCATCTCTTAGGATTGTCCCTGCACTCATTGTGTAAATCTTAGGTACTATAAACACTGATGAATTTGGTCCTTTACTTGTTTCCTATTAATGACAACTATCTGGAAGCCTTTGCCAGTAGCACACTGTCCTTTTGAAACAGTGAAAGCAAAACTTAGGGCCCTTAAGTGACTCAGGGTCCACTTTCACAGACACGGCTATGATACAGAGTTACATCACAACAGCGTCCAAGGGTAACTTGCTGAAGGCCTTTCCACGGTGTTAACCCTGTGCTCGGCCATCCACGGCTGGCCCTCCGAGGTCATCTACCAGCCACGTGCTCCACATGACGAAGCAACTCTCCATGTCTTCAGCAGTCATTTGAGCTGGAGATTTTGTTACTAGCCTGTATTCTGTTCAATAATATTTGCATGGTGACCCTGATGAAAGCTGATAAAAAAAAATCATCTCGCAGGAGTGATTTGAGGATGGTGTCCCATTTACACTCAGATGCAGAGCATCTTGTGTCTGTGGTGGCCAGGATTAGCCCTTACTTCCCTGAGGGCAGGCTCTAAATAGGTTGCTTCACATATCATGGTTAAAATTAACTTCTTGGCTACCGTTTGGGCACCAAAGACATGAAAGGCACTGTCCTAGGCTCTTTACAAACATCAGTTAGTTCCACAGCAGGAACTAAATACATGAGATGGATCGTATTGCCTTCATTCAAAGGATAAGAAGACAGAAACTCCGGGTGAGTAAGCTCTTCGTTCCAAACCACCAAGCTGTAGAACCAAAACTCCAATTCAGGCTCCCCTGGTACAAAGCCCAGGCTCAGACCCCAGGGCTGTACTGCTTTGCTTTCTCATTAGCAGATGTTAGTTGGTGGTGGAAACAAATCTGATTCCACATCAGACTGACTGTACCGAGACTCAGCTCTGTGACTTCGGGTAAATTATTTACCTGGCTGTGCTTCCCTTCTAACTTGAAAAATGGTGAATGTGAGCCCTGCCTTCTCTGCCTCACAGGGTTGTGAGGACCAGATGGAATGTCTTGGGAAACTATAACAAACCTCACAAATGTAAGGGATTTGAGTAGTATTCCTGACAAGAAAATTGTCACCCCTGTATCATAATATCAAGGGACTTATCCTGGAAAATTTTTGACAGAAGGAGTTAACAAGGATGGTAACATTTGCCTGTAGTTGGAGGGGTGTCTGGAAGAAATTCCTGATAGCCTTCCTAAGTTAGATATTTCATCTACCTACCTACCTATCATTTATCTGCCTGCCCATCCATCCATCCATCATCTCCCATCCCAGATGATTTTCTTACAATATGACTACATTTCTCCTACTAAAAAGGGGTGGGATCTAATGTTCTTTGCCCTTGAATCCTGGCAGTGGTTTGCAACCTCCTCTATCAGTGGAGCATAGTGGAGGGATGCCATGAGACTCAAAGTTAAGTGAGTCTACATCAAAAAAGGATCAGCTTCCACCTGGCTCAAGTACTTGTCCTTCAACAATGCCACCATGTGGGGAGGAAGTCCTGGTCCCATGGAGAGGCCATGTGTGAGTGTTCTGGACAACAGACACAACTAGGGCTCAACTTACAACCAGCATTGGTGTATAAATGAATGTACCTGTGGATCATTTCAGCCCTTAATCTCTGAACGGGCCAGCTGAGGCTCCAGACATGATGGAGCAGAGACAACTGCCCAAAATACGTATATTTGAAGTCTTGAACCATAGAAACCGTGAGGATAACAAATGATAATTATTGTTTTAAGTCACTAAGTTGGGGAGCGTTGTTAAGCAGGAAAAGATTTAGGAACATTAAAACTGGGTCACAGAGACCCCAAGATAACATCACAGTTTTCTCTAAGGTTTATCTGGCTAGGGTACCTTTCCATTCTGGAAGTTCAAGATCATGCTGGGAGGCAGGAGATGTTGTCTGGGCCAATTTGTAACTATAGACCTAGGGGATGGCCCCAGGTCAGGTCACCGGAAGACCAGGCCCCACACAGGGTTGGCTAAGTGACTTTCCACACTGGAATGCTTTTGAAAATGAAAGGGGGTACAGCACCTTGGGTGCCTCAGTCAGTTAAGCATCTGCCTTTGGCTCAGGTCACGATTCTAGGGTCCTGGGATCGAGCCCTGGGTCAGGCTCCCTGTTCAGTGGGGAGTCTGCTTCTCCCTCTCCCTCTGCCCTTGCCTTGTGCTTTCTCTATCTCTTTCCCTCTATCTCAAATAAGTAAATAAAAATAAAAAAAGAAAATGAAAGGGGGTGTTACTAAGAGTTATTCTGGTTCATCAGGTGTAAGTGAGGATGTTCTAGGTACACTGGACTTAAAGACTAGTGTGACACCAGCCAGTCAGTAGGAGGTGATGAGGGTTGGCTGGCTGATCATAGCAGACGGAAGTTTAGGAAGAACAGTGTGATGACCTAGATGGGGAAGTCTCTGTTTCCAACAAGTCATAAGGCCAGGTGCAGAGGAAGGATTTGGATCCCAAATGGGGGAGAAAAAGGCCCAATCTTTTTTTTTTTTTTTTTTTTTGAAGATTTATTTATTTGAGAGAGAGAAAGAGAGCGCGTGCACATGCACGCACGAGAGGACAGACACACGTGGGGGGGTGAAGGCAGAGGGAGAAACAGACACCCCCCTGTTGAGAAGGGAGACCAACATGGGGCTCGATCCCAGGACCCTGAGATTATGATCTAAGCTGAAGGCAGATGCTGAACTGACTGAGCCAGCCAGGCGCCCCGAGGCTCAGTATTAATGATGGAAAAGCTAAGAAGAAAAACTTATCAGCATTGTACTGTTCCAGTTCTGAGACCTCTCTTAACCAAGAAGATGAACTTCAACCACTCATTTTGTTCTGAGGAACTCCTTCATGGGAGATGGAATAAAGACACAGAGAGGCATAAAGGAGTCATCTGGGAGTGTGTGCATGCAGTGGATGGAGAAAAGATGGGGGAATAAGGAAGGGGATGGAAGGAAGTTCAGGAGGAAGGATGTTTTGAAGCAGAGTTGGGATGGGATGCTGGTCACTTCTGACCAAAAGATCCTAAAGATTTCAATGAGGGTGGGAAGCCACCTCCAGCCCAGCAGCTCAAAGAAATAAGCCTTTAGCAGCCTGTCCAGTCTCTGCCTCGTACTCTTTAAAGAATAGGGATTTGTCTGCAAGGGAAAGACCACACACAGTCCCCAACCACACCCCTGCTGTCACCCTAAATGACACTGGCATGGCTCAATTAAAATTCTGTGAAAGGGAACAGATTATAAGGATATCGTAGTTGCAGATTTCTCTGTGGGATGACTTACTGAGGTAGTCACAGATTCCTTTCTATCAAAAAACAGTGCAATGTTTATACAGTCACAGAATAAACACAATCTCGACTTGGACTTCATATTTTACATAGCTCATTCTAGGTAATTTGGGTTCTTTCAGACATGTTTCTGACAATTATGGCAATTGTTCCTCTTTTGGGAAGTTGAGAGGAATTTGCCTGCCTCTCTTCCCTCATCTTACGAAGCTTGTCTCAATGAACTAAACAAAGTCTTTCTTTAGGTTGCCTGGAAATTCCCTGTTTGTGTTGGAGCCTCTTGAGCTTCTATACATTGGCACACCTAAACCCTGTTCTCTTTTACCAGATTTGGACTTTCTCACCTTGGTTGTTGCCTGAGCACTCTGTGCCGTTACACAGAGCAGCAGCCTTCAAATTTCTGTGACCATGCCTTCCACTAAGAAACACTCTTTTTACATCGTGACCCAATAAACACGCACACACTGCATATATAAAACTGAAAAATTTCACAAAATATTAATTCTCCCAAAGTACCCTGCCTCTTATACTCTACTGGTCTCTGTCCCTTTCTGTTCTAAGGTGTGCTTTCCTATGCTGAGCTATTCCATTAGATGCAGTGAAATTCAGATGAAAATAAATGGGAAATCATTAGCCCTGACTGGATTTGAGACTTAAAAAGTGGACAGTATGTTTATTTATATTTATATTTGAATTGAATTTGAATTTGAATTGAATTTGTATTGAATACAAAATATCTTAGGAGTATTTTTGACATTTTACCTTCTAAGACAAGTTTAAAGGTGAATTATAATTGGACATATTACAATAGTTTTTCCTATTCTGGGACAGGAATTTATAACATTAAAGTCCATTGATAGAATTTCACCAATCAGTCTCTCATACACAAACCTATGCATGTACATTCAAGCACCCCTCATATGGACATTCACACACCATTTCTAGATCTCTCTGGAAATTTTTTTATCAAATACAGAGCTTAGGGTGTTTAGTTTCCTGGTTACAAGTATCTAAAAGTCCACTACTGGGTGAGGAAACATAGAAATCATAACACAGTCATAGTAAAGTGTTACCAATCTTTTGATAGCTGTAAATAATTATTTCCTATTTTCCAAAGGGTTTGGGTTATGGTGGTTAAAATGAGTACAAGCGAGTCATTGAATAAGAGGAAAGAGTTCCCTGGAGGAAAACACCTACATGTTCGGTGCTCTGCTAACACTTCAAATAGATTATTTCATTGATTCGTTACATTGGTGCTATGAAGTCAGCATTCAGTCACTGAGCCACACGGTCTACAAAATGCATATGGCACCTACTCTATTTTAGGTACTGGGATTAATAATGAGCAGAGTCCCCAGTGAGCTTCTTCTCTACCAATAGATGCACCTTTATGTCAAGCTAAGTGCAGTGAAGGAGAGGCTCCTTGTTTTGTGTATGAGAGTTATCTAATGGGTAGACCAGATGCTAGGTTGGGTCATCCCTGACAGAATAATTTTGGGCATGGTAAGGAGTGTGTGGGGAGTACTCTAGGCCTAACATCTAGCATAGGGGACAGCCCCACAGTATTTTCAGAGCCCCAAAAGAAAGCTAGTATTGGAACAAGTCCTCTCAGTTTCACAACTTTGTCTTAGAACATATCTTTACACCTGAATGTCCATGTGGTGAGAAAGAAGGAGGGCAACAAGGGGTTTTGTCCGGGTATTTGTCCTTGTGGTTCAGTCTTCCCATTGCTCTTGGGACCTGCCTACAGATGAAAATCAGTCCTGGTGCTTTCTGGAAGGTGTATGGTGTGTGTTTGTGTGTGTGTGTGTGTGTGTGTGTCTGTTAAAGAAAGAGGGAGGGAGGACTTTGTTCTTGGAGAATTCTCAGTTGAGAATTTGTTGTAAAATACTTATATCAGTTTTTTTTTTTTTTTAGCATCATGCACATATTTCCATACTGTTGTTTAGTTATTAGTAGAATTTGCTTTACAGAATGTGATTTCTAGTGCCAAATGTATTAAACTTCCATTTTGTTTTTACTTTAATGTAAAGGTAAAATTACTAAATCGCTAAAAAAAAAAATCACTAAAAAATCACTGAAATCACCAGCAATTGCAATATCTAAGTAAATGTGCCAACACTTTGTCAAGGTTCAAGATTCTACACACTTAATTATAGTACAGATCACTTTTGGTACCGGGTCTTTTTTTTTTTTTTTTTAATTGCTAACCAGAGTGGTTAGAAGGCACTGCATTCATTTTCTAAGTTATAAAACAAACTCATCGTACTAGAACAAATTGCATCAAATATCCAGATGAAAATGGGATACGCAGTGCCATATGACTGTTGAGCATCTGTTTGGCACTCAAGCCATCTCAAACTCATCTTTTTCTTGGAAGATTTTAAAAATTAAAACACTTTCTAGTATTTGTATATGATACTTTATAGTTTACAAAACTGATTTTTTTATATTTTAATGTTTGAGGTCTAATTTACATACAGATCTTAGGTATACAGTCTGATGAGTTTTAGCAAATGTTTGACAAAAACACATACCCATTAAAGCACACTTCAATCAAGACGGAAAATTTCCAATGCCCCAGAGACTTCTAGTCCACTGCACAGCCCCCGCATACACAAAGACAACCAATGTTCCAATTTTATTGTTATATAAATGTAATCATCGGGGCGCCTGGGTGACTCAGTTAAGTCTCTGACTCCTGGTTTTGGCTCAGGTCATGATCTCAGGGTCTTGAGATTGAGTCCCACATCACGTCCTGCACTCAGAGCTGAGTCTTCTTAGGATTCTTTCTCTCTCTCCCTCTACACTTCCCCACTTATGCTCTCTCTCTCTTTAAAATTAAATAAATAAATAAATACAATCTTTAAAGAAAAATAAGTGCAACCATGCTATATGTATTCATTTGTGTCTGGCTTCTTTCATTCAATATGTTTTTGAGATTCATTCATGGTTTGTATGAATAGTTACTCTTTACTACTGCTGAGTACGAATATATACAATTTGTTTATCCAAGCATCCCACTGGTGGACATTTGGGTCATCTCCAGTTTGGGGCTATTATGAATAAGGCTTCCACGAACATTCGCGTACAAGTTTTTGTATGGCCATCTGCTTTCATGTCTCTTAAGTTAACAGTTAGGGGGTGGAATTGTGGGGTCATAGGGTAGAGATATGTTTAACCTTGTAGGCAACTGCCAAACAGTTTTCCAATGTAATAACCATTTTACCCTCCTATGGCCAATATACATGAATTCTAGTTGATCCATATTGTTGTCAACATTTGGCATTGTCAGTCTAATTTTTGGCATTCTAATGCATGCAAGGAGTTTTCATTTCAATTTTATTCTAAGTTCCATTTGCATCGCCTTGATGTCTAATAAGTTTGAATGTTTTTCTATATGCTTACTGGTTATTTTTGTGTCTTTTGTAAAGTGTTCATTCTATTCATATATTTTGCCCATTTTTATATCGGGTTGTTTGTCCTTCTGTTATAGAGTTTTGGGAGCTCTTTATATATTCTGAATACAAGTTCTATATAACGTGAATATTTTTTTTCCCAGTCTGTGGCTTGCCTATTCATATTTTTTAATGGAGTCTTCTGAATTTTTAATTCATAATTTTTCAAAAGATTTATTATTTTATGTTATTTTTTAAGATTTATTAATTTAAAAGAGAGAGTGTGCATGAGTGGGGGAGAGAAAGAGAGAATCCTCAAACAGACTCCCTGCTGAGAGCATACCCCCCCCCACACACACCCCAACAGCAGAGAGGTGGTCGGTGGTCAACCCCTGAATCCTTAGGTCATGACCTGAGCCAAAATCAACCATGACCTAAGCCACTCAACTGACTGAGCCACCCAGATGCCCCTAATTTATCATTTTTTAAAAAAAGATTTTATCTATTCATTTGAGAGAGAGAGTGTGTATGAGCCGCAGAGGGAGGGGGAGAAGCAGGCTCTCCACTGAGCAGGGAGTCCAATGTGGGGCTTGATGCCAGGACCCCAGGAATATGACCTGAGCTGAAGGCAGACGCTTAACTGACTGACCCACCCAGGCAACCCCTAATTTACCTTTTTTTTAAAGTCAAATGATCTATTGTCTTTATTTTTATTTTTTTTAATTTATTTTTATTATTTATTTATTTATTAGAGAGCGAGAGACTGAGAATGAGAGGAGAGAAAGTCAGAGGGAGAAGCAGACTTCCCGCAGACCCGGGAGTCCGATATGGGACCCGATCCCGGGGCTCCGAGATCATGACCCGAGCTGAAGGCAGTCGCCCAACCAACTGAGCCACCCAGGCGCCCTATTCTTTTTATTTTTAAATTATGCTCAGTTAGCCAGCATATAGTACATCATTAGTTTTTGATGTAGTGTTCAACAATTCATTAGTTGCGTATAACACCTAGTGCTCATCACGACATGTGCCCTCCTTAATACCCATCATCCTGTTACCCCATCCTTCCACCCTCCTCCCTTCTGTTACCCTCAGTTTGTTCCCAGAATCCATAGTCTCTCATGGTTTGTCTCCCTCTCTGATTTCATCCCAGTTTTCCCTCCCTTCCCCTGTGGTCCTCGTGCTACTCCTTATATTCCACATATGAATGAGATACCACCTTACTCTGGTTAAAATGGCAAAAATTAATAAGACAGGAAGCAACAAGTGTTGGCGAGGATGTGGAGAAAGAGAAACACTCTTACACTGTTGGTGGGAATGCAAGCTGGTACAGACACTCTCGAAAACAGTATGGAGTTTCTTCAAGATGTTAAAAATAGAGCTACCCTACAACCCGGCAATTACACTACTGGGTATTTACCCCAAAGATACGGATGTAGTGAAAAGAAGGGCACATGCACTCCAAAGTTCATAGCAGCAATGTCCACGATAGCCAAACTGTGGGACGAGCTGAGATGCCCTTCAACAGATGAATGGATAAAGAAGTGGTTCATATATACAATAGAATATTACTCAGCCATCAGAAAGGATGAATATCCACCTTTTTTTTTTAATATCCACTTTTTTGCACTGACATGGATGGAACTGGAGGGGATTATGCTAAGTGAAATAAGTCAAGCAGAGAAAGATAATTTATCATTTTTAATCCAAGTACTTTTGGTGCCTTGTTCAGGAAGTCTTCACAAATATTTTATCTTACATTTTCTTTAGAAGCTTTACACTATAGTTTTAGCTTGTACACTTAGGTCTGTGATGCATATAAAATCTATTTTTATATTTGATGTAATGTAGGGATTAAGATTCATTTCTTTTACAAATTATTATCTGGTTGTTGCAATGCTATGCATTGAAAAGATTTTCCTTTCCTTTTTGGCATCTTTGTTGAAAACCAATTGATGGTATAAGTGAGGGTCAAGTGTTGCATCTTCTATTCTGTTCCATTGATCTATTTGTCTATCCTCATGTTAATACCCCATCTGTAGTCGGATAATCTTGAGGCCCTCAACTACTCTTTCTTACAAGATTGCCTTGACTATTTTAGATCCTTTGTATTTCCATAAAAATTTTACAATGTTTGGCCAGTTCTAAAAAAAAAGCCCACTGAGATTTTGATTATGATTTTACTGAATCTATAGGTATGCTGTTAATAACCTGAGCCTCATGATAGAGATGAGAAAACTAAAGTTCAGAGAGCCATGGAGTTTAGAATGTCAGGGCTGGAAAAGACAATGGATAAATCAATGGATAAAATGGATAAAAAAAATGTGGTTTTTCACCCTTGCTACACACTGGAACCGCTGGGGCATCTTTAAACCACACATATATGACTCCCACCACAAGATACTCTGATTTAATTGATCTGGTGTGCAACCCGGGCATCAGGATTTTTAAAAGCTCTCCTGATGATTCTAATGTGCAGCCAAGTTTGGGAACCACTAGTTTAGTGCTCAAATTTATAGACATGGAAATTGAGGCTCAGAAGTTATAAGTGAGTTGTCTGATTTTACAAAATTTACAAACTGACTCACTCTAAACCCACTGCTCTTCACACAACAATGTATGTATGTACAACAAAATTGATGTCAACCTTATAAAAACACCCACCACCGCAGCTCCCAGCCCATTGAAATAGCTGTTGCTTTCTTGCCAGCAGAGTATGTTATCTAGCTCTTTGTGTCATACTGAGCAAAATTCTAAATATGAATTTCCTCTGGGAAGTCACAAAGAGAAGGAACAGAGAGGGGGGAAGATTGAAAGAAATAACCGAGGCATTAGGACCAGGTGTGTTATTCTACCCCTGGATATCAAGTCAATAGCTGTCTTCGTGTTGTCAAGGTTCAAGCTCTAAAAACAAAAGACTATTTGCAGAAACACCATGAAGCCTGAAGTTCTTATGCTTCTTGGGTAAAAACACAGAATATCTGATAATATTACTAACTTCAATATTAGCAATTTCTATCGAAATTTCATTTAAAGAAAATTGCTTTTAAACATCACAGGAAAAAGAACATTGCTCAGCATGCACATTTATTTTCCCTCTCCCTGGGATTCAACATCCTTCTCTTTGGAAAGAAGAAATGACAGGACAATAGATAGAAAAACTGATGGTATGCAATGATTAGTTCTTTCATTTGAGGCTATTAGAATCTACAGTGCTGCTCTCTCCAGGATAAGGGTTTTTTTTTAAGCTCCTGGAGGACAGAAGCCATGCTTGTCTTACTTGGTTTTCTCTCATTAGCACAGGGCATGGCACATAGAGGGTGGTCAATGAGTGTTCCTCTACTGAGGGAGAAAAACTAAGAGCCCCATTATGTCTCTATCCAAAGTCTTATAGTTTTTACTCTAACAATGAGACACTGCTCATTTCAAAGCTTTAAACGATCCATGCTAAATGGACCTTTCACCTTTAAGCTTCATATTGAACATCTTTCAAAACAAATGTCACAGTTCCACAATTTTCCTCATTTTGATGCAGTTCAGGACAAACGAAGGCAGTTTTGGTGTACCCAGTTAGGGAAGAGTTCTGGGCTCTCAGAAGGCGTTTATGATTATCTGCATTTTGTCAGAAGGCATCTTTCAAGCTGCCCGTTGGTCATCAACTCTCAGAATTACTTTTGCCAATAAAGCACCCTATTCTCTAGTTTCTGAAGTAGAACAGGTTAAAAAAAATACTGGTGATGTGCCAGAAGCGCATTCAGAATCAGTCTGCATATTCCTGAAGTGACAGTAATTTTTCTAAACTGGAGCTGTATGTGGGGTCTGCCCTCAAAGCTGTCCTGTTTGGCCAGGGCCCAAGGAAGAAGGAGGAGGCACGAGATCAGCGGCATTCTGCAGTTTACTTTGGGGATGGTGGAGGATAAAATAAGACTACAAACAGACATTCTTTTCTGTTATTTTTATCTCTAAGATTAGAGGACAAAATCATGATGAAATAAACACGTACTTAATACCTAATTTGGGGATTTTGGAAGACTTAGATCCAAGGGGACAACTGAGGGAAGGGATAACAGAGGGAGGGGGATGGGACGGCAGGGAAGGGAAGGTTCCTTGGGGGCCATCTTGTAAGGACCCAGATTGTATCCCACCGTGGTTACCTTTGAGAATGCTAGAGGTTGGCAAAGAAGCATTTAGACAAGAAAAGGCTTTAGCATGAGATATAAGCTTCTTTGATCACTTTTATATTGCTGTGGATGGGTAATTCAAAGTGGCTTTTGTAGGGAGTTGCTTTTAAGAAGTCACTGATTGGCAATAAAGGACAAGTTGACCTCTTGATGTTTCTTTGATAAATGCTTACTTTCTTAGGGAGCAAGTTTTCAAACTCGCCTTATCAGACATGCTGACACACACAGTGGGTATCGCCTCTTGCTCTTGTTGGCAGAGTGGTATACTGACAAGTGTGAGAATGTCAGTGACAGCAACACCATCAGCTCACTTACTGGAAACTCTGCCCATCACATGTCTCAGTGTTGTCTTCCATAAAAATTTACCTACGCTGCTAGCTTTCATGCTTTACATTGCTCTGTCATGTCCTTGGATCTCTATTTTAGGATAAAAATACAATTCTATGGCTGTGAGCCAGATTTCTAAAACTCAAACGCTGAAGGACTGCAAACTCAGTTCTAAAGTACTGTAGGCTTTGGAGTTTGCTATATTCGGTTTTGATTCTGGTACTGTTACTATGAGACTCTGGATATAATTCTTTGAACTCTGATGTTACTCTTTGTAAAATGGAGATATGAATACTTAATTCTCAGGGTTACTGTGAGGATTGCATAAGGAAATGTACATGTAGAACCCAGGACAGTGCCTGGCACATAGTGGGCACTCAATACACAAGTTACTACCATTCCTATTATATCATCATTATAATCATCAACATTACTCCTACAGGAGAACTCTGTAGGTCAGTAAATGAAAAAGAAATGGTCTTTTTAAAAAAGGTGTATTTATTTTTGAGAGAGAGAGAGAGGATGCATGCACACGTGTGAGTGTGGGAGAGGGCGAGGGGAGAGAGAGACAGAGAATCTCAAGCAGACCCCTTGCTGAGTACAAAGCCTGACAAAGGGGTTGAGCTTATGACCCCTGAGATCATGACCTAAGCCAAAATCAAGAGTCAGGCGCTTAACCAACTGAACCATACAGGTGCCCTGAAAAAGAAATGGTCTTAAAAACAAAGGACTTATAAGACTGACATCTTGCAAGTCAAATTTGTAAAATTTGAAGCTGTAAATTCCTATATTTTTCACTACCAAAGGGTGCCTAAAAAGTGCTTAGTTATCACTTAAGAATAAAATGAAAATTACTTTTATGATTAATATTCAAACAGGCATTTTATTACTGAATGTTTTATGACACTATGCAATTCAACATTGTATGATAATCAGGATTAAGTAAAAAAAATATGACCTTTTGATTTTTAGGAATAAAAAACAAATTCCTGGAATTGATTCCTGAATTCAGATTTGTTCCTGGAGAATTTCGAGATGGGAACTGACAGCTGTTTATAAATAAGCATTAAACAAAAAGTGGACATACCAGTTACCAGTTGGTGGTCATTCCCTTACATGGCAGTGGAGATTGACCTAAATGGCTCCCATATTCTACGCCACTTCTACAGCTGAGATTTCAGGAGTTCAGGTGTGATGGTTCATTTTATGTGTCAACTTGACTGGGCTAAGGAATGCCCAGATTGCTGGTAAAACATTATTTCTAGGGGGCGCCTGGGTGGCTCAGTTGGTTGAGCAACTGCCTTTGGCTCAGGTCATGATCCTGGAGTCCCGGGATCGAGTCCCATATCGGACTCCCGGCTCTGCGGGAAGTCTGCTTCTCCCTCTGACCTTCTCCCCTCTCATTCTCAGTCTCTCGCTCTCTAATAAATAAATAAAAATCTTTAAAAAAAAACAACATTATTTCTGGGTGTGTCTGTGAGCATGCTTCTAGAAGAGAATTAGCATTTGAAACAGACTGAATAAGGAAGATCATTCTCACCAATGTGGGTGGGCATCATGCAATCTTTGAGGGTTTGAATAGAACTGAAAGGGGGAGACAGGGTGTTTGCTCTCCGCTTTAGCTGGAACATTTATCTTCTCCTGCCCTAGGACACTGGCGCTCCTGGTTCTTGGGTCTTTGGACTCAGAATGGGACTTATGTCATTGGCTCCCCTGGTTCTCGGGACTTCTGTTTTGGATTAAAACTACATCACTAGCTTTCCTGGCCTTTTGCTTAAAGACAGCAGATTGTGGGACTTCTCAGCCTCTATAATCATATGAGCCAACCCCCAAATACACCTCTTTCTATCTCTCTCTCTCCATCCCATTGGTTCTATTTCTCTGCAGAACCCTCACTTAACACAAGGGGCAACCCACAAACATAACTGCCATGCTGCATAGAGTGTACTTTTTTTTGAGTAGCCTCCTTTCCCTCAAATAAATCTCAAAGGGAACTCGCCACAATTCAAGAAAAATGGGGAGGCTGGGGGCTCTGTCAGCAACAACAACAACAACAAAAACAAACAAAAACAAAAACAAAAGACTTCATCTAAAACATGTAAAAATAGTCTATGATGTCAAAATATTATTGATAAGTAAGAAAGAATTCAGAAGGGAGAGATAAGCTATTAAGAATAAGTGGAATAAAAATTTCATGAGTTAAGAAATAAGCATAAGCTCCCCTTTGTAACATTCACCTACTTGTTAATCAGCAAACTTCCAATCTGAAGGAGGGGGTTAAATCCTCTGCTATGAAAGAAAGATCCTTCTTGGTTTGGTCGTCTCTGTATCATGCATTACACTCAACTTTAGATGATGGATTTGAAATTGTAAGTGACCTTTCCTGAGGATAGGTAGTAATAGCATAGAATGAGGTGATGACAATGCCTTTCATGCGCCCAGATGGCCAATCACCAATGAGTACCAATGAAGAGCAGACATGTCTCTCAACAGCTTTGTATGCATGAGCGCTCTCTGCATGCACTCATAATCAATATAAAAGGTAGGGACTATTATTTACTCCATGTAAATATTCTCAAGGTACATTTTCCAGAGACAAGATTGAATCCAAGCCTGTCTGCCCTCCAAATCTTGCATTAGTAACTGAGTACATTAAACCAGAAGACAGAATGAGTGGAAGTCTCCTCCTGGGGCTGAGTGAATAAATGCATTCAGCCTGAATGAATGCAATTATGTGGAGACCCAGAGCTGAAGGAGGAACCCAGGCAAACTACCAGCCCCAAAGGGACTAGAATGAGGTTAGGTTTGTGTCAGAGATTTGGGGGCTCTGTCAAGCTCTTCAGTGTTTCTCCTTGGGTCAGGTAAATGGGAGACTGCGTTTGGATCACTGTTGGCTGCATACTAACTGAGTGACCTTGGAGCAGCCAAATAAGTTCTCTGAGGCTCAGTTTCTTATCTCTAAAACTGTGGTTAGTAAGAGTCTGTGCCTGTAGTAGAGTTACTTTTGCTGCTCAGTGTCTACTGACACTTCTCCTGGTCAAAGAGTCCCCAGTTTTCTTCATGGTGCTGCCCTCTACCCTGTTCATAACTCATGTGCTCTGGAAGCTACTGTGTGTGAGTAAAATCTCGCCAATAAGAATGTTATATTACCAGAGTTGTAGAAATGTGATCTAGTGAGAGTCAATAAAATAAGACTCTGGCCCAGGCTCCTGGGCAACCATTTATCACTGAGAATGTAGCAAACATAGAGGAAGTCAGAGTCAAAAAATAGAATAAGTATCATTTGGGACCTTGAATGAAGTTCTACCTGACTCCCAACTTATCAGCATTTTTCAATTAAATGAGTCAGTTGCTTGGGGTATTATAGCTGAAAATGTCCTAACCATACCATACATTTGTTGTGAGGCTAAAAGATGGTTTCATATAAACAATTAACAAAGTTTCTGATACATTTTAAATATACAATATTATGTACTTTAATTTTTCTGAGTCTAAGCCTATACTTTGGGAGCTTAATTATTTATTTTTTAAAGATTTTATTTATTTATTTGACAGAGAGAGAGCGAGCACAAGTAAGCAGAGTGGCAAGCAGAGGGAGAGAGAGAAGCAGGCTCTCCGCTGAGCAGGGAGCCTGATGTGGGACTCGATCCCAGGACCCTGGAATCACGACCTGAGCCGAAGGCAGACACTTAACCAACTGAGCCACTCAGGTGCCCCAGAGCTTAACTATTTTTATGCTTTTAGTTTTTTCCTTTATATGTTTTTTTACTTCCTTTAGGTTTTAGTAACATTCTTTACTTACAATCTAATGTTACACCTAACAAACATGAAACAATTCAGCCTAACATAGTAGTAATCACATACGTAAATGAAAATAAGATTGATTATTTGGTTATGGTATATAATTGTATTGCATTTTTTTTTAAAGATTTATTTATTTGAGACAGAGAGAAAAAGCACATGTGTGCCAGTGGAGCAGGGGAGGTGCAGAGGGGGAGAGACAGAGAATCTCAAGCAGACTCCCCGCTGAATGCAGAGCCCTTTAAGGAGGGAAGAGAGGATTAATCTCATGACTCTGAGATTATGACCTAAGCCAAAATAAAGGGTATGACATCTAGCTGACTGAGCCACCCAGGCACCCCTAATTGTACTGTATTCTTGAAATCAACTAGCAATATTATAAAAGTCCTTAAAAATGTCCATTGTTTTTGATCCAAAAATTCACTTCTGCTCTTCAGAAAACTACATAAAATTCAGGCAAAATTTATGCATCACAATATTATAAATAATGGTGAAAAATGGGAAGGAAAAGCCTAAATATTGAACAACAGAAGAATGGCTCAGAAAAGCATGAGCCAGGCACAGAAATAAATATTGTATATCCATTAAATATATTTACAAAGAACTGTTTATAACGAGGCGAATGAACATGCTAGAATATGTGCACCTCAGAATTTAGTCAGGTAAAATATTTTATGTATATTGTATCATATATATGAGAAAAAAAGGAAGGAAAATCCCGAGGTGTTCCTCAGAGATTCAGAGTGCCAGACTCAGGCACCGTGTCCCACAGGAGTTACAGTTTGCTGTCTTTTGTGTCAAAGTGACGATTCAGACTGTAAAGATACATTAACAGCTATATCTAGAAAAAATATTTGGGCTGTTAAACTAGGGGCCCAATCCAGGCATCATCTATCAGTTTTCCCTGGCAGAGATTTAAAGGAAACAAACCAAAGAACATTTTCCCAGACAGCTGGAGTTAAGTATGGAATCAGGATCCCTTCCGTATGGTATGGCACTCAGCCCTGGCATTTCCCTCCATCAGCCTCCAGTTAAAAATGTAATTGTTGTGTTGTAGGTGGAAACATTCCCCAGGTCACCCCAGTCCGGGGAAGCACCTGTCCTAATCTCGTAACGAAACCACATTTCTCTGGTTCATCATCAGAAGTCTTATACTTTTGCTCCTCCATTTAATAACTACCATGTTTTGAATATACTTTTCATATCAGATCCACTGTTTGGTACTTGACACATTTTAGGTAATACAAGAGCCTCTGAGTTAGATGTTATTACCCTAGTTTTTCAAAAGAGGAAACAGGCGCAGGGAGGATAAATATTTGCTCACTTGGCCAATGAATGTCTGGGGTGGGACATGGGGCCTCTGCTTCCTCGGTTCTGGCTGCATATCCATGAGCTGCTCTGGTCTCTGTCTCTATAGCACCAAGCCTTCCAAGACTCCAGAGGTTTGGGCCAGCAGTTGTTCCTACGATCATCTATTTTACGCTTTGCTGCCTTTCCTGGTTACTGTCACGGCATTTGCCCCGAGGGACAGATGCCTGAGAGCAATGGATTGATGCCACCTTATCCAAGACAGAGGGAAGTCTCTTGTAGGTCAGCTTCTGCCTGCTGCTCAGGCCTGGGAGGCTCCTTGAGGTAATGTATGACTCTGGGTTGAAATATTTGTTAAAGGCTTTCATTCATTCAACAGGTAATTACTGAGATACTACCCTAGCTCTAGGCACTGGAGAGTCAGAGGTGAGTTAGAAAGAATGGCCTTACACTCTGGTGGGGGTCAGCAGAATTAATCATACACACTAAGATGTAATTAAGACAACTTGGGGTGGTGGTAAGACCCAAGACAAAAATGAGACACGCGAGAGGAAGTTAAGGTGGAAGTGTCACTGCAGCAGGAATGACGAGCAAAGAGAGGACGAGAAGAGACAAATAATGAGACGCAACCCATGGCATGACTACCTGTAGGAAGAACCGGCCAGGCTGGGGGACAGCAAATGCAAAGATCCTGAGGTTGAAATAAGCCTCACATGTTCAAGTCAGAGAACAGTAGCAGTCTGGCTGGAGCAGAGTGAGTAAAGATTGACGCTTGGGGCTTAGATTGGAAGGGCAGGTGAAGCCTGGTCCTGAGAAATATTCCTGGTATGGCAAGGAATTTAGATTTTATTCAAAGTGCTCCAGGAAGCCGTTGGAAGTTTCTAAGTCAAAGAGGGGCGAGCTCTGATTTCTGTTTTAAATGATTACTTTGGTTTCTCCAGAGTAAAAACTGGGCTGTATAGGGTCTGGAGCGGAGGCAGAACCCCTGGGCAGGAGGCTGTTGAAGGGTTCCAGGGAAGGGATGGTGGTGGGTAGGACTGCCTGCTTGGTGAGCTGGACTCTCTCTCCCTGGGGTGACCACCCCATTCTGAGTTAGCAATTTTGCAGTTTTTCCATCCTTGTATCTCTGGAGACTGGACAGGACAGGGAAAACCTTCTGCCCTGAGTCTACGGCCCTGTCTGCTCCTTGCTGGTCCTCATGGCAACTACATGGGCCTGGCTCTGGCCAAATCACCCTGCCTCCAGCTTCTTTGGGCTCCCTTAGTGGAGCCCCATTGCCATGGAGCCTAGGAGACTCTGCTAACCAGAGCTGTCCATCTTGGTCTCTAAGCAGACAAGGACCTGCATGCCCACGAGGCTCTTTGGGTGCCGTACTTTGTTTCATGTCCTCAACTCAGGCATGGTCCAGAAGCTTACCACAAGCTTCCAATGCCTTATTAAAAGGAGCAGAAAAAAAGACTCTGAAAGATTTTTGGACACCAGATAGCAATTCGTGAACAGAGCCTGATAAGTGTAAATGAATCAGAAACATGTGCATTGGATTTCTCTTAGCAGGCACTCTGGTTTTAAAATGAAAGGTAGGGTTTAGGGTAATGTGGAACAGCATGGCTGACTCTGCAAGGACCTGAATGAGAGCTTCACAGAACAGAGGGCCCCAAACACAGGGAGATTCCCCCTGTTGTAATTTCTCTCATCCAAGGACACGAGAGCTGCTTGATAGAGGTGGCATTCTGCCACATGTTCCTCGCAGACACTACGTTCCTGGTATTCCTTGTCTCTTTGCCAGAGGCCTTATTATGCTGTGGGTTAAAACTATGCTTCACTAAAGCCCTTTTGACTTAAATATCTTAAGAAGTTCACAGACCTTGTTCTCATGGGATCCAGGCTTCAGATGGCAAAAACTAACTCTGTCTTTCTTGTGTGTCAGCTTTGCACTGAGGAGAGAGGGCACTGTCTTGGCACCGTTTAGAAACCCATACCAGCTCTGTGACCTCAAGCAAGATGGTAGTTATAATCTTTCCAATCTTAGCTTTCTCATCTGTAAAATGGGGACAATAACTTATCTGCTTCCACGAACTGTTTGGGAGGGCTGCCTAAATTGCAGAGTGCCTTTCTTTTCTTTCTTTTTTTTTTTTTTACAGAGTGCCTTTCAATAATACGGCTGGTTATTGTGACTATGCCAGGAGGTTGTGAAGGAGTTTAAAATGGTACATCCAATTTATCTGGAAGTGAATGTGGCAGAGAAGGTAGTGAAATAAACATGTGCCCCCTTATCTTTTATGCTAAGGGAAGGTCAAGATGTAATCTAAGCTGGAATTAGACAATTAGGGATGAGTTCAAAAACAGCATCTCTTCCTGCCTCTGGTTATGGCTGCCCATGCGTTAGAACCGAGAATTTTAGAGTTTGGAGAGCATCTTGCTAAGCTGTTGATTTCACATGAGGAATATGAAGCACAAATGAGGAAATGACTGGCCCAAGGTCACATAATGACCACACCAAAAATGCTACGAAGCCAGTGGCCAAGAGAATAAGGTCTGTTTTAGCAGTAAGAATGTCATAAGAAATGGGCTTCAGTGATTTATAAAGCGTTTTCTGAGCTTCTTGCATTTTTATTTATTTTTAATTTCTAGGGCTTAGTGCAGTTCTGGGTGGGCAACAGACACTCAACAGAGTTTGGCAGAATGAGTAGAGAGTTTGAGGTAGGAGAGGAAGAAACAGGAAATCAAAAGAAAGCATGATTTCTGTCCTGGAGGAGCTTACAGTCCAGCTGGAGAGACAAGGTATCCATGAAAAAACTTTAAGCAGTTCAAGTGAGAGCAAAGGGATCCAATATAAGTGATTCTATACGTAGAATGAAATGGGGGTTTTTCTTCTTAAGCAAAATAGATTTTTAAACAAGGTGCGATAATTTATGCCCCTAAAACAAACAAGACATATAAAGTTGGTATGCGCGTGGTAAACCTGTAGTTTTTCTCCATTGTTAAGCCCTCCTGTGTAAGTGGGCCCATGACTCAAGCTGGGCAGTCGCTTCAGGGAAAAACTCTGATTTCAGCCCTTGCTATAGGGATGGGCATGTGACCGTGCACACAGGACCAGTCACAACACTTCAATGCTGTTCGGTATATGAATGGTGAGAGGGGGGGTCTCTCTTCCTTTTGGATCATTAGTCCACAGCACACACACTTAAAGTGGTCAGTGGCTTTCTTTCCCAACGTGCAGAGAGAACTAAAAATGATGCCAATGGGTAGTCAGGATTAGAGCCAAGAGAAGAAGAAAGAAAGAGACGTGGTGACTTAATTGAAGGCCCGGGATTCAGCCGTGTTTTATGTCCACCCTTGCACTTCTAGGTACATGAGCCAATAAATCCTTTTTCTCCAAAAGGGTTCCTGTCACTTTTACTCAAAAAAGCTGAATATAGCTGGTAAGGATCTCTGAAGGTCTATGAGCACTGGGTGGGGAAACTATGTGGGTTGATGGAGATAAATAGATCATATATGGAAGCCAGTGGTGTTTAAAAGTCCTTAGCACCTGGGAAGAGGTTAGGGTTGAGTGCTCAGTCATGAAGGAGCAGGCAGTCACCTCTGGTCTTCTCTAGGAAGCAGGAAAGGTCACCCTTCCATTTGACTCCATATCGCCTCTACTCACTGGCCTCAGGCCCTAAAAGATCCACCAGTGGAATCCACTCTAGATTAAGTCAGTCGTTCTTCAAGTGTGTTCTTCTGAGTACCACATGTAAACAAACTGTGTATTCAAATACATTTATTTTCTTTACTTCAGGACTTCTTAGGTTTAACTCTGCTAATATTCTTTGAGGACCCCCAAGAGGCAACTGTAGTATATGATATTTCTTAACTTTTTGGTTCAAAGAACTCTTTGTTTTGTTTTCTTTTGTTTGGAGGAGTCTCTCATAAGAACATTTTTCGATAGGTCTTGGGTTAAAGTGTCCTTTCTCCAGAGGGATCCCTGCAAAGCAACATATTCTTTGGGGAAAGGAACCTATTATTTTAACCTCTCTTCCTTCCACAAAGCATTGGAGATACAGAGGTGAGCAGAGCAGGGAATGCATGGCTAGGAGACTAAGAACAGGGTGTTGAAAAGAAGAGAAGAAAAGGAGAGTGTTGGACCAGCTCAGGAACCAGGACAAGGGAAGTGATGACAAGTGTGTGGAAGGCAAAACTCTGAACTCCTTGAAACCAAGGCAGAAAGAAGAAGGAATCATGATGAATCCCTTTCCTAAATTAAGGAAACATTCCTCTAACACTCTTGAGTTTCATGGCTCTAATTACCTCCTAAACACAAGCAGAATAGTTAAGGAGGGGCAAGGAATGTTTTTCTTTTTAGAACTGAAGCCTCAGAACAAACTGATCACAGAGCTCCTTATATAGGCTGTACTGAATAACATAATGGATGGTCTTCAACAGCAAATTTGCCAAAGCTTCAGAAACATGCCCCATACAGCTATTTCATCGATTAACATTCAACAAAAACCAAGGATAATCACAGTTCTTTGTAGGAGTATCTACAGTGAACCAAGGGCATGAAGTCTGACACATTACCTCAGTGATCTCAATTCCTACAGGATATACAGGGCTTAGGTAGAGCAGCTAGTGAGTCAATCCAATGGAAGCCACCAGTATGCACAGAGTAGATTACTGGCTTAGTTAACTAGTGGAGAAAGCTGAGAATCAGGTTCTGAGTGGAAGGTATATAGAGCAGGGCCATTTCAAAAATAGGGGGGGGAACCCATTCAGAGAGGGAGAGAAGGGGAAGGCAGAATGGGGGCACTCAGGTGGAAGGAGCACTCAGACTCATGAAGATTCAGCCAGCAGGTATCCTGGAGGCCACAGAATTAGATTCAAATGTGGGCTAAAATTCTCACAGAGTATATGGCCTAAGACAGTGCTGGTCCAATGAGGCCTAGCTCTGAGGTCCCAGATCAGAAACTGAAGAAATACATAGTCCAAGGTTCAAAATGATTATACTTCCAAACGGAAGAGAACTCCAATACTCAGATAACTAGTGTTATTACAAATGACTAAAGCACATTGAAAAATGTCAAGAAAACCAAATATCACTGTTTACTGATTTTAAAAATTCTATAGTCCGGTTGTTCCAGGGAAAGCCAATAATGTGACACTCCTCATGTTTACAACCTTTTTTGTGCCCCTCCCTCATCACATACTGTGCCCTTTGATTGGTTACTTTTTGTGTATTGTCTTATACTTGGCCTCCAGGCCCTAAGTCAGGTTCCTAAATCCCTAGCCACAGCCTTAAAACTTAAAACTTTTCAACATTGTGCATCATTTCTTAAATCTTGGGTTTCTTCTCAAAATATCAGGGAATCTTAAGATGTTGAGACATCTGAAAATGGAATAAAAATGTACTGTTATCAACTAAATAAATACCTTAATTAGAAAAAATATCAGGGGATTTTGAATTCCAATAAAACCCATGAGCTACACCAACGTTTATTATTTTTTAAAAAATAATATTAGGGGCACCTGGGTGGTTCACTTGGTTGAGCTTCTGACTCTTGGTTTTGGCTCAGGTCATGATCTCAGGGTTATGGGATCGAGCCCTGCACTAGGCTACACGCTCAGTGGGAAGTCTGCTTGGGATTCTCTCTCCCGCCTCTGCCCTGCCCAGCTCTCTCTTTCTCAAATAAATAAATCTTTTTTTTTTAAAGTAATATTGAATTAGCATGGAAAGGCAGATGCAGAGAAAGAAGCAAAAGAAGCTAGCTGCTCAGAGTGCCTACAGTTTGATGAGAATATAATAGAAAAGGTACTAGAAAGTATGTGATGAGAGGATCACATGGGGACTGGGGGGGGGTAGTTCTGCGGAGGGTAATGCTGTTTGCTCCCCGAGACAAAGTCGTTGTAGTGGGTAGAGGAGGGTACTGACTAGGTTTTATGGGTCCTGAATAAGAGCACAGAAAACAGACTCTGAGTCATGGAAGGGAACTGTGAAGCCATCTCGTTAACTGCCTAGCATCCTTACAAATGAGAAAACCGAAGCCCAAGTGGACTGCCATTTCTCTAAGGTCAGAGAAGGGCACAGCTAAGGTTAAGGTCTAAACCTTGAGACACCCAGTTCCGAGTTCTACTGGCCACACTGTGCTGAGGGCTGCAAATATGGGAGAGGACTGTCGAGAGGGAGAGAACCTGAGAACAGGATGACTTTGAGGGGGCAGGATTGTGCAGGGAAGACTGGACATGCTTGGGAAATTTTCCCCAATCAACAGGAAAGGGAAGGGAGGTGTGTGTATGTAGACTGCAAACTTTTATTTTTAGTTATTTATTTAAAAAGATTTATTTATTTGAGAGAGAGAGAAAAAGAGAGAGAGAGAGATTGAGCGGATGAGCAGGAAAGGGCAGAGGGAGAGAGGATCCCAAGTGGACTCCCCACTGAGTGAAGAACCAGATGCAGGACAACCCTGAGATCCTGACCTGAGCCAAAACTAAGAGTCAGAAGCTCAACCAACTGAGCTGCCCAGGTGCCTCCAGATTGCAAACTTTTAAAATTTACTTCATGTCTTAAAGTGCTCCTGACAACCAGAGTTGCAGGTAAATACCAAGAATCCTCTAAATTTGGGAGGTGAGAGGCAGATGAAGCTCTGAAAAATGCCCGAGCCAGGCCAGGCAGGCATGCAGCCAGCAGACCCAGCTGTTCATATTTCAGGAAAAGGGCAGTGATATGGATGGAATCCTTCTGCACAGGAAGAGAGGTTCAACACAGTGAATAAGTTACACAGTTCGGCTTCCTTACAGACAACACAAATCCACTGTGGTCACTTGACCTCACTCTGTGGCTTTCTCCTCATGGATGTGACCCACATTTACCAACCACCTTACAGAGGAGATGCACTTCTCCCAGAGTGCCCCGGTGTCTTTCCATTGCTATAATTTGTGGCTGGCTCTTAGAGAAACCTGGGTCCCTCTCACCATCTTTAGTGAGACTCCAGTATTGCCTTGGCTGGACGGAGGATGGAGGGAGTCCCCACACACCATTTCCCCATCTCTCTTCCATCCCCTTTGATCTTTTGACAAAGTGAAATGTCACACAATGGCAGCCTCAGAGGTCAAACTTTCATTGTTGGTTGGTCCCACCAAGGAGTCTTTAAATTTAGAACCGTTGGAAATCCTTTGGGATAGAGGCTAAGGTACAACAGCAGGTATCAGAGGGACTGTGACAAATGAGAATGGTGTCAAGAGAGACTGTTCAAATAAACAGTTGGATGCTTGGAAGTACAGCCTGAAGACCTCAGATCTTTCTCTCCCCTCTGTTTCCCTCGCCCCCCAAAACAGAAGATTAAGTTTGCTGTGAACATGAGCTGATGAAAAGAATTCAAATAGTGCTTTGAATAGGACCCCAGTCAGACCCACAGGAGAGCTACAAATTGCTTTTGGAGACACCAGTCTCCCTTTACAGAAAGTTAGCATAAAGCCCACATATCTTCTTTCTATAAGGTACTAACTTGTAAATTAACCTTTAATGGTGTATAAATGATGTTCTGAAAGAACTGCTTATGCAGCTATATTTATGATCTAGAAAATTGCAAATATTTACAAGATTATAGGTGTTAATGGTCTGTCAAAAATGTTTGTATATTGTACATACATTAAATCCCGGTTTCAGACCACCCTGGTATAAAAGACCACCACTCTCTAGTCCCATATAGTGTTTCACTTTGATTCCATATATGCCAATCCCTATAATTAGCCTGTTCCCTAATATAGATCAAGTCCACTTTATAGGGAATTCTCCCAATAGTTTTCATTTAATTTAAATCCACTGCCTGGGCCGTCTATGTAAACTGTTTGGTAAATGGCCCAGGATGGCCAATCGATCTTATGTCAGCCCTTGAGAGGCTCCTGGGCAATGGCCGATGAACCTGTCTGTCTTGTTTCTGAGTGGGCCCCACTGTGGGGTCTCAGTGCCTGGCTTTGATTGCTTTCCTGAATTAAAATTAAGTATATGTGTATGCTCCCATGACTCGGCCTCTCTGCGGAGGTTTGGTCATTTGAGCGCTAAATGTGTGTAAGTCAAAGACATAATTCATCTCTTAGAGCAGCTTATTGTTACAGCAGCACCTTAACTCTGGTGCTTGACAATGAAAAAGAAGGCTAGGCAAAAGGGGACAATCTCCTTTTTCCTATAATGGCTAATCCCATGGCAGCTCCTTTCTCTGAACAATCTGTGTTACTGTTCCATGGCGGGGGCGGGGGTGGGGGTGGGGTCGGGGGTGATTGAGTGTCAGGAAGAAAACAAAAAAGGTCGCAGGTTGTTTTGAAATGGTTCTTCCATCCTGGTTTATGATCTCATTTGTACATTTTCATTAATGTCAAACTGTTTCCACGGCTGTCTCAAGATGATTGGTCTCCTGAGGCATCTGCCAGGGCTGTGTCTGCTTCATGGAATGGGGAGATCAAGCTCATTTTCAAATGTCATGAAAAGCACTGCTTTCCCACCTACTCTGATGAAAATACGCAGGAGTATGTTTGCCCAAGTCCTGACGAGAAACGATTGAACTTTTGAATTTTTATACAGATCTTCAAATAATTACTCCCTCCCTCTCCACTCCCCCACCCCACCCTCAGTAACAGAGCAGGGAAATAATAAAATCAATTTTCCCTTAAGCTCTTTAACGATCACTGACGACACACACTTAATTTTCTTGAAAATAAAATAGGTGTTTGGGTGGCTACGACAGAATGAAACCATTGCAGTCTCTGCAGAGGTCTTGAATGGGGCTGGCTGGATGACTTCAGGCCCCAAATGAAGAGCAGAATGCTTCCAGAGCAAAGGGTTCGAGAAGCTCATGGCCACTCTAAGAAATCAGAAACTTTGTTGCAGAGACAGTGGCCCCACCAGACCTAGTCCATCAGCTTCTCTCCGGAATGGTTCCCAGAGCTACCAAGTCTCTTGACCTGCCTAGTATTAGGGAAAGATGTATTAAAATAATAGTAGGATTCTTGGAGGACTCAGATCTAGAGTGTTCCTCTGGAGCTATTTTGGAAATCTCTCCACCTCGAAATGCCTTTTGAACTCATTAGACTGATAATTCCCTATCTTGGATCCTGGTTCCTTGGAGACACATGCAGGGAGAGAAATGAGCTTCTCTGAGATATTCCCAATATGTCGGAAACATTCACTGGAGTGGTAGAGCTAACTGGGTTCAGACACAGGGAGCACTAAAATATATTTTTTTAACTCAAATTCTTTTTTTTTTAAGATTTTATTTATTTATTTGACAGAGAGAGACAAAGCGAGAAGAGGGAACAAAAGCAGGGGGAGTGGGGGAGGGAGAAGCAGGCTTCCCACTGAGCAGGAACCCCGATGTGGGGCTTGATCCTAGGACCCTGGGATCATGACCCAAGCCGAAGGCAGACACTTAACGACTGTGCCACCCAGGCGCCCCTAACACAAATTCTATTAACTCAATATGTTTATGTTGGTTTTCTTACAATGGCAGTTTTTGTTTCTTAACAGAAGTAGAAAATTATTTCTCAGTAATTGCATCTGGTATATATACCATATTATTCAAAATACGGAATATGGGAGGAGAGGAAGATTACAGGAGAGGAAGTTCCCTGGAGGTGAAAAGTGGGGAACCACTGGCTTAGGGGGGCACTGTGCAGGATATGGAGTACCAGGTCACTGCTTGTTTTATTCAGATGTCAAAAAGTAAACACAAAATGCATATCCCAGTTAGGGACAGATTCCAATATCTCTCCAATTGTCTTTTAGGTTTATTTAGAAAAGCCAAATGTGTTATTATCCGAACAGCCAAAAATACTGTATCCACATGCTCTCAAAAGAAAGGAATGCATTTGCCTTCTCTCCTACTCAGGAAGTGATCCTCCTTAGGATGGAAGCTTACAATTAGGAAGTGACCCAGGTGAGACATGGTGAGGATGGATCCTAGCTACTCCCTAGTGTTGTTTAACAGGGAGGGCCTGGAAGAGTTATACAAGCAGCCCTGCGTCCCCTCCTCCTGGTGAGGTTGGCAAAGCCTGGGAGGGATTCATCAATTGTTTCAAACTTTTTTTTTTTTTTTTAAACATTATGGGTTTGGCAAAACCCCAGACATACTTTACTAAGCACTTTTTCCTTCATTTTTTAATCCCATGTGTATTTCAAATGCAATCCGTATGTTACTGATTCATTTACACTTAACTCATCAAAAATGCCGGTTGGGATGAATTAGTTGATGCCCAAGGAGAAGTATGGTCCCCTTTTAAAGAGGATGTTAGGAACCTAACCCCAACCCCACCCCCTGCATTTGCCAAATGTAGTTCAAAGTGAATTAGCACTGGAGCCCCACCCTATCACCACCACCAATTTTTAATAACATTAGAAAAGGCAATTCCAAGGAGCACTAAATTTGGGGAAATTTCTTCATTCCACTCTCCTTCATTTAAAAATCCTTGTGTATTTTAAGGGAAATCTAATCCATATGCTTCTGATTCATTTACACTTAAATCATTAAAATGTTGTTTTGAACGAGCCACTTGGTGAACGGAAATGAGGATGAACCTTCTCTTAAAATTATTTCTTCAAGCTCTTTTCTGCAAAACAGGAAGTCACATTGGGGAAGTTGAATACCCAAAAGTTTAAAATTTGGTATGATAATCCTTAGGCCACCATGGTTTAGATGGATCTATTTTTGGCAATCCTAACAAAAACCCAGTGCAGTGCTCTGTTTGGATGGCAGATGTATGCTCATAATTGCACATAATCAGCTAAATTGCATCTGTGAATATGTTACTTCCTTTAAGTAATTTGAATGGTGTGTGTGTGTGTGCGCGCGCACGTGCGGACGTGTGTGCGATACAGAATCTTTTAGAAGCTTAAGTATACCTGGCAAAATGGCACTAAAAAAGGAATCACAAGCTGAGAAAAAAGAGAGAAACAGTTCATGTATTACAATCGGGAACACACAGGATACAATCCTCCTTAACTAGTCCTAGTTAAAGTCTAGTTAAGGTCGTTGAACCAGTGTCATTATGTTCACTGACAAACTAGAGAGGCAAGTTGTTAGCATCTCTTTTTCTCTCTCATCTGTGATAACAGATGTCAGCAGACCTCACTCTCTTTTTTTAGCCTTTTTGTCTTCCTTCCCTGAATCTCAATGGTATAAGTTATACCCGGAATACTCACTCCAACCTTCTCAACAGAGAAAGAGACAGTAGTTCAAGAGTTGGTGACAAATGGAACAAGGATAGAGAACATCTGACTCCCCCAGTCCCACTGTGACCCAGTGGTTAAAAACGAGGATCTGTGATGTATATCAGAACACTGTCTCCACCATTTAGCAGTGGGGAATTTTAGGCTTATACCTGAGTTTGGCTGTATCTTCATTCCCACAAAAATGGGGATAATAATAGTAACTACACTAAAGAGCTGTTGTGAAGCTTACAGAAGATACTCCATGTAACAGTGTCTAGATTTAACAAGCACTCAACAAATCATAGCTGATGTTCTTTCTACTCTTCTGTGCAGTGACTCTGTGTCTCTCAGACTTTGAAACTTGCAGCAGGGCAAAGGAATGTGCCTACCATTTTATGAATAAAGAGACAAGGGGTAGCTATGGTGGGCCAGAGAATTTGTGTATGTTCTGAGGTCCTCTCTCTCCACCAGCCATTTATTCCAAATTCTGGCCCATGGTGAGCAGGCTCCATGCTTTATACAGAAAGCACATGGTGGCCTTCCTGACATGGTACTCTGAACAAAACCCTCACAATTGTAGGAATGTGAAAGTGATCATTTATTAATGTTGCTATTATTTTCATGTCTATAGCCTAACACTGTCTTTAAAATATATTTAAGCCACAGAAGGGCATTATCATTTCAGATAGTTATGATATGATATCATATCATATTCAGATAGTTATCATATGATATCTATGATATGATAGATAGTTATCTATCATTCAGTTCAGACCAAGGGTCATGAAAGTTCCTCAAAGTTCACCTGTCAGGTAAAGCCATCTAAATCCCATTTGAACTGTGAGATGGGGGTTTCACGGAAAATAAAAACACTATCATTTTTACTAAAGTCACATGTCCAAGTGAGCACAGAGGCAAGAAAGAGTTAAATTTGTAAGCCCTCCCATGGCTCTTCTTACTCTGGCTACAATTCCAGACTTTCAGAAGAGAACTTTAGTAGCAGCAGCAGCAGCAGCAGTGTGCTACAGAAGCTGGTGGTAGTGTCGAGATTTTTTCGTATCTTAGGTTCAGGAATCATGATGAGTTTTCCAGGGTGGCATTACAAGAGGGACAGGACAAGCAGCTGATAAAGTGCCCCTGGAAGGAGTGAGGGCATGTTGGGAGGTGAGAAGACTGGTAGGATAACCCGTGCATGTTTCCCCTTTGATCCCAAAGTCCTCTCCTGGAGCTCTTGCTTGAGAAAACTTATGGCAACCTGTTTTCTAGGTCCAGGGTGACACATCATTCAATATTAATTCCTTAAATTGTCCAAAGGAAACTGTGGCTATGCCTGTTTCCACAGTGCCAAACATCTGGGTGAAGACTGGGCGGGGGGATAAGGAGTCCCCTGGATAGTCCTCAATGTCTTCATTTGCTTGTGGCCTGGGGAGTTGGTGACTGTGAGTAAATTGGCAAGGTTTCTCAAGAGGGCATCATCCTGGGAGAGAAGCTAAGAGTCTAAGTAGAGGGTTTTACACGCTGTTGGAAAATGCTCCCACCATGTCATCTGGGTGTCTGCAGGCTCTGAGCTGTGCGATTTACCCTCTTTTTCCAGAGTCATGAGCAAAGACAAACTGTTAATGTTTAAGGGCCAGTGAATAAATTAGTTGTTTAGCACGTCACATTAATGTAGCCCTGGGGTTTGCAGCTCCATCTGCAGCCAGAGGCAGGGAACAGATGAATCCCAAAGGTCTTTATCGGCTCCAGGATTCAAGGGGCTCTGATCATTATCACAGCTTTCTAGTGCCAGGTGTCCCTCGCAGAGAAATGGCATCTCTATGTCCAGAACCACCACATTATCATCATCCTCATCGCTACCATCAGCAACATAAAGCTAGTGAGTGCTTACACCAAACCAAAGGCTAGAAGTTATTCAATCTACAAGAGCCCTCTGAATAGCCCATCACAACCCCCTACTCATAAATTAGGAACCCAAGGTTAAGTGAGTCAATCAAGTCACCAAGATAGCGAGTGGCATGTCTAGGACTTGACCTCAAAGCCTACAGTGTTGATCAGTATGTGGCTGGGTAATCTGGGCCTAACTTGAATGAGCGAGAGAACAAATGACTACAAAGGTACATTCTCACTTGATTCACTTTAGTGATTCCTGATAATCTTAGAAGATAGTATTGGTTAGGCAAAAGAACTAGGTTTAAGATTGAATTCCTGATTCATCACGTTCTACACATGTAGTCTCAGGTAGTTCATTATGTCTTTGAGCTTAATTTTGTATCTGTAAAACAGGGATTCTATCAACCACTAGGTAGAGTTATTATTATTAAAGTTCTTAGGTATAATATCTAACATGGTGATTCATAGTTGAGCCTTGATACATGTTACATATTATTTTTAAACACTTATTATGTTTATATTAGTTGATAATTGCATGTGGCCTAAAACTATCCATCAAGAAAAGCAAGCTATGGGCATGTGGCAGTCAAGGGAAGCTGGCTGCATTTTCCGCCCTCTGATCTCCTACCATTCTTACCCCTTCGAAATGTGTACTTCCCTTTCTTCTACTCTTCACTCCAAGTTCTCAGCCTCAAATAATTCTCCACCATGAAAAAGCAAGCCCCACAAATTCCAGCCTCTTTTCATAAGGCGAGAGAACTATAGGAGGAAAAGGTTTGAGTCTGCCAAGAGAAAAATGCTCAGATTTTGAGAGACTAAAAGAAATAGCACATTTTTCTTATCTTATAGTTTGTGAATAAGTATTTCCTTCTAAGCTCACAAATAATGGATTAAAATCAATACTTCTCTGCTCTCCAATAATATGGCCTGATTTGAGTCTTTGAAAACATTTTCATTAATCTTTTCTAAGCCTACCAGGCTGTTCCCAGACTAACTCCAGCACTAGCAAATTACATAGCTGGACAATGAAGGAATTCAGGACGGAAACAGACACTCTTTGGGCAGGTCTCAGCTCATGAAACATTTTTTCTTCAGGCAGAATTATCATCTAATTTTTCTCCACAGTGAGTTTTCGGTTCTTACATAAATTCCTATTATTAGAATATGGAGGCTTAACTGGTAATGAGAAAATATAACCAAAGTCCTCAAATGTTTTAGACTTGTCTTGAGTGTCTAAAATTTAACAAGTCTGCGTAAAAGCTGTGTGCTACACAAAAGTCCACTGAAAAGTCGACCCATTTACAAAGCATGATTGGGTTACACTTACCACACTGACCTTCTTGGTTTGTAAACAGACTACTTTTTCATTGGGGTAATGTACAGAGAGATTAAGTTTCCATTAAAAATTAGCCACTTCTAAATTTATATAATTTTGACTTCTTTGGGGGACTAAGGAAATGGTGGAAATGTATTCTTTTCTTTTTACAAGTCCAAGTATCACAAGTAGTATCCCCTTCCACACTGCCTGAGCCTAAAGGGCACAGTGAGTGTCCTTTTCTGGGGCAAATGTCCATGCCTGGTGGACTGCACTGGCAGAGAGAGCTGAATCCTATATTTCAGGAGTCTGGAGCTATTCTATGACCCAAAAGCAGGAAGCTTGAGAAAAAGCTGGACTTAATTCCTACCTTCCCTACCTTCTCTGTACCCAAAGGCACCAATATTCTTTCTAGTACATTCTATAGCTCCAACGTAAAGGACTTTGGCAACACAATTATCAGGTGTGACCAGCTGTCTCCAGTGAAACATCATCAATGCAGGGTTGGTTCATCAATGCAGGAGAATCAGGAATCAAATGGCCATGGTCAAAGGCAGGCTAAAACCCAAGAGTCAATTTTCCTGCTGCCTTTCTCTCCCTACTCTCACACCCTACTGGAAGTGTTCACTGCCTTTTACTGTTCACTCTTACTCTCCCTGGCTCTGACAGTGGTCACTTCAGCCTTAATGTTAATGGATTTCAGGTATGGTGGCCAGAAGCAGCATGTAATGGAGTGGTAATGGAGCAGGGTCCTTTGTGTGTCTAAGAGATGCCATATGTTTGCAGCCAGAGCCACAGGATTGGGGAAGCTCTCCCGCCTCCCACCAGAACACAGGTCTTTAACTCCTTTATTGGTCTCTTTACTCACTGCCTCTTCTTCCCACTTCCTGAATACCTGGGATCCAGGGCTCATGCTCTCAATGTACTCTCCTGATCTGTCTTATGTGAGTTCTATCCCAAAGGCCCTGAGATTGGTGGTTTGGGGTGCAGCCCGGACATGGGGTGTTTTCAAAGCTCCCCTGGCAGTTCTGATGAGAAGTTTTTGTTCAGATGAGCAAAAGCTCTGCTGTGGAGAGAAGCAGACTGCATGCATCCAGAGGAAAGCAAATGTCAGAGATACAAGCCAAGGAAAAGAACTACCTGAGTCCTGGCTGTGGAGAAGGAGTATAGTCACTCACATAAGCTAATTAACAGGCTTAACTCACTATCCTTAGCAAACTGGTACGCATAGACAATGTAGTGAGAGAACTTTTGGTTTAACTTTGATTTGATAAAAACACTAACTGTGGTTTGTTATTGCTCATATAGCATTGTCTCACGGCCTAACTCTTAAAATTAGTGAAAACATTTATACCTTGCATTTTCTCAGGTTCCGGAGTGCTTCAAATGATAATAAATTACTAATCACCTGCACTCATGATGGGTATGAGACAGTGGCTCAGGAATCCCAATATGCTGAAAAACTGTTTGTTTTGTTTTTATTCCCCTGAACATTTTCTGGTACATGTTTTGGGGAAATGCTTTAATTTTCATAGAAGACTACTGGCTCAGCATTAGAAAAATTATCAGCAACAGTGAACATCTGTTCTCCAAGTACTTGACAGAATATATGACCCTTATAACCTTGAATGTTCCACTGCTCAGTCCTTATTAAAAATTCAGTTTTAAGAAATAATATTCCAGGGCACATGGGTGGCTCAGTCGTTAAGTGTCTGCCTTCGGCTCAGGTCATGATCCCAGGGTCCTGGGATGGAGTCCCACATTGGGCTCCCTGCTCGGCGGCAGCGGGAAGCCTGCTTCTCCCTCTCTCACTCCCCCCTGCTTGTGTTCCCTCTCTTGCTGTGTCTGTCAAATAAATAAATAAAATGAATGAAAGAAAGAAAGAGAGAAAGAAAGAAAGAGAGAGAAAGAAAGAAAGAGATAAAGAGAGAAAGAAAGAAAATTCCATAGGGCTTGCCCATAAAATATGAAGATAGCATGTAAATGCCCAGAATAGTGAGCACATAGTGAGAGCCCAAGCGAGGCAAATTTTTTTCCTCTAGGTGGTCTAAATATTAGCCCGAGATAAATATTATCCCAAGATAAAGCCAAACACTTTGTGATCTTCATACCTGGACTGCAGTGTTCTGGTCTCCTAACCAGAGGGTTCCATTGTCCTGGGCATGACATTCCTCCTGGCCTCTATGAAGAATGGCTCAAGAACCAGCCCCGTGATATTTACGAATGAATTGACAAAGGCAGTTGCATTTTCTGAGAACCTACAGGAGTAATTTCACTGAGGCCTCAAAGGCCAGGAGAAATTCTATTCCTCCTGAGAATCTAGGTTTTTAATATAAAGATTTTAATGCTTTAAGAATAGTTTTAGGTTTGGGGTACCTAGGTGGTACAGTTATTTAAGCCTCCAACTCTTGGTTCTAGCTCAGATCATGATCACAGGGTCCTGAGACGGAGCCCCATGTTGGGCTCCACACTCAGAGCAGAGTCTGCTTGAGACTCTTTCTCTGTTCTTCCCTGCCTGTGCACTCAACTTTCTCTCCCTCAAAATAAATAAATAAATAAATAAATAAATAAATCTTTAAAAAATAGCTTTAGGTTCTTTGCAAAACTGAGAGGGAGTTTTAATCAGGAACGGATGCTGAATTTTGTCAAATGCTTTTTCTGCATCTACTGACAGGACCATGTGGTTCTTCTCTCGTTGATTTGTTCTATCACATGGATTGATTTGCGAATGCTGAACCACGCTTGCATCCCAGGGATAAATCCCACCTGGTCATGATGAATAAACTTTTTAATGTGCTGTTGGATCCTATTAACGAGGATCTTGTTGAGAAAAACTCTTCAAAGTATAGGGATAGAAGGAACATTCCTCAACATCATAAAGTCTATCTATGAAAAGCCCACAGCAAATATCAGTCTCAATGGGGAAAAGCTGACAGCCTTCCTGTCGTGATCAG
>CM052804.1:25965804-25983980 GCA_028533885.1 Nasua narica | reverse complement strand
GGTTTTGGAGGGGAGGAGGTGGGGGAGTGGGCGAGCCTGGTGGTGGGTATTGAGAAGGGTACGTATTGCATGGAGCACTGGGTGTGGTACATGAACAAACAATCTTGTAACACTGAAAAATTAAAATAAACATATTTGGGGAGAAAAAAACTGAGAGGGAGTTATAGAGATTTCTCACACAACCCTATACCCCATACATGTGTAGACTCCCCAACATTACCAAATCCCCTACCAGAGTGGTGCATTGATTACAATCAGTGAACCAACACTGACTGACACATCATAATCACCCAAAGTCCTTAGCTTACACTGATGTTCATTCTTGGTATTGTATATTCTACAGGTTTGGACAAATGTATAATGACATGTATCCATCATTATGGTATCATACAAAGTATTTCTTTCATACAAAGTATTTTTATTGCCCTAAATCCTCTGCACTTCAATAAGAATTGAAACCCTTCTACTTTCCCCAGCTCCTTGCAACCACTGATCTTTTGACTATCCCCATAGTTTTGCCTTTTCCAGAATGTCATATAGTTGGAATCATAGAGTCTGTAATCTTTTCAGATTTAGGTTGTTTTTATCTGAAGCCTACCATGTACTGCTGCTAGAAAGTTCAGCATTAATCAGTGATCCATAGTTGGTAACCACACAGAACCTTACAGGTGCATTTAGTTTACTAAATTAACCTCTTATTTTGCTTAATTTTTCTCACCACCTCTTTCTCATTCCAGATTCCTTCACTTGTTATTTTTTATATTATCACAATGTATTTTAAAAAAAAGCCTTTGAAGATGTGGAAGGAAAAGTAAACAAGCTAAGCTGGCCTAGGAATACACTTAAATAATTCTTTCACAGATTTACTGCCCTAGTTTTTTTTAGTTAAAAGCACATAATAGCAAGAGTTCCAGTCTTCGTTCCATCATTGGTTAGCTCTGTAATTTCAGAGAAGCCACTTTATCCTGCAAGCCTTTCTATAGATCAGTAGAAGAAAGAAGTAGAAATACATGGCTTCTAAAGTCCTGTCTAGTGGTGGCACTGCTGGATGCATAAAGGAGTTCACATTATCTGAGCATACACGACAACCTGCAAAGGTACTACATGGTAGATGGACGCCATCTTGTGAGCCTGTGCTCTATGATTAAACTACAGAGCACAACATTCATAACTAAATACCTGCAAGCTAACTGCCATAAGCCAACTTGGTACCTTCCCTCGTGGAGTTTAGAATCTAATGGATTACCCTGAAATTCAATCTCAATATCCCAAAGACTAGGCAGGTAGTAAGCATTTGTTGAGTAACTAAATGGAGGATGACTCAATCAATCAATACATTCTTGAATGGCTTCTCAAATTTTGGATTTTTTCTTTTTAGATACATTTCATTCCATTTATTAAAAGAGCATCTATATATGTAAAGATTGCTAAATTCATACAAGAGTTATTATTTATTCGATAGACAATTCTTGATGTGCATATGGATTTCCTGCCCCCTTGCTAGAACTTTGTAGTGTATCCACTTCTCAATCCCCAACCTCAGAAGTAGGTAAATACTTCCAAAGATATATGATGATACTTTGGAAAAAAATTTATTTCCAGTTATTTTTCCTAATTAGCACCTAAACATCTATTTATCTATGTTATTATAATTAAAATTAAGTTGCTATGGAAATGTTATGGTGTAAAAAAAATCCTGTTATTTTTACTGATAGGAGCTTTCTGATAAATCATTCTTTTTTTTTTTTTTTTAAAGATTTTATTTATTTATGTGACAGAGAGATCACAAGTAGGCAGAGAGAGGAGGAAGTAGGCTCCTGCTGAGCTGAGAGCCCGATGTTGGGCTCGATCCCAGGACCCTGAGATCGTGACCTGAGCAGAAGGCAGAGGCTTTAATCCACTGAGCCACCCAGGTGCCCCTCTTTTTTGTTTCTGAGAGAATGCTTCAGATTCTTCATTATATCTTCAAAGGGGTCATAGCTCAATACAAAAAGATACAGACTACTGATTCAGAGACAGATTTGTGTTTTATTTTTGTTTTAAAGATTTTATTTATTTGAGAGAGAAAGAGAGCAGAGAGAGAGAGAATAAAGCGAGGGGGGGGACAGAGAGAGAGGGAGGCTCTGCCGGGAGCCTGACATGGTGGGGCTCCATCCCAGGACCCTGGGATTATGACCTGAGCCGAAGGCAGACATTTAACTGACTGAGCAACCCAGGTGCCTCTCAGACAGACTTGTAACTCAAATCTAGCATCTGAACAGGACTTCCTGGCATTTGTTTTAGAAGCTACCCTTACGCTTTGCTTCATTTTTCTCTTTTTAGTCTCTTAATGCTCATATTCCAGGACCTTTTTGCATGGATTCACAAGATCTTTTCCTATAGAAGTTAAGAGTAATTGTTACTTTTTTTCCCCTTTTAATTCTTCTGATGGAACACACATTTTCATGTTCATGTTCAAGCTTCATCTGGGGTGAGAGTAAAAACAAATGAGATGAGGTCAGGTGGGTGGTCTTTAGCATCAAAACAGTAAGTGGAAATGAAACTGTGAGGTTGTGAGATGGATGTCTCATCTGAAAACCTGGACCTCAGTGAGAAAAATCTTTTAGGAAGGAGGAGATTTACACTCTCAGCTAATTGTGATACAAAAGTTTTTCCTGATATAAATGCAACTAAAGTCAAATTCCAGTTTAACTACAATGAAAACTGCTCTAGAAACAAGCTTCATTTTTTAAAATTGACCACACACACTTATATGAGATTCCATTTATTACTTTACTCCCTGTGTCACAGATCATGCTTTTGGGAGGACCTCTTCTAAGTTAAAGTTGCAACATTATTTCACACTATTGCAAAGTTACTGAGGAAACACAATTTGGCTTTATTTGGGAAAAAAGTGACCAATATTTTTTGTTTTATTAGTAAGACTCCTGTTTTTATTAACATGATTGTATATGGCTCTTGTTTTAGGAGCCTTCAAGATTTTTTTAGAAAGAGGTGAGTATAAATATATTTATTAAAGAAATGATGCATTGGGCTTAGCTTGCCTCCAACTTCCCTGCATGGGAAATTTGTTAATATTGTTCAGAAGTAAAAAGGCCTTTTTTTTTTAAAGTAATAAGGTTTCAAGTAATTGTCAATGATGGCTTTACTATCTTCGATACATGATCAGATATAATTAGTATTTAGAAGGGAAGCCCTGGCTGGATACCATATTCCCTAATCAACTATGAAGCCAAATAATTTAACTCTTAAGTGTATGCATTCCCCTTTCACCTGAAAAGAGCTGTAAAACATGATGCATAGAATTTTAAAAAATTCATGGAAACAAATGAAAATGAAAACACAACTGTTCAAAATCTTTGGGATGCTGCAAAGGCAGTCCTAAGAGGAAAGTATATAGCAATACAAGCCTTTCTCAAGAAACAAAAAAGGTTTCAAATACACGACCTAACCCTACATTAAAGGAGCTGGAGAAAGAACAGCAAATAAAGCCTAAACCCAACAGAAGAGTAATAATAAAGATCAGAGCAGAAATCAATAAAATAGAAACCAAAAGAACAGTATAACAGATCAACGAATCTAGGAGCTGGTTCTCTGAAAGAATTAATAAGATTGATAAACCTCTGCCCAGACTTATTCAAAAGAGAAAGAACTCAATAAAATAATGAATGAAAGAGGAGAGATCACAACCAATACCAAAGAAATAAAATTATAAGAACATATTATGAGCAACTATACACCAGCAAATTATACAATCTGGAAGGAATGGATGCATTCCTAGAGACATATAAACTATCAAAACTGAGCCAGGAAGAAATAGAAAACCTGAACAGACCAATAACCAGTAAGGAAATTGAAGCAGTCATCAAAAATCTCCCAACAAACAAGAGCCCAGGGCCAGATGGCTTTCCAGGGGAATTCTACCAAACATTTAAAGAAGAATTAATACCTATTCTCCTGAAACTGTTCCACAAAATTGACATGGAAGGAAAACTTCCAAACTGATTTTATGAGGCCAGCATTAGCTTGGTCCCAAAACCAGACAAAGACTCCATCAAAAAGGAGAATTACAGACCAATATTTCTGATGAACATGGATGCAAAAATTCTCACCAAAATACTAGCCAATAGGATCCAACAGTACATTAAAACAGTACATTAAAAGGATTATTCACCACAACCAAATGGGATTTATTCCTGGGCTGCAAAGTTGGTTTGACATCTGCAACTCAATTGGTGTGATACAATACATTAAAAAAAGAAAGAACAAGAACCACATGATACTCTCAGTAGATGCAGAAAAAGCATTTGACAAAGTTCAGCATCCTTTCTTGATCAAAACTCTTCACAGAGTAGGGATAGAGGGTCCATACCTCAATATCATAAAAACCATCTAGCAAAAACCCACAGTGAGTATCATTCTCAAAGGGGAAAAACTGAGAGCTTTTCCTCTAAGGTCAGGAACACAGCAGGGCTGCCCACTTTCACCACTGCTATTCAACAGAGTACTAGAAGTCCTAGCCTCGGCAATCAGACAACGAAGAGAAATAAAAGGCATTCAAAATCAGCAAAGAAGTCAAACTCTCACTCTTTGCAGATGATATGATACTTAAAGTGGAAAACCCAAAAGACTCCACTCCAAAACTGCTAGAACTCATACAGGAATTCAGTGAAGTGTCAGGATATAAAATCAATGCACAGAAATAAGTTGCATTTCTATACAACAAGACAGAGGAAAAAGAAATTGAGGAGTCAATCCCACTAACGATTGCACTCAAAAAACTAAAGAGTACTTATGAAAGAAATTGAGGAAGACACAAAGAAATGGAAAAGCGTTCCATGCTCATGGATTGGAAGAACAAATATCGTGAAAATGTCTATGCTACCTAGAGCAACGTACATATTTAATGCAATCTTTATCAAAATACCTTCAACTTTTTTCAAAGAAATGGAACAAATAAACCTAAAATTTATATGGATCCAGAAAAGACCCCGAATAGCCATAGAAATGTTGAAAAAGAAAACCAAAGCTGGCAGCACCACAATTCCAAACTTCAAGCTCTATTACAAAGCTGTAATCATCAAAACAGTATGGTACTGACACAACAACAGACATAGATCAATGGAACAGAATAGAGAGCCCAGAAATGGACCCTCAACTCTATGGTCAGCTAATCTTCGACAAAGCAGGAAAGAATGTCCAATGGGAAAAGGACAGTCTCTTCAACAAATCGTGTTGGGAAAATTGGACAGCCACATGCAGGAGAATAAAAAGGGGCCATTTCCTTAACCACACACAAAAACAGACTCAAAATGGAGGAAAGACCTCAATGTGAGACAGGAATCCATCAAAATCCTTCAGAACACAGGCAGCAACCTCTTTGACCTCAGTCGCAGCAACTACTTCCTGGAAACACTGCCAAAGGCAAGGGAACCAAGCGAAAAACTGAACTATTGGGACTTCATCAACATAAAAAGATTTTGCACAGAAAAATAAACAGTCAACAAAACCAAAAGACAACTGACAGAATGGGAGAAGATATTTGCAAATGACATATCAGATAAAGGACTAGTATCCAAAATCCATAAAGAACTTATCAAACTCAACACCCAAAAAACAAATAATCCAATCAAGAAATGAGCATAAGACGTGAACAGATATCTCTGCAAAGAAGATATCCAAATGGCCAACAGACACATGAAAAAGTGCTTAATATCACTTGGCATCAGAGAAATACAAATCAAACCCTGGTGAGATACCACCTCACTCAAGTCAGAATGAATAAAATTAACCAGTCAGGAAATGACAGGTGTTGGCGAGGATGTGGAAAAAGGGGAACCCTCCTACATTGTTGGTGGGAATGCAAGCTGGTGCAGCCATTCTAGAAAACAGTATGGAGGTTCCTCAAAAAGCTGAAAATAGAACTACCCTATGACCCAGCAATTGCACTACTGGGTATTTACCCTAAAGGTACAAATGTAGTGATCTGAAGGGGCATGTGCACCTTAATGTTTAAAGCAGCAATGTCCACAATAGCCAAACTATGGAAAGAACCTAGATGTCTATCAACAGAGGAATGGATAAAGATGGATAAAGAAGATGTGGTGTACACACACACACACACACACACACACACACACACACACACACACACAAATGGAATATTATGCAGCCATCAAAAAAGAAAACAAAATCTTGTCATTTGCAATAACGTGGATGGAACTAGAGGGTATTATGCTAAGTGAAATAAGTCAATCAGAAAAAGACAATTATCATATGATCTCACTGATATGAGGAATTTGAGAAACAAGACAGAGGATCATAGGGGAAGGGAGGGAAAAAGGAAACAAGATGAAACCAGAGAGAGAGATAAACCATAAGAGAGTCTTAATCTCAGGAAACAAACTGAGTGTTGCTGGAGGGGAGAAGGGTGGGAAGGGTGGGAGGGATGGGGTGGCTGGGTGATGGACACTGGGGAGGGTATGTGCTATGGTGAGTGTTGCGAATTGTGCAAGACTGACAAATCATAGACCTGTACCCCTGAAACAAATACTACACTATATGTTAATAAAAAATAAACCATAATGCATGGAACTAGTTTGTGTGGCATATCCCAACCAGATACTTCAAGAAAAAAAAATAATTTGCTAGCAGAATTGGTATTTATTTATTCGAATAATAATGCCAAGATCCCTAGATTAATGATATAAAAATTATGTTTATATTTCTGGATAGAAACCTGTCAAATTAAACAATGATAAATTTTTGGCCAGCATGCTGTCACTATCCTATACTGTGTTCTTGGCAGACATTACTAATCAACCTTGCCATTCTTTCTTATGAGTTGGGATTTAGATAAAGACCATTTGAACTGCTGTTTAAACAGACTGTACATCACTGTAAGAGGAAACTTATTTGCCTTCCATTTTGAGGAAGGAAGAGTACACAAGAGGCTGTATGAAATGTTGATTGTAAATAGGTATATCACAACACTGTCTAGATTCTAAATGAAGAGGAAGACTGGGTTTTTTGAACCCTAAATTCAGAAAAAGAGAATGGAGGATCTTTGGGTTATGTTGTGTTTCCTGCACCATTATTTTATGAGAAAATGGGCCTTCTGTTCTTGTGGAGGTTCTGAGATTGTGGATGGGGATTGTTAAGGGGATGCCAAGCAAGTGAGACTCCAATGTCCTAACTTTGTTTCAACCACTGTGTAAATATATACAATAAAACTATTTCACAGAAGATTTTTTTTTCCTAAGAAAAATGCTAATGATGGTGTAGCACAAAATCCAGAAGCACTGGAAGCTGCCTTGGTGATTAAATCTCAAAAAGTGCTATATGACTATTGGCTTTCCATATGGAAAAAAGTAAAATTCCTCTTTTAATTTATCCCCATATGAAAAGCCAACAGACCCGCAGCACTTACTAAACAGTCTACCCTTCTCCACTGATGTCGCATGACCTTTTTTTTTTTTAATTGACCAGGGCCTTTCATAGGTCTGTTTTTGGGGGATGTCTACCCTATTCTAATATCTCTTCATCTATCCCTATGACAATAAATGCTATCTTTATGACTGCAACTTTATAAGTCTAGCTATTCATTCATGACAAATTTGCTTAACATTTGTCCCTTTCTAGAATTGTCTTGCCTATTCTGGGGCTTTTGTTCTTCCATACAGAGTTTAGAACCAATTTGTCAAATTATCTGAATAATTTTGTTGGTATTTTGATCGGATTTCCTTTGAATTTACAAATCAGAAGAGAATTCACATTTTTATAATGTTGAGACTTTCCACAGAAAGTGGAAAATGAACATTATAAATCTGGCCATTCATCGGATCTAAACTTATATCTTCCAACAACTTTTACTTGTGGAAATCTCAAAGGTTAAGATAATCTTAGCTAGAGGTAAGTTACTTGCTTGATTATACCCTGAGCCATACTAGTGAGACTGGAACATATCTTAGTAATTTTCTGCCCCATTCCCTGCTGCTGCCACACGGGCTTGCTCCCCTCACTGTCTCCATCTCCCTTGGTCCTCGTCTCCCCAGTGGGTGGAACTAGAGGGTATTATGCTCCCCAGTTCCCACTGTCCACAGTGCTGGCTTGCTTGAAAGCACCTTTTTGCCTTCCCGTCTGTGACTCACTTCCTCACTCTGTTACTCATGTTTCCTGCAACTGTCTCCTAATAAACCACATGTATTCGCATCCTTGCCTCAGGGTCTGCTTCTGGGGAATCCTTTGCAAGTATTACGTAGATTTCCATGCCAAATGTAATAAAATCTAATTTTCAGAACCTAAAAGAAAAACAAAAAAATACCCACCCAAAAAACAACAAAAAAACACCCAAATCCCCCCAAAACTCCACCATGGTAACCTCCTGGTAGGGTCATTAGGGGAAGAGCATGAGCTCTGGGGCCTGATTAGCTGCCTGAATCTCAGCTCCTTGACTGTTTTCCTGTATGGCCTCAATAAACCTCTGTCTTCCAGCTACATGAAAATAGTAACTTAGGCCTCAAAATATTGTTCTGATTATTAAGTGACATATTAAATCTTAACATTCACTCAACAAATATTTATTTCTCCAGGCATAACTTAGGCAAGGAACATAGTTAAGTAGTAGCTGGAGCAAACTGTGTGTACAGTTAATGGAAACTATGGTTATTGCTGTACCCTGACAAGTGAGTAGCCAAACAAATCTTGAAGAACTGGCGACATAGATATTTGATAGTAGGCGCCTGAATATTTCAGTAGGTGTTATACACCAGGGCTGCTCATGCTCTGCATCATGAGGTGGGCCACTAAAGGCAGACAAACCGAGGTTCAAACACCCAGTGTATTAGCGGAATGCCCTTGTAAACTTTCCTGGATTTCTCTGAGATGGGGATCATTATGCATACCAAATCTAAAACACTGTGATGTGGAATCAGTGAGATAATGGACATAAAGGTTAGGCCCTTGGCAATGGTATGTTTCTTAATCTCTCTTTATGAAAATCTCCCAATTGCTGCCTATGGAGTTCATGGCATCACTTTCTTCTGACAGAACATGTCATGTCTAAAGGCATTCCCACAAGCCTAATCAGTGGACATTGTTCTGTCCAACTCTCCAGAATTAACAGCAGGTAAGCAGAATATTGCTTTTTATACATTTACTATAGGTAACAAACAGGACCCTGCCATCCATCATCTAGAGTTTTCTAGAATGTAGCTTGAGACAAAACATACAGAGCCCAAGTTAGAAGGCAGGGAAGAATGAAATGACTCTATTCAGTCTTAGAGAGCAACCTTAAGAACAGGACAATTAAGAGTGGTAAAAAGCAGGGTGCCTCGGTGACTCAGTTGTTAAGTGTCTGCCTTGGGTTCAGGTCACGATCCCAGGATCCTGGGATCCAGCCCCGCATCAGGCTCCTTGCTGGGCAGGAAGCCGGCTTCTCCCTCTCCCATTCCCCCTCGTGTTCTCTCTCTCTGTCGAATGAATTAATAAAACTTAAAAAAAAAAAAAAAGTGGTAGAAAGAGCATGGGTTAAAAAGACCATGGGCTTAATTTTAATTCTAGTTCCGCCATTTTCTAGTTACACGTGACCTTGGGTAGAATACTTCATATCTGTCCTTCAGTGTCTTCAGTGAAATGCCGACACAATCCCATTTTGCATTATTAACAGGATTAAGTCAGGTAATTAGGGAAAAAAAATCGATGTGTACAAAATGCCCAGTTGGTGCCTGGCACATAACGAAAGCTCAGTAAGAGGAAGTGGTAATAACTGTGGTGTATAACTCTGATATACTTCCTTTAGTGTTTTCTTACCTAAGGTTGTTGGTCTACCGTATGGAGTATTTGTGGCAAATCTGTGTCTGACTTCTAATATCTGCCATGCTGAACTTTTATAATTTTCAAATGATCTGCATTTTTGTGTCTCATCCATTAAAACCCCTAAATGTCCTTTTCTCCAGCAAATTCAAACTTGCACCTCAGTTTGTCAAAGAGACATGTGACATTTTCTTCGTGTGGTACTGCTTGCCAAGTTTCAGCAGCAATGCCATCATGGTCTGCAAAGCAACATTTGTCAGTTGTCTGAGTGGTTTATTGTATTTTCTCTTGTTCTTTTATAAACATGAATGGAAAATGGGAAAAAGATAGATTTTAGTGATAAGCATAGATTTAAAAAGGAAACCATTCTACATGCTGAAAGCAGCAGATCTTTCACTTGGGTTTGATGTTCTATTGACTTAAGCTGATTAACTGTGTGTTCTAAGGTGAAGAAAATTAAACAACTCTAGGATGAGTAACTGATGCTTGAAGCTTGTACTGAAAAAATAAGACAGAAGTAGGGATTTAAAAAATCCTTTTAGTTCTCTGAGAGGAAACTCCCTTATAAAATGCATGGATATCCCTTAACATTCATGTATTAAACTGTAGCATAATTTTTAGTGATGGACTGTATATAACAGTAGGAAACTGCCCACATTTCTGAAAAGTCTAATTGAAAGTCAGAAACTTTTTTGTTTCTTTATGAAACTGTATGAGTTGTTATGAAACAACTCACACGGTAACACTGATCATGTCAGCTAAATCAAAGTTCTGATTGGCAATTTCCCATTTTGATTCATGAAAATTACAACATTTATCATTAACTGTTTGGTAGGCTAAGTTCTTCAAAGCATGAGCTCTACTAGGGAATAAATACAAAGGGAGCTTGTAAAGAAAATAATAGGAAAAGAATGGAAGCCAAATGGGTCCAATAAACATAGCTGTGCATTTTTGTAACTTGAGCTACAGGGACAGGTCAGAGGCTGACAGATGTTATTATGTCTCTGTAGGAGCTTGATCTCATAGAGATTGGTTTCTTAGAGACAGAATAGATAAAGAGTCTCAGTTTAGTTCTCAATGAAGCCTCTGCCCATGATGCTCTGGATGCAGCAGGTTTGCTCCAAACACACAAATTAGGAAGGAAACCCCTATCTGGGCAGTCAGTCTATATCCCAAGTTGTATTTTCAGTGCAGATCACCTTGCACTCACTAGCAACTTTTTCCCTCATCTGATTAGAGAAGATGGTGGCAGTGTGGAATATAGAGAAAGAGGAACACTGATTATAGATGCCTCTTTTTGGCTGAGTAATATATTCTCCTGCAAAAAGATGCTATCTTAACAGGCAGGACCATTTTAACCTGATTCTGGGGAGGAGACCCATCTGCTTTTTTCCTCTCTGACCTTTTAGTAGGTTGATGCTGCTTGTCTTCTCTTTTAAAAAATTTCAACACAGCTTGCCTATTAAAAGAATCCATAAAACATGACTTAGTGCTGTAGCAAAACTACAGAAACCAATTACTAGCACAGCTCCTGCAGGTTTGTGTTGAAATTTCAGAGTAAAAGTAGGGTCCCCCAGTTTCCTAAGAGCATTGCTTTTCTCTTGATAGTGTCCCCTAGCCCACACTTCTATTTATTCTTTATTTTAATAACATAATTAAAAGGAACTTGAATGTGTTCTTTTTAAAACATCATAAGTAAAACTCGCTCTTGTATACAGATAAATGAATATTACTTTAAGGGTTTGGTATCATCCTTAAAACGTTACTGACAAAATTTAAAAATCACAATGGAATCACAGGACATGCGGAATTTGGATTTTAAAGTTGACATGTAAAAGCTGCCAACTGTCAAAGTTACTAGTGAAAATTTACAAAGTCACCCATAAACTACACTATGGGACCATCCTTCAGTGAGTCCATTGTGGAAGGAAACACCACTGCTGGGCACCCGGTCAAGTCGTTATCTTGTGTTGAGATGCCATGATGTTTAAAAAAAAAAAAAAAGCATCTTGTAATACTAGAATCACTCTCCACTTGGTGGAACCTTTGCTCTCTCAGACTTGTGCCTGGTAAAGGACCACTGAGTTTCCTGGAGGCTAGGCAACATTTCTCACTCAAATCAGTTCTTGATCTCTTTGTGATGAATATTATAAATATTGCCGATTGCAAAAAAAATTTGCAGATTGCATTAAAAAAAGGCCCATTGAATATTATAATTCAAAATACAAATAACGCCATTTGGAGCTCTACCCAGCAAATTTCAAGAGGCTACAGACAAACAATCAGCATTTGGTAATTGAAATATTCATATTATTAAAACCTTTTAAAAAAACATATTGTAATGAGAAAAACTGTAATTACCACGACTAAAGAAGTATATTAAAATTTTAATGGAAAAAAAAAGTTGGCTATTCGACTGATTCTTCTCTAAATAAAAATCCTTCTGCAAAGCAAAGCTGTGGCTTAAATGGTCTAACTTAAATGGTCTCTTATACTGAGGAATAAGTTGGGACAAGCTTTGAAGGGTCAAGGTGGGGATCCTAGGAAGCTTCATCTCTTTACTAGTCCTCCCCTCACCCCAGTAATAATATTAGAATCACAGATATAACCATTCTGCTAAGGTCCTCTAGACCTAGTGATGCTTAGCCTGCTGCTGGCTGCATGTAATCTGCCTGCATTCATGAAAAGACTTGGCATCCAACTTTAGGTATACAAATCCAAAAAACATTAAAGATGAGTGGTAACATCACTCATTCATCCAGCTTTCTCATGACCTGGTATTGAGAAAGCCTCTCAGCTGAGCAATTCCATTTTGCCCTTCGGCAGCTGGGATCTGAAGGCTGAGGTTCAGGAATGACTGTGACACAGTAACTTTTTAGTAACCAAAAGAGTTGATTCTGGGCAAGTGCCTTGGGTATCAATCACACAGGGAAGGAATCTAAGAAATATTGAAGAAGGTACCAATTCAGGAAAAATGATTAAAGGTGGTCTCTCCTCCATTTGGGGCAAATGTTGCCGAAGAAGCTATTTCTTCACAGTGATTCTGCCCTATTTTTACCTTGAAGCCTCCAGTGGAATGTAAGATCCTAACACACAGGTATTGTCTGTCTTTATTCACGTACCGTCTCTTCACTCAGCATTCCCAGCACATGGTGTGACAAACAGTACATGTTCGAGTAACATTTTAAAAATTAATGTGTTGAGGCTTACAGGTTATAAGTAGAGAAGAGCCAATCATAGACACAGTTTTTTAAGTCACCACTCCCGTCTTGCCTCACTCCCACATTCTATGTGTACCACTTAGAACTTCCCTCTAAGCAGCATCTCATGCCCTCTTCCTGCTTCTGATCCCTAATACTTCATAATAGTCTATGGCTGAACTCTGAGGCTAACTGGCTTCTCTGCCATGGTACAATGAAGTTTCATTTAACTGGAAATAAATTCAAAGGCACAGAATTACAGTATGATAATTATGTTTTAAATTTTAATATAAAGTAACATTCTTCAAATACCCCTTAATATAATTGGAGATTGAAGGTGCAATTCCAGATTTAACATATATATGTATGTACAATTCTAATAAATGCTGCCCTTAAAACATTTTTCCTGAGTTGGTTCTTATGGCGAGTAGGTGACTCATGATCATCCTAATCCCTTAATTATAATAATCAGTATATCTACCTGAGAGCTTCTTGAGCTATCTGTAGAGTTTTACGTAAGCTAGTCCCATTTCTAGCTTCCCTATCACACCATACCTTCTTATATTTGGCTTCAGATATGGATGTTGCCCCTATTTTGCCACTACTGTAGTCCTTCTCACAAGTATGAGATTCTCTTTTTTTCCTGTCTTTGAGTGGAAAGAATGGTGCATTAACTCATCATCATGTGATCCTTTCTGATTTGGATTTTCTTATTGGCCCTTAGCCTCTTTGTTCAAGCTTTACTTATTTGCCTCATTCGCATTGCCACAAAGCATCTGGCTAAGACTTGGCCTCATTCACTGGACATCTGGCATTCATATCCTGTCCTAGCTCATGGACCTCTCAACTTTGAATCTCTATCTTACAGTCTTTCTAATCACTTAGATTCTGTAAGACGGTCACATTAATCTGTATCCATCTGATGGTGACATGGTAGCATTTGGGGAAAAAAAAGATCAAATGGACAAGGTTCAACTAGTCCCAATCCACCAAATGTAGATGAGGTCTAGCTGCAAAACTCCCAAAATGAATTCATAATAATTATCAATTACATTAGCACTTTCCATTATTTGGCTTCTCTCATTCAACATTATTTGTGAGATTTATTCATGTCTTGCATATAGCTGTAGGTTGTATATAGGTTGTATATTCTCATTGCTGTACAGTATTTCATTGGGTAAATATACCACAATGCGGAAGGAGGGCAAGATGGCGGAGAAGTAGGAGACCCTGTTACAACTGGGCCCCTAATATGAGCTGGATATCTACCAGAACACCCTGAACACCCATGAAATCAGCCTAAGAAGTAAGATTATTCACTTCTGGATCTCTACAGGAGCAGAAGGCAGCAGTGGAGAGGTAAAGCAGAGTGGGAATACTCAAACCTATATCAGAGGATAAACAGAAGGGGGAAGGAGCCACCAGAAGCGACCCAAGGAAATTAATAGCCTAAAGTGCCCTGTGGTTGGGGACCAGCATTAACTTAAGAGTCTGGTTAAAAACACTTTAAAAGAGCAAAAGATCTTAAGGAGCAACTAGTAGAAGTGGGTGGTTGCGGGCATGGGCCTAAACTCACGTGCCCAGGAAGGACACTACCACAGGCGACCACCTGTGTTAAAGAGAGATTGGGGGGGGGCGGGGAGGGTGTCCAGTCTGTGGTTCACGAACCTGCAGCTTTCCACTCCTTGCACCATTTCGTGGGCTGGGAGCACTCCTGCAAGCGCCTTAGAGAGCCTGTGTGGTCCAGGAACCTGCAACTTTCCTCTGTGTGCACCACTCTGTGGACTGGGTGCACTCCCACAAGTCCCTAAGAGACCAGGTGGGAGCCCCAGTCAGCGCACTCTAGGACCCCCGGACATCCACCGCCAGTGGCCGAAGGGTCTGGGTGCTCCCAGCAGGCACCAGAGAGAACAGAACGCTGGCCAATCTCGGGCAGGAATCTGAGCACACCTGGCACAGGCCAGGAGTCTGGAGAGCAGTCCAGGCAACAGCAGCCACCGGAGTTTATCAGACCAATATCACTCACGGCTTTGGTTGCGCTAGGGTGCAGAGGCTACTGAGGGTCTCGCGGGGCCACTGGGACGGTGGCTGGGGGTGCGCACCACCTGTGGCAGGCTGCGGTGTGAGTGGAGTTTGCAGAGGGGAGACAGTGTATTCTGGACCACCCAGAGGGGAGCAGACTGAGGCTTCTGTGACACGAAGATCTAGGTATGGGTAGATTCCTTGCTTGGACCCCCCAAAAGGTGCAAAAAGCCACAAAAAAGCAAAAACCTCCAGAGAGTGAAAGCCTGAAAAACCGGTTTCCACAGAGCCCAGCCCCCTGATAGCTGGCAGGATGACTCAACCCAAGCAAGACTGACTGCAAAACAAGGAGGCAGGTCCCTCCCCCAGAAGACAAGCCAAAAATAAGAGGACAATAACCACAGGGTCCCCATAAAACTATAAAACCCCAACATCAGGGGAAATCAATACATTAATCTCCTGATTATACTCTAAAACCTGTATATTTCAGAGATACAAGTTTTTTCTTTTTTTTCTATCACTTGTTCTCATGTTTCCTAGTTTTTAAATTTTTAAAAATTACTTAACATTACAACTAGAGGGTTAATACAACGATAAACCCAGGGAGACCCAAAATAACCTTCCTTGCCCACAATGAGGACTTATAACAACCCTTCCATCTTATCCTTCTGTCAGTGTTTCTATGTATTTGCTTTTGTTCTGGTATTATATAAATCTTATTCTTGGGGTTCATTCTGACTAGGTTCTTTTATTTCTTGACATTTACTTTTGTCGGTCTTTATGTTTGTTCATGTTTGTTTATATACCTTATAAATCTTATTTTTGGGGCCCATTCTGGCTGGGATTTCTTTTTTCTCTTTCCCTCTCTTTTTATGGTTATTCTTTCTTTTTGGTGATGAATTCCAATTGATCCAAAACCTTCCAGGGTACACCTTGCCTGAATTGTGGGCAATATATTCAGCTATACATCCTCTCATCGACCTCTCATCAAAATGACTAGGAGGAGGAGCACCCAACAAAGGAAAAACCCAGAGACTACTTCCTCTCCCTCAGAACCATTGGATATGGATATAAACAGTATGTTGGAGAGGGAATTCAGGGTAACAATTATCCAGGAAATGGCTAGGATGGAGAAAAATATTAATGACAACATAGAATCTCTAAAGGCAGAACTGAAAACCAGTATGGCAGATGTTAAAAATGCTATCAATGAGATACAATCTAATCTAAATAGTCTAACAGCTAGGGTTACAGAGACAGGACAGAATTAGTGATTTAGAGGACAAGATGGTTGAGAAGAAAGGTCAGGAGGAGGGCTGGAATAAACTGCTTAGGAATCATGAGAAGAGACTTAGAAATAAATGATGCCATGAAACATTCCAACGTCAGAATTATTGGAATCCCTGAAGGGGTAGAGAAAGACAGAAGACTAGAAAATATAGCTGACCCAATTCTGAATGAAAACTTCCCCAATCTGGGAAATGGAACAAGTGTTCGTGTCCTAGAGGGAAGAAAAGACACCCCCAAGATCCAGAATCTAAAAAATCATCTAGACACATCATTGTGAAATTTGCAAATTATAATCTTAGACAAGAGGTCCGGAAGGCAGCTAGGGGGAAGAGATTCCTTACGTGCAAAGACCCATCAGAATAAAACAGACCTGTCCACAGAAACGTGGCAAGCCGGAAAGGGCTGGCAAGACATACTCAGGGTACTAAATGAGAAGAACATGCAACCAAGAATACTTTATCCAGCAAGGCTGACATTCAAAATGAATGGAGAGATAAAGAGCTTCCAAGACCGGCAAGGATTAAAAGAGTATGTGACCACCAAGCTGGCACTGCAAGAAATATGAAAGGGGGCTCTATAAAAGAAGAAAGAACCCATGAGTGACATAGAACAAGAATTTACAATCTATAGAAACAAGGACTTCACAGGCAACATGATGTCAATAAACACTTATCTTTCAATAATCACTTTCAACATGAATGGCCTAAATGCTCCCATAAAACGGCACAGGGTTGCAGACTGGATAAAACGACAAGACTCATCCATATGCTCTCTACAAGAGACACATTTGGAATCAAACGATACATCCAGACTGGAAGTGAAGGGATGGAGAACCATCTTTCATGCCAACGAGCCTCAAAAGAAAGCTGGGGTAGCGATTCTCATATAAGATAAATTAGATTTTAAGCTAAAGACTGTAGTCAGAGATATAGAAGGACACTACATCATTCTTAAACGGTCTATCCTCCAAGAAGACCTAGCAATTGTAAACATTTATGCCCCCAATACAGGAGCAGCCAACTACATAAGTCAACTGTTAATCAAAATAGAGTCATATTGATATGAATAAATAAATTGTAGGAGATCTTAACATGCCACTCTCAGTAACAGACAGATCATCCAAACAGAAAATCAATAAAGAAACAAGAGCTGTGAATGACACATTGGACCAAATGGACCTCAAAGATATATACAGAACAGTCTACCCTAAAACAACAGAATACTCATTCTTCTTGAGCACACATGGACTTTCTCCAGAATAGACCACATACTGGGTCACAAATCAGGCCTCAACTGATACCAAAAGACTGAGGTGATTCCCTGCATATTACCAGAACACAATGGTTTCAAACTGGAACTCAACCACAAGAACAAGTTTGGAAGGAATTCAAACACAAGGAGGCTAAAGACCAACCTGCTCAAGAATGCTGGGATCAACCAGGAAATCAAAGATGAACTTAATTCATGGAGACCAATGAGAATGAAGACACATCGAACCAAAACCTATGGGACATGGCAAAGGCAGTCCTAAGGAGGAAATACATAGCCGTCCTAGCCTCACGCAAAAAAAAAAAAAAAAGAAAAGAAAAGAAAAGAAAGAAAAATTCCGAATATACCAGCTTTCTTTACACCTCAAAGAAATGGAAAATCAACAACAAATTAAGCCAACCCCATGCACAAGAAGGGAAATAATCAAGATCAGAGCAGAGATCAATGAGTTAGAAACTAGAGAAACAGTAGACTGCATCAATGAATCCAGAAGTTGGTTTTTTGAAAGAATCAATAAGATTGATAAGCCACTGGCCAAACTAAACCAAAAGAAAAGAGAGAGGATCCAAATTAACAAAATTA
>CM052804.1:25931034-25965304 GCA_028533885.1 Nasua narica | reverse complement strand
CAACAAATTAAGCCAACCCCATGCACAAGAAGGGAAATAATCAAGATCAGAGCAGAGATCAATGAGTTAGAAACTAGAGAAACAGTAGACTGCATCAATGAATCCAGAAGTTGGTTTTTTGAAAGAATCAATAAGATTGATAAGCCACTGGCCAAACTAAACCAAAAGAAAAGAGAGAGGATCCAAATTAACAAAATTATGAATGAAAGGGGAGAGATCACGACTAATCCAAAGGAAATAGAAACAATCATCAAAAATTATTATCAACAGCCAAATGCCAATAAGTTAAACAACCTAGAAGAAATGGATGCATTCCTGGAAACCTATAATCTTCCAAGACTGAAACAGGAAGAAATTGACAATCTGAATAGACCAATTTCTAGTATCAAGATTGAAGCAGTGATCAAAAACCTCCAAAAACAAGAGTCCAGGACTTGATGGATTCCCTGGGGAATTCTACCAAACTTTCAAGGAAGAAATAATACCTATTCTCCTGAAAGTGTTTCAAAAAATAGAAACAGAAGGAAAACTTCCAGACTCTTTCGATGAAACCAGCATTACCCTGAGCCCCAAATCAGGGAAAGACCCAATCAAAAAGGAGAATTTCAGACCAATATCCCTGATGAAAATGGATGCCAAGATTCTCAACAAGATCCTAGCTAATAGGATCCAACAGCACATTAAAAAGATTATTCATCATGACCAGGTGGGATTCATCCCTGGGATGCAAGGGTGGTTCAACATTCGCAAATCAATCCATGTGATAGAACAAATCAATTAGAGAAGAGAGAAGAACCACATGGTCCTGTCAATTGATACAGAAAAAGCTTTTGACAAAATTCAGCATCCGTTCCTGATTAAAACTCTTCAAAGTATAGGGATAGAAGGAATATTCCTCAACTTTATAAAATCTATCTATGAAAAGCCCACAGTGAATATCAGTCTCAGTGGGGAAAAGCTGACAGCATTCCTGTCGTGATCAGGAACACGACAAGGATGCCCAATCTCACCACTCTTGTTCAACACAGTACTAGAAGTCTTAGCGACAGCAATCAGACAACAAAAAGAAATAAAAGGTACTCAAATTGGCAAAGAAGAAGTCAAACTCTCTCTCTTCACAGATGAAGAAAACCCAAAAGACTGGAAAACCAGTCTGGGTTTTATGTGGAAAACCCAAAAGACTCCACCCCCAAACTACTTGAACTCATACAGCAATTCAGTAATGTGGCAGGATACAAAATCAATGCACAAAAATCAATTGCTTTCCTATACACTAACAATGAAAATATGGAAAGGGAAATTAGAGAATTGATTCCATTTACTCTAGCACCAAGAACCATAAGATCCCTGGGAATAAACCTAACCAAAGAGGTAAAGGATCTGTACTCGAGGAACTACAGAACACCCATGAAACAAATTGAAGAAGACACAAAAAGGTGGAAAAGCATTCCATGCTCATGGATTGAAAGAATAAACATTGTTAAAATGTCTATACTGCCCAGAGCAATCTATACTTTCAATGCCATCCCGATCAAAATTCCACTGGCATTTTTCAAAGGGCTGGGACAAACACTCCTAAAATTTATATGGAACCAGAAAAGACCCCAAACTGCTAAGGAAGTGTTGAAAAAGAAAAACAAAGCTGGGGGCATCACATTGCCTGATTTCAAGCTTTACTAAAAAGCTGTGATCACCAAGACAACATGGTACTGGCACAAAAACAGACACACAGACCAGTGGAACAGAGTAGAGAGCCCAGAGATGGACCCTCAACTCTATGGTCAAATATTCTTTCACAAAACAGGCAAAAATATCCAGTGGAAAAAAGACAGTCTCTTCAATAAATGGTGCTGGAAAAATTGGACAGTTATATATAGAAGAATGAAACTTGACCATTCTCTTACACCATACACAAAGATAAACTTGAAGTGGATAAAAGACCTCAACGTGAGGCAGGAATCTATTAAAATCCTACAGGAGGACATAGGCAGTAACCTCTTCGGCATCAGCCACAGCAACTTCTTTCAGGACATGTCTCCAAAGGCAAAGGAAACAAAAGCGAAATGAACTTTCGGAACTTCATCAAGATAAAAAGCTTCTGAACAGTGAAGGAAACAGTCAACAAAACAAACAGGCAACCCACAAAATGGGAGAAGATAATCGCAAATGACACTACCGACACAGGTCTGATATCTAAGATCTGTAAAGAACTCCTCAAACTCAACACTCACAAAACAGATAATCACATCAAAAAATGAGCAGAAGACATGAACAGACACTTGTCCAAAGAAGACATGCAAATGGCTAATAGACATATGAAAAAGTGTTCATCATCATTAGCCATCAGGGAGATTCAAATCAAAACCACACTGAGATACCACCTCACACCAGTTAGAATGGCCAAAATCAACAAGACGGTAAACAACAAATGTTGGGAGAGGATGTGGAGAAAGGGGAACCCTCTTACACTGTAGTGGGAATGCAAGTTGGTGCAGCCACTTTGGAAAATAGTGTGGAGATTTTCAAGAAATTAAAAATAGAGCTACCCTATGACCCTGCAATTGCACTACTGGGTATTTACCTCAAAACTGCAGATGCAGTACAAAGAAGGGCCTCATGTATCCCAATGTTCATAGCAGCAATGGCCACAATTGCCAAACTGTGGAAAGAGCCAAGATGCCCTTTAACAAATGGATAAAGAAGATATGGTCCATATAAACAATGGAATATTATGCCTCCATCAAAAAGGATGAATATCCAACTTTTTTATCAACATGGACAGGACTGGAAGATATTATGCTGAGTGAAATAAGTCAAGCAGAGAGAGTCAAATATCATGTGATTTCATTTACGTGTGGAGAATAAGGTAAAACATGGAGGACATTGTGAGAAGGAAAGGAAGGGTGAATTGGGGGAAATTAGATGGAGAGATGAACCATGAGAGACTGTGGACTCTGAGCAACAAATTGAAGGTTTTGTGGGGTAGGGAATTGGGCGAGCCTGGTGGCGGGTACTGAGGAGGGCACATATTGCATGGAGCACTGGGTGTGGTACATGAACAATGAATCTTGGAACACTGAAAAAATAAAAAAAATTAAAAAAAATATACCATGATGCATTTCTGTTGGATTTATACATCAGGATGGAATCACTAAATTACAGGGTGTACATCTGTCCATCTTTGGAAGATAATGCCAATTTTCCACATTGGTTGTACCAAATGCCTCATGTCCCAGCAATGTATGAGAATGACAGCTGTTCTCCTTTCTCACCAGCCCTCAGTTTTTTCTGCCTCTTATTATAGCTATTTGCTGGATATCAGTTTATTATGTTTTATTTTAGTAAACTCTGGATTATATACTAAAAGTTCATTGGAGGTACTTTAAATTGGTATCTATTCCTGATCTGGGTAGTTAGTTTTACAATGTCTTAAAATGTAGCATGGAGTCTCTCTCTTGGTCTGTCTCTCTCCCTTTAAAAGATAAAGTGTTTCATAAATCAGGAACAAAGTTACTTTAGCCATTAAAATCAAATTAACATGGAGACACAATAATGTGGTGACATTTTTTTGGATATTAACCCTAATAAATAGTTTAATTCTAAGCCATTTTTCTAACTCTCAGACTTTAAGATATACTCTACCAACAAATTGTTCTGGAACTTCTATAATGCCCACTGATGAAAAGCAATTATAGATAAACCTAAAACAACCTCTCCGTGGTTTCTAGTGCCTTGAAATCAGCTGTAAACTCATTGGAAAATAAAGAGTACTCAATCTTACATGCATAATGATCTCCGGTTCTGTGTGTGAAATCATGATCATAAATAAGAGAAATATAGTATATTCACTATCTTTACTGGCCTTTCCGACCTACGAAAACATAATTAACCCACATGTAAAAATTAGAATAAAAATCAGTATGTAACCAATTGTTAAACAGGATGCCCTAATTATAAATGCTACAGTATTAGTATTGTCATTATAGTGTATTATAAATTTTTGTTTCCCACACTAGATATAAGTTCCATGAAGACAGGGACATACCCATATCCTTTATTATTGTATTCTTAGTGCTAATATAGTGCCTAATACATTACATCACCTAATAAATATTCATGAGATTAAATTAAAGGAATACAATACACAATTTAGAGTAAATAGCCAGGGAAAGGTAATTCAGATTTAGGTAGGCAGAAAGGAAAAGAGGAGCTTTTCCAGGCAGAGAACATACATCAGCTTTATACTAGTGTTTCTTTTTACTGCTATTATCCTTTGCACTTAAAACAAAACAAAACAAAACAAAAACCCATAAGTATCTCAATGCATTCCCCCAGAAAACTATGTAAGTTTATGGGACTCGATTTAATGAAGTAAATCAAAGTAAAAAGTACAAAGATCTCGCCCCGTTCACAAACAGAATCAATAACTCTGTAGATAACAAAATAGAGAAATGAAGAAATAAGTAGAGGGGTGAAGCTTTCCAGATGAGCTTTGGTTTGGAATCAGGATGAGAAAAGACTAGAATCAGAACTCAGAACCTATATTTACTGGGGTTTACAAATGCTTGATGTCAAGTGGGAACCTGGAGCTAATAAGCTCACTTCATGAAACCAGGAGGTAATGTGATAAAAAGATGTCAGAGGAGAAAGAAAAAGGTTGATGTCACCTGTTATATGGGACTGCAGTTGTGGCCTAGGTGTGTCTGTAAAACACAGACTTGGCTTTATAAACAGTAACTGAAAAAAAATATAAACAGTAACTGAGCCAAATTTCACTAGCTTGGGGGCTCGGATCTTGGATATCTCCAGTATCATCATGGGGCAGGAACATAAACCCCTCTTAAAGATTTATTTGTACTGGGGTTCCTGAGTGGGGGCTGAGTAGAGATAATAGCAAAACCTTTAGACAAGGAGGAGTGAAGAATGTAGAATGGAGGAAGGGAGAGAGAGGACAATCTCAAAGAAAGCAAGATACATGTAACATTTCCAAAGCTCAAAGAAACCCAATGCTAGGTAAATCTAAATAATATAATAGGAAAGGAAGGAAGGAAGGAAGGTAGGAAGGCAAGAAGGAAGGAAAATTAATTTATAGGTCATTCTCATAAGTGAACATAAATGAAAATATTTAAACAGAACACTTGTAGATTGTATATCAATATATTTTTTTTAAAGATTTTATTTATTTATTTATTTGACAGAGAGTGAGAGAGAGAGAGACAAGAAAGAGAGAGGTCACAAGTAGGCAGAGGCAGGCAGAGAGAGAGGGGGAAGCAGGCTCCCTGCTGAGCCAAGAGCCTGATGCAGGGCTCAGTCCCAAAACTCTGAGATCATGATCTGAGCCAAAGGCAGAGGCTTTAACCCAATGAGCCACCCAGGCACCCATATTTCAATATACTTTTAAAGACCACTACTGAGTAGAGTATGCCTGGAATGCAATGATGGTTGAACATCAGAAAATCTATGAATATAATCTACCACGTGAATAATTTGAAAGAAAAAAAACCTGTATTATCACAACAGATAGAGGAAAATACCTGATAAATTTCAACACACCATCCAGATTTAATTTTTTGTTGTTGTTGTAAACAGGAATAAGAAAGATCTTTCCTAATCTAATAGAAATCATTTAACCAAAACATATAGCAAACATTTTTCTTGTTAGTATAATTTCAAATACTTTCTTATTAAGGTCACAAGAATTAAGAAATAAGCCAAGGATGGCTCTCGTCACCCTGGTATTCAACATAACTGGAAACCCTGGTATTCAACATAACTGGAAAACCACAAAAATAATATAAAACAAACAAAAAATTCAAAGACAATAAAATTTAGAAAGAATGATACCAAATTACTCTTATTCAAAGAGTATATGATTGTCTTTGTAGAAAATCCTTGGATAATCTAGAGATATCATTAAAACCTTTGGGGAGATTAGTAGTGTTGTTGGATTAAAAACCAAATATTAAATCACACAGCAATGAAGTATAATGAGTAATGAATATGCCAATAAATATACCAAAAGATATATAGGCATTTTGTAGGAAAAACAAATAAAGTCTTTTCAAGGTTCATAAAACATCAAATATTCTGCACAATGTATCACACTCATGAATGCAAAACTATAGTATAATAAAGGTGTTAACTTTCTTGATCAATCCATCTATTCAATGCAATTCCAATAATACTTCTAATAGAGATTTTTGTGGAAACTGAGACACTGAATTCAAAATCACTTGAAAAGGTAAAAAAAATAGCCTATACAATACTGAAGAAAAAGTTGAAGGTATAAAACCTGGCCTGTCAGACACTAACAGTTAACAGAAAGCTAGAGTATTTACAATCATGTATCTCAAGTGCAAGGATAGACCCATAGGCTACTGGACAGACTTGGATTTCCCAGAAACAGATCTAGACATGTATGGAAACCAAATTTATGACAGAGGTGGTATAACAATTCAATGGGGGAAAATCGGGACTATTTATTAGAGTACAACTAGTTTTCCATAAGGAAAAATATAAATTTGGATCCCTACCTCACACCATATATAAATTCCTTTTTTAAAAGATTTTATTTATTTATTTATTTAAGACAGAGAGAGAGAGAGAAAGAGAGAGAGAGAGAGAATACAAATAGGCTTCTTGCTGAGCGGGGAGCCTGATGTGAGGCTCAATCCCAGAACCTTGGGATCATGACCTGAGCGAAAGGCAGACACTTAATGACTGAGCAACCCAGGGGTCCCTACAGTACAAATTCCTTATGAATCAAAAACATGAACTGGAAATCAAAACTTTATAACTTTAAAAGAATACATAAGAATATGTTTACAATGTTAGAACAAGGAAGAAATTAAACCCTAAGTGAAATGTTCAATAATTTAGATGCATTAAAATATAAGCATCTCCAAAATAAAAATTAGTACAAATAAGTAAAAAGGCCAATGTTTGGGAAAAGACATTTGCACATAACACACAAAAGTTTACTATCAGAATAGATAAATAACTTCTACAAATCCATAAAAACATAAAAGCAACTAGTTTAAAAATAATAAAGGATGTGGATAGGCAATTCATAAAAGAGAAAACTGAATGACCAAGAAACAGATGAAAAAATGTTTAGCTTCACTAGAAATTAGGGAATTGAAAATAAGAAAAATTAGACACCATTTTATACCCATCAGATTGGAAAAGTTTCAAGTTTGAAAACAACATAATGGCAAAGATTTGAGAAGCAGAAACTCACAGGAACTGCTCATACAAATGCAAGCCAGTCAACCATTAGGAGAGCAACTTGGCATTATTTAGCAATGTTTAAGAGGTACATACTTTATAACACAACAACATCACATCTAGGTACCCTTGAGAAAAATCTACTTAGATGCATAAGGGCTACCAGAATAACCACTGAAGCACTTTTTTTAATAGCAAAAATTGGCAACAACCTAATTGTTCATTAATAGGAGAATGAATTAGTAAATAGTATTATATTTATACAATGGAACATTATCTAGAGTTTGAGCAACTAATCAGAGCCATGTGTCCACTTGGATAAATTTCAAAAACATAATGTTGAGTAGAAAAAATGTGCAAAATGGCACATCATTCATGAAAACTTAAAAGACTGTGGATATCAATAAACTCACTAATAAACAAAATGTGGATAAACACCCAGGACTATGTTTTTCTCCAGAGAATGACAGAGCAGAATAGGATCAAGAAAGGGAGCATATGAAAATGTAATGATATTTGTAACAATTTTTTCTTCAAATCCATAAAAACCTAGGCCAAATAATGGAAAATGTTAAAATAAATTAAACGTGAGTGGTAGTATATGGGTATTCCTTACAGACAATTCTTGTTTATTTGAAGTAACACTTTCTCTTTTTAATGAAGGAATATATAGATATTGCACTAAAAATGCCAATCATGTCTGTTCACTTTTTTTTTTAAAGATTTTATTTATTTATTTGTCAGAGAAAGAGAGAGCACAGGTAGAGCACAGGCAGAAGCAGGCTCCCCGCCAAGCAAGGAGCCTGATGCGGGACTCAATCCCAGGACCCTGGGATCATGACCTGAGTCAAAGGCAGCCACTTAACCAACTGAGCCACCCAGGCGTCCCTGTTCACTGCTTTATACTGCGGGTGCTATCCTTGTCCATACTCCTTATCTTACCCTGCACCTTCTCACAACCCTGCTGGAGCCATAGCTAATGGAACTAGAGATGTTTTCAACTAAAAAAAATCCCATTTATGCTGACCAGTGGCTTCTTGAAGAACAAAGACCTGAACCACATAGATTTCTTTCCTTGATGTTTGGAATTGATGTGTATTCCCAAAGTGGGAAGCAGAGCTAAAATGTTCTCTCTTTGATGTCTGTGCCTGCCATTTTGGGCCATATGTAACTTGAGGAATAAGATGAATCAGGTCTAAAGAAGTAGGTAATACCATGAAGAGAAGTCCGGTTCTTGATAGCTCTTCATTTTTTTACGGACCTCTCCAATTCAAGTTAGTGTAAAGTCCAATTAAATTTTGTTTTCTGATTGTGGATTTCATTAAATATCTATATTCCTACAATTACCTCCTCCTTACTCCCTTTTAACTTGGGCTTCTGATTTTGTAGTCTAAAAAAATTATTTAGAAAAGATAAATAATAGAATCTTTAGTCAATAATCAATACTAAAGGTGAAAACATATTTTAATGGTGAGGAAGGTAGAAAGTGGCTTCTGAATATCAGAAGATAGTTTCTGATATTTCATGAAAGTAAAATAGATTTCTAAAAAAAGAATAACTTCTCACTTGGGAAAAATTTTACTTGTCAATATTCACACCTATACATCACCACTTCTGTCCATTTGCTACCCCCCGCTGCTATCTAAAGTGAAAGGATTAGTATTGATTTAGAAATGACTTGTGCCAGTTTGCAAGTGTCAGTTGTTAGACTTTCAGGAATTTGTGAGCTATTTGCTAAGAATGGCCATTCTTAAAAACCAAATCATAAAAACGTATAATAAAATAACTTGTATTAAAAATGAAGGAAATACATCAAACTTCTGCACAGCAAAAGAAACCATCAACAAAATGAAAATGCAACCTACTGAATGGGAGAAAATAGTTGCAAATCATATAACTGATAAGGGGATTAATACACAAAATAAGTAAAGAATTCCTAAAATTCAATAGCAACAAAACAAAACAAAAAACCAACCAAATAATTGAAAAATAGGCAGAGGATCTGAATAGATATTTTTCCAAAGAAGATATATTGAGGGCCAGTAGGTACATGACAAGCTTCTCAAAATCACTAAATTATCAGGGAAATGCACATTGAAACCACAGTGAGATATCACCATTGTGCATTATTATCGGTGGAAATGTAAATGGGTGTAGCCATTGTGTAAAACAGTATGGAGGTTCTTTAGAAAATTAAAAATAGAACTACCACATGATCCAGTAATTCCATTTCTGGCTACTTATTCAAAGAAAACAAAGACCTAACTTGAAAAGATATGGGCACCCTCACACTCATTGCATTATTTATAATAGCCAACAAATGGAAACAACCTAAGTGTCCATCGATAAAGAACATGCAAGACGTCTATCTATCTATATTTAGTGGATTACTCAGCCAGGAAAACATATGAAATCTTGCCATTTGTAACAACGTAGATGGGCCCTGAAAGTATTATGCTAAGTGAAATAAGCCAGACTGAGAAAGACAAATACTGTATGATCTCATTTATATGTAGAATAAAAAAAACCCCAAACAAATGAAAACCAAAAACAGCATTCATAGATAGAGTGGTTGCCAGAGGCAGGGACTGGTGTGTTGGGGGAAGTAGGGGAGGAGAATCAAAAAGTACACATTCCCATTTGTAAAATAAATAAGTCATGGGAATGTAATGTACAGCATGGCAATTATACTTAATAATACTATAATTGCAGGGGTGCCTGGGTGGCTCAGTTGTTAAGCATCTGCCTTTGGCTCAGGTCATGATCCTAGGGTCCTGGGACCGAGCCCCACATCAGGCTCCTGCTCTGCAGAGAGCCTCTCCTCCCTCTCCCTCTGCCGTTCCCCCTGCTTGTGCTTTCTCTCTCTGTGTCAAATAAATAAGTAAAATCTTTTAAAAAAATAATACTATATTGCATATCTGGAAGTTGCTAAGAGAGATCTTGAAAGTTCTCAACATAAGAAAAAAAAATTCTGTAACTTGATGGATGTTAACTGGACTTTCAGAGATCACTTTATAATTCACACAAATATTGAATCATTCTGCTGTATGCCTAAAACTAATATAATGTATGTTAATTATACCTCAATAATTAAAAAAGGAAATACTCAAAACTCATCATTTCCTAATTTTTTATGACATTTTATTTTACCTATGGCTTCTGAGCTTATTTGCATCTATTGTATCTGCATGGTGAAAATACCATATTAAGGCACCACTGCATATCCCTTCTTAATTTTATAGTCAGTAGTATCTTTCATGTTAATAGCTTGAAATTGGCCATGGTAGGAGTATTTACACCACAGATAGCAGCAAATACCACACATCAAGGCTTATTTTGTTGATTGTCTAGATTTAAGGAAGTTATATAGAAAATCTTAATTCAGATTAAATAAAAAGGAGTGTTTATAGCTCTCATATTATATAGTACAGAAACTTGAGGAAATATATTCAAAAAACTATTATCCAATTTAGTAAAGAAGTTACTCATGTTATTGACCCATATTTACATGTCAACTACATTTATTCATCAATTGTAGCCATAGGCTGACTGTAGATACCAAGAGTTCAGCAAAAATCAATAAAAGCATTCTCTGAGAATCAACTGACTACATGGAATTTACAATAAAGGGTATTACATATTTTATTATTTGTAAGTTGTGTGCTACACATCCATTATATCAGTAAGATTTATTATATATGTGTGTGTAGATATATACATATATATGAAATAAATAAATAAGTATATATATGTATATATATATGGGGGGAGAGAGAGAGAGAGAGAGTTTATTACAGAAGCAGGCTAGAAGGGCTACATTGAATTTACATAATTGATGGAATTGTTAGAGATAGAAAACAAGAGACGTGCAATTTATTAATCCTGGGAATTGGGCATATTTGAAAGAGAAGAGGTAAGTGAGGAAAAAAGCAATGCAAGCTAGCATTTAAAAAAATTTTTTAAAGTAATTTCAACACCCAATGTGGGCTCAAACTCATGATTCTGAGATCAAGACTCACATGCTCTTCCAAGTAAGCCAGCCAGGTACCCCATTCACATTTTGTTATAGAGAGAAGTAGGGAGAGAGAAGGGTGAGATTTCTGAGCAGCTACCATGAGAAATTTGGCTAACAGTCTTTAGAATATTTCACCGTGGAATGTAATATAATTTCCCTGAGGTACTTTAATAAAAATTTACATTGTTTTCATTTGTTTAGATTTTTGTGTTCCTTTGAATATATACCTAAACTTAGAGAGCCATAGAGCAGTTATTTTAGGTTACACAAACATTTTGATCATAAAATTATTTAGAGTCAATATGGGTTCACTATGAATAAATTATGCCAAAATGCCTTTGTTCCTCTTATGATAGGGTGGTTATACTACTGTAGCTTGACAATAACAATAAAAGTGATAACAATACAACCATTACTACACTAATTATTGTTTTTATATTACTGACTGCTGTTCTACATTCTTTACATGGATTAATTTTCTTTAACATCACGACAACCTTGTTATATTTTACATATCAGGACATGAAACTAGAAAAGTAGAGTAATTTGCTCCAAATCACATAGGTAGCAAAATCTAGTAAGATTAAAATCTAGGCAATCTAGCCCTGAAGATCACACTGTTAGTGAACTACATAATGCTATAACATTGACCAACATTAGCAAGGTAGTATAAAATTCGTCTTATTCTTAGTTTCCAAAGGGCACTGATATCAGTTTAAAGATAGCTGTATGTCAGGATGTTGGAAAGGTGCCCAGATCACATTTCGTTGAGTGATTTCATAAAAGCATTTATTGAGCATCTGGTTGTTTAACAGGATGTCACAGACATTTCAGGAGAGACGAAGATGATGATGAATAAAACATGATTCCATTGCAAAAAGCTTAAAACCCTGATAGTCACTGTTTTTATCAATTTTTTTAAAGATTTTATTTATTTATTTGACAGAGAGAGAGAGATCACAAGTAGGCAGAGAAGCAGGCAGAGAGAGAGAGGGAAGCAGGCTCCCTGCTGAGCAGAGAGCCCTACGAGGGGCTCCATCCCAGGACCCTGGGATCATGACTTGAGCCAAAGACAGAGGCTTTAACCCACTGAGCCACCCAGGCGCTCCTTTATCAATCTTCTGAATGAAGTCAAGAGGCAAATCAAATATGTCCCCAAACTGAAACAGTTAGGTTTAAAGTAATTCAAATTCAAAGAGCTCCTAACAGTTTCCACTAATATTCTGAATAATAAGTGTCACAGGAATAAATGTGTAAGTTTGTGTAGTATTCAAAACCAAGTGCATAAATATAGGACTGGAAAAAAAATCTGTTTTTATAGCAGCTTTTATATAGCACATCTAGAAGTTTTAGGATTAATCTCAGGACTCAAGTATTAATAACATTTGTGATGTACTCTTAGGTTACAGTAATAGAAACAACATGTCCAGAACAAGAACTTTTTTTTTTTTTCCTTAATGCTCTGCGATGGGCAGCCATCTTGGCAGTATTTATTTATTTTTTTTTAAGTTCAGACCGTAACATTTTAAGAGGGACATTGAAAAATGTGACTGGGGCAAATGGAAAGGGTAACTAAACCAAGTCATATGAAGGATGGCTGAAGCAACAGGGGATGTTTAGCCTGGACAAGGAAGGCTCAGAGAGTATATGGAATCAGATTCCAAAATATTTGGAGGGTTGTCATGTGGAAGAAGAAGTCAACTTCGGAGCTGCTCCAGAGGGCAAAACTAGCAAGAACCACCTGAAGGTCACCTCAGGTTAGGAAAAGAAAGTTGGAAGTGTTGAGCTATTAAAAATGGGTTGGACTTCCATGGGCTAGGGAGTAGGGTCCAAAAGAAGACCTTGTCAGGAGGATGGCTTGGGGTGGGCTGTTGAACTGCATCCTGTTGAACCATCTTCCTAAATGAAAATCCCACGATTTAGAATGGCACAGCACCAACAATTTCCTCAGTATGTAGAATACATATGTGTATGTAAGTAGAATACATACACCGGAAGATCATCTTTTCCCCAAATACGGGAAAACTACAATTAACATATGAGTAGCAATTACCTTTATAGTGCTCCTAGAAGCAAAAGAAGCAGTGACATTTGGATCATGAAAAGAGAAGAAATAGATGGCCTATGCAATTGCCTCTGTGCAGAGAAAGCCTGGGAACTAGGGGCAAGAAAGCCCAGGGAACCTGCTCAAGGGAGAACAGTGGGCTGTTTTGATACAAAGAAGTGAACAGAGAAGGAATACAAGGTTATGCTGGATGCAGCTTTAAATCCTTCAGCACAGTGCCTTGCAGTCATAAAAAAAGCAAACAGAAGTCAGCAAAACCTTTCCAGAAGTGATGACTAGAAACAGAACATATCACTCTCCTCCAGATAAAGGCTACATCCACGCACAGGCATCTGCACTGCGGGCCACAGACTTTGCTCTGTAAAGAGCCTCCCCCCCCCACCCCCAGCCTTGGGGAAGAAGAAGAAAATGCAACCAGAATGAGGGGGAAAATCCTGGCACTTGGATCTTCAGGTAATTTACACAAACCAAGTTATTAATGCAACTGGCAAGTGGATGCCTACTGGAGTATTTAAGGGACAGGAGAAGCCAAAAGGAGCCAGTAGAAGGGACTAGGCTGGTTGGATACAAGGAAAAAAAAAAAAAAAAAAGAGATGAGGTTGAGATTGCAATCCAGACAAAGCTCAGTAGAGTCAAGAAAAGTTAAGGGGAACAGACCTGTGCCCAGTCAACAAAAGCCCCAGATAAAATCCCAACCACACCATGCAATTTATTAAAAGTTGTTTCTTTCCCACTAACCAAGCAGCTTCTACTAGTCTGGAGCATTCTTTCTGACTTATTTCATTAACATTTCCTTCTTTTTCTGGAGTGGTCAGAGCCCCAGGGAATCTCTCTCTCTCTCCTCCCCCTTCCCCCCAACCAGTGGGGCATTGAAAGAAAGCCAGAGTGTTGTCTGTGTAAAGAGAAATTGCAAAACCACAAATTGCAGAAAATCGTTACTGCCAAAAATCGAAAGGAACACACAATATCACCATGCCTCTTAAAAAGCAATTGCGCATTTTACAGGCCTCTGGATAATTCAGGTTTGTTTGGCAACTTTCTCACCCATACCACCCAGAAGACAATTCTCTTCCACCAGAGGCACTGGTCCCAAAGAATATTTGTAGTTAAAAAGAAACAAAAAATGTGGGTGCAAGTCTTTCCAAGGGCCTGTTTTGGCCCAATATGGTTCTATTTTATTCTATTGTGTAGTATTGATTTTATGGCCCCAAGTGTGTGTGCTCCCCACCCCCCAGAATCCCAGGGATTCCCGCTGAGACAGAGAGGGCCTCTAGTAAGGATGGAACAAGAATCCCTTAAAGACACAAAGCACTTTTAAGTGGCAAACTCCTTCCCAAATGTTACCTTATGTTATAGTGACAAGAAGAAATGCTTTCCTTTCTCTTCCTCTAACCCATAATAAAGATACTTAGAAACCGAAGGGTTAACTAACATTCTCAAAATCATACCACTTCAGAGAGAGTGATCTGGGACTCAGACATAAGCCTTCCAGAGTTTTCATCCTAAGTTCCTTCCATCACCCACCCCCCTTTCTCCATGGGGGCATATCTTCCTAACTTGGCAACAGCTGCCCTCCTTCAGCAGAGCTGGGATTTTATGTGGCCTATACGCATTTCCAGGCCCTTGACTTGGAAAGCTTCCTGCCATTCACTACAGATCAAGTCTTGTCTGAATGCGCGCTGATTAGGTCGTTTTCCATTTGTATTGGTTGTATAACACAATCATCATTAGGACATAATGCCAACTCCTGAGGGGCTGATGGAGTCTGGTTGCCAAAACGAACCCCAGTCACAACTGCCTAGTGATTTTACTGCGTTTCCATGATGCCATGGGTCAGACCAACTTTCCACAAGCAGCTCAGAGGTGACGTGGAGCGTTGTGGAGACCTGTTTCTGTATGGAGGGTGCAAAACTTGGTGCAAGGTTAGGTCACCAAACACTCTATATATGTGCTTGAGGGAAAAAAAATGTGAAAATAAAGCGATCACAAATTAACCTCTTAACGTGAAACAACTAGCCAGCTGTTTCCAGCGCTCTCCCCTCCAACCTCCCCCCAAATACTAGGTGCTTTCAACCAACATTTTGATAAAGAGATCTGAAGGTAAATAGTCACATATGTGTTTACAGCTGCATACCTGCAGTTAATGACTGAAAATGCTATCTTAAATTGCCTTTCGTCCAATTTTCACCATGAACATAAACCGAGTATCTTTTAGTATTTAACATTAAATCATTTAAAACCAGTGACAAACCTAAATGGACAGATACCATGTGAGCAAGCTCCCAAATACGAATATCCAGTAAAGTAAACACAGGCTGTTATCGCTAACAATTTCTATGTTCAGCAGAAAGAATACAGTCAAAAGTTAACACTTGTACAAATAAAATACTTAGGACAGCACATGAAAAGGGAGACAGGTCATAAAATCTAACACGACTTTATAGGTAAAAGCTGCTTAAAATATTCATAACATGCAGGTGTCTTGATAATGCAATAAAGACCAAAGCAATAGAATCCAGAAATTGACATTTAAAAAAATTCCAGTGAATGCATAATACTTTGACATAAAACCTGAATGGTTTTAAGGGTAAATGCTGCTTGGGCTGGTGTTTGAATATTTGGTGTATAGCAATGGGATCAATTTATTCTAGAAAGCAAACAAAAAGTATCATCCAGGGAAATCAGCAAAAAGTAAATTTTTCTTGCATTCAGCTGACTATCTAGTTTTCTCAGGGACTGAATCATTTAAAAGAAAATTTATTAGAACCTGCATAATATGTGTAATTAGAGTGAGACCTTTGGATTCTCCTGGGTCCAAGAATGTCTAATTAAATCTTTCAGTGACTGCTCACATGCATCCTCCACTGGAAACTGTATGAATAAGGAGACGGAAGCTGATGAACACTCTTGGTTTACCTGGCTTGACTTCTATCTATGGTTGTTGATCTCCTACTTATTTATCTATAGTGACAAGCAATTCACTACCATTTGAACTACTTTTGAATAGCTAGAGTTTTTATATTGAATTCATATCTATCCCGTTTTTTGAACTTGGGTACTATCAAATTATTCCAGAGACAGATGTAACATTCATATTTCGAACTCCCAGTTCAGACCTGGTGTAATTTTATTTGGTCTTTTAAAATAGAGGGGGTTTCTAATTTGGCTACAGACACTAAAAGTACCAAGAGTAAAGAAACATAATACATGGGAGATTTGTTCTAGAAAGAACATGGGTTTACAGCATGGCTGCAATGCATTACAATCAGGAAGGCATTATTAAGATAACTACTATGCTATTAAATATGAAACAGTCTGTGACTGTGAGGAACAAGTGGGCAAAGAGTAATAAATTAGCCACTTGAGAGAACCAGAATATTCAAATGTTTGGTGTCACATGATCATCACGTATAGAAGAACACCACCTAATTTTTTCTCCTCGCTTTTTTTTCTAGCTTTTTGGATGTAGTAGCAGCCATGATCCGGTTCAATCTGTTTCCCAAACAGTTGGTGAGATGCTTCACGATGCTACACAAACCCACAGTGTGAAGTGGCAGATTCACACTGTGACTGCATTTGTTAAGCCAGACTTTAAAAAAGCAGCAATGTGAGATGGGAGCCATAAAGAGAAGGTTTGAGGAATTACAACTGAGAAGGAGATATCATTTCAAGAAGGAAACGTACTTACATTTTGCTGCAAGTAAAATGCCTGTCTTTAAAGGGCAGCTTCTGAAACAAAGAGGGAAAAAAAAGTGTGTTAAAAAAATGTAAAATAACCCATTCCAACTGAAAAAGGCATTGGATTGCCTTTCAAGGTACATCTGCTGACTGAAAACATGAGGAGCCTGGAGCTGAAAACACTGTAATTGGGAGAAGTAGCCCACAGTGTAAAAATGAAAGTCTATAGCCCTATCTCACTACATGCTCAGCTACCTGCCTGCAGACAGTCCTAGAATTTTGAGATCCCTTGACACTTTGTCTCCCATGCCTGGTCCTGGGGAGAGAGAAAGAGGAGGCATCCAGTTGCCTAGTTGCATGGCTTAGACTCAGCATTCTCTTGCTTCTGGTTCATACTGACATTGCACCTCATTCTCATAGGCCCAGTTCTGACACATTATTCCATTAAATTAAACTCCTCCTCAAAATTATGATCTTCTCAATTCATGCTTATTTGGGTAAGTAGATAAGTTTTCTTTTCTAAGAAGTAAAAAGCTTTTCTGGGGGGTACTGGGATGGGGGCTTGAAGTCAATGCCAGGTTTTTCCTTATTCAAGATGGCAGTAAAAGAAGAAACAATTAGACTGTGCCTATGCTGGGAAGGAGTGTGCCAATTGCGTAGGCAATTTGTTCAGTGTGGCCGCCCACCAGGCATTTATACTTGCTTCCAGATCCTTTTTTTGGGGAGGGGCTTGGGGGGATATATTGTGGGGATATATATCCAAAGGGGTCCTGTTCAGGGTAGTAGATTTAATTGGAAATGCCAACTAAGTCCCTATGATTGATATGAACAACTTGCATGCTGAGATTCACATGATTCCGGGTCATCTCTATGACTGAACATTCAAGTCATGGGGTCCTCAGACCTACAGATAGACCTTGCCATGCCACCCACATGGATCTGGATAAGTCAGATTAGTCACTTCAGTGAGCAATATTTTTCCAAGCTCTGCCATTTTTCTGTAATAGTGTGACTCTGGCAAATTGATTCAATGCTCCAGGGTTGATAGAAATAATAACGTGGCTATTTCAAAGAGTTAAGAGTTAAATAATACATGTATAATAGTAATGTAAGGCTGACCTATCTAGTTTTTAACTGTGATTATTATTACCAGAAGGCCAATTTGGAAAGCCATATTAAGAAGATATGATAAGTCCATGAAATTGGAGCTAGAAGGGTAGCTATGGAGAGAGTTCTGCTTGGGTAAGACATGTCCTCTCTCGGCAATCTGTGCCGAACCACTGTCCAAAATCTCTCTCCCAGACTGCCTCCCTCCACTCTTCATTTCTCCAACCGCCGAGTACAATTCAAGTTAGATCAATATCCACACTGAAATATCCTTAAATGTTTGGTGAGCCATCTAACTCCTCATTCCCTATCCATGGAGATGGTGGGAGGGTGAGGTTCCTAATTGACAAATTGAGAAATTATTGAACTACTGGGACCAGAAAGAATTGGCAGAATTCTTATTTCACAGTTCTTTACACAAGGTGAGTGCTTGATGCATTTTTATTGAGTTGATGTTTTTAGATGATTCCTATGCTATAATTCAACAAGATGTCCTATGCGTCACTTACTGGAACGAGTTAGGAACATTGCTCTGACATCCAACACCCACCCCCACCTTTCTTCCAAACCAAAAAGTATACTGAAAATTCTTGTGAAATTGTGTGCCCTTCAGTTCCTTTGAGGAACTTGTTGCTAGGAAACAAATTTAGACAGCTCTCACCTGCTGAGAAAAGTTTTTACTACTGCTTCAGATAACAGGTTCTTCTTTAGCCGCGGAAGTATTAACAAAGAAAACTGTCTGTTACTTCAGATTCATTGGACAAGAGCTCTTCATTTGGGCAACAATTTCACAGCAATATCATTGATTACTCTGAAAATTATTCAGAGCTGTCCTTGAGACTACATTATGAAGCCACCTAATGCAATGGTACTGATCATTTTTCTTGGGGTACAAAATAAATAAAGCAATCAAGAACAGTGTGGGTGGTAGTGAGGTTTTACAGACCACAGAGAAACATAGAAGCTTGCTTTAGCTTTTCCAAGCTTATTTCCACATTAGAAAAAGAAAAAACTGAATTCTTCAAGAAGAAAGAAATCCCTTAAAATTATTAACTAACTCATTTACTAAATGCATATTCAGTACCTGGTTATGTGTAGCATACTGTGCTAGGATCTAAGAATATATTGCCTGCTATCATGATAATGCCTGTCTGGTAGGGGAGACAACTAGACATTTTGGACGGATTGCATGATGATGTAATGCAAAATTACAGGGTGGTCAGCGAGGAGGGCAGGTGGACTTTGATGATCCAGTCTAGAAAGATCAATCAGGGAAGTCTAATTGGAGAAATGTTGGGATAATATCTGAAGAAAAATTCACATATAATAAAAATGACTGTTAACACTGCTGAGACTTAATGCATCAAGAACTGTCCTTTGTGTTTCTTTTTTTTCTTATTAACATATAATGTATTATTTGCTCCAGGGTACAGGTTTGTGAATCATCAGGTTTACATATTTCACCTCACTCACCATAGCATATACTCTCCCCAATGTCCATAACCCAGCCATGTCCTGTGTGTTTCTGATTCACCTGTTACTCCTAACCACCCTAGGAAGGAACTAGTCCTACCTCAGGGTAGGAGTTAAAAAGGCAAGGGGACATCATCAAGGGCACAAGCCCTGGATGGGAGAAACTGGCTCCCTTGAGAGACTGACAGACCAACAACACCATTTGCCTTATTTTGCACACTCCTCTGCAAAATCCATTCTTCCACCATGTAGGAGGTCCTTAAAGAATCAGAGATGGAGCTCTTCTGATACCAAGCTCAGATAAATTACAGAAACTTGGCCTCTGTGCTCCCACTTCAGGTAGATGCAAGGTCCATCTAGGCTCTCTGCCCTGAACCACATGCACATGGTACCAGGCCAGCATCTCTGGTCATGGTCGCACACGGGGCTGATTCAGTAGTCAGGTCCACATGGAATGGACCTTGTCCAAACATCATGGATCTCTTTGTTAGGAATCCAGATTCCTAGGCTCTAATGATCACCGAAATCTGTCAACTAATCTCTAGGCCAAAGTGTTCAACCAAGACATTCTACGTACCACCTATTTATCTCAACTTCTTACCCTGGTTCCTGTGGCTCATCCCATCTGGCTATGATCTGTAACCTAAAATTGACATTCTATTAAAAAACAGACTACTTAGTAACTTCAGAATGTTCTATGCTGACCAAAGTATCTGGTTTGAGTTGCCCACTATCTAAAGTTTTCACAACATGCAAAAAGCTGCATCAATGCAAATGTAACTGTTTAAATAATGTAGCATATAGAATTAAATCTCCTATATATCTATTCTTCTCTGTAAGCCACACTAAAAATAAACTAGTTCCTACATGTCCGAGATTATAAATTTTGAGATGAAGTGGCTACCTGGCTACCACTTTCTTATTCTAAATATTGAACAAATTCTATTTTATGTTAATTTTACCTATTTGCTTATTATTATAGGAGGAATACTTATTCTCTATTTCACATATTCTCAGGAGTGCTGGGAACCAACGGTTTTTGAAATACCTGGAAAGTTAATTTAAGAATAAACAAATGCCAGTACCAACATTCCTGTAGCTATGTTTCCTTGGGCAAGGGAAACAAAAGTAAAATTAAATTATTGGGACCACACCAAAATAAAAGGCTTTTGCACAGCAAAAAAAACCATCAACAAAATGAAAAGGCAACCTACTGAATGTGAGAAGACATCTGTAAATGATATATATGATAAAAGGTTCATAATCTATAAAGAACTTATAAATCTATAAAGAACTTATAAAACTCAACATAAAAAAAATACCACAAATAATGTGATTAAATAATGGACAGAGGCCCTGAACAGACATTTTTCCAAAGAAGATATACAGATGGCCAACAGACACATGAAACAATGCTCAACACCACTCATCATCAGGGAAATGCAAATCAAAACCACAATGAGATATTACCTTACACTTGTCAGAAGAGCTAGAATCAAAAAGACAAGAAATAACAAGTGCTGGCAAGGATGTAGAGAAAAAGGAACCCTCATGGACTGTTGGTAGGAACGTAAATTTGTGTGGCCACTACAGAAAACAGTATGGAGATTCCTCAAAAAATTAAAATAGAAATACCATGTGTTCCAGTAATTCAACTACTGTATTTACCAAAGAAAATGAAAACACTAATTCAAAAGATATATGGGCCCTATGTTTATGGCAACGTTATTTACAATAGCCAAGATATGGAAGCAACCCAAGTAACATAAGTGTCCATCTATGAATGAATGGACAAATTATATACACACACACACATCTATACATGATAATGACTGTCTGGCAGGGGAGACAACTAGACATTTTGGAGGGACTGCATGATGATGTAATGCAAAATTACAAGGTGGTCATTGAGGAAGGTAGGTGGTTTTTGATGATCAGTCTAGAAAGATCAATCAGGGAAGTCTAATTGAAGAAATGTTGGGATAATATCTGAAGAAAAATTCATATATAATAAAATGACTGTTAACACTGCTGAGACTTAATGTATCAGGAACTGTCCTATGTGTTTCTGATTCACCTGCTGCTCCTAATACTCCAAATGGTGGACCTCCTCTTTACTTTGTTCAAGTATTCTTTAAAACCTGAGACTATGTGCTACAGGCACAGGGGTCTGATGCTGACTTTGAAAGTCTCTGCCCATAGCTCCCATTCTGGGGGTGGAGGCAATGATATCAGATGGCCATGAGTTGGGAGTCTCAGTTCTTCCACTGACTTCCAGTGTGATGCGCAGCCAGTTACTGAATGTTATGCTTTTTATGCTTATGAAAGCACACATACAAACACCAGCTTTTGTGTATCTCAATGCCTTTGCCTATAAAATGCAAGTAGGAGTAGCACCTGTACCTCCTCTGAGACTGTCGTGATTTTTGGAAGAATATGCATATAAAGTACTTGGCAGAGACTTTGCCCATTTTAAGTGTTTCACATATAGCAGTCATGATTATCTTGATTGAGTCCAAACTGAAAAATTAATTTACCAAGAACTTCATTTTCCATTTGGATCAGAATATTCTGCATTAGTTTCTTAAATGGTTACAAGGTAATGTCATCTCCAATTCTTCTGTATCTGACTTAAAGTAGACTCCTCTTTAATAAGTCACAATCAATTGGTTTTTCATGAATATTTTTTTTAAAAGATTTATTTATTTGAGAGAGAGAGAGAGCGAGCGAGTGTGTGGTGGGGAGAGGTGGAGGGAGAGGAAGAGAGAGAATCTCAAGCTGACTCCCTACAGAGCCTGATTCGGGGCTTGATCTCACAACCCCAGAGATCATCATCTGGGCCAAAATAAAGAGTTGGACGCTTAACCAACTAAGCCACCTAGGTGCCCTGGTTTCTCTCATTCTTAATAATTTTGCTCACAGTAGTTTTAAATGTTTTCCCATTAGTGTTTTAAGAATTTTGTAAACATTTCTGTTTCTCTTATGATATTGGAATTCCACTGTTTTTTTTGCTTTTTTTCTGTTTCTAGTCTTGACTCTCACTTTGCCAAGACCTCAGCAAAACCTTCCACAGGCTTGCCATATTTACTTACAATGGTTTCTTGTGTTTTGATTTTTCCTAGCCTTTTAACAGTTGAAAAATTTAAAGAAGCAATTTTTATTATAGAAAACTGGAAAATACACAAGATTACTAAAATGAAGTGAAAGGGTTTACAACCTCATATATTTATTCTGAAGTATGTAAAGAAGTGAACATCTAGCCTGACTCTCCAGTCCCATTTCCCAGAGATAATTACTGCCAGTAGCGTGTGAGGGTATCATTCTCAACTGTTTTTTATGCTTATGAAAGCAAACATACATACGTACATAAACCCTTATACCTGTACACATGTTATTAAGATGTTTTCAACAAAAACAAAGTCAGGCTGTATAGTTCTTTATACTATGCTTTTTGTTCTCTTACTAGTATTTTTGTGGAGCTACATTCCAGGTTGGTATACAGAGATCTCATTTTTTTTTTAGTGGCTAAATTTATGGACATGCCCTAATTTATTTAGCCAATCCCACATTGACTGATGAATACCTAGGTTTCTTGTGATTTTTGCTGTGACAATGAGCTTGCAATGAAAAAACGTTTTGAACATTAGTTTTTAGATTTATGCTTTTATACTGTAGGGTAGTTCTTAGAATTGTGAATACTTTATAATAGGGTATATGCAGCTTGATATTAGATACAGAGTCCCAGATTACTCTTCAAGAAGGCTGAACCTATTCATCCTATACCAACAATAAGATGTATCCTTCATATGTATCTTTCACGTTGCACTCATAATTTCTATTTCTCTGAGTTTCTCTTCTCCAAGTGATAATTCTTTCATCTGAGCTGCAAGATATTTAATTGCACCACACACACACAAAAAGATACTTAATTGCATTTTCAGCAATGTTTTTGAGTTCCAAGAACTCTTTCTTTTTCTCAGATTGCTCCTTTGTAATAACTTCCCTAGTCTCCCCAGGAATTTACATAACTTTCTCTTAGAGTTCTTTTTATTTTTTCCTTTAGGGATACCTCACAGAGAGCTACCTCTTCTGATTGTTATTCTTTGCCCCCTTTAAATTCTGAGTCACTTTTAATGCTTTGTGCATTTTCTCTCCCCATGAGATCTGTTAGTTATCACACATCCAGGCCTCTTGACCCATAAGGGAGGAGGGCCCTCAGCACATATGCAGGTCAACTGTGGGAGTCTCCTAAGTAGTAGTGGCTTTGCAAGTGGTAGCAGGCAAAGGAAGAATCTTTTCTTGGTCAATGGGTTAGTAGGTTATCACCCCTCAACTGAGTGGCATAGGGAGATCTCTAAGTTCTCAGGATCCTCCTGGCAAATGCAGAGTATGAGTTCCCTTCAAGGGGTGCCTGGGTGGCTTAGTCAGTTCAGCATCTGCCTTCAGCGTGGGTCATGATCCTGGGGTTCTGGGATCAAGCCCTGTGTCAGGTTCCCTGCTCAGGGGGGAGTCTGCTTATCCCTCTCCCTCTAACCCTCACCCCTGCTCATGCTCACTCTCTCTCTCTCTCTCTCTCCCTCTCTCATGAATAATAAAAAAAAAGAGTTCTCTTCAAGTTATATTAATTGATGTAATCTTTGGTTATGATCTTCCCAATAACAAAATACAAAACAACAATAACAAATCAAAAAATGACTCCTAAACAATAAAGATATTTCTATATTGAAGCCAAGCTGACATGTCAAACCAAGTGTATACTCTCATCTTTAGAGTAAGGACATTAAGAGACTCATATAAATATGGCACTGGCAGAAAGCATACCTGTAATATTATGAATTGTAGTCTTGTCTTGCATATAGGCATATTTGGGCAAAATCATTGTATTACACACACTATTCAAATAATGTATGTTAATTACCAATAGCAATAAAGTAGGTGATCTTTTTTTTTAGTAAAAAATGTACTTGTTTACCAAGTACATATCAGATATTTGAAATGTATTCTTGGTATTAGATATAAAACACTGACAAAACATAGTGATTATTTTAACACCAAGGCATTTGCAGTCTTTCTGCTGCATGAAAGACCTATCAGAAAATGACTCTCCAATTATAGTGACATGTGGTAACTGCTACGATAGAGCTGGGCCTGGTGTACTACATGAGCAGAGGAGATTCTTTCTAAACCAGATTAAGGCATATTTTTCCAAAGAAGCATCAAAATGTGTTTATAAAAAAAGAAGTTAAATGTTCAAGTAAGTTTGGAAAACACTGTGTTAAAGATAGTTAAGTAGGTCTTTCTGCTGGAGTTCAGTATTTATTACAAATTCCAGGGAGTGGTAATGTCCCAAATGCATGTGGCTGAAAAAACCTTTCTTCAAGCAATCTGGGGAGATGTTTGGGGAATAATGGCCTCGGTGATCCAAGGGAGCTCTTCCAGAGGAGGAGCGTCAGAGCTGATGCTCCAAGATGAGCAGGTGTGAGCCAGAGGAGGCAGGAAAGTCACTTCGCAAAAGAACAGGCTGCACAAAGGCACAGGGATGGGGCATGGGTCATAGTGATACTAAGTAGCCCAAAAACAGTGAAGCCAAAGAATTTCAAGAGACAAAGTACAGAGATAAACAAGAGTTAGTCAGATCATTCCATCCAGGTAAAGGCTGAACTTTACCTTGAAAGCAAGAAAGGTATTTAAAAGTTCTGACACAGGGGAGAACGATGAATGCATTTGCTTTGTTGAAACCATCACCCTGGTAGCAGCAGAACTACACACTACAGTGAAGACAGGCTGGAGGAAGAAAGAATAGGCAGCGGGAGTTCTGGAATTCACCAGTTTAGTGTTGAGGGAATGAACTAGGGGAGGGCCTTCTGTTGCCCAGAATATATTACTGAGTTTGCAAATGCAACATTGGCCTCCTAGACCTTGAGTAGGTGGTGTGGGAGTTACATTCTGCTATAGAAGAAAGTGAGGGGGACTGAATTCCTAAGTGAGAGGAGGGCACCCTGTGGAGCAGCAGGGGGGCTGATCTCTTACAGAAAAAAGAAGAGTGAGAAATTCCTGCTGGCTGGGAAGATGGAGGGCCTGGAATGACAGGGATGCTCACTATTCAGTCCGAAACTAGTTATTGTTCTGCAGTGGTGTTAGACTCTTCCATTGTCCTACAGTCTTCAAATGGGACCCCAAGCTGGATGTGGCTGTGAGAATGCCCTCTCCTGGGGTCTGGCAGATATTTACACCATGGGGCTTACATCACTGTCCTCACCTTGTCACCTTCTACCTTTTCTTCCTATATTTTCCTTTTTTATTCTTCTCTTCTTTTACCATACCTTACAGCAAAATCTTTCATTCTTTGAGGTTAATTTCTTGGACTGGAATTACCAGTAAACTTAATTTTTCTGGGGGGTGCTGGATTCCTGAAGTGTAGGAGGCGAGAACATTCAGTCTGGACTGCACAAAGGTTAGCATAGAGATCCTCTCACCTGGTATTGTTCCTAACAGATGGGTAAACTGAGGTCTGGAGGGTTGCAGTGTTTTTTGTTTTAGGAACACAGTTTATTGAGATCTTTTGGCTCCTGGTTCTGCTTCTTCTAGCAGAGCACACCGTCTAGAAAGTCATCTTTCTGATTCACTGATACTAGTCTGCAGAAAGGTCCCCAATTCTGTGTTAGTGGATTCAAGGTAATAACCCCGCCAGAATAAAAAAGGAGAATACAAGCTATTTCTCTAAGGGTTCACTCCAAGAATGTCTTAAAACTCCAGTTACACTTAGATCTTTCCTCCACGACATTGTTAAAATATTATCTGGCTTGGAATATTTTTTACTTCTAAACACTTCTCAAATTTTGATCTTCCATCAGCCGACAATACAGACTCATAGAGCCCTTTCATGTCTCGTAGGCTACTGTCCAAACTCTCTAATTAAATAATGAATTTCTAAGGATTAATTATTCACATGTCAAAGAGATGATTTTTGGTGAGGAATGAAGCATCTTTCAAATCTGCTGTAGAGAATATGAAAAGCTGATCGATGGCCAGTGTTTACGTATCTAGCCATCAATTTTAATGAAACATTTCCTTTGAAGTCACAAAAAATCATGAAGTCCACATACAAAAAATCTAAAAATTGCACTGAAGTTCTTTCTTATAACAGTGACCTCAAATGATACTGATCTAAAGCGCTTCCAACAGGAGAGCCATGGCTCAAATTCCTGCAAACAGAGGCACAAACCCAAGCAACTTCTTATTCATCTTCTTATCCTCTGCAGTGTCTAGCAGAATATTCAACACATGGTGGCTCTTCAGTAGTTAGTGGTTAAAGGACTAAACCTCCAGGTTTTCCCAGCCAACAAGATCCTGTCCAGCCAGCGGCCTCTCACACCTACGATGCCTCTATCACCCATACCTGTGCCTGGGACAAGTTCTGTAATTTGTGGGGCTCAGTGCAAATGTGAGAAGGTGAGGCTCCTTGTTTTAAAATTATCAAGAACTCCAAGACAGTGATGGCACGGCACTGAACTACACATGGGGCTCTGTGCTACTATTGCAGGTGTCTGCCCATGGAGCTGGCCCTATCTGGGTCCAGCCAGCTTCTCCACTTTCTAATTCCTTCAGGCCTGGTAATTGTACCTCCTGGGCCAAGTGAAAACCCATGCTTAAGCTTCCTTAGCCTCTTCTTTCCTGTTTCAGTCAGACCCCTCTCTCTTGGGTCCATACCCTTCCATCCTCCCTATCTTGTCCCTTTCCTGGTGCTTTCTGGATACCTATTGTAAGGTGAGAAAGCTCACTGCTGTCTTTGCCTTCTCACTTCATCTGCTCACCTGAGTAAAAACAAGGCTTTTCTACCTCCACACTTGCCACTGTTGTTTCTACTTTCAAAGTAAAATTCTATCTACCCTTGAGTCCTAGTGGCTCTTCCAGACCATGTGTTATGCTACTCTTGCTCCACAGAATTGCTTGCACCCTGTTTTCCCATCTTATCCCTTACCTCAGCTGCTCCCCATGTCTCACGTCTGCCTCCCTTGGACTCCAACATGGGGCCCTCAGCTTTTCCTTGCCTCACCTTTCTTGGTATTTGTAATGTGTGTGTGCATGAACCATCTGGCTCCCTGACCTCAGTTCAGTGACTTTCACAAGGCTTCTGATCTTAGCAGTCACTCACTGGCATATCTCAAACCTCGGAATTACCTGGAACTATTGCACTTATAAGATGCATATTCTAATCACTGGACAACTTGAAAAATACAGAAGGCAAAAGAGAAAAAACAAAGTCAAAACCAATCAACCAAATAAAAAACAACCACAGTTCTATCATTCAAAGGCATCCACTATTAGAATTTTAGAACTCCTCCAACACTAGTCTTTTTTCTATGCACAGAAAACTGAAAATGTAAGAGTTGTGATGAGTCTTGCCTACAAAAATAGGGGATGTTGATCTCAACTGGGGTACCCAATTAGGCCTGTTTATTAGAAAGGGCTATTTAAGTGGAAACCTGGAAGCTGGGATGGAGTAGCCTACTGAGAAGGAGAAAATGGAAGGTCACTGTAGGCAGAGGCACAGCTGATACAAAGGTTCTGAAGTAGGAAAAAGCATGTCTTGTTTGAAGATCTAAAAGAAATCCACTGAATAAGAACAGGGTGAGATGAAGTACCTGGGTTCAAATCCCAAATTATTTACTTCAGCTTCAATTTTTTCCCCTCTGTAAACCAGAGCTAGTATTTCTCTTCCCCTAGGATTGTTGGAAAGACTAAATGTGTTCCTCTCTGGAAAGCACTTAAAATAGCACTGGCACATAGTAAAGCTTTCCTAAAAGAGAGGAACAGTACAGACAGACCAGTCAATGTGGAGAAGGAGAGATGTCTCTTCTGCTCCTGCCATGTTCTCCTAGAGGAACATCTATACTCAACAGCCATGAGTAACAAAATGTCAGAGAAACACATCAAGTTTCTCTTCACTCCCTTTCTTCTCTGACCAGGAAGAGGCTGACTTCCCAGACCGTGGGAAGCTAGACCTCCACCAGGCCATGCTTCCATACTGGGCCATGGCTCTTATGTGCACAGAGTTCCGGGGTCCTCTGTAAATGCTGCAAGGCAGGTGTGTGCTCTCTCAGGTCCAGCTGTGACCAGACAGGTGAATTATGTGCATCTGACACTGGACACCAGTTGCTTCAGTTCAGTGGAGGGTAGTGGGAAGCCATGGTTTGGCTTCTCCAGTGAAGTGTTCTACTTGTCCTGTATTTTAGATGTATTAGACATTTCCCAGCTCTCAATGAAGTTGATACTTTGATACTCATTTAGTGAGGAAGAAGGAGTGAAGGGCTAGAATCCTGATCCCTAGCACATTAGTGCACTGTCTAGAAACCTTAAGATTAAATACAAACATATAGAGAGCAAAGGACTTAGACATGAGACTACAGATCCCGAAACAGCTATTGTGACGATAGGCTTTCCCATGAATGGCAGTGCCAGCTGTAGTTGCTGACTTGTTTTGGTGGCACTGGCTCGCATTAAATTGCCGCTGAGGCCAATAATGGATGATTTGGACTTAAAGTAGAAAATAAATAGCATAGCATAGCATAGCTCCAGGTAGATTCTACCCAGGGTGAGCGAATGAGACTTCTCTGGCCTTCAGGTTGAGCGCCACTGGGACCTCTGCTCGGCTGATCAAACTTAGGACCCTTTTTATCCTGTTTGGAATTGCACAGGCCCAAGGGGGGCAATGGAAAGATTGGTTTCCTGATTCATGCAGCTTGCCCACAGCCTCCTGGGGCACCCTACAAATGGTCTCAAATTGGCTTCTTTTCCATAAAGTTTGCATCTTAAAGAAGATCTAATTTCTTAAATTCATATCTGATTATGATATGGATTTAAAAGACCCGGGCACAAATGAGGGTTAAATAGGAGCATGGCCTCTGGTTCATTTCTTCAGGCATCTGGCTAGGAAGTTTATTTAAAACACTGTTTTCTTGAACTCTGTCTGGGACAGATGAGGTGTAAGGAAGAATGGAATTGGGTTAAAGTACAGGCTTTGTTCTTGCATTCAGAACACAAGCTGTTGGAAATGAAAAAAAATGAAGAAAGATGCTATGACTGAGTGGAAGTAAAAGAGCTATTTCTTTAGGGGAAATGCAGAGATTTTAGAGGCTAGGTTGGACAGATATAAACCTAAAACATTTTAAATGCTCTTAAAGTTGCAAGTCAGAAAAGAGGCATGAATGAGGCTTTAAAAATCCCACAAAAAATTAAAGAAAGAGAACAAAGGAGACTAATGCCCCAGATGTGGGGGACCATTAGAAGCTGCTTAAATGGAAGGATGGGCAAGTCATGCGGATGCTGTTACATGCGATCTGCACAGGACTATGAGGGATGACTAGGAATCTCGGGATGGAATCCTGCAGCGATTATTTAATTTCAGTAGCACCAAAGTAACATAGTTGTTGAAGCAGGTGCAGTGGGATGCCATTAGAAATAGAGCACACGAGTCCTTAATGGATGGTTAAGGGAGAAAGACAGAGACAGCTTTAAGCGAACTATAACCTGACTCCCAAGGGAACATCTGGCAAGGCCAGGAGATAATTTTTAATGATCATGATCTGGGGAGGGGGAGCTATTGGCCACTAAACATCTTACAATACACAGAACAGCCCCCATAACAAAGAAATAACCCAGCCGAAGTGTCAGTAGTGCCAAGACTGAGAAACTGCCTTAAGGAAAGCCAGGCTGGGCTACCAGCATTTGAATCTGGATGATGTCAAATGTTGGGCCAATGGGAAAAATTATCCAACCTGAAGAACTAGCCACGAACAAGATTTATCTGAACTATGGATATTTTGGCAGCTTCTGAAATTGCTGACTTCACATCTCTTATTAAAGAGGATCTCAGGGAAGAGGGCAAGATGGCAGAGAAGTAGGAGATCCTGTTGCAACCTGTCCCCTAAAGTGAGCTGGATATCTATCAGAACATGCTGACCATCCATGAAATCAGACTGAGGAGCAAGATTTTTCACTTCTAGATCTCTACAGGAGCAGAGGACAGCAGTGGAGAGATAAAGCAAAGTGGGAACTCTTGAATGGATATCGGAGGATAAACAAAAGAGGGAGGGAGCCACCAGAAACAATCCAAGGACAGTAATACCCCAAAGAAAAGTGCCCGGTGGTTGGAGACCAGCATTAACTTAGAGTCCAGTTAAAAACACTTAAAAAGAGCAAAAGGTTCTGAGGAGTAACTAGTGGATAAGGGTGGTCACCGGCACGGGCCTAGGCCCACACTCCCAGGAAGGACATCACTTGCCTCAAAGAGAGACTGGTTGGGGGGGTCCAGTCTGAGGTTCATGAACCTGCAGCTTTCTGCTCCTTGCACCAGTTTGTGGACAGGGCGCATGCGCTCCTGCAAGTGCCTTAGAGATTCTGGCTGGTGTGGTCCAGGAGCCGGCAGCTTTTCTCTGTGTGCAGTGCTCTCTGGAGTGAGTGCACACCCGACCACAAGACATTCTCGGCCTGTGGCAGGGTCTGGGCGCTCCCAGCTGGCCCAGGAGAGAAGGTGGGCAGGCGAACTAATCTCAGGCAGGAATCTGAGCACACCCCACCCAGGCCTGGAGCCCGGAGAGCACTCGTGGAGCCACTGAATGGTGACTGAGGGTGCATACCACCTCTGATAGGCTGCGCTGTGAGGAGAATTTTGCGGAGGGGAGTGTGTGTTCTGGACCACACAGAGGGGAGCAGACTGAGGCTTCTCTGTGACCTGGAGGTCTGGGTACGTATGGGCAGATTCCTTGCTTGGACTCTCCAAAAAGGTGAAAAAGCTACAAAAGGCCAAAAACCTTCAGAGAGCAAAAGACTGCGAAACCGGTTTCCACAGAGCTCGGCCCCTTGACTGGGGGGCAGGGTGACTCAACCCAAGCAAGACTGACTGGAAAACAACGCGGCAGGCCCCTCCCACAGAAGACAAGTCAAAAAACAAAAGGACAATAACCACAGGGTCCCCATAAAATTTTAAATCCCCAACATCAGAGGAAATCAATATATTAAGCTCCTGATAATACCCTCAAACCTGTATATTTCATAGATACAAGTATTTTTCTTATTTTCTATTTTTTTTATTCATTCATTTTCACATTTGTTGTTTTGTTTTAATTTTTTTAAAACTACTTAACATTACAACTAGAGGCTTAATACAACAATAAACCCAGGAAGACCTGAAATAACCTTCTTCGCCCGTAAGGAGTTATAACCACCCTCCCATCTTATCATTCTGTCAGTGTTTCTATGTATTTGCTTTTGTTCTGGTACTATTTAAATCTTATTCTTGGGGTTCATTCTGACTAGGTTCTTTTATTTCTTGCCATTTACTTTTGTCGGTCTATATGTTTGTTCGGGTTTGCTTATATACCTTATAAATCTTATTTCGGGGGCCCATTCTGGCTGGGATTTCTTCTTCTTCTGTTTCTATCTTTTTTTATCCTTATTCCTTCTTTCTGCTGGTGAATTGCAATTGCTCCAAAACTTTCCAGGGTGCACACTCCCAGGATTATGGGCGATATATCCAGCTATACATCCTCTCATGCACTTCTCATAAAAATGACTCGGATGAGGAACACCCAACAGAGGAAAAAACCAGAGACTGCGCCCTCTCCCTCAAAACTATTGGATATGGACATTAATGGTATGTCAGAAAGGGAATTCAGGGTGACAGTTGTTCAGGCAATGGCTAGGATGGAGGAAAACATTAATGACAACATAGACTCTTTAAGTGCAGAAATGAGAACCAGTATAGCTGATGTAAAAAATGCTATCAGTGAGATCCAACTAATCTAAATAGTCTAACAGCTAGAGTTATGGAGACAGAGGACAGAATTAGTGATCTAGAGGATAAAATGGTTGAGAAGAAAGGTCAGGAGAAGAGCTTGAGCAAACTGCTCAGGAATCATGAGAAGAGACTTAGAAATAAATGATGCTATGAAACGTTCCAACATCAGAATTATTGGAATCCCAGAGGGGGTAGAGAAAGACAGAAGACTAGAAGATATAGCTGACCAAATTCTGAATGAAAACTTCCCCAATCTGTGGAATGGAACAAGTGTTCATGTCCTAGAGGCAGAAATGACACCCCCCAAGATCAAGGAGTCTAGAAAGACACCCAGACACATAATTGTAAAATTTGCAAATTATAATTGTAGACAAGAGGTCCTGAGGGTAGCTAGGGGGAAGAGATTCCTTATATACGGAGGACTATATTAGAATAACATCAGACCTGTCCACAGAAACCTGGTAAGCCAGAAAGAGCTGGCATGATATATTCAGGGTACTAAACAAGAAGAACATGAAGCCAAGAAAACTTTATCCAGCAAGGCTGACGTTCAAAATGGATAGAGAGATAAAGAGCTTCTAAGACCAGCAAGGATCAAAAGAGTATGTGACCCCAAGCCAGCATTACGAGAAATATTACAGGGGGTTCTATAAAAGTAGAAAGAACCCATGAGTGACTTAGAACAGAAATTTAAAATCTATAGAAACAAGCATTACACAGGCAACATGATGTCAATAAACACTTATCTTTCAATAATCACTCTCAACGTGAACGGCCTAAATGCTCCCACAGAACGGCACAGGGTTGCAGAATGGATAAAATGACAGGACCCGTCCAAATACTGTCTACAAGAGACACATTTGGAACCAAAAGATACATCCAGATTGAAAGTGAAAGGATGGAGAACCATCTTTCATGCCAACGGACCTCAAAAGAAAGCTGGGGTAATGATTCTCATATCAGATAAATTAGATTTTAAGCTAAAGGCTATAGTCAGAGATGCAGAAGGACACTACATCATTCTTAAAGGGTCTGTCCTCCAAGAAGACCTAACAATTGTAAACATTTATGCCCCCAATATAGGAGCAGCCAACTACATAAGTCAACTGTTAATCAAAATAGTCATACTGATATGAATACATTAATAGTAGGAGATCTTAACACGCCACTCTCAGTAACTGACAGATCATCCAAACAGAAAATCAGTAAAGAAACAAGAGCTTTGAATGACACGCTGGACCAAATGGACCTCAAAGATATATACAGAACAGTCCACCCTAAAACAACAGAATACTCATTCTTCTCGAGCACACGTGGAACTTTCTCCAGAACAGAACACATACTGGGTCACAAATCAGGACTCAACCGATGCCAAAAGACTGAGATGATTCCCTGCCTATTTTCAGACCACAATGCTTTGAAACTGGAACTCAACCACAAGAACAAGTTTGGAAGGAATTCAAACACAAGGAGGCTAAAGACCAACCTGCTCAAGAATGCTGGGATCAACCAGGAAATCAAAGATGAACTTAAACAATTCATGGAGACCAATGAGAATGGAGACACATCGAACCAAAACCTATGTGACATGGCAAAGGCAGTCCTAAGGAGGAAATACATACCCGTCCAAGCCTCACTCAAAAAAAAAAAGAAAAAGAAAAATTCCGAATACACCAGCTTTCTTTACACCTCAAAGAAATGGAAAATCAACAAATTAAGCCAACCCCATGCACAAGAAGGGAAATAATCAAGATCAGAGCAGAGATCAATGAGTTAGAAACTAGAGAAACAGTAGACTGCATCAATGAATCCAGAAGTTGGTTTTTTGAAAGAATCAATAAGATTGATAAGCCACTGGCCAAACTAAACCAAAAGAAAAGAGAGAGGATCCAAATTAACAAAATTA
>CM052804.1:25857860-25930534 GCA_028533885.1 Nasua narica | reverse complement strand
GATCAAAATTCCACTGGCATTTTTCAAAGGGCTGGGACAAACACTCCTAAAATTTATATGGAACCAGAAAAGACCCCAAACTGCTAAGGAAGTGTTGAAAAAGAAAAACAAAGCTGGGGGCATCACATTGCCTGATTTCAAGCTTTACTACAAAGCAGTGATCACCAAGACAGCATGGTACTGGCACAAAAACAGACACACAGACCAGTGGAACAGAGTAGAGAGCCCAGAGATGGACCCTCAACTCTATGGTCAAATAATCTTTGACAAAACAGGCAAAAATATCCAGTGGAAAAAAGACAGTCTCTTCAATAAATGGTGCTGGGAAAATTGGACAGCTAAATATAGAAGAATGAAACCTGACCATTCTCTTACACCATACACAAAGATAAACTCAAAGTGGATAAAAAACCTCAACATGAGGCAGGAATCTATCAAAACCCTAAAGGAGAACATAGGCAGTAACCTCTTCCTCATCAGCCACAGCAACTGCTTTCAGGACATGTCTCCAAAGGCAAAGGAAACAAAAGCAAAAATGAACTTTTAGGACGTCATCAAGATACAAAGCTTCTGAACAGTGAAGGAAACAGTCAACAAAACAAACAGGCAACCCACAAAAATGGGAGAAGATAATCGCAAATGACACTATTGACACAGGTCTGATATCTAAGATCTATAAAGAACTCCTCAAACTCAACACTCACAAAACAGATATTCATGTCAAAAAATGGGCAGAAGACATGAACAGACACTTCTCCAAAGAAGACATACAAATGGCTAACAGACACATGAAAAAATGTTCATCATCATTAGCCATCAGGGAGATTCAAATCAAAACCACACTGAGATACCACCTTACACCAGTTAGAATGGCCAAAATCAACAAGACAGTAAACAAATGCTAGAGAGGATTTGGAGAAAGGGGAACCCTCTTACACTGTAGTGGGAATGCAAGTTGGTGCAGCCGCTTTGGAAAACAGTGTGGAGATTCCTCAAGAAATTAAAAATAGAGCTACCCTATGACCCTGCAATTGCACTACTGGGTATTTACCCCAAAGAAGCAGATGCAGTACAAAGAAGGGCCACATGTACCCCAATGTTCATAGCAGCGATGGTCACAATCGCCAAACTGTGGAAAGAACCAAGATACCCTTCAACAGACAAATGGATAAAGAAGATATGGTCCATATATACAATGGAATATTATGCCTCCATCAAAAAGGATGAATACCCAACTTTTGTTTCAACAAGAATGGGACTGGAAGAGATTATGTGGTGTCAAATAAGTCAAGCGGAGAGAGTCAATTATCGTATGGTCTCACTTATGTGTGGAGCATAAGGAAAAACATGAAGGGCCTTGTGAGAAGGAAAGGAAGGGTGAATGGGGGGAAATCGGAGGGGGCGATGAACCATGAGCGACTGTGGACTCAGCAACAAACAGGTTTTGGAGGGGTGGGGGTGGGGGGTTGGGCGAGCCTGGTGGTGGGTATTGAGGAGGGCATGTATTGCATGGAGCACTGGGTGTGGTGCATGAACAATTAATCTTGTAACACTGAAAAAATAAACGTATTTGGGGAAAAAATATAAAAAATAAAGGAAAAAAAAGGAGGATTGCAAAGGACAAAATGTAGAGTACTATCATGGTGAAAACAAATGAATGGGGCTGATGGCGAAGAGAAAGAGAATGGCAGGAAGGTGCTGTGTATGATCCAGCCAAGAGTATTAGCACCCTATATGGAAAAGGTAGGGAGCCAAGTTAGGAAGCATATTACACATGAAAAACAGCTCAGTTTGTTTGAAAAGAGTGGGGAAAGAGAAAGGCAAATGAAACACTAGAAGCATTTGCTACTGCAAGAGGGAGAGGGTGACAGAGATGAATGTTCTCACTACCATTGAAGTAGCATAATTCACTACTTGTGGAGCTTGAGAATCTGCATTTCTAACAAGCTCTAACAAGGTGATGCACCCATGCTGCAACATTTAGAGAACCAATGGTGTACAGAATTCCGATGTAGGAAGCCAAGACAGTAGACACTGCTCTCTGGGATCCTACAACAGATGGAGAAATACAAAAAGCAGAGCAAGACGTGGAGATCCTGGGGAAGGCACAGCCCTTGTTTAAACAGGTGCCTCTTCCTCTTGAACACCTTGTTCCAAGTGGGAGAAGAAGCTGAGTCATTCTAAAGAGCCACCCAGGATTCAGCACTGGGGAGAGGGGCTAAGTGTAGGGCTCAAACATGGATTGAAAGTTAAAAGGATACACAGCATAGAACAGAGACACAAGAAGACCTGCATATGAAGACCACCAACGAAATTTCTTAATTTTTGAGTATATAAGTGTCTCAAATGCCAGTCTCTGAGAGAGGAAACAAGGTGCACAGGTAGATTTCCTTCTACCACCTTGCCTCCAAGGATACAAGAAGCATGGTGTTACAAAGAATTTCTTCTCATCTCTTGGTACAAAATTTCTATGCTCAACCGTTTATGCCCCCAGGTCATGAATTCTAGATGGGCATTCTTACAAACTTGAAGTCAAGAACATTTTCTTTTTTTCTCCAAATTTTTCTGTGAACCCCTCTCTCCAGACAACACTTAGCATTCTGCTATGATCCATGACTGATAACCACAAGTTGGGTCTAGTATTTTTAAACCATAGGCATCTGTTGTTCTCTGTGCCTAATTTCTTTCTGCAGGAAGAGGGATCAAGTAATCAGATTCAGGCATCAAAATCCTTCCTAAGCTTCTCTAACCAGTAAGAGATGGTTCAATTAAACCATGATGCATCTGTCTACCAAGAGACTATCATGTAACCATCAAAAAAAAAAAAAAAAAAGCAAAAAACAAAAAAAACCCCAGCTTTATGAAGAGTTATAATTACATCAAGGAAATACTTATGGTATAATGGTAAATGAAAATATAATAACAGAATTGAGTATATAATATCACAATTACATGAACACACAAAAGCAAATAACATACTATTCACTGATGAAACTATAGATGGAACCACATCAGAATGCATACTGAGGTCATTCTTAAGTGGTAGGGTTTTTCTTCAAAGTTTTTCATTATTCATTTGAGTGTCACATATAACAGAAATAATAAACTATCAATTTTAACTATTTTAATGCCGGTACTAGCATTAAAAATCATAGGGAACTGTAATTTTTTTAAGATTTTATTTATTTGAGAGAGAGAAAGAAAGAGCATGTGGGGGAGCAATGAGTGAGGGAGGGGAAGGGGCAGAGGAAAAGGGAAGCAGACTCCCTGTTGAGCAGGGAACCTGATGTGGGGCTTGATCCCAGGATCCTGAGATCACAAACTGAGCCAAAAGCAGATGCTTAACCAACTGAGCCACCCAGGTGCCCAGGAAACTTTATTTTTTGAAGACAAGAGAAGAAGATAGGTAAACAAATTTCAAAATGATAAGGAATGTGTGAGTGAAGATGTGCTTTGAAGTGGCTGAAAGACATATGACTGGAGAAAGAGTTTATGGGCAGGGTCGGGGGAGGAGGAATACTCTTCCAGTAGGATATTCTTGACATTTTAGGACTAGCATAGATTTGATGTGCAGTCACAGAAAAAATGTCCAAAAACTGGGCTGATATTGCTAACTAGTTGCAGGAGTGTGAAAGAAAGTTTTAACACTCTATAGATAATAATGAAAATCAACAAAGTTAGAAATTGCTTTAATGAATACCATATGGGGAAATAGAATGAATTGGCTATGAAAAAAATCAGAAATCTCCCTTTGAAAGGATGGCTACAGTATCACTTTTCATTACAAATGAGGAATATAAACACATTGTCAAAAATACACATTGTCAAAAGAATATGAACAAAAATATTTTAGTTTTCTGTCAGTTGACTAGAATAAGTTTAGATTTTAATTAAAGCATCAAGAGACATGATCTAATGGTTTATGAGCAGCTTTGCAGAGAGAAGAAGTGATAAAAATTGCAAACAGATGATATGTAAATAAATATTTGCATCAACTGGTATAAATATTTAGAAGTGCTGACAACTCCCAATTATCTTGTTTTAATTGGTTCACATAGAAACTAATTTTTGACGATTGTATTTGGCCAATTAACACTTTGGTAGCTCAGCTAAAGTCTCTGATCTTAAGAGTGCTTTTGAGGACAAGTCTCTGGGTAATCACCTCTTTGTATGTTGGAGAAATAAACTCTTCATTCAGTCACAAAAATACAGTGGTCTGTGATCCTCCTTTTGCAGCCAAAATGTCTTTGTCCAAGAGAATGGAGCCAGAAGGGGCACGTAATATTAAATTGTCAAAACCAGTGGTGCTGGGATTGTGAGTAGGAAGGAGAGAGAGAGAGAGACGAAGCTCACAGGAAATACTGGACATGGTTTTGAAATGTCTATGTCACGACAGTGATTTCTAGAAAGTTATGCATGATCATAAACAGTGCCTGTTTTTCTGAGAGTGACAACTTAGGTATCATCTCAGAGAAGAAATCAGGCATAGGCTGAAAGCTCATCAACTTCTTGCCCCCGCCCCTACCAATTTGTATCTCACTACCAGTTTCCTTTGCAAGTTATATACTTCTATTTTTTAAAAAATAGATATGCCTGGCTAGATTGTGCTGGTCGTATATTTTAAACCAATTATCTTTAACTTTATTATTTATTTTACCCAATAACTTTTATTGTGTCCCACAGTATGCCCTCGTGCTCTTTGCCAAGTATTTCTGACTCTCCATCTTCTGAGCACATGGATGGTTGCTTTCTTGGCTCCTTTGTGGATGAATGAGGTCTATGTCCAGTACTACTTTCAGCAATTTTATCCCTGTGAAATCAATCTCCTTGATTAAATTCCCCCCATTAAAAATCCTAGACAGGTTTTTCTCTACTCCTGGCTGGTATGAATAAAACATTAAGTAACAACTATCAGAGATGAATAGAGAATTAGATATCCTGGTTAGCTAAATTTTTGTTTTTTACAAATAACTTTTGCTTAGCCAAAGTGCTCGTTAAGTCTTAATGCTTTGGCACATCTTTGTAAAAGGTATAAATAATTTTTCCTAGCTCGTTAGTAATTTAATTAACAAATATTTATTAAAAGCATATTACATATCAAGCACTGCGCCAACCGTTCATGGAGTTTACAGTTTGGTAGGGTGGGCAGACACTGATCATGTAAGTACACAGACAACTGATGCAGAGGAGGAAATGGAACCTTATGCAGGCTTATGGTAGGATACTCCCTTCAGAGCTAAGGAAGCAGAGCTTTGAAGGATGAGCAGGTGTTGACTATGAAAAGAAGGGGACAGTTTTCTAGGCAGAGGAGTAGCATGTGTAAAGGCCTGATGGTAGAGGGGATGCGGGTTTGAGGAGCACAGAAAGTGTTGGAAAGGTATGCAAGACATGGTAGGTTTCACTGAGGATTGTACACTTTAAGAGTAATGGAGAGTCAAGCTGTTGAAGGCATTTAGGCAACGGTAGTGGTGGAAAGGCTGTAATGAGTGTGACATGACCCAGGGTACCTTTAGGAAGGGTCATGCTTGAGGACCCAGTGAAGATGGACTGTGGGGCCCCACAGTGGGTAGATAGGTAGACCCATTAGGAAGCGATTGCAGCAATCCCTCCCACAGACTGGGGCTACTCTGGAAAGACAGAAGCAGAAGGACAGCATATATATCAGGAGTTAATCTTTTTTGCAATGCTGCAGAATCATCTCAGGATCCCAGATCACCACTGTAACTACATATTCTCCTTAGATAAGAGTATAACTATAGAAAATTAGGATGCCTTCAGACTAGTAGTTTTCCTCCTTTTCATCAAAGAATGCAGAAATCAAGCACTGGTTACTTTCTATGTTACCGTCCATATATGTGTATACTCATTCTCAGGTAATCTGTAGCTGGATACTATACCACAGTAACACATACATACATTAGAGCAGGATGGCATACTGGACCCGAAGTCTCTCTTTGATTGTAAGAGTGCTGTCTAGTTATACAGTTGCTTATGAGACTACTCAGAAGGGCAAGGAGGAGTTAAATTGAAGATCCTGGACCTGCAGTGTCTTCATCCAAAAGAGTTCTACTTTTACCGGCATTAGATATTGGGGTTCTGTGTAATATTTCATTTTTAAGTGACTTAAATGCCTGACCAACAGCCACTTTGATTCTTTTCTTCTTAGGATGGAGAAACTGAGGCCTAGGAAAGTGAAGGGACTTGCTCATGGTGAAACTGTCAGTCTGTGGTAGGGTCAGAATTAGAACCAAACTCTCCTGACTCTACTCCAGTGCTCATGGCTCTAACATCAAAAGTAAAGTGATCTATTTACTTATCTTATGGACTAAAAAAAAAATTCGAGGGGCGCCTGGGTGGCTCAGTTGTTTGAGCATCCAATTCTTGATTTTGGCTCAGGTCATGATTTCAGGGTCATGAGTTTGAACCCTGTGTCAGGCTCTGCACTGGGCATGGAGCCTGCTTAAAGATTTCTCTCTCCCACTGCCCCTCCATTCCCCCCAAAACTCACACTCATACACACTCTCTCAAAAAAATAAAAAAAAACAATTCTGGTTCTGGAAATCTGGAAAATTGGCTATACTTTTTTCTCTTCCCTGAATGCTTTAACACTGACTAGAACCACACACCTGTTTGTTCCTCTATTTAAGATGAAAATTTTTTATAATCCATGTGTTCCAGTAATGTTCACTAAGTGTTTGATGATCTGCTTGCCATCATTCATACATTTTAAAAATTCATTTAACAAACATACATTAAATGCTAGTATATGTTAGCTACTACTAAGTTCTGGGGATATGAAGTACCATGTGAACATATCATTTTAGTAGATTATTAAAGAAATGATCATAGACCCCTATACACATGAGCACAAAGCCATGGGATCACAGAGGTGAACTGGCCTTAATTGGCTGAGCAACTGGCAGTGGCATTAGGGTTTCCATATTTACCAAAAATACAGGGATCCCAGTTAAATCTGAACTTCATATAAACAAGTAATTTTCTTACTGTAAGTTGTCCCACATTTTGTATGGGACATACTTACACTAAAAATGTATTTGTTGTTTATCTAAAATTCAAATTTAATTGGATGTCTATATTTTATTTGGCTACCGAGCTCGTGGAGCTAGGCTGACTAGTAGATGAAGTTCCATGGAGTCAGTATGGGAAAGTCACCAAGACACTTAGAGATGTTGAAATTCAGTAAGGAGAATCAAGTGAAAATGCCAGGAAAAAGATAGGATATTTGGGGGTAGAGGTGGGGAGAGAATACATCAAAGTTGGGGGATCAAAGTTGAGTTTTTGATTTCACATGTTCTGGAAGATCAAGCCAATGTAATAAGAACCAGAACAGAAATGAGGTGTATGACCTTTGCCTACTGGAAAAGAAAAAAAAAGTCACTACTTTCAGAAAATACCCTCTTAAGAAACCCATGAGAATCAGCCAAAAAAATACTGGAATAAATGAGTTCGGTAAGGTCATTAAGTATGAAATAAACATTAAAAAGTCAGTCATTTTCTTTTGTAACAATAATAACCAGTTAGAAAATATAATGGGAAAAGACTGCATCTGGAAGACCCTCAAAAATATAAAGCAACTGTGAGTAAGTTACAGAACTATGAAATGTGTTGGGCTTACATAAAAACAAATTTAACACTATCAGAGACATAAAAGGAGATGAAAATCCGAGGAACATGCCATATTTCCATACAAGAAGACCAAATATAGCAAAGATGTAAATTTTCTCAAAACTTATTTTTAGTACTAATGAAATTATAACCAAGATCTCTGCAGGATATATAGAGAATCATCAAAAATGACTCTAACGCTTACTTGGAAGGAAAAACTAATAAAAACAGCTAGAAAAGTGTAAGAAAATGTATCAGAGAAGGGAGTTGCTAAACCTATCTGACATTAAAACATTGCGAAACTACCCCTTTCCATCAGAATTCCGTTTGGGAAGAAAGAAGCAGAAAAGATAACAGAGTAGAGGTGAGAGCCCAGAAACAGACTCGTTAATGTCTAAAACACCTACTTACAACCAGGAGAGAAAACACAGACCAGAGAGGGAAGAGAAGGATGGATAAAGATGAGGTGCCACAGAGTTGGATATCTCTTTGACAAAACCATATTTTCCCCATCTCAGAGGAAACACTAATTGCCAGATGCACTAAATCGTTAAATGTGAAAATTCAACCAAACAGAAGAAAATAAGGGCAAATATTTATCCGATCCTGGGGCTTAAATTATTTTCCATGTGGTTTAAGGGACTTGGAGCCATATAATCCAGCCAATCAGGAAACTCTGGGGGTTTTTTAAATGCAGATTTGTCCTTTGTAGAGTGTGTACCAACTGCAAGGAAGGGGCTCATGAAAGCTAGTTAGAAGAACCAAGATGCCCTTCAACAGACGAATGGATAAAGAAGATATGGTCCATATATACAATCGAATATTATGCCTCCATCAAAAAGGATGAATACCCAACTTTTGTATCAACATAGACGGACCTGGAAGAGATTATGCAGAGTGAAATAAGTCAAGCAAAGACAGTCAATTATATTATGGTCTCACTTATGTGTGGAGCATAAGGAAAAACATGGAAGGCATTGTGAGAAGGAAAGAAAGGGTGAATGGGGGGAAATCAGAGGGGGAGATGAACCATGAGAGACTGTGGACTCTGAGCAACAGACTGAGGGTTTTGGAGGGGCAAGGGTGGGAGGTTGGGCGAGCCTGGTGGTGGGTATTGAGGAGGGCACATATTACATGGAGCACTGGGTGTGGTGCATGAACCATTTATCTTGTAACACTGAAAAAATAAAAGTATTTGGGGGGGGGGAAAGAAAACCACTGGAATAATCTGGTCCAGAGACTTTAGGACTCTTAACTAAAGGTTGGCAGTAGGGGAAAGAGAGCAGAAAGATATGGAAATGAAAAGTAGCCTGCCCTGAGTACTATGAGTCTAGACACAAAGGAGTATGCTGGAGATATGTCAGATGGTTCATAAAAGGGTAGTTTTTTTAGTAAAACCTATTTTTATTATTCCCACATACAAGACCTCCCCACAATTCAGGTCTTTTAAACTCCCTGCCTAGCATAATCAAATTCAGTGTTTCCCACTTTCTATGTTTTCTTTTCTCAGTCCCTGGAAATATGATATAACTACGTTTCACTGTAATCGATAAAATATTGTACAGTGTGTGTGGAATCAGATATGTCTGTGTTTTTATAAATACACATTAGAGAGGAACAGGAATGGGACCGAACAAGGCAGACTTGTTCAAGCTTTTTAATACAGATATGCTATACAAAACAGCATGATCTGTCATAAAGTGAAAGCTAATATTTGAAAATGAGATTGCAGTCTCTCCATGTTTAAATGGTTTTCCTGGGAGACAAATCTTCTTTCATTTGAACAAACGCACACAAGTGTTTTTTATGGAGTACTAGGAAATACCCAGCAGCAAAGTTGTGGGGAAGTATAAACGGTTGTCCGGCAGCTTGCGTGACTTCCACCGGTACAATTCTGATCGAGCCACACTCGGCCCTGCTCTCAATATCATGTCCAAGTGTCGATCTGTCTGACACAATGTGCATGGCCCTGCTGACTGATCACAACTTTTCTCTTAAGTATTTAATATTCTGTTAGGCACTCAAACAGCTCTTGATGGCTCAAAGAGAAAAAGGGCATCAGGAATCTCTACCTCAGGGTTGAAAGGCACTTGATCCAGTCTGACTGGACCTGACCTTGATTAAACCCTAAGGCCCCACACTGCGCTCCCCAGAACAATTCCTTGAGTGCATATAGAGAGGAAATAATCATTTCTTGCATTTATATGCTCCCCAAGTGGAGTCATAATTATAAATTTTGGATGTCCTACTCAATACCATATTTTTTCTTGTTAAGTATCCACTTTTATTTTAGTAAGAGATAGTGTTAAAATATTGAGGGTGGGACTAATTAAAATCTAATGTGATGACTCTACATACTATTTGTAGGTAATGCCCATGCATTTGTGTTTCTTCTCTTCATTTTAGTAAGACATGCATGGAAAGATATGCATGGAAAGATTTAGTAAGACATGGATGGAGACTTATGTCCCTTTACTGACTGGGAGGTGATAAAGTTATAGGCATACATTGAGCAAAGAGAATAGTATGTTGAGTGAGTCATTCTCTCTGAGTCTGGCTGCTGCCACAAACATATAGTTTACTTTGAGAGAAAGAAACTGGCTCAAAATTATTCTTTTTGCCTTGAACATAGAAGCATCTGCTTCCTCGGGGTCCTGGGTTTTCGTACAGAGCCAGCTGTTTAAGTAAAGACTGGGTGTTTGACCAGAAGCAAAGCATCATAGATAACAACACAACTGAAGTGAGGGACCTGGAGATGAAGCCCAGGAAGGGGTGGGGGGGGGTGCTGAGTTTCTCTTCTGGTACCATAACTATGTGCAATAAAGTTCTCTAAAACACACTCATCCCACAAACGTTCATCAAGGGCTAACTTATAGGAGCTAGATAGATCCTTGAATGCACAGAGATAAACTACACACAGCTTCAAGGAGCATGGAGTCCAATGAGGAAGAAAAACATGATTTCCAGATTACAAGCCAGTGTTGTGTTCTAATTGCCCAGAAGCACCAGAGAGGGCACCCAACTTCCTGGGAGAGTTGAGGGAGATGCCAATCTAGATGGCAGAGTTTGGAGGCCCAAGGAATATTAGCACTCTCGGGGTAAGCTGTCAACATGTGCTGATGAAAGAGTCTTTCCTATACAAAAAAGCAAGGCTAAGGGATGGGGCTTATGTGCCTGTTTCTCAGCGTCTAAGCAGCTGTCTGTCTCACCCTCTCATTATGAAATGTTTTCAGCTGTCTGCATGATGCTTATTCACCGAGGATATAGGTGGACAGTGGGGAGGAGGGGGAAGGATGGCTAGTTGATACTGCTAAACTTTATCATTCCATTTATGAATGACAGGGTGAAAGATACAAATTCAGTCTCAAATTGTGTTAACCCCAGCTCTGGTAGGTTGAGTAATAGTTCCCCAAGTATGCCCAGACTCTAATCCCTGGGGCCTGTGATTGTGTTGTTCCCATACATGGTAAAGGGACTGTGCAGATGGGATTAAGTTAAGGATCTTGAGATGGCAAGATTATGTTGTATTCTGCAAGTGGGCCCTATGGGATCATGATGGTCCTTGTAAGAGGGAGAAAGAAGGGTACAGTAGGAGATGTGATAACGGGATGAGGAAGGGGCCACAAGCCAAGGGTCAGTGCTTCTGCAAGCTGTAAAGGCAAGCCGCCAGAAGAAATGCAACCCTACTGACACCTTGATTTTAGACTTGTGACCTTCAGAACTGTAACAGAGTAAATGTGTGCTGTTCTCAGTTACTAAGTTTATGGTAATGTGTGATAGCCACAATAGGAAACTAATATACCAGGTGCCTCATTAACATGGATAGAAAAGTGGTCTCAAAGCCTGTGAGTTCTTAGAGAGTTTCAGCAGACATAACTTGCATCAGGTGCATATGATGTTTAATGATGCCTCGTGGCAGTAGAAGGCCATACCGTGCAGGTGTGTCTTAAGGGGGCACATAGCTGGCCTGTGTCACAACTGGGCTCTAGGAAACCTCAGTTCCACGCTTTTCTCCTGGTGTGGACCATTTCTCCGTGGTCTAGGGTGACAGACGATAAGTCCATCTCCCGTGTCAAACATTTTTCTTCTACAGAAAATGACCTTCGAGGTCTTTGTTCAGATCCACAGCACTGCTCCTGTGCGTCACAGTAGACAAAGTGGAATGCTCCAGAGCCACAGCACTGTTGGAAGTGCTGACTGACTCCTAGTAGCTTCATGTCTTGGACGAACCACTTAACCTCTCCTGAACTGTAAAATGGTATAATCACACAGATCATTCCTGACTCACCGGGCCATTGATAATATATGTGAAAGAGCTTTATAAATTCTATAATGCTATTCAGATGTGAAGAATTATTATTTTTATGTGCTCAAAAAGGCTGGCACAGCCCCTCTCCCAGGTGACTAAAAAGCATATGTGATTTTATTTGCTCCAATAATTTTATTCTTATTAGTACTTGTTCAGTGTACTACATGGGCATACACAATGCACAAAGCATTTATTCTTCTTCTGGCTGCAGTAACTACGCCCCTCTCCCTCCAAATTTACCCTTGTAAAAACAAATAAGACTCATAAAACAAAACAAAAGCAAAAAAGTGGGATGGCGGGTGGCATCATTCACGAGAACCGTGTGTCACTGAAAGCACTGACCTGTCACTTTGCAAATGAGCTGCTTTTGAGAGTGGACAGTTCATTCCTTAAACAAGCAACTCCCTAAAAACACAGATCTATTACTCTTTCTTCTCTCTCTCTTTTTTTTTCACTTTAATTTTTAACATGGTTTCCTAACCTTCTACTTCAAGAGGTAAATACAATTCTGGCAGAGTTTGGTCTAATTTAGTTTATTAGGGCTTTTACTACAAGTTTTTAAGCACTCGCTGATTTTCAAAAACATATTAAAATGGCCATGGCCAATCTCATAGATTGGTACAAGTCCACATTTCCCAAACGACTTAATAGTCTGCAACTGTGCCAGACACAGAATGATTTCACCATTCTCTTTCCCACAATCTAAAGGCTGGATATTGTTTTTTTAACTCTGTGGTGGGAAGAAGCAGTCTGCTTCGCCATACTAGTCTCCTCCCTAGAATTCCCTCCTATAAGTTTTATAGGCTCCACTGTCCAAGTCCCCCAAGGAAATTTTTATAGGCCATTTCTGGGACTACCTGCCTCTCTCTCTCTCTCTTTTATTTCCTTCCTTCCAGGATTTTACTTATTTAGTTCAGAGAGAGTGAGAGAGAGCATGAGAGGGGAGAAGGTCAGAAAGAGAAGCAGACACGGAGCTGGAAGCCCAAGGAGGGACTTGACCCTGGGATTCTGGGATCATGACCCGAGGCAAAGGCAGTCTCTTAACTGACTGAGCCACCCAGGCACCAAAGCCTTGCCCTTTTCTTAGAAGGTGGAACTCCTAGGAATTTTTCTGAAGTTTGGTATTTTGGGCAGGGGAATCAGAAAGGTTATGGAGACCCTGTCCAGTGGAAAGGTAATTAAAATTGGGATTTATATCTCTATTTCTTTCTCCTTTTTTTCTGTATCTTTTCCAATTGTCAATGACAAATTCGGCACACATTTACATAAAACAAATAAAAGAATGGATAAATATTTTAGTACCTTTTACTGTCAGGCTCTGTGCTTGAACACCACCAGATTATGGAGGTAAACTAAAAATCTAGTTGGGGGGGAATCACATCAATATACAGGTGCACTTTATATATAATAACTGTATACATATACTGTTATATGTTACATACATGTAACACTCTGGGGTGACAACTGGGGTTAGTTTTGGTCAGGTCCCAAGGAGACGTAGTTAGCCACATGGCCAGAAAAATTGAGGAAAACAAAGATGGTGGACTCCTCAAAAGAGTGAGACTCTACTATACAAACACTGTGCCTGAGAATCATGTTGCATTTCTGACTTGCAGGTTGTTATTTTATTTCCATCTATTAAACTTCTGCATAGTCCAGAGAGCTACTGTTTGTCTGATGGTCTAAGAAAGGCAGCACAGCACTCTGATAGTCTTAACAGCTGGAATGAGGCTCTGGTTTCAGTTTGGCTATGAGTAGTGAACTCACTTGGGATGAGTCGCTTCATTGCTAACCTAAGCCAAAGAACACAGAATCTGTCAATCTCTCAGGGCTGATCTAAGAATCAAATGACATCATGAGACCAATGATTTATATGAAAATTTCTACAATGACAATGAAGTTGTGCCGAGGTGGCTCGGTCAGTCAAGCATCTGCCTTCGGCTCAGGTCATGATCCCAGGCTCCTGGAATGGAGCCCCACGTCAGGCTCCTTTTCCCTCTCCCTCTATCCTCTGCCTGCAGCTCCTCCTGCCTGTGCTCTCTCTCTCTCTCTCTTAAATAAATACTTAAAAAAAATTAAAATGACATCAAGCATACAAGATTATCTGTATATCACCTAAGTACTTTTGCTACAAATATATTATGAGGTGGTTTTGAATACCCAAATCAAAGTTACTATTATGTTCTTCCCATGTAGTATATATGAATCCATATAACTACAGATATGCATACCTAGGACACACTATATACACATATATGTGCATATATAATGTGTTTGTTAATGTTAAGAAGAGAAAGAAAAGGAACAGGCAACGGTTTGAGCACCAGAAGTTGACTGTGACTAGTCTGCAGCTGTAATGGGCGGGTACGAATTCCTTCTCAAGAGGCCAGCTGCCTGAGCTACCACTTATGGCTACGTCCTCCCGGGTAAGTCACCTCACCTGCCTCCACTTCATCATCACGTCTATTATGTGAAATGAACACATAATAGGGTGGCCTCCTTAGATTGTTACAAAGATGAGATGACATAATATGTATACTTTGTAAAGGGTCTGACACACAGTTAGGGCTCGATAACTGCTGGCTAGTACTATAACTATGAAATTTTACTTTTTTAAAATAAAACTTCAGGGAAAAATTTCTCCAATTTCAGAGATCAGGATACAAAAAGAATAGTACAAAGGTGGATAGTACGGGCTCTAAAACCATCCAGATAAAAAGACATTTATGTAGGAAAGATGAAAATTCTTTTCTATGTTATGCTAGAGCGGTTATCAACATTATATACAGAATTAGCATTATTTTTCTAATAATAAAAAAAAGTGTCACTCATTCCCTAGACTAAAATAGCCAACCAGGCTCTGGGGAAAGGCATATATTATGTTAGCAAATTGGAATAGAAACTCCTTTGAAAGCTGCTCAATAAAGAGCCCTTAATGTACTATATATAATGTAGGGCAACATATTTTGTAGTTAATGAACCCAGAAGCTAAAGCCAATGGTGTTGCTTAAAATCAGTGCTCCTTCCTTGATGCTACAAGGTAAATTAGCATCAAGTCCTCTGTCGTGAAACTTTCAATAAAGAACCGATTATATAAAGCATTAAGCCTTTCTCTAATTACAGCTATAAATATAGATAATCAAGTCATTTTGAGTACTAAAATCAATTTCACTGTTTATGCTCTTGCCATGCTATATATTTAGCTGTTGACTTTTAACTTGAAGACATAAGCAGCTGGTGAAAAATATCCTTAGAATACTAATTATGTTGTCATGGGGGATATCAATAAATGTTGCCTGTAGGAGAGCTAATAAGGATTGAAATCAGTGTAATTGTTTTACCAACTAAAACACTAAATATGGGGAGAACCTATGATTTCATTTCATAAATTAGATGCTAACTACTTTTCTCTGGCTATTTTCAAAAGTCTCATCTCTACAGTAAAGTTCTCTTCAAGTGCTTAGTTGCATGTGCAGGCCTGGGGCTGAGATGGAGCTTTTGATCCTAAATCATGGGGTTTGCACATTTGGGTGATGTGAAAGGTAAGAGTGGGGTTACAGAGGAGACCCTGATTCCCTCTGACCCACTCACAGGCATGGAAAAGGACCACAGGCAAGCTCCCTCACCTACTCGCAGGCAGTACGGAGAATGACAGTCCTGCTGAGGTCAGCTCTGTCTGTTCTCACATATCAGAGGCAGGAAGTGACTGTCCCCTATAAAAATGTTATCCAGCAAACTATCAGAGGGACTACCCTTCTTCCCTTGGAGAAGATCAAATAGGGGATGGAGAGACCAAAAGAATTTCCACCAACACTCCCCTGTAGGAGAGAAATAGAAAACCACCTGAGTCCCCCATTAATCACTTCTTCCTCTGTGAATCTATGGTTAATTTTTTCATTCACACACAATTACTCAGTCACACAAAAATATTTATCGAACATCTTCTCTGGCCAGGTATCATGCTATGAGCTGAGCTCAGTCTACTGGTTCTCATATGATAGAGTACACCAGGAATGCTTCCTGAACTGAAGTTAGATTAAGGGAAGTTGCTTTCATCTTCAGATTTGTGGGAAGAAGGAAGGAACAAATTATTTGGCTAAGTCAGTCTCTACCAAGTGCTGGGCTCTAAACTGGGTACCTTAAAACCTGATTTCATTTCTTCCCCGATAGATCCCCTGTGTAGGTAGGTAACTCAATTTTATAGATAAAACAACTGAGGTTGAGAATAGTTAAGCGACCTGCCCGAGGTTATACAGCTTGTGAGAAACAAAACAGATGAAAATCTGAGTCTCAGATGGCCTTCCTTAGCATTCAGCTTTCAGGTCTCTGTGTTTTCCTAGGCTGGTCTAGTGGCAGAAAAACCAAAGCCCATTCTCCTGTCCCTATAAATGGCTCTAGTCCCAATTTCTCCCTCCCACCCCCTTTTATTCCCCTTGGCAATTTGGAAAATGTATTCTCTTCTTGAAGTTGTCAGGACCACTGAATGCAGCATTTCCAATGGGCCAGGGACTTCTCACTCAGCATCCAGAGAACACAGGTGACCTGGCATAAGTCTGGCCTGGTACTTCTGGAGAAGGAAACACAAGGGGGTTGCTTTCTATTCCCCTGTGTTGCTAAGAGCTCAGGAAGCATTAAGAAGGAGTTCTCTCCATTTCGGCTTCACATTTCCTTAGCTTAGAGTTTCCTAAACTATGTTTGAAGGGACACTGATTTTATGAGCAAGGAACCGAAGTTCAAATAGGTTTGGGAAATGCTACATGTTATATTCCCATGATGATAGGTGGTGCTCATCAGCATATAAAAGATTCTGAGAAGTTCTGCAGCAAAAACCAAACAAGTAAAACACATTCTTTCCTTCACCCATGCCTTGCAACTAAAACCATTATACTCCTTGGAATGCCCTTCCTCTCTACTCTGAGGATAAAAACGCTACCCATCCCCCAAGGATGGGTTTGAAAAATACATAGTTTTGCAGCCCCAGCCTCAGCAAGTCTGATTTGGGAGAAGTCCAGAGAATTTTAAGCACCTTCTAAAATACATATTTTAAGCAACTTGTAGGGAATTCTAAGAACCAACTGCTGAACTCACAGACAAAACCTCAAATCTGAATCCAGTTTAGCAATCTATTCAGGAATCCAGGGGCTGAAATGTGTTTCCACCAGCAAATTTAGTTTACGTTGTCAATTATTTATATTGATAACTTTATATATCCAGTGATAGTTTACAGTGGGGCATGTTTAAATGAATGTCCTCCAAATAATAACTTTACATAAAATTTTTGAGGAGGTTCTGCTGGCTCTCTGTGCCCTCAATAATCACAAGATATTTGAAGCAACCTGAATGTGCAAACTGCTGGGTCCTGGGTCTCATGAGAATGCATCTCACGCCTAGTTTACTTAGGTCTGCATCTTTCCCTTTGAAGATTCCTATAACCTTTTTGGGTCTTTTCATTTGGTTACAAAAAAGCGGGTGAGGACCTGTAGGGGAATGATGACTGACATCCATCCACCCCCAAGAGACCAGTTACCAACTAATGTCAAGGGCTGGTTACACTAACATACAGGAAAAAAAGTCTGTAAATAGGAATTTTCTTCAGAAAATTATAAATTTACTTATAGTAAATTTAGTAAATTTATAGTATATAATGAAATTATAGTAAAATATAAATAGGAATATTTCTTTAGTAGTTGTTCTGTGTTTATAATAAATTCTATTGTGACCTCCCCTAAGTAACAATGAAATCCCAACTAAATTATGAACTGGAAAATACTGCCTTGGAACTTTAATATTAATAATGTGCTAAAGAAAATTCCCAGCAGCTTAAAACCAAAAACAAAACCTGTGCTGGCAGCCCTGGTAAAATTAGGAGCTTAGGCAGTTCAAAAAAATAACACTAACATCACAGAAAATAATATTTTCACAACTTGATTCCTGTTGTTGCAAACATCATGGACTGCAGCCTATAAAAGGCATGTGTTTTCTTAAACAAATGTTATAGTGGTCTTTTATCTTGTGAGGCAGTTTCTGATTGCAGCAAATAGGTCCAGACAGAATACCGGAGTTGCCCACCATGGGCTTGAGCACCAGCCAAAAGAGGGAAATTAATTGTAGGTGGATTAGGAAAAAAACAAAAAACAAAACAAAACAAAACAAAATACCCAACAACCCTCCTGCAATCTCCTTTTCCAGGGAAGATGGGCCAGGAATCTCCAACTTACTCTTGGCTTATGCTCCTGAGGAGCTAGTCAAGCCGAAGGTGAGATGGTTTTCCACATTACACATACCATCATGAAAGACGGGAACTCATTTCCATGTTGGGAAACCAAAACTCCAGCTGCATTGTGGGGCGGCAGCAGCAGAGTGTGCACACGTGGCTCGTGGCCATGCCCCCTTGAATACGGGCCCATGTTCGGAAAGGTCATGGAGCTCCAGCATGGGTTTGTGGTTGGATGGGGACCTCCTTAGGAAAACCAAACCAAATCGTTAAGTGGGATTCATGATGGCCAGACAGCTGTTCTGCCAGTCAGTCTGGAATAATGCTGTTATTCACCAAGGAGAGAGGGCATGTGGGTCATGTCGCCTGGGGGCTGTGAGGAACTGTGTCCTTTTCTGCAAAGAGGATGAGGGTGGCCTGAGTTCCTGGAAATTCTAATTGAGCCTTCTTAGAATTACCTGGCTTGCTTGTTTTGCTCAAGGGGTGGCAGGGTTGTGGTGGTAGTATTTAGGGGGAATATCAAGAGTTCCAACTTGGGTAAGAGGGATTATGTCCTGAGAGAACCATATTTCAAATGATAGGATGAATCTTTTCTCCTACAATTTATAATCACAGCTGAGCCAGTAACCTTATAGGAAAACAGGACATGAGTTTGAGCACCTGGATCTCCCCAGCTCTATCCTCTGCCTCTGCTCTTTACTGTAGAGCTCGTTCTTTCTCCTCAGGGAATATTTTCCAGCATCTAAGGCAGGTAATGTAGTTCAAGGCTTCATCCGCACACAAGTCTTGAGAAAGTGCTTTGGGTGCTTTGGGTACTTTGGGCCAGATATCCCCCCTCATCCCTGTCATCTAATGTTTTGTGAGGGCCAATGATGTTCAAAATATGGAATGAAGCACAGACTTTGACACAGTAACCACAAGGAATGGTTAAGACATTCTGCTTTGCTATAAATGGAGTTCTCTTAACTCCTTGTGCTCACTGAATGGGTTCCAACATATAACAAATACTCCAGTCCCATGCATTCCCAAGCGCATATCCATCAAAATCCAAACTTTAAACTTGAGTAAATATATCTGTCTTACAAAGTCCAAGGTATTTATTACAGGGATCACCCACTTCAGGAATTTAAACAATGTTCAGACCAAGGAAAAATTTCTTACCAGGGTTTTAAACTCCATTTCCCCTCTCTGCAGCTGGCTAGCAGAGCCTGGCATGAAAGCAAGTGAGCCAAGCAACCCCACTCTCCCTTCCTCAGTCCAGGACTCCCTGGTCTCTTTAACCCCTCCCTGCTCAACCACATGGATTTGCATCATTGGCAAAAAAAATGTGGTGGGTGGGTTAGTGCCAAGCTGGCTGAAACCCCCTCAGGGGACTCATCAGGGTGGTAAGAACACCCCGTCTTATGCATACCCACACACACACCCCTGCTACTTCACACTCCCCAAATCAAATACCAGAGATTTAAATGAGAAAATCATAAAAAGGTGTTTTCTTGTTTCTCCTTCCCCTCCCCCACACCATCTAATAATAGGCTATTAATTCCAGCCCTTTTAGACCGTCTAAACTGTGGTGTGTAAACCGTGGCTGCATCAATCAGAGTTGTGTGTCTAGTTATTTCAAGCATTCCCTGTTGGCACAAAGAAAGGCTGGTTTGTCTGCTCCAGCCCAACTGTAGCTGAGATCTGCACTGATTGATAACTGAACGCATGAGGTGGAAACTTCTACAGCTGGGGCGGCAGGAGCAGGCGTGGCTGAGTGATCAGAGGGAGGAGGGGGAGACATGTGGGGGCTGGTGCCTGAAGGGTGGGGAAAGGTGGAAATGGACGCTGACAGGGTGTTTTATCCAGTGAAAGTAGGTGGGGGTCTGGCCTTTACAGTCTCACTCTTGCCCACCAGCCTGGCTGGCTCTGATGCCATGAGCCGAGTGGCCTGTCCTCATGACGACCATGGGTGCTCTGCAACGTGTGTGGCAAATTCCCCAAACAGCTCAGCCCCCGAGTGCCCAGCACCAATGTCAGAGAGGCATTCTCTTCTGGATACCGGGAAGTCTCAGCAAGGAATTTAAACATACTAAGAGCTGCAAGTGGCAGTGTCTTCACCCCAGACGAGTTCTATCTAGGTTTTTTTCTTAAACATCTCTCCTTGTAAAAAGTCATAGTTGACTGCAGCTCAAAGTTCCTACCCTGTTGTATCTTCAGCATCTTTTCTAGACTAAAAAATGACAACATGAAGGGCAAAAAAAATTATAGAATATTCATATTTTGACATCTGGCTACAGTCCTGCAGGCATCAGAAGACCCCAGTTTTTCTTAAGAGAATAGGAGTAAAAAGTAGTCTGAGTCTAAAAATTAGAAAATACTTACTTTATACAGATATGGATTTTCTTTGTCTTACTATTCTTCACCTCAACATCTGGGGGGGTGATCAGGGCATAGGAGAAGAAATAATGGCACAGAGGGAGGTACTCCCCCCCACTTAATCAAAAAAAAAAAAAAAGAGAGAGAGAGAGAGAGATGGTCCATTTAAGTGTATGTGCTTTAGACTCATTTTGACCTGAGTAAAACCCTCCCCTGCTACCACCTGCTAAACCCCCAAGGTTAAGCTTGGCTTTTGAACATGAACATTCAGTCTAGGGGAGGGGAACAATGAAGTGGGTGTGTTGACTGGGAAGATTCATCTTTGTTCACCCTTGTTCTCTGACTTGAGAGTACATGAATAAATTTGAGAAGGGATAGGCAGGGGTCTGAGTGTTCCTGGAGGCTGCTTTGGGCAAAACCCAAGCAAGGAGCTGCAGGTCTTGTGTTCTGATTATAGGGCCCTTAACAGGAATGAACAGCTGATACACAAGGAAGAAATCAACCATGCATCACCAAAGATGATGGTGAGCAGTAAAAGCTGTCCCAAGGGCATGGAGGGCCAACGAGGGGTAATGCAAATAATTGCATCAGGTCTAGCCGAAGAGGTTTCAAGCAATTTACTAAAAAGGTCACTTGCTAGAGAGGCAAGCCAAACTCAGCGTCTCTTCCCTCCTCTAAACCAGCTCTCCCAAAACATGACTGCACAGGACACTTGCTGGGGATTCCAAGCACTGTCAGCTCTGGCGTCCCCTGGCTGAGCTGCCAGAAGACTGCAGACAAGTGTCCCTAGTGGGCTGAGGGGGCACACAGACCTTTGAAGGCGTACTGGCAAAGGACTGCCGCCCCGCTAGCTTCTAGCTTTCCTGGCCATTCCAGGAAACGAGCAAGGGAGGGAGGAGATGACAGTGTCCAGGAAAAGAATGCAGTCCCTTCCCTCCCAAATGCGCTGCCTACAATGTCAGACCGACTCAGGAATTCTTTGGAAGGCAAGCATGGAGGAACCTAGCAGGTGGCACAGAGAGACAGCAGCTCACCTACTCTTCCCCAGGACTCAGGCGTACAGGAGAAAAGAGGAAGGAGTCTGCTACAACCAGACTCCTTCGGACAGGTGGTGGAGAAGGTCAAGACAGGAAATTCAGCTTCTGGATCAGAATCTCTGTACTGGGTCCCAGAAATTGTATTTCTATGTCCCCCAGGTGATTCTTGTATATTTGTTCATTCACCAAATACCTGAGAACTTTCTTTGCACTAGGCATTGTTCTAGGTGTCTGAGATAACAACAGTAAGGAAAACAAAGACTGCCTTCTAATAGGGGAGACCTTGAAGTCTGTGTGGCAAGATGCAAAGTGCGGAGTTCCACAGGGAAATAGACAGCAAGCAATAGGAAGGGCAGGATCTGCGCAGTCTAAAATAGGGTGGTAGGAAGGTCAAGGAAAGCCTCATTGACAAGGTGACAGTTAAGCAAAGACTTGAAAATGGTGAGAAAATGAGCCATGCCAACATCTGAGGGAAATACATTCTGGGCAGAGGGAACAAGCAGAGCGAAGGCTGAAGGCAGGAGCGCGCACGAGTAACAGTAAGCCGGCCACACGGCAGAGCCTAGGAGCCCGAGGAGCGTCCCCGGTGAGAACTCAGAGGTAGCACAGGCCCAGAGTCACTGGCACACTGACATCTGAGGATACTATGGTAAAACTGGGATTCTTAGAGCAAGCTGAGAAAACATTGGCCAATTCCCCTCCTGTTTAAGAATCCAGTTTCCCTGATTTTATCCACAGGTCTCAGAGAGAGAGAGAGAAAGAGAGAGAGAGAGAGGCCTCAGGAAATTGGTGGAGTAAGCTGATGAACATTTGTAACGAATTCTTACTGTGGGCCAAGCGCTGGTTATATAAACCCCAGTGAGGCAGCTCCTGCCCTCCAGGACCTTCAATCACAGTGGCAGGGTCTAAAAAGTAACCACATAGTGCAGTGTTTGCCAAGAGCTAACTGTATGATACAGACACAGATGCTATAAGCACTCAAAGGGAGGACCTGTCCCTCTTGGTTGGCCTGTTTATAGACCACTTCCCGAAATGGGCCATGCCTGACAGTAGTATTAGGTGTCAGGTAGGGCCTGGGAGATAGCACGGACAGGGGCCAGCCGGGAGAGTGCTCCCTCTCGCAGACTCTCTGGAAGCCCCAGATGGACTGGCCTGGCCAAACAGTTTGTCCAGCAAATGTGACCATGCAGCCCTGTCTCTAATTCCTTGGCAGCTCCCTTGGTTCCTGGGCTTAGCATCTGGATTCTCAGTTGGCACCTGTCATGTCCTGCTCTTGGGTTCTCACTGCCACCTCCCAGCATTGACCTTGGAGGCTTCCATGGCTCTACCCTTTGTATCTGACTGAGCTGGTCACCTTTTTGTTGCTTCCCGGACTGGAATCTGCTGCATACAGTTCTTCCCAGTGTGATGTCTTGACATTTCATTTGGCATGATAATTAAGACTCAGGTAAGTGAAAGGTGGGAGGAAGAGACTGGTTACTATCAAGGATGCAGAGGAAGAAAGCTGTAGGAGTTTTTGAGGGAATAAGGAGTATATCATTCTCTCTATAGTTAAAAAGTATTTAACTTTAATGTGTGTACTGTGGCCTCTTCTGAAGGTCTTACTCTTTCAAGTCAGATAGACATGGTTTTGAATGCAAGTTCTCCTATGTTTAGGTCTCTGATCAAGAGCAAAGAGGTACTTAATCACATTTAGTCATTCTTCTCACTTGTAAAATAAGGATAATAGTACTCACCTTTTAGAATTGTGGAGTATAGATAAAATAATCAATATAAAACAGCATGGATTTGATAAGAACATAGTAAGCATACAATTAAAACCAGAGTCATTTATTTTTATTTTGTGACTGCTCTAGGCTGAATGTTTGTGTTACCCCAAACTTCGTATGTTAAACCCTAACACCCAGTGAGACAGTGTTCGTAGGCTGAACCTCTGAGAGGTGATTTGGTCATAAGGGTGGAGGCCTCATGAATTGGATTAGTGCCCGTATAAAAGAAGACCCGGGCCATCTGGGTCCTCTGGCCACCCCATTCTGCCATGTGAGGACATAGTGAAGACATCTGTCTGTGAACCCAGAAGGGGTCCTCACCAAATATCAAATCTTCCAGGTCCCTGACTTTGGACTTCCCAGCCTCCAGAACTGTGAGAAATAGATTTCTGTTATTTATAAGTCACCAATCTACAGTACTTTGTTAGAACAGCCCAGACGAACTACGATAGCTCTCATGATTATTCCTGGTACTAACAAGTACAAAAGGATGCTGGGAGTCAAATTCTGGAAGGTCTTGATCAAGAGGATTCAATTTTAGGATGGTAAAAAAGCCGGGACAGAGACCCTCCTTGGTTCCTCTACTAGCTCTGACTCCTTCGTCTTTCCTACTTGAGACCTCAGCGTTGGACTGGGTAAAACCTGCATTTCAATCGCATGCTCCCCTGCTGTTTCCTGCCTTCTCCTCTGCGAGGACATCTGTGTCCCTGGACAGTCTTAATGCATCCGTGTGAAGACCCAGACTAGGAGGGATGCGAACCAGCTGGGGACAACCTCTTGTTTCAGAGACCTGCCCTCTTCTCAGGATGCCAAAATGAAGAAAGTAACTTTCCTTGCCAGTTTCCACAAAGTGAAATGCCAGTCCCTAGCCTTAAGATTTTTTTTCCCTTCTGTTCACTCACCCTGTTTATGGAAAATGAATCATGAGATTCATTTACACACAAATGGAGAGGTAGTTCGGGAATAAACAACAGAACTTCCTGGAATGCCCTGGATGCTCATCACACTGCTGTTATAACCAATGCTGCGGACTCTGGTTTGTAGAGATCCTATTGGGGCATAAGGTGCTACTTAGGTCAGAGAGAAAAACAGGCTCCTGGCCTGTCCACTGGGCTAATTAATGCTGGAGACAGGATTCCTGTCTGCACATGGCTCCTTCCCTGGCACGAACCAAAAGCACTCACTCCAGACTCTCCAGCTCCAGTCCCTCACCTCCATGGGAGGAGAGGGCAAGTACAAAGGCCCAGGAGAAAGACAAAAGACAATGCCTTGGGGTATTTCTACTTTACAGTGGTGGCCCCACAGGGAGGCCCCTGAGCCCATTTCCTATCTAGTAGGTTTCCTGGAACCAGTTCTGCTTCCTTCATTGAGTTTCTCACCCCTGCAAATATTTCTTTTGGGGTCCAGCCCCTATAATGCTTGGTTCTCAGGAATTCCTCCTGCACTCCATTCCCTTCTGGATGCAGAAGTTAAGTTTAGAAGTGACCGTTATTTACAAAGGGTCTTAGAGCAACATGAAAAAAACAGAGACGTGTGGTGGTAGCAGGCGCAGGTGAGAAGAGATATAAATATTGGGATATTATCAAGACTTGAGGACATTTCATGAGACTGGCCTCTTACAAAGCCCTGTGCCTCCCAATGACCCACAACTCAAACATCTCATCAGCCTCCTGCAGACTTTGTCACTTGCTCCTCTATGTTCTTCTAGCGCTTACAACTACTTCTATCTTTGGTGGTTATTTGCTTAGGTATGTATCTCCCACTCTGGGTAGGTAACCCTTTAAGACAGGGAGCCTGCCTTATTCTTTGAATCCTCAGCAGCATCTGGGATCTAGCAGGAGCTCAAGTGATGTCAGCTGAATGAATGGATAGGTGCTTTCACTAATCATTTCTTCCCTCTGACCTCCAAGATCATTTTTTGAAGATTCTTCCATTTTTGTTTTTCACAATGGAACAAGGAAGGTATGTGAATCCCTGAGTCTTGGAACAGAAGCAAACTCTCAGAACCCAGAATGGGGACCTGAAAAGTTTCTTCACCTCAGCATGGCTGACACTGATGTATGTGGATTCTCCAGACTGGCCTGATTGAGCCCTCTCTCCTATTAACACATCTCCTGCAGTCTAAGCTTCCTGATAGATCATCAGATGGACCCAAATCAATAAGAAGTACCCCTGGCTGCCCCCCCTGCTGCCTCCCAGCGTAAGCATCTTCGGGGTTCACCACTGAGGCTGCCACAGGACGGACACTTGCCACCGGAGCAGCACTTGCCAACAAGGCAGCTATTGGTTTGTTATTGTTACCTTCAAGCTGTGCCCTCAGCACAGCTTGGCAACGTCCCCGGGGTCCTTCAGGAGAAGCTGGCTCTACCATTCCAGCCGATGATTATTTTACTTGTCTGCTCTCCTCCAATCTCTTATTCACCCTACAATCTCCTCTTCTTTCCCCCCTCACTCTTTATGGATGCTCTTCCTCACACTTCATAAAGAAATTAGGAACTCCCAAAGGGTCCACACATCTCCTGACCTCTGAACTCTTCCTTCACTCCTTTCCTTTAGTTACAGAGGGCAGCACAGCCAGAACCCCCAGACTGATTCTGGATGTCATCCCTTTGCCTGTCCTCAGGAGTCATTACTTCGTTCCCACTTTCTCTCGCACCTCCTGAAACCCCACCTCTTTCTCCTGGATAGCATACCCTGTTTTCAAGCAGGCTCTGTTATCACTCTATCAAGACAAACAAAACAACAACAAAGTAAACAAGACTCCCTTGAGATCACTACTCTAGGAAAGTGAAAGGTCTACCCTTATTTTTCCTCACAGTCAAAATGCTGGAAATGGTTCTCTAAGGCCTGTTATGTCCCCTTATCCATTTACTCCTCAACCTCTCCAAAAAGTCCTCCATCCTCAGAAAGCTCTGGCCACTGGTCAGTCATTTATATACAAATGGAGAAGCAGTTTGCAGGTAACCAGTGGAGAAATGATGGAAGCTCGTACCAGGATGGGTTACAGTGAAGGGGAAGTAGATTAAGTCTAAATAGATTTGGGGGGTGTGGCCAAATGCATGTACTGAAAGACCGGACAAATAATATAAGAAAAAGAGAAGTCCATGATGATGCCAGGGTTTCTGGGCATCTCAACTGGAAGATGATGCTCCTACTTCCTGAGACAAAGCCAACTACAGAGGGCCCATGATTGTCTCCCTTCAGTACTATAAGCTCTGAGGGGGCTGCTGTTTCTCACATATTTACCACTATTTCCCAAATACCCAACCCAGTGGGCTCTTACTTATTCAATGAATAAGTCTTCATAGATAATGGTATTAGTTTCATTATGATATTTTCAGCTGGAAGTAATGGAAAACCTTGATTCCAATTAGCTTGAAAAATAAGCAGTTTATCACTTCACAAAACAAGGAGAGCAAGTTCTGGGCCTGAGCGATTAATTTTTGCATCTCTTTGCTCTGTGGACCTCAGCCACAGACATCCTCAGGCTGCTGTGTGGCAGCTTCCAGAGTGACATCCAACCCACCCATAGGAAAAAGAGGCAGTTTCTCTCTCTCTCTTCCTCTTTCTTTCTCTTTGTCCACATCCCTCTGTCTCAAGAGTGAGAACACTTTCCCTACACCTAGCACGCTTCTCCTCGTTTCATGGAGCAAATTGGGGCATGACCTAATTCCTAAGCCAGTCAGGGGAAAGGAAGCAGGCCCTCTTCTGAAGATTGGGTGGGGCCTGCTTGCCCTGGCATCTGGCTGTAACATGGCTAAGAAGATACCTGAACTAGGTCTGGATTTTGTTGAAAAGGAAGAAGAGGGAAATTGGCACCTGTATGAAGCCAACATTGTCATGGTGACAAGATGCCTTATAATAATAATAATGAAATGTAGGCTTATAAGGAAGTTATGTGAATTCGAAAAGTATTTGTTAAAAAAAAAAAAAAAAAAAACGAAGGGGCACCTGGGTGGCTCAGTGGGTTAAAGCCTCTGCCTTCTGCTCAGGTCATGATCCCAGGGTCCTGGAATCCAGCCCCACATTGGGCTCTCTGCTCAGCCCAATGTGGGGCTGAGCCTGCTTGTGATCTCTCTGTCAAATAAATAAATAAAATCTTTTAAAAAAAAACAAACAAAAAACAAAACAAAAGGAAGTGCTTTGAGACTTACAAATCTTCTAGCTACAACAATTACTCAAAATGTTAAATGAGTCTTTTAATTATCACTCTACAACCACAAAACCACATTTCCTATGAATTTAAGAGCTTATGAAAAATAACTTCAAATTTCTTATTAAGGTTATTTACTAAATATTTCTTGAGCACTATGTGCAAAGACTCAAGTTGGAAATGGAAAAGGAATAAAAATCTATATTATATATATACAACTTGTCCCAGTTCATTAGGAGGAAAAGAGGAAAGGCACTAACAGTTGCGGAGGTGATTACATTTAATTCTCCCAAGAGGCCTACAAAGTAGTCATTATTATCCTCATCAGACAGTTCTAATGGTCACCAATGTCTGGTTCACCTCTCCTTCTGAGTTCATGAAAGCCTGCACTTCCAAGGCCCACTGAGGTTGGCTCTGTGACTAGCAGTCACATAGGTCACTTCCGTGTTGGGCATTAACTGCTGCTGTGAAAACTTCTGCTCTCTTCTACTGCCAAAGCACCTGGAGTTCCATGTGCCCAGGCTGACATCGCTGCAAGATGGGGAAGTCAGTCTCTAATCTCCTGAGTTCCTGAATAACTCTCAGAAGCAGAGCTTTCCATTCATCAGCAATGAATGTGTAGCATGAGTGAAACACTTTTGTCAAGTTCCACCACGGAGAGATTTGGGAGGTGTTACTGCATGATAGTGCAGGATAGTTAGTCCTCACATATTTATCTTAATATAGAAACATGACGGTACAGGGGAGTTAGGTAACTTACTCAAAGTCACCCAAACTAGAATAGGGCTATGAGTACACAGGCTTAGGTGGCTCCAAAGCTTGTACTGCTCTACTGCACCACGCCAGCTTCCAAATTACGTGTAGTTCTTGTCACAAAATTGGCACTCAATAAATGTTTATTACTAATGATAACTTACATATTTTTATTACATATGTTTAACATTTGAGCCAATCTTCTAGTTTTGAAATATTGAAAAATATTTTTTGAAATTTTGAAATATTTTCTAAAAAATCTCTATAATTGTTAAGCCATGTGACGGAACAGAAAGAAACAGATCACATATGACTTTGAGGAAAATCTATCTATTCAAATAGGAATATATATATATATTTCCCCCCCCCTCTCATTAAGCCCTTACACTAAGTTCCTAAGGTAGGACTTAGTAAATTTCTCTCTCTTTGCCTGTCTCTTCCTCCTACTAAGCAAATAATTATTGATTTTGTAGGATGACCTAGCACTCTGTTAATTGCTGGGTGTCCAGTAGATGATGTCCAAGAGTTAGACTCCATGACCTGTCTGTGGACTTACAACTAATAGAACTAGAATTTAAACACTGCTTATCTTAAAATATAAGAGTTTCTGTCTAGAAGAGGACCAAGAGAGCTACATTAAGTATCATTAAACACAGTAGTCAAGAAAGTTAGAGAGGTAGCAGTGTTCTCACGATTGAATAAAAACCTACCATTGGGACTCAGATATGGAGGGCATGATACCTTCTAGCAGGGGTTATGGGTAATGTTTTCACAAGGCTCATCTGAGCTTTGTAGAATGGGTAGGATTCTGACTGAGGATTGTGACTCAAAAGGGCCTTCCAGTGACCTAAAATGCTGCAACTGCATTTGGAGGAAATGTTCAGATGCTGCTGGCCATAGTGTGGGCTCTGCATTGCAGCAGTGGGTGAGACTGAAAGAAGGGAGTAGGACTGTGGGAAGTCAGCACAGGAAGCAACGTCAGAGATCAACCCATTCAGGGAGGTCAGAGAGTTCTGATCTCAAGGGTTAACTTTGGTCTGCACGGATGATTCTGAAGCTCACTGGTGCTCAGTAAGAAAAAGCCAAGGACTAATGAATACGAGTTCTAAGGGTACTATAGGAATGGAATGTCGCCTGAATGCCATTCATGTTGCGTCTTGGATTTCGTCCAGTCACTTGATTTCACAGTCATGGGAATTATGATCCAAGACGCAAAGCAACCCTTCCAAGGTCACAGGGCTCCACTATGGCACATGACTAGAACAAAGACCACCTGATTTCTTTCCTTGTGTGTTTTTTTCCCCTCCACACTAGGAATCGGATTCTGGAAGCCCTTAATGCATCTGAACTATTATGTAGGTGAGAGAGAGGCTCTGCAAGTTTTTCAGCAGGTAGATTGCACTGAAATGACAGTGAGGGCATACCACACAGAGGTCCATGTGGAAGGCAGAGGCAAGGAAAGGGTTAGGGGAATTCCGGGGTAGAATAAGGAGTCCCGTAAATGCACCTGAATCAGGGCAATGGAAGGGAAAGAGGATGGAGGAGCACGATTACAAGAGAGGAGAAAGAGTTCTCATTGGTGTTAACAATGCTGACAATGCTGTTCATAAACAGGATCAGGTCACGGTTCTAGAAAGTGATGCTGTAAAGGACATTTTCCCCGAGATAGCCCAGACTAATCCCATGTTTAAACAATCCTTGGATGTTGTATTCCAGGCTAAAGTGAGCTATTTCTGTGAGTGCCAAATACCCATATGAAAATTAAAAAAATGAGTCCAACATCTGAATGTTTGGGCTATATGACGCCAAGCGTCCCACACAGCTGATTCAGAGGCAACAGGAGGGCATGTGGTGCTGACTGCTGGCACGGGCATTTTATAGATTCCACTAGGACTCTGAAAAGTTGGGGTGTGTAGAACACATTACCCAGACAGCGCTCATTTGTATTTTCTTGGCAGGTTTACTTCACTTGACAAGGAGATGAGACATAGGGAATACCCACCTGATCTCATGCCAATAAACTCCTGCTTAACACGGTGCGTGGTCTATATAATACTGGTCTATACACTACAAAGCAACAGTCTTGAGAATAGCAAATTACAATGGCACAAAATGCTCACTTGCGAGGTAATTTTGAAATATTTTCTAAAAAATATCTGTAATTGTTAAGCCATGTGACGGAACAGAAAGAAACAGATCCCATATGACTTTGAGGAAAATCTATCTTTAAAATGCTTAACAGAGTGACACGAACATAGTAGGTACTTAAGCAATTTAAAGTTTCATACCATTCCATTGACAGAGAACTTAAAGTTCATAAGAGAATTCAAGAGAACCCCATTTCATTTGATGAAAATCAATTTAGGAAGGCCCTGAAACATGAACGAACTTTGCCCAGTGCCACCCAACTAGCGAATGGAGAGGACCAGCTTTGAGTCTATGCCTTTTGGCTCAAAGTCCAGTACACTTTTCACTACACCATAATAATGAACATATTATGTATATTACCATTTCTTCTTAGCAGGCTATAATTTTGGCAGTCCATACTGGGTTTTATTTTCCACTGTGGCTTGTGCAATAGTTACCACCACTGAGTATTTTTAACAGACAGAACAGATTTTTATTGAGAAACAAATTTATGCATTATCCTGAGAAATGGGCTGAACTCTGTAACATGAGGCCCCAAGAATAACTTGGGGATCACAGACTATTTTCAACTTGCAATCTAGGGGACACTAGCCCATATTAAAGGAACTTTGGTACTACTTTCAAATAAAGAGGCTTTCAGAACTTCTAGATTGTTGATATTATGAAAACTGTGTCTCCCAACTGTTCATTTCTTTTTTTCATTTAAATAACTCATCTGTTCATTCATTTGTCTATCTATTAAGCACTTATCGTGTGCCAGGCACAGTGCTAAGGGCTGGAGAATTAAGAGGTGTCCACAGTCCCTACCTCAGAAGCTCACAATTTGGGTAGAAACAGACACAGTAACAATGTGTTATATGATACAGCAGGAGACTTGATACAGTGTAGATGGACAGTGTGCTTTGGGATGGTGAGAAGGAGTATCTGACTGAGACTAAGAAGCAGCAAAGTGGTCAGCAAAGGATTCCCAGAGGATCTGCTGTCCAGGGTGGCATGCAAAACACTTCCAGAACTTTCCAGGATTAGAAATGCATGAGATATGCTGGAGGTCTTCCCCAGAAGAAGGGTGGGAAAGCATGGTAAACGGTGTGTGTGTGGCCATAGTGGAGGAGGATAAAAAGATGTGGGTGGGAAACAGATTATGAGAGGTCTCAGAGTCCAAACATTTACTGTTTAATATACATGGGGGGGTACTTCTTAGACCAAAGTTATCACAGCCACTGCTGGTGAAGGTTCATCCAAATTTTGTGTGATTATGTCATTATGTGTATAAACACCAATACACATACATCCCACAAAACACATCCCATTATGCTGATATGCTGAGGGAAGATAATAAACAAAGCTGTTTTAAGTTTCTAGATGATCTCTTCCTCAGAGATGGAATTGGAGCTTTCAATCATGTAGCTTGTTTGTTTGTTCGGTGTGCCATCTAAATCCAGTGGGTTAATATTCTCAGACACACACTAGAAGTGAAGGAGAAGGAGGGCAGACACTGTTTGGCAAAGCTGACTGGACTGACAAAGTCCCATCATCCAGGCTTTGATGGCACTGTGATGCCATCTTACCCCTATACAGACGTAAACAATACAGACCACCTCGAAACTTTCAGGAGCAAACTATCTCTCAGTTCCTTGGTCAATGGAGTACATCTTCCCAGGAAACATGGGTATGGAGAATGAGGTCTAGCAAAAGTAGACACTGGTCATGGGACAAGACCGCAAATGCATGTGTTGAGAAAATATGAATCATAGGACCATAAACTCAGAGCTGGGAGTTTTAGGAAGCAAGTTAAATAGCCCAGGATCCAGCTAGGCCTTTCTGCATCACTGCATGAATATTGTTTACTTCATGTATTGCTCAAGGCTGGACAGAGTCAAGTCTGAACAGTGGCCAGAGTCGAAGAGAAAATCTGTATGTGTAGTGGAGGTAATATGAGTCATTTCTGCTTGGCTCTGCTCTCAGAAAAATCTCTGAAAAATTTTATAGGCAAAATTGCCATTTCAGATACAAAATGGTTACCAGTTCTTATTTTCAAGGTTCAAATGTGTCTTTATTTCAATTTTTTTTCAAGATCACAAAGCTAAGCTTTATTGTTGCTGCTTTTAATATGTGTGCTATTACAATAGTGCCCAATAGCAACTCTGTAGTTGAGGATCAAACTCAATGTGTTTTTAAAAGAAAAATAATGGACGGGATAAAACTGTTTATGTCTGTTCTAATTAGCTCAACCAGAAAATCTGGAACATCAAAGGTCTTTGCAGACTTTGCTAAACCATTACTCCATTTTCACTAAAAATTGCTACAGACAACACAATGGGTGTTTGTCCATTGACATATCCACTCATTTGATTAATTCAATAAATTAGTGTGTTTATAGCATGCAGTTATGGACTGAATTAAGTCACCCCACCTCAGTCCACCAAATTCATGTGACAAAGTCCTAACTTCCTAACCCCTGGTACTTCAGAATGTAATTGTATTTGGAGATAGGGTCTTTTAAGAGTAATTAAAATGAAGTCACTAGGGTGAGCCCTGGTCCAATAGGACTGGTATCCTTATAAGGAGAGGAAATTTGAACCTAGACATGTATTGAGGGAAGACAATGTAAAGATAAAGGGAGAAGATGACCATCTAGAAGCCAAGGAGAGGGACCTGGACCAGATGCTTCCCTCATAGCCCTCAGAAGGAAGCAACTTGCCTACATCTTGTACTTACAGCCTCCACAACTGTAAGACAATAAATTTCTGTTGTTGACAGCAGCCTTTTGATGGTACTCCATTACAGCAGCCCGAGGAAACAACATGCATATTTATTCTATCTAGATATTAGTAAGTTTATGATATGAACATTTATTTTCTGTCATCTGTTCCTTTTTACTTTGGTGCAGCATTCTTTTAGGAAAATGACCTTTCTTCATTTTATGCATTCTTGATGGGATTGTAAATAAGACATTTGGAGGTGGCATGGATGTGTGACCCATGTTACGCCAATGAGACTCTCTCCTGGGACTTTGACTCTTAAGAGGAACTAGGTTGAAAATAAATAGGGTCTCATTCATCGTGCTGCCAAACAGCCTGCTAAATAGTGTCTGCTCTACAAATAAGTGTTGTTACTAGAGTCCTGGGTTGGTTTTTTTGTTTTGTTTTGTTTTTTTGTAAGCCTGCTCATATGGTATTCTCATGGATTCTAGGAGCTGCTCCAAATTTTCTCATAAATTTTTTATATTAGACTAAAAACACATATTTCTTAAAGTTTGCAAATAATTATTTTAGTTCATGCCATTTTTTTTCTATTGAAATCTAAAGGCTAATATAATCTTTATTTAAAACCCTTTCCTTGCTTGGTTCTCTTTTATTTTCATATGTAGGTTTCATGCATTCATTCATCATTCAATAAATGTTTTACTGAGCACATATTGTGTGTCAGATATGGCCTTAGGTGTTTTCTTCAAACTAGGGGCTGGGGGATGTTCTGTGTAATGTGGGATATTATTGAATATTTGGAAATTACACATTCTTACGTATTTTGAAACTGCACTTATGCAGAGCCTATATACATTTATATCAACAGCTTAAATTAAGTAGGTGGAAAACCCCATCCAAACTTAGGGAATTTTATATCAGAAAGTGGTTAACACCTACTGTGTACAAAGATCCATATGAAGCAATACAGGGTAGGGAACCAAAAAAAAAAAAAAAAGGTAAAGATTGTCTACCCTAAAGGCACTTACTTGGGCCTCCTCAGATACATTTAACAGTTAACAAACAGAAACAAGTTATATATTGAACACCAAACCTTAAGAAAATGAGTAAAGTCAATCTGAATCCTCTGACGACACTACCATGGGAGAATTTGTTGTGTTTACACCATGTTACGTCCTTTAAAGCCTGATCTCATTTAATACTCACAGCAAACCTGTGAGGTGGACACTATTATCATCCCATTTTACAGAGAGAAACTGAGAAGGACTGCCTGAAGCCCACCTGCGTCCTTTATAATTTTTCAAGTTGCCCATAAATCTCTAGTTCTAGAGGCCAGAGGAATTTCCTTAACCTCTCAAAATAGTTAACAAAACAGAACAACTTACTACCCCAACATTCAAGGAGCTGGAGTTAGAACCTGTACATCCTTGCCACTGTCTCCGGCTCTCTCCTGGATTTAGAACTTTGTTTTATTTAATAATTCCATCCTTACATCCAGGCCACTGCGACTATTTCAGGTCTAAACCCTGAGGATATGAGCTTTGCCCCAAATTCATTTCTAAGCCGGTGTGTGTGTGTGTGTGTGTGTGTGTGTGTGTGAGAGAGAGAGAAAGAGAGAGAGAGAGAGAGAGTGCTTTGGTAGCAGACTACCAATGCTAGAATTTCAAAATAAATCAATATATATCTTCTACAGAATTCACTGGGATGGGATTTTATATTTATCATTACTTGGCTCCTAGACACATTTAATGGAGGCCAACTAGCAGCTCCCATCTCTTACAAAAATCTCCAGAAGACAAAACATGAAAACTCAGGTCAATTTTCTTCCTGGGACTCTTTATCTTGTATGAGCATCAGTAATCAAAGTGGCATTTACTAGCTTGGCAAATGAATAAACCTTTACTTTCCCACAAGCTCAGTTGTACGCATCAGGCTCTCTTAAAGTTTCCACAGCAAATAGTCAGCTGAATGAGAGAAGAGAAGAGAAGAGAAGAGAAGAGAAGAGAAGAGAAGAGAAGAGAAGAGAAGAGAAGAGAAGAGAAGAGAAGAGAAGAGAAGGAAAAGGGAGAAAGAAAAGAGAGAAGGAAGGAAGGAAAGAAGGAAGGAAGGAAGGGAAGGAGGAAAGGAAGAAAAAGAAGAAAAAAAGAGAAAGAAAAAAGAGAAGAGAGAAAAGAAAAGAAAAAAGAAAAGAGAAGGAAGAAATCTGCAAGGATAAAATTCATATAACAAGGACCACACTGATCCTACATCAGTTTTCTAGTGACTTGCAGAGTTTATAATTTTTATCATTTACCTTTCTCTCCACTATACCAATTCCTAGGGGAGGGTTCATTTTTTATTCATTCTGAAAGTTTACCATCAATCATCCTCTTAAAGAGCTTGCCAGAAACTTGGACAGAGCCTCATAATAAAATTGCAGAGACAGAGGACTAATTGATTTCTATAAATAATGTTTAGCTGTAAAGATATGAAAGGTGGTTAGAACCACATGTATTAATCTCCCTTTTGCTCCATCTGTGTCTGCAAAAGCAGACTGTACCTTGACAAAGTACCCTGACTATTTCGCCCTGCAAACACACAGCAGGAGATTAACACCAGATGGCCCACCCCTCCCATTTCCTTGCCCTGCCCTCTGCCCCGCCCCCACCTCCGCAGGCCAAATCCTCTTATTACTGCACCCTCCTTGCACCCCCTTTAGATCTCATAATTTTAAAATTCTCTTTCCATTACCACCCCTGCACTGACAACGTGCAGAGTTGACAGTCCTCCATTTCTCTCTGCCCTTCCACCTTTCCGTACAATAAACAAAAATACAACCCAAACCTCAAATACAAAAGCTTTTCATCAGACTGCAAGACTGACAATGTTCAAGGGAAACAGTAACTACCGGTGCTAAAGAATTATTAATGTGTGTATCTTGGAAAGTGGGGGATTAGAGAGAACTCTGACCAGAGGACACTCTCATGAACTACTAGCTTTAATCACATGGCACTGAAATGCCCAGCAGTTACTACTTGTCAACATCATACAAAATGGGAACAAAATTATATCTGGGGAAATAAATGCTGGCTGGACAAAGATAACGCTATAAATCTCGTGTTGCTGAAGAAATGCTGAAAACTCACAGAAGCACCATCTGCTCAAGCCAACTGTGATACGCTGAAAGAAAAAGTGGACTAGAGGCAGGGCAGGGCTGTATGATAGATGCCCGATTCCCAATTATGAACATTAGGTGGTGACATCGCAAAGGGTGATTCGTTAGGGCACCATTTTAACTGGTTCAGTCAATAAGCTGGGTCCAATCCCAACTAAACAACAAAAAAATATCATACTTAGCATTGAATATCATTTTTCTGGCTACAGATTAGATACAAAATGAGTGATTACTTTCACTCGGGAGATAGGAAAATTATCACACTAGACACAATTCAATGAAATTAGCCCATTTCTTCTTTTTCTTTTTTTCCTGGCCTGGACTACTCCTAGATGACGGTGGGTAGATATTTTCCATAAATAAGAGTGCTAGGGAGCCTTTTCAGTGGGGCAATACAAATGAATAAATTGACCCAAATAAAGTAATTTCACATCAGTCTAATTCTGATAGCACTGAACATTCTTGATGATTATCATACTTGAAATATGGTCATAATTTTAAAAGCTTTCACAGATACTTTCCTTTTCTGTACCTTTTTATGTGAGGCAGATCAAACTTTCTCAAAGCTTTTATTTTAGGGGGAAAATGCATGCTGTGTTTCATAATTTTAAGTCTTGGTAAAGTTAACCGCACTTGTAAAAAATCATTTATTTTTAGCGTGGGCTCCTTCTGTAGCATTCCCTTCCTCTCCACATACTGTTTAGTTGTCTGTCTTCACCCTCCTTGAACTGGCCTGCTCATGTCATTTCAGCAGTTCCTTATTTCGATGGCAAGCACCAAGAAGGCAGGGGCTGTTCTAGACCCGCCTGCTTTGCCAAAAGCCCCCCGAGGCTTCCTGAAGCCTCCCAGCTCTGCCACCAGTCTGTAGTGTTCTAGATTTGCTGGCCTTTTTGTTATACATCCATCCCCTGCTTTTCAGAAGTTTGGGTCATGTTATTTCACTTTTATCAAAGACCTACATTAGTCCTGTTTCACTTACTGAAGGAAATCCAAGGAGGATTTTGGTTTTACCAAATGCTGAAAAGCAAAAATAGCATTCAGCATTTGTTTTGCAGCAAGCCATCATGGAGGGCTCGTGTACCCTAGGGCAGACACCTGGGTGTCCCACCAAGTTCCTTCCCAGGGAACTACACTCAGCATCTCAACATCAAGCACCATGGCTCTGAACTGTCTGTGAGCATCTGTGCATAATCTCCATTTATCTTGTTGTATCTGTTAGCAAGATGTGTCCTAAGGTATCAGAAAAGCTTAAGAAAAATTATTTTGGGGGTCTGCAAAAGCACAAAAGTTTTCCCTATAAACGAATGGTAATTGCTTCTTTACTTTGTGCCACTTAGGCTTATGAAAGGTTGTATAGGAATGCTTTCAGGTAGCTGGGGAAACCTGCACTTTCATTAACCACTTCTGCAATGGCCCTAACCTCATCTAAGTACTGGGGTGGAAGAAGATACAGGAAAGGAATAGCTGATTGAACCTAAGAAAGTTTTCTTTCTTCCTTTTCTTTTTCAAAAGGTCTTAGGTAGGGAGGGCCCATGTTGGAACTGAGCCATCATGCCACTTGATCTCATAATTACTGATGTGCTTCTAGGCTTTAGGCAAGATAGCCCTTAAGGTGTATGTGAAGGGAGTTGCTCGGTCAGTGAGTTAGTGAGGGTGTCAGGGTACTGCATGGCTGCTCTAAGCCCTGAGTCCATGATGTTCAAATGACTGAAGCATTTCGAGCAAGCAAAAAATGAACACATCTGTTCATTGGATCAGTGGAAGGAATCTACTGAGTTCTGAAACACCATGGACGATGGGTCTGGTGAATTATTTAGCATTCCAAGAAGCTGGGGGTATTCTCCATGTAGGCTAGTTGGAAAGTTAAAAGTGCCAAGAAATACATGGTACTGTATTTATATTACCTGGAGTTGAAGAACTGTCTAACTCAGTTTCCACTGCTTATGGCAATACCTGAAGTCTGAAACCAGGAGTCAAGAGGAATCCCTAAGGATGAAGGTCAAACTTGGATTCCACACATCTTACCAAGTGAAGCCATCACTGCTTTCTGACCAATGGATCCATACCTAAAAATGTACCCTCAAACACAAGATTAAAACCCTGAAGTAGGTAAAATAATGTGTTGGGATTGAATGCAGAGTCCTAGTAGAAGGGTCTATCTAAGTACATCAGTGGGAGCATGGAGGCCAAAGAAAATGAAGCCTATCTATAGCCTTCCTGAGTACCAGGCGAGGAGAGAGTCCCTGACAAGACACCATAGTCCCTACACAGTCCTAAAGTCCCAAGAAGAAAGGAGGGCCCTCCAAGAAGGCCCTTAAGATTTTGAGTGCTGGTGATGGTCATCCAAGGGTATACGGTGGTGTGCCCTGGAGTCTGCCTGCTCCCTGAGAGATATTCCCCAGACAGGCCTAGTCCAGTGTACATTCAAGCTGAGGTGGTCAAATAAATCTGCCATATCTGCCTATCTCCTGAGACTTCAAGCTTTCTCCTTACCTCGGGTTTAGATAGCTGTCTTTTTGGTCTTAAATGACAAGGAATTAGTGTGCCTTTTCTCCCCATCCATGCCCCTTTGGCCAGAGTCCTCATCCTCTCCCTTTGCTGCCCTACCTGAGTGACCTTTGCTGACCTTTGCTGGCACCCAGGGGCCCAAGGTCATTTGCTGTGTTATTCCACCAAGACCGTGCCTTCCCCAAGAAAATCTCTCCGTCATGCTGTTTTGGAGACCTGGAGAAAGTTTCCCCTTCCTAGCTGATGATATATAAGCTAACTACAATAACACCATTTCAAATAAGAGATCAGAAGAGTATAAAATAGGAATTGGCAAACTTTATAAAGAACCGGTAAGTAAATATTTTAGCCTTTGTATGCCATGTGGGCTTTGTTGCAACTACTCATCTCTGTCCTGGTGCTAAAGCAGCCAGAGTCAGTAAATAAATGAGTCAATATGGCTGTGTTTCAATTAAATGTTCTTTATGAAAATGGGATATGGATATGTCCTGTGGGGCCTCAGTTTGCTGATCCTGGCATAGAAGAAAGAATAGTATGTGGGAATACACGTGGGACTAAAGGCCTTGCCCCTAGTCACAGCCCTGACCTTAACCAGCTGCATGACTTTAGGCAGGTCATTTCCTTCCTTTCTCACCTCTCACTCCTCCAAAAAGAGGCATGGAGTAGAAAGGGTAACTTGTGAGACTGGCCTGACATCTTCAGTTGTCTTGCTCATCCATGGAGTTGTTGATGGCCAACAAAGCAAAGTCCACGGTAATGGCTATCATTTTGAGCATCTGCTATGAGATAACATACAGCTCTTTTCATTTTCTCAGCTCAGCAAACTAGGTAATCTGATCCCTCTTTAATAGATGAGGAAAGAGATCAGGGATGTTAAATAATTTGCCCCAATGGCAGAACATCTAAGTTACAAGGTCAGCATTCAAATCCAGGTTCATCCAACCACACCCAAATTTCCCATTCATCATGTGGCCTCCCCTGTAGGCTGCTGAGTTTTCAATCACTTCACTCTAACCATTTTTCAGATACTGTCTCTGATATACTTTTTAATTTATTTTTTCAGTGTTCCAAGGTTCATTGTTCATGCACCACACCCAGTGCTCCATGCAATACATGCCCTCCTCAATACCCACCACCAGGCTCACTCAATCCCCCACCTCCCTCCCCTCCAAAACCCTCAGTTTGTTTCTCAGAGTCCACCGTCTCTCACATTTCATCTCCCTCTCCAATTTCCCCCAATTCACCCTTCCTTTCCTTCTCCCAATGTTCCCTTATGCTCTACACGTAAGTGAAACCATATGATAACTGACTCCAGTATATTATTCTTAACCATAGTTGCTGGAATGATCAGATATTGTCCCTTCCGTGTGCTAATTTGCCTCGTGGCTTCCCATCACACTTCGGATAGAATAAACCCATTCCAATCAAGTGAGAAGAATGACACAGATCCCAAATCCTTCCCATGGCTTACAAGGCCCCTATGGTCTCTGCTATCTCACTCCACCCCCTCTGACCTCTCTTCTCTGCTTCACTTACTTTGTTCCAGCCCGACATTTTGCTTTGCTTTACACATGTTGAGCAGACTCCCACGTCAAGATTTTCACTGTTGTGGTTCTCTAACTTAGGATGACGTATGTTCCCCAATGAGAATGGCTCATGCCCTCACTTAATTGATACCCCAACTTAAATGTCACGTCCTCAGAGAACTTTCCTGACCACTCTATCCATAAACACACCACTCACTCTCTATCTCCTGACCTTTTTGTTTTCTTTGTAGCTCCTATCACACTAGGCAATAATCACATTTATATATATATATTATATACATATATATATGTGCCTGAGATTATATATATTATATATATATAATATATGTACATATATTTTATCATTCTCTCTTGCTTTGTGAAGGCAAGGAGTTTATCTTGTTCATTGAGAAATCGTGCCCAATCTGCAGGTTTTCTTTTTTTTTTTTTTTTAATCTGCAGGTTTTCAATGACAATCTGTTAATTGTTGAATAAATGAGAGACTATATGGGAATGAGGCAATAGAGCCTGACTGGCTCAGGACTAGTTAGTTGATCACTAACTGAAGGTAGTAATCCAAGCCTATCAGGAGTGTGAAACCATGTTCCCTGGTCCTCATGTAGGAAGGATGGCCTGCTTGCCTTTACTGGAAAAGAATCAGGGTGTTACTTTGTCTCATCCTTAAAAAGTATCTAATACTTCGAAAGTATCTAAATAATCTTTTTTTTTAATCTAAATAATCTAATAGAAAGTATCTAATACTTAGAAAGTATCTAATCCTCTCCTTTGGAGAGGATCCAAAAAACTAGGAAAGGTTAGTCTCATGACCAAATGTCAGAGGTCATCTAGGGTCCAGAATTTTCCAGCTGCCAACTTCTGACCCCTTGTTGCTCCACCTCCTCCACTGACTGTACCATCCTACTGTAGCGGCTGTTTCTGACCAGAACTGCTTCCTCTAAAAAACCCTCTTCTCCCCAGGCTTGAGGGCAGCATGAAAACTTCAGGTAAGTATTTTCGTTGGAGAACCAGTATTCTTAACCAAACACTGTCACTTGATGGTGAAAACTAAGAATTAAAGATCTGAAATAGCTTGGCCAAAGTCCTGCTGCTTATTAACGTCACATATAAGTCTAGAGCCTGCGTTCCCTGATCACAAGACTGATCACTAAACCCTAGCTCCACACTCCACACAAAATGGTGGAAGTAAACAACCAACAACATCCTAGGTTGCTCATTCAAGAATCCATTCAGTTCTACAAACACTGATTGAGCATCCAAAATGAGGCTGGCCCTATAACTGTTAATGAAAATAGTAGAGTCCTCATCCCCAAAGAGTTTATTGGAAGTTTGAACACAGAATGAAAGAAAGAGGATTTTTTTTTTGGTATTGAAATGTTGATTAATAGGTGAATGCAGTTATCGGTTTAATCTCAAAGAGGTCCTTAAAGCACCCTCCCAGAGCTTCCTTAAACATTTATGCTTAGGCCTCACTCTTCATAAGATTTTTAAAAAGAGAGCAAGAGAGAGGGAGGGAGAGAGGGAGGAAGATAGAGGGAGAGAGAGAGAGAAAAAAAGGAAGGAAGGAAGGAAGGAAGGAAGGAAGGAAGGAAGGAAGGAAGGAAGGAAGGAAGGAAGGGTGAGACAGACGGAGGAAGGAAGGAATGGAGGAAAGGAGGAAGAGAAAAGGAAAGGAAAGTTGAATGGTGCTCTGCCTGCTTCCTTCAATCCCTCACTTGTGTGGGAAGCAGTGGACTCTGCTTCTCTCAAAGACCCTAAACTGGAGGTGGGGGCGGTGTCACTCTCCAGAAGTCCTTTCAACACAGCCCTAACCTATTCTAACAGTCTGAACTTCTGGGGTGACATGGAAGAGCTGAGTTATTTCTCCCATTCAGTGTCTCCTACCCACCCCTCAGCCCAGTCTTCAACGATAAACTTCTGCATTATTGTAGCAACTTTTGATATGAGAATGAAGAAACTTCTGATTACTACTAACCCAGTCAATAACAGACAATCCCTCCATCAATCAATGGCACATAAGAGGTCTTCTGGAACAACTTGGATCAGAGACAGGGATTCAAGTACCCACAGAAGCTGCAAGATCGGTAGAGGGACTTACATCAGTCAGTTCCAAGTGTGCCAAGCCCTGGCTCAGCGTTCAGAGATGACCTCCTAAGAGAAAAGTTCATCCTTAACTTTAGAATAAATCTTTCTTCTTCATCACCTTGACATTAAAGTCCAAAAAGAGTAAAAGGGTGTGAGAGTGAATAAGAGTGAACTGCAAGAGCACTGGCAGAAATAATGAGCAAGAGATGACATTAACACGGAAACGCGCCATTCCTGATTGCCTTCTATTTATGTAAGTAAAAAAGCTAAGGATAAAAGAGAAACCAGAAAACATGGTACATACTTGCCTCTAGAAGCTTCTCTCCTTCCATTCTTCCCCACTCTTCCACCTCCCCAAAAATATACACTTTATTACAGCCCCAAACTACCTGGGATCAAGACTTGCCAGCATACAGAAACGAAACCAGCTTTCCCTCCGTCTGACCCAGGATGCTCACGGCTTGCAGAGTTCACTCACCCACTCTCCCCACATTTTCCTGCCTGTTGCATGCAAAGCAATTGTCTCCAAACGCCAATTACTGATATTCAAAACTACTGTTTTCCTACCCTGGTTAGAGACGCCTCCATGAGAGACCCGGGGTGAGCTCCTGAGTTGAAAGAGAACCTGGGGGGTGGAGGGAAACCCCTTCTCGAACCTCCACACCGTTCCCGTTGCCAAGGGAACCCCCATTGTCCGGGGAGGCTAAGAAGAATGGCCGCCTCTCCCACGGCCTGGCTCGCCTGGCTCCAGGAGTGGCCAAATCGCTGCACAGGGTCAAGAGCAGAGGGAGGGGAAGCCTCGAACATGCTTCTCGAAAAGAAATCACTTTCAAAGAACGAAAGAAGTGGTGAAAACACAGTTTTAGGAGGCATCCAGTGGGGAGGGAATAAGTTTATCTATAGTGCTGTGATCACATTTGAGTTGGCTTTTGTGCCCCAAAAAGGAGAAGGATTCAAATCTGTATCACAGAGGAGACATGGTGGGAGGACAGAGAGAGGGAGTCAGGGACAGGAAGGTGGCAAAGGGTATATGCCAGGCCCCTTCAGCAGATGCTGAATATTGATCAGATACACAATTTGTTAAAATGTTTAGCTGAAGCTTTGTGCTGGATTACTTTGGCTCCTAGACTGGTCAGAGGAGCTGTCTGCCGGTTTCCTAGAAGCCTGGTGGGGTCCGGCCTGGAGATGGAAGTGTCATTTTGATGGTGAAGCACATTCTCACTTCCCCTGCATTTTAGGGACTAGGTTTGGCTTTCCTTTTCAGAATAAATTCTCTTGGGAAAATACCAAAGGAAGAACATTTTGTGCATGCTTATTTTGAAATCCGTTTGTCAAGGGTAGACCAGAGTGTGTGGTAGTTTGTAAAGTTTGCATGGACCTCAATTAGAAGTCCCAGTGCCTGGCACAGGGCAGGTGCTCACTAAAACATCTGGTTCCTGAAGGACCACTTTCTAGCATCTTGTCTTTCTAACAAGGTAGGAGGATGACTACTTAGCAAATGGAACAGCCAAGGCTCGAGGATGTGGCTTACCCAAGGGACTCACAACAGTAGTAAAGGACAGACTCAAGCCCAGGGCCCATGATATCTAATTGCTTTTTTAAAATAGAGAACTTGTGGGGCACCTGGGTGGCTCAGTGGGTTAAAGCCTCTGCCTTCAGCTCAGGTCATGATCTCAGGGTCCTGGGATGGAGCCCCGCATGAGGCTCTCTGCTCAGCAGGGAGCCTGCTTCTCCCTCTCTCTCTGCCTGCCTCTCTGCCTACTTGTGATCTCTCTCTCTCTCTGTCAAGTAAATAAATAAAATCTTAAAAAATATAAAATAGAGAACTTGAAGGAATTCTCTATCCAAATGCTGCTCAACAGTTTTAAACAAAAAAGGCAAATAAAGAAAAAGAGAAACTGGACATTTGTGTATCTGGTCTGGGCTAAACATGGGATGGAGTTACACTGAATTACAGGGAAGTACCAAGAAAAATGTACACGTGTGTCGCACACACAGGGGCACATACATATGCATACATATATTTCCCTGCAAGATGGTGAGAGTCTTATATTACCCCTTCCCTAAGTCTCAGCTCTGGCAACAGCTGCTCCTGGGGCTTTCCACCACTATCCCCATGCTCAGCTTCCACAGCACTTTTTAAGGATTCTCCTCATAACACTTACACACTGACGTGGTCATTGGCACCTGCGTATGTGATCACAGGAACTTCTCCTACCAGAGTATCATCTCTCTGAAGGAAAGCACCATGCTCCATTCCTTCTTCTTCTTCTTTTTTGTCTCTTAAATACCTAGTAATATGCCGGTTACATAGCAGGTGCATGATACATACACTCAAGAACTGAAGAGCAAGGAGTCCATTTGGGAATGTTTTATTGAGTGTCAACTATATTAGGCCCCAGGGAGGACTCAAGAGATGTTGACGGCATAGTATCTCCCTGTGAAATTTAAGATTTATGTAAAATGAAGGACTTGGTCCTTAAATATTACTTAAGCCAATTGTGGTAAGTGTAGCTGAGAGTAATAGAAGTAATGCATTTATTTAATGGATAAAAACCAGCTCTCTCAGTGGTTTTTGTCTGTCAGACTGTGGCTATAAAATCCCAGGAGCTCTTGAGCTACAAACAGGCCCAGTCAGGCTTGAAGGTTCTGTGCTTATTTCTTCTTGTCAATACCCTTGCCTTTTTCAGCCTGCCTGCTCCAAAGAAATCCTGGGTAAGGCACATGACCTAGTGGTAGAAGGGATGGAGATAGCTCCATCTCTGATGCTACTTGTCTTTCACAAAAAGACTAACCTAAATCTATCCAAGTCTACTACCAAAATACACAAGTTCCAACTGGTGCATAACCACAAGAAAACAATATTCTGGACCTTCTTATTGGTTGGGATATATGGGCCCATGTTACCCTTCCATCCTCTCTAGGGGATGCTGACACAGGATGAACTCTGCATGGCTCACAGCACTAACTTGTCAACTAGGGGAAGAGAGCAGCTAACAGGATCAGGGTTCTGTCCTCATTGCACCTTCGTGATGGAAACAGCGGGTGGAACGTGCGAGGTGCCAGAGCGTCTGCCAAAAAGACCAATGCTTTCAGGTCATCTGATGGTCACACATGAAGACTGAGGCCCAGAGTCACATACCAAGTGAGCAGAGGTTGGAGTGGACTCCATGCATGGAAACACCCCCTCACATCTTCCCGAGTGGCCTCTGACCTCAGGTCCCCTCCCCTCCAGTGGTGTGCCTTCCACTCTGACCCTCCCATCAGGTCACGTCACTCTTCAGAGTAAGATGCTGCCGTGCCTGTCCACTGCCCTCAGATCAAGTCCAGTATCTCAGGCTTTCTGTCCTCTGCCCTTCCCAGTTCTGCCTCAGAGATTCTACTCCCTCACCCAGCATCTCACATTCTCTTTGAAATACTCAGGTCATCTCATTTCACCACATTCTTTCTCTTGCATGTTACTCTGCTAAAGATGTAATGCAAGCAAAGCCAGTGTCACAGATGGCACTCCAAATCAACTTGCCAGACATCTCTGCCTGTGCCAGGGAACTGTGAACAAGGTACCATGGAAGGAGGATTTTGGTGGAAAGATGCTTATTTAGAATTATGCCATGCTTTACTGCGAGGAAGGAGCAGCATCTTACACTTAGCATTCATCATGAGGTACTGTGCCTTTTGAGGGAGGGAGTGGATGAAGAAGATGGAGGAGGAGGGGAAGAAAGGGGGAAGGAATTAAAATTCAGCCACACTTACCACTCAAGTGCATTCCTACTTTCTGGTCACCCACTAACTTCTGTTTGAGCTAATACCATTAATCATACATTTCAGTCTCAAAGTTAAACATCTACAGAGGCTAAACAAGTGAGGTAAATGAGGGCAGTAGGCCTCGTGTCATGTAATAGGGAGTCGTGGAGACTGTGGTAAAACAGGCCAAATGCTATATGTAAAGGGAACAGTAGTAACTCCAGCCACCTGCTGACATGTAGGATTGCAGCCCACGTTCACCAGACTTTTTCACTTTTAAAGAAAAGCTGAAAATATGTGAAATTTTCCAATTTAAAAATGCTGAATCAAAATGTTAACAAACTGTTAACATTGTGCAGGACAAACAAAATATATCTAGTTCACGCGCTGCCACTTTGTGACTTTTGCCCTACATGGAACTTACCAGAGTGTGAGCATAGGCATCAGTAGGCAGGGGCATATAGTTGTTGTCAATAATCCAGGTCACAATATGTATGTGAGAACATCTAGGAGGTATCGAGGTGGAGACACAGATGATCTAAATACGCTACTTCATGAAGTACCATGATCGGATATAAAAGAAGGGGGAAAACGTCATGGAAAACCTCCCTCTTTCCCAGGAGTTGTGGCTTTAAGTGGTGATGGGATTGGTCAGTGCCGCCCCCCCCCCCCAATTCTGGGAGCTGGACAGCTCCAGAGGCAGTCCTCCCTAATCCTTCCAAGGCTCAGGAAGGCTGGGCTTGCAGATTGGTGGGAAAAGGGTAGGGGTGTGTGTGTGTGTGTCACTGCGGCAAACAGAATGCCATGCCAGGTGGAGACATGTGCATGACTCATTGCAGGTTCTTTTTCTCATTGGCCTCAAGCATCTTTTTCCAGCTCTTAGCCAGCATAAACTCAAGGCATCATATCTGGAGAGGGGCTGGCAATGGCGAGACCCCCTCCTCAGGGAAGATTTTCCTCACTGGCGGACACTTGTGGAGAGGCATTGTTATGATGGCCTGTGACCCAATTGTTCACAATGGCTGCCCTGCTTCTCATTGTCCATGCTTAACCCTGAGGAGGAAACCACCTTTGCCCTTTGAATCCCTTTATATCATCACCAGTCTCCTATCTCAGGGCTACAATCATGTGCCCCTCCTTCTCTAGAATTTGACTTCTGTATCCCTTTTAGCTCTTCTCTTCCTTTTGGTTATGATTCTAATCTCACCCATTATTTTTCTACAAGGTCTACTAGTCCTGAGATAGCATTTCTTATTTCTATAGCCACTAACCTCATCCAGGTGCTCAACATTCCAAATTCCTGTTGCTATTTCAGGCCTCTGAGGAAGGTTTTTCTTGCTTTCAGACTCTCCCCACCTGCTCTAAGCACCATTTCCATCACGTCATCCCCTTCCCTATTATTTATTATCTTAAATTAAAATACACAAACATGACCTTAAAATACTTTTCTCCCACTGCCTCTGTGTAGAGCCTTTCCAATTACCTTCAGGCAATGGAAAGAGCATGAATTTTGGAATCACAGAGACCCAAGTTCACATCCTGGCATTGCCATTTGCTTCCTGTGGGATTAGAACAGATTATATAAACTCTCCTGCCTTCAGTTTCCTCATCTCAAAGTTGGGATAAATAACCTACCTTGCATAGTTGTTGCAAGAATTACATAAGCCAATATAGGCTATTCCCATGTACGTGTACTCAAAAAATGGTAGTAGCCATTAGTATTATTCTCCACGAATGTAGTATTAGAGGGGGAAAGTAGGAGAGTGTTTGCAATCTGTCAGTGAGATGACAGATATATCAAAAGGATCTGAATTAAACTAAATAAATTACGGAAATACAAATAGCTCTATGTGTTCTGCTACAATGCAGAAGACAATATAAAAAATTATCAAGAGAGAAAATGGAAAGCTAGTGTCACTAAGTCCCAGCAATTTTGTGCTCTGAACATTTTAGCTATATCCTCTATGTTCTCCAACACAAATATGTGGCTTTAATCCATGAAAGCTCCTGCAAGTTCCCTGGAAACAAATGGATTGTGCCCAACCTTATGGATTTCACATGCGGCGTGAATGGCTTGTGGTCACCGTCCACCTTCATAATGCCATTAAATGTGGTGGATACCTGAGAGTCATTGGAAATCAGACAAACCAGAATGTGAATCCTGACTCTATCAAGGACCTAGCTGTGGAACTGTGAGCAGGATACCTGATCTCTCTAAGCCTCAGTCCTTTACCCATAAAATTAAGAGAACCAGGCTATCTGTGTAGGAAGCTATTTAGATCAGTGGCTCTTCCAAAGGTCCTCACCTGTTTTAACCATGTGATATATATTTCCCTCGTATTCTCTTTAGTGGATGCAATGTTCACATACTTTAAGAAATTCCCTTTGATCAAGTCCGTCTGATGCTAGCTATTGCTTTTTCTGTATCCTCTCAGCAATCGAACCTTAAAATTTATAGTTACAAAGACAAGGGTTTTTTTTTCTCCCCAAATATGTTTATTTTAATTTTTCAGTGTTACAAGATTGATTGTTCATGCACCACACCCAGTGCTCCATGCAATACTTAATACAGATATAACTGACCCCAAACCTCAAGATAGATGCTGGTGTAGGGGCAGGCACAGAGGGGGGAAAAGCCTGGGTTCTGGCAGAGAGAGGGTTTCCTGCAGAAAGTGATGCTTGGGCCTTGAAAGAACAGCTGGGTATGGGGTGACGGAGAGGTATTCCAGGCATGAGGTTGGAAAGAGCAACGCTTTGGGAATCCTGGAGAGCTTCTGTCGGGCTGACTGTTCTATAGCATCCCCACCCTGGTCCTCATTGTCTGCCCATTACACTTGAGGGCTCTTCCTCGCTTTCTGCAGCCCCTCCACACTGTGCTTTTCTCAGGGCCTACAAGCTTCATCTGTGTGGAGGGAAGGCCAGGTCTACTGTGCACTGGTCACAAAGACAAGTTTTTGAGTGAGATGGGCTTGGTTTTTAATTCTGGTTTTACTAACTAGCTCTGTTACCTGGACAGGTCTCTGCTTCTTTTCCTTTAAGAGAAATAACACTTGTCCCTCTCTTAGAGGACCTTTGTAAAGATTTAATGAGATAATGCAAGTAAAGTGTTCAGAAGACGACCTAACCAAGAGAAAGCATTCAACAGGGATTAGCTGCTCATTAAGGTGGAAACTACCAGAAGTGGTACTGAGCAGGATGGGATTTGGGTCCCATCTTGACACAAATAAGTTATATGATTTTGGTCCATTCATATAACCTCTGTTTCCATATCTATAAAATGAAAGTCATGCCATTTGCCTTATATCCCATAAATAAAGATGAAGTAATGTCATAGATCTGAAGATTATTTAAAAAATGAAAAGCACCAGTTTTACACATCTGCTGGCAAAAAAAAAAAAAATGTTATTTGTGTTCAACCTCTCGTGTGTGTGTGTGTGTGTGTGTCTGGAAGCTCCTCGAAGGTAGGGAGGAACACTTCTACTTTTTTTGCACCCATTCCATGTTGCCTGCTCACTACCCAGTCCGTGCCTGTTCCTCACCCAGGCCTGCTTTGTAGAACTGACTCAAATCAAAGCACCAACCCCTTATGTGTGGGTAGTATTTCTGCCAAGGCAAAGATTCAGCTCCTAGGTCCGAGGGCTTGAGCTGCCCCAAGGAGAGGGGAAAGATTAAGCATCTGTAATAAATGTTCTTCAGGCAGGGAGGGGAACATCACCTAACACTCTTGTGGCTTTTAGAAAAAAATAGAAGGAGGAGGAAAAAGAAAACGCTGAGCTTTAAACAAGTGGCTGGGCTGTTTGTCGTCTGTAAAATGAGGCGATGGAAAAGCACGGAAGGGCAGTGGTCACTGGGTCGGCTTCAGGGATCCGTGCCTCAGACGTCTGCTCCAGTGCTGCCCATCTGCAATTTCTTTTTCTTTAACAAAAACAGGGAATTCTCACTCAGCGGAAGTTCCCACCTGGCTCAGGAGTTTTCAATCCTGGCCTAGGTGGTCTCTAAGTAAATATTTTCATCCTCACTCACTCACCTCCTCCTGAGGGGAAAAAAAAAATCATCTCTTTGCTTAGCTAGAGAAGAAAGCACCCAAACCAAACAGCAGATCATTTGCACCATTGGAACCCTCATTCCAGGAACTCCTGGGAGGGCACATGGTTTAAATCAGAGTGTCCGGGCTACTTGTCCATCTTCTTGACGAACCTGGTTAACACAGACTTGTAGAGAAAGCTGGGATGTGTGCCAGAGCACTTTAGGCCTACACAGACTCTGGGACTCTCACCACCACCCAGTAATTCTAGAAATCCACTTACGGGCAAAACATAAAGAAATAGTCTAATCTAAAGTGGAAACAATACTGCCTCCTTGACTGTACATAAAGATTGAGTCCTTCATGATTCTCCATAGCTAGTAGATTCAGTGGAAATACTCCTAGTTGGAGCTAATTTCAGGGGCTCTTCCTGCATTCATTTGGTTTAAGCTTAGTAGTTGTTTTTGTTTTGTTTTTCCCCCCTCCAGAAACCATTTCAGGTGTTCCTCTATGCCAGGCACAGTGCTAGGCTATACGGTTCTTAAGATGCACAAAACACAACCTCTGCCCTCCAGCTCACAGCTCTTGCAGTGAAGATAAAAATCTAGATATACAATTATTAAAATATTAGTTTCCTAGGGCTACTGTAGCAAATTATCAGAAACTGGGTGATTTAAAACAATAGAAATGTTTTTCTCTCACAGTTCTGGAGGCCAGAAGACTGAAAGGCAGGTAACAGTAAAGTTGGTTCCTTGTGGGGCTTTGAAGGAGCATCTATTCCTTGCCTCTCTCCTAGCTTCTGGTGGCCACTGGAAATCTATGGTGGTCCTTAGCTCATGGTTGCAGAGTTCCATTCTGTGCCTGCATCTCCACATAGCCTTCCTGCTGTGTCTCTGTGTCAAATTTCCCCTCTCCTAAATCCACTGGCTTGGGGGCCCACTCTAAAACTAGGATGACCTCATCCTGAGATCCTTAACTAAATTACATCTGCAAAGACCCTATTTCCAAACAAAGTCATGTTCATAGGTACTGGGGCTTAGGACTTAAACATATCTTTTTGGGGACACACTTCAATCTGCTACCAAGACCATATATGATAAGTGCTCTAAGTATAGAGGTGAGCATGGGAAATGACTGAAACAGGAAGGAGTATGGTCTAATGTAGCTATGGGAAGTATCTGGGAGACTTTCTGGAGGAGGTGATTTCCAAGGGGATTTTCAAGTACAGGTTGGAATCTGCCTATAGGAAGAGCTTCTTGTGTGAAGGCCAGGAGGTTTGTAGGTGTGATGAGGGGATGACTCTATGTTTGGCATTTGAATGTTGATGGGCTCCTCGGATCCCTTTGCTGCTTATCCCTCCTCTCCACCACTACTATCTTTGTGACCCAGAAGGAAGATCAGCGTGCAGAGGTGTATTGGCTGGAATTTCAAATGGTACAGCGTCTAGCCCACAGTGCAGAGAGCTCCTTACCTTGGCTCCACATCCTAACAACAACAAAAAAGGCCAAAGCCACCTCTGCCTTAGCCTCTTTTGCTCTCCTTCTCATTTTCAGACTCTTGTATGTCCTATTCTCTTCCTGGGAATCCTAGCTTGTCGTACCAAGTAAACTTTCACTCACACTCATTGGTGGGTGTCATCTGTTTCAACATCTAAAGACATTCCATGGTGGTGATCACAGCCTGCCTCTGGGCAGGCTGATCAAACACAAGAAATGGTGGGACTGGGGAACCACATGGAGTTTGTATGAATGGGGTATATGGACCATGGGCAGGGTGGAGGGAAAGTAACTTCATGCTGGAGAGGCAGACAAGAGACAGATCACAGACAGTCTCAGAAAGCAGATGTGCTATAGTGAAATACAAACTGGATGAAGCATGTCAAAGCCAAATAGCTCTAGTCACTGGTGAAAACCAGTGAGAATGTGCTGTTTGGGGACCATCCTGACTCACAAGGAGTTAAGATGTCACTATCAGGAAATACGGGATAGGGTGGATGGACAAATGGAAAACCTGAAGGACAGACAGCCTTCCTGAGGTGTGGCTGGCTGTCTTTAAAGGCAGAATTTTCTAGGATCTGAATTTCATTCTGGAAACCTGTCTGCAGGTGGTTTAAGTTTTCAGGCATAAGGTGCAAATGAGTAAGTTTCTTATGCAGTGTCCTTTTAGTCCATTACCAGTTTATAAAGGCTATGCCCTTCCAAAGCATCTCAAAGGAATGATTTTCTCTTCACAGAGTAAACTTAGCCAACAGCTAGCCTTTGATATAAGCTGTAAGGGGCAACCTAGTAAGGATTTTTCAACCAGTCAATGGAATTATCAGAGCTGCATCTATGTAGTTTTTTTTTTAAACTCTTATTACATTGCTTAGACAATAAAATTAGACCCAGCAACACCCTGGTTATAAAGAAATGGGGGGATGAGGGGTTGGTAATGCTTTTTGCATAAGGATATCAGAGCTTTCTTTGGTATGAAGCAGTTCATAAATTTGTGGACATTAACTACCTTTTCCCTGAGTATTGGGCCTAAACAGGTATCACAGCACAGGGGCTTGGTATAGTAATACAAAGTGCACTGGAACTATTTACTCCAAGAAAGCTTTTCCCCTATACCCTGATAGATGTTTTTCAAATGGTCCTTTATTTAAAATAGCCCACCACTCCAAGAACACTGTAAGACTGACTCGGAAGGCCACATCCCATACATTCTTGTTGCCATTCCAAACTCATTATTTATGTGTGGCTTTGGATGGTCGTCAGAAGGCTTGAAGCATTCACACCAATTCAATCCCAAACTTCACTCTTTTGGACCATTCATTCTTTCTGTGATGGCCTTGGCATCCCAGGTCACTTTAGAGTAAAACATCAGGCACATGATCTCCCAAAGAAAAACAAATGGAGGTAAAAGAGCCAGCAGCTCCCAATCTTCAACTACTCCTCCTTAAAGACCCTTTGGAATTCCATAGTAGAGGCTTGGAAACCAACCACATGATGGTCAGCAAACTGCAGGGACTGTACTGGCAAGTTTGGCTTGTGGTGGCTCTGTCTACAGATTGTGTTTCTTGTCTGCCTGCCAAGACCCAACGTCCCTGATAAATGTGGCACTCAGAGATGGCCTGCAAGAAAGGTAGACTGTACCATTCAAACCAACTCTCTGGAGAGGATCAGTGAGGCCAGATCTAGAAATAAAGCAAAGATGGTAGACTGAGAATTGGAAAATTAAGAGGGTTAATTCAGAAAATCAGGGGCATATCAGTGTGTGTTCATTACTTGCACAACCACAATAGGTAAGCTAATACTAGGGATTGTGGAGATACAAAAATATATATCAATCATGTGGCCTTTACCCTCAATCTTTCAGTCAATGTGGGTAGCTAACGGACATCATATGTAGGAGCATAAAGTGACAACATAATTTCATAAATAGGACAGATAGTGGGTTATAGCTGTAATATACCTAATGGTGAGAATAAGGGAAGAGATAACTTCCAATTTGGAATGGCTAGAGAACGTACAAGTTTTAATTTATTTGATGTCTTGTATACAGCACATCCTAGTTCTGAGTGCTAACTCATTTAATCCTCCTCACCATCCTATGATGTAAGTACTGCTAACATACTTTTCTTTTTAGATGAAGAAACTGACACAGAAAGGTTAAGCAACTTTCCCAAGGTCATACAGCTAGTAAGTAGCAGTGCTGGGATTCAAAACTTCCATCCCAGGAGGAAAAAGAACTTGGACTGGACTTTGAAGGTAGGATAGGATTTGGAAGACAAGAAGTTAAGAAGGCCTTCCAGTTGGCTGGAAATGGTAGGCCATTCCAGGAAGGGCACAGCATGATGAGAGATGCATTCTCCTCGCTTCTGGATGGTTGGTCTTACAGTGAAATGCAAGAGATGTTAGAAAGAGAGAGAGAAACAAGATGTTGGAAAGAGAGAGAGAAACAAGCTGAAAGACAGTGTGATGATTTGGTCAACCCCTGGCTTACGTCATGGCTGTGAAAAATGGAAATGAATGAATTCAGAAGATCCTATAAATGATGAACTGACACAAATTGATAAACAAGTGGATCTGAGAGAAAAAGATGTGGAAAGTCAAAGACTTCTCTCAAGTGTTGACCTAAAAAATGGTGGTACCATTAATAGAATAAGGGAAGCCAAGATAAAGCTGGTTTTTAAATATCAGTTATGTTTTAGACATTTTGAGATGACTGCTGGATTTCAAAATGCACATGTCTATCCGGCAATTGCTTAAGTGGGACCTGAGCTTAGGAAATTGGTCAGGCTTGGGTTCATAGACTTAGGAGCCATTAACACAGAGGTGGGTACAAAGAAGTATTCCAAGGGAGAAAGAATACAAGAGCAGAAGTGAAGGACTGAACGTTGTCCCAATCCAGTTACCAGAGGAAGTGAATTAACTAATAATGAAATAGATAAAGGGGAATAAAGAGGAAAGTTACAAAATGAGGACAATGTACCACTGCGGAAATCAAGAGAAGACATTATAAGAAAAGGAGATAGTAATGTGTAATGTTGTAATGAGGTAATGGAGAATGGAGACTGAGACGAGAAAAAAAACATGGTGACTTCTGAGCAGCCAGTATAAATCAGGTGGTCCCTTTCTTCCTTCTCTAGTCTGAGTGCTGGTGTTTGTCCAACATTTCCTGATACAGGATGATTTTAAACCTTTCATCCTCAGTGACACAGCATAATGAGAAGGTGGTATGGCCTCAAACTCAAAGGCTTGGCTGATAAAACACAAATTTGGCAGCAAACAGAGCAGGTCATAGCCAAGGGTAGAGCCCTGGTTTCTCATGCTACAAAATTTTCTCCAGGATGTCACAGTCTTTGAGCACAGTTATTTAACCCATTGTGAATCCACTGTGGAGACTGCTGAATGTCTGGCTGAAATGAGTAAGTACTCTCATCTGGAGTGCTCTCTTAACTTATCAACACAGTAAATTTTAGCTTAAAGGTAATGAAGTTACCATGCTGTGATTTGTTCTTAATGGATGAATTTGGGTTTTTGGTGATCACTTTATTTTTTCAAAAATTTTGAACCATTTAATCATCTTTTAATTTTAGTCATCTTTTCCAGAGTTTTGCCAAGGATTTTATTAAGTTGAAGAAATTAAATGTTAGTGAACTTGGATATCTTCTGATCAGTAGTCTTCTGAGAACACTTAACATTCATTATATATTATCTCAAAGATAAACAATACTATTGCTAAGAGGATATAAGGATATATATTATCAGCATAAAAACTCTGCGAATAAAACTTTGAGGCCTGAAAATTTGAATTCACAGATGTCTAATTGTTCTCTCTCAATCCTGACCTGAATTCCCTTTTTTATTCTGTTTATTCGATATGAAGATAATTCTTGATAGAAAATCTGAAAACCTAATACAAGTTGGGTGTTCTTCCTTCTCTCTGTTATCCAGCACTGTGGTTAATTTTGACAACTATTAAATGCCTACTCTGTGTGGCTTTATGGCAGGCTCTGGTGACATGAGGATAACCAAGATTTAGTCCATTATGGTTTTCGGCTTTCCCAGCAACCAGAAAGTGAATGGTATTAATACTGCATCTTATAATTCAAATCCATTTTCTGAATTGACTCTTTTGAGATCTAAATGCAGAAAGCCCCCCAACCACTGACACTGCTCCCTCACTCCCCATGTATCCAAACAGGATCATGAGATGTCCATCCTCTTTTGTTTTCATTGGGATCATTCCAAACTGAGTCACCAGAATGTCAACTATTGGCATTCCTCAAACTTAGAAAAACTCCCATTCACTTTAGGAATCTTCTAGATATAGACTTATTTCTATTAATTCTCTAAATTCCTTGAAGCCTTGGGTACATGTCCAGAAACGCTCATTGTACCTTTAACCTTCCTGAGATGGTTCTCTCAAGATTTCTGCTAATTCAACATGACTTTGAAGGCCAATATGAAGTTTAAGGGCAAATTAATTTTTTTCTTTCTGCTTTCTAAAAAATGACAGGGTCAATGAGGTAAAGGATTGTGAAGTATTCTAGTTTTAATGGAATTACACTTCTGGTGAATTTATGAGGAGATAAAATCCCTCATCATACTGAGATGATCTCTCTATTCTTTGATACATCTCTGTATTAGAAAATGATGTTTAAAATACCCTGTATTAAGAAAACACCATCTTCAAACACTATCTGGCTAGGTAGTCTACAGTACAATGCCACCAAAATAGAACTTTGGATTCTTTTCCTTTACTGCACCTGAAATGCTTTTTACCTTACTTCCCTTCTCAAATCTTTAAGTTTTTGTACAGCAGTATGATTTCATTATACACAGGCCTAAATTCCTCTCCTTTTCCTGTACTTGAAGACAACATGCCACCCAGCCCTTCCAGTTGAGATTTAAAAAAAAGATTTACAACAAGTAAATCTTTACAACAAGTAAAGGACTAACTACACGCCAGCACCAAGTAAGGAAAGCTTGAAATAGATAGGAAGTTTCTACAAGAGCTCATCAAGGCTGTAGTAGCAAAAGAGAAGCTCTGGAAAAGCATTTGCCTCATGAGAAACTTCGACAGTGCTGAAATGGATCTTGCTTAAGCATACAGGCCCCTATGTTTTTAAGGTATTGTATCCTATAGAATCCGATCCCCTAAAGAAAGAAATTCAGTTGCAAACCTCCATGCTATGTATTGAAAGAGAGGGACATATCTTCTGCTGGAAAAGCTACTCCCTTCTCAACCCTCCAGGATTTTTTTTTTTTCAAATTCGTTTATTTTATGGGGAAGAGGGGGGCAAGGAGGGGTAGAAGGAGAGAAAAAGGAAATCCTAAGCAGACTACCCCCAAGCATTGAAGCTTGACCCAGAGCTTCATCTCATGACCCTGAGATCATGATCTAAGCTGAAATCAAGAGTTGGATGCTTAACCAACTGAGAGACCCAGGCATTCCCTCCTCCAGAATTTTTCTTTTTATGCTTCCACAGTATCTACAGATATGTCCAGCCTGCTGGATTTTAAATGTTTGATTTTTACATCTGTCGTCCCTATCAGACTGCAACTTCTTGGAGGGCAGACTATGTCTGATTCATTTGTATACTTCCACTGCCTGGCACATTGTTCATTCTTCTTGAATAAATGGTCTGGTTTCCTTTATGGACACAGTTGTGGTAGATCCCTAGTAAGAGTGTCTGGATTTATTAAGAGTGACTCTACTCTTTCAGAGCAATAGAATTCTAATCTTTGGTGACTTAGCCAAGGCAAGAATTCTGGTCATCGGGATCTGACATTTGGATAGGGTTAATATTGTTATTTTGTTTTTCTCCAAAGGTTGATTTATTATTCATTCTATCCATAGGCCTCACTGTGAAAGTAAATAAATACCAGGAGATTGGATATGTCTTTTGTATATCTTAGCATCTTAGGTTGAACTGCCCCAACACATCATTTCCTCTGAGAGTGGTAACAGGGTTCTTCTACGTGATGGTTCCCGCAAATCTCTCACACTGCTCTCGCAGCCAGGTAATGCCTCTTTATCAGAACATCTTAAGAGCATGCTTCACCACAAGAATTTCTTTGGGGGCTTTCCCCTTTCTTCTCATTTATGGAACTTTGACTCCTATCTCCATTCATAACCTCAGCTCATTTTTCCACCTGGTTGCTTTCTTCCTGAATTATTTTTGAACTCCCTATTATGTCCATTGTCTAATAAACTAGGATGTAACAAGGTGATCCTCAAACTTTTTCTTTCACTTTTAGCAGGCACTGAAGCTTGAAAATAGAACTCTTAATCAATAACCTTGGGGGAAAAGAAACACAAAATATATTCAGAAAGTCAGAATGTTCTTCTAATCAGCGTGAGTCACTTCCCAGCTTCCAGAACAAAAGCATCTGTGGGTCGCAAGGAACAAGTGTTTTCAAGTCTTGCTAACTAAAACAAGTTAATCTCCCTCTCCTTCATTTTCTCCTAAAAATAATCTATGTATTTGAGAATCTCTAACTAGCTTCTCAGTAGATGATACTGAGCTCTCAGAAGGCTAAAAATAGCTCTGTGATGTTATAGAAAGAACACCAGGCAAGGAATCCAGATAACTGGGTTCTAATTCAAACTCCGCCATTCTGTGGTTTTAGGCTAGTCAGTTGAACTCTGAATCTTATTTCTTGATCTATTAAACTGAGGCAGAAAATAGTCCCTGCTTTTCACTGGGTACTTATAAGGTCAGGTACACACAAACACATGTGTGTATGTATACATGCATAAACACACACATATTTTGCAAACCACATACTGCTGCATATATACTTCATTTTAGGTAATTATCATTGCACTTTAAAGCTAGTTTGGCATCTTAGAGCCCTTATAACAAGAATAAGCTAGAATGAACAATCCTAGACTGATTTTTGTAGCAGAGCTGGCTGTATGAAATTAAGCAAGTCATTCAAACTGTTGGAGAAATTCCCCATTATACGAAATAGAGATGATGAGAATCTCTGGCCTTCTTCCAGAAAGTTTTGCTGTCTGGCCCAAGGCCCCACCACCTCTTCCCCTAAAGAATGATACCCAGGAAGATTCACTTTTCAGGGAGCAAAGCACTATTATCCACTTTTCAACTCACTCCTTACCCTAAGAGTCCATCCAGACAACACATCAGAAGACAAAATATTAACAACAATACTTAGGCAAGACACACCTTATATAATAGTTGATTCAGGTGGGGGTGGGAGGAATTGACATTTCCTTACACTAGGATATTTTACACTAGGGTGTACAATTTGATACTCTAATATTGTATAATAGGGTCCAGAATAACCTGAAGTGGACCTAATATACTTTCAGCTTATAGCTCTGGAAAGTCATACCATAACTTACTAATTAACTGACTCCCTACCCTCAATTCTTCTATTACATAATTCAGTTAGGACTGTAGATTAAACCATGATCTATCCTGACAAGGCTTGAGAGTCAAGGGGAGATCATGAATGGGTAGATACTCAGGTACATGGCATTAGGATACATAGTGATGTCAGGAAACCCAGAACCCAAGTGAGCACCAGGAGGGAATGCAGATATGTGTGTATGCACACCTGTACACACAAACATACACACAGGTGTATACATCTGAAATGCCATCAGGGCCAAAAACAAATATTGCCACAAATATTACCTTTCCCAGTGATCTCCTCCATCTATGGTATATTGATGTGTTCTGATTTCAAGAAAACCTATTAGAGAGGGGCCTTGCTTCATAAAATTGAAAACTTCTGAGTAAATATTGCTTAATGAATCTTTTATGAATTGCAGTAGGAAACTCATCACAGGTAGAGCCTTCCTTGTTTTAAGAAGTGCACCCTAAGAGTAGGTGGCCACATTGTCAGGGGCGCATCCTCACCAAGACCTCAGTATGGATTGAGACAGGGTGGGAGCCCACTCTGAGATCTCTAGAAAACCCTGAAGTTTCTCTCATTTCATGTTTTTTCATTTATCAAATGGAGAGAGCACATGTTTTCTCACTTCACTGAGAAGATTAAAAAGATATATTTTTATTAACTGGAAAAAACAAGATTGGATGTATATATGGGTTTTCCTTTATGCACAGAGTGAGCAGCTTTTGCATATTATCCCCACAGCTCAGAAGATTCAAACTAAAAAGAAATTATAGACTATCCATTATGGGTCTCCTGCAAAGAGCTCTGACTGTGGATAGGGAATGAAGCCATAGGTAAGGGTCAAGAGGGATCCACAGTTACATTTTTTTAACCTGAGAGGTTACATACTTGTATTTTTAAAGGTTATAATATAGATAGGTAGATTTGAGGATAGTAATTTGCATTATCAGAGGTCTCACAGATGTCAGGTCTTCACATGACCTAAGAGTCACCACAGCATTTCCTTAATTGAGAGTTTCCTACCAAACTTAACATCTCTAAATCACCTGAGTTTGTAGAATCACCACTGAAGTTAACGTTGGCTATAATCCTGTCCTAGAGGAACCAACTGTTGATCATATAATGAGGCAGTTCTAAATTCTTTAGTAATTAATGCCCTTAGAACAGGTCCAAGACTGGAATCCACTGAAACAGGCCTAGTTCTAAGGAAGGACTAGCATACTTTATATAGAGAGAAACAGAGGAGGAGGGACAAGATGGTAGAGGAGTAGGAGACCCTGTTTCAACCAGTCCCCTGAAATGAGCTAGATCTCTATCAGAGCACTCTGAACACCCATGAAAGCAGCCTGAGATGTAAGATTATACACTTCGGGATCTCTGTGGGGGCAGAGGATCATCAGTGGAGAGGTACAGTGGAGTCGGGAGTGTGTGGACAGATATTGAAGGATAAACAGAAGGGGGAGGGCACCATCAGAAGTGAGCCAGTAGAAAGTAATACCCCAATGCAAAAGTGCCCTGTGCTTGGGGACAAGCAATAGCTGGGAGACAGGTGACTGAGAGATGGGAAGGGAACGATAACAGCACTCAAACAGAACAGAGGGACTCACGGGACAACTGTTGGGACTGGGCGGCCACAGGCTCGGACCTAAGCCCACAGTCCCAGGAAGGCTGCAGCTGCCACCCACACACGCCTAAGAGGACCTAGCGGGAACTTGAGTCAGCAGTCCCTGGGGCTGGTGGCTGCTGCGGCCACCACAGCCACCTCCACTGCCTCCACCAGGGCTGAGGGCACCCCACGTGGGTTTGAGTCGTTGGTCCCTGGAGCTGGCAGCTGAGGTGACCCGATACAGACTTGAGTCAGCAGTCTCAGGAAAGCCAGCTGCCGAGACCGGCCTGCCCAGACCAGTATCACTTGGGCTTTTGGTGGCACCTGGTACAGAGACAAGCGGGGCCTCGGGCAATCACTAAGGCAGTGGCTGGGGGTGTGCACTGCCTCTGGGAGGCTGCAGTGTTCGGTGGTGTTTGCAGAGAGGGAGTCTGTGTGTTCTGGACCATTCAGAGAGGAGAAGACTGTGGCTTCTCTCTGAGGAAGAGGTCTGGGTGAAGACAGCTTACTTTGCTCTAACCCTCCAAAAATGCGTAAAGAGTCACAAGAAAACACAAGCCTCCAGAGAACAAAAGCCCAAAAAAATGGTTTCCACGGAGACCAGCTCCTTGATAATGGGCAGGGCAACTCCGCCCAAGCAGGACTGACTGAAAAACAATGCAGCAGGCCCTCCGCCCAGAAGACAAGCTGAAAGAACAAGAGGACAACAACCACAGGGTCCCCATAAAACTGTAAAACCCCAATAGGGGAAAACAATATATTAAGCACCCAGTATTGCCTCACGGCCTATATATTTCTTAGATACAACTTTTCTCTTTTTTTAAATTCCTTCTCATGATTCTTGTTTTTTTTTTTTTTACCTACTTACCATTTCAACTAGAAGTTTAATATAACATATTCCACAGTAACTTTTTAACTTCTTTCATATACGTTTTTTTTTAATATATATAGATACAAGCTTCAATGTAGTCCTTTCCTCCTCTTCAATACTACCTCTATATTATATACCAGTTTTAATTTCCCTGTATCTCTGGAACGTTGAGTCCTCTAACAAAGGTAACAAGATACACCCAGGAAGAACAGAAATACCCTTCCTCACCCACATTGAGGGATTATTACCATCTTCCCATCACTCCCCTTTTGTGTTTTTCTTTTTCTTTTTCTTTTGTCGCTCTGTTTTTGTACTTTATAAATCTTATTCTTAGGGTTCATTTTGGCTGGGTTTTTCTTTTTTTTTTTCCTTTTGCTTTTGTCAGTCTTTTTGTTTGTTTTGCTTTTGTACTTTATAAATCTTACTCTTAGGGTTCATTTTGGCTGTTTGTTTGTTTTTTTTTTTTAATTTTTTTTCTTTCTTGGCAGTGATTTCCAATTGCTCCAAAACTTCCCAGGGTACCCCTTGCCTGGATTGTGATTGATATTTTCAGCTATACATCCCTGAACCACCTCTCACCAGAATGACTAGGAGAAAGAACCCCCAACAGAGGAAAAATTCAGAAACTGTGACCCCTGCCACAGAACTAATGGATACGGACATAAGCAAGATGTTGGAAATAGAATTCTGGGTAACAGTTATGCAGACAATGGCTAGGTTGGAGAAAACCATTAGTGGCAACATAGATTCTTTAAGGGCAGAAGTGAGAGCTGATCTGGCAGAACTTAAAAATGCTATCAATGGGATACAATCTAATCTAGATACTCTAACAGTTAGGTAAGTGAGGCAGAAGAATGAATTAGTGATCTAGAACACAATACAAAAGAAGGATCAGGAGGAGGCCTGAAACAAACAGCTTAGAATCCATGAAAACAGAATTAGAGAAATAAATGACGCCATGAAACGTTCCAATGTCAGAATTACTGGGATCCCTGAGGGGCTGGAAAGAGAGAGAAGACTAGGAGATATAGTTGAGCAAATCCTAGCTTAGAATTTCCCTAATCTGGGGAATGGAACAAGTGTTGATGTCCTAGAGGCAGAGAGGATACCTGCCAAGATCAACAAGGGTAGAGAGACCTACCAGCACGTGATTATGAAACTTGCAAACCATAAAACCAGAGAATATATCTCAAGTACAGGTAGGGGGAAGAGATTCCTCACGTACAGAGGGAGGAACATCAGAATAACATCAGACCTGTCCACAAAAACCTGGCAAGCCAGAAAGAGCTAGCAAGACATAGTCAGGGCACTAAATGAGAAGAACATGTAGCCAAGAATACTTTATCTGGCAAGGCTGTCATTTAGAATGGATGGAGAGATAAAGAGCTTCCAAGACCGGCAAAGACTAAAAGAATGTATGACCACCAAGCTGTCCCTATAAGAAATATTATGGGAGGGGGGAGTTCTATAAAAGAAGACCCCAAGAGTGATATAGAACAGAAATTTAGAGAGAGAATCTATAGAAACAAGGACCTCACAGGCAACAAGATAACAATAAAAACTCGAAACTCATTCTGAACCTAAGGATACATCCAGACTCAAAGCAAGGGGATGGAGAACCATCTTTCACGACAACAGGCCTCAAAAGGAAGCTAGGGTAGCAATTGTCATATCAGAAAAATTAGATCTTAAGTTAAGGACTGTAGTCTGAGATACAGAAGGACATTACATTATTCTTAAATGTTCTATCCACCAAGAATATCTAACAATTGTAAATATCTATACCCCCAACACAGGAGCAGCTAATTACATAAGCCAATTACATAAGCCAATTTGGCTAATTACATAAGCCAAATATGTAATCAAATATGTAATATTTGATTACATATTTTGTTAATCAAAATAAAGAGACATATTAATAAGAATATGTTAATTGTAGGGGATCTTAACATGCCACTCTCAGCAACAGACAGATCAACTAAGCAGAAAATCAACAAAGAAACAAGAGCTTTGAATGACACATTGGACCAGATGGACCTCACACACACACACACACACACACACACACACAGAACATTCCACCCTAAAACAACAGAATACTCATTCTTCTCCAGTGCACATGGGATTGTCTCCAGAATAGACCACAAACTGGGTCACAAATCAGGTCTCAACTGATACCAAAAGATTGAGATTATTTCCTGTATATTTTCAGACTGCAATGCTTTGAAACTGGAACTCAATCATAAGAAAAAGTTTGGAAGAAATTCAAACACTTAGAAGCTAAAGACCATCATGCTCAAGAAAGTTTGGATTAACCAGGGAATCAAAGAAGAACTTAAATAATTCATGGAAACCAGTAAGAATGAAGACATATCAGTCCAAAACCTATGGGATATAGCAAAGGCAGTCCTAAGGGGGAAATAAACAGCCATCCAAGCCTCACTCAAAAAAAAAAAAAGGAAAAATCCCAAATACACCTTAAAGAATTGGAGAATCAACAACAAATTAAGCCTACCCCATGCACAAGAAGGGAAATAATTAAGACTAGAGCAGAGATCAGTGAGTTAGAAAACAGAGATGCAGAACACGTCAATGAAACTAGAAGCTGGATCTTTGAAAGAATTAATAAGATTGATAAACCACTAGCCAAACTAATCCAAAAGAAAACAGAAGGACCCAAATAATAAAATTATGAATGAAAGGGGAGAGATCACAACGAACACAAAGGAAATAGAAACAATCATGAGAAATTATTACCAACAGCCATATGCCAATAAGTGAAGCAACCTAGAAGAAATGAATGCTTTCCTGGAAACCTATAAACTTCCAAGACTGAAATAGGAAGAAATTGACAACCTGAATAGACCAATATCTAGTAACGAGATTGAAGCAGTGATCGAAAACCTCCCAAAAAACAAGAGTCCAGGCCCTGACAGATTTCCTGGGGAATTCTACCAAACACTCAAAAAAGAAATAATACCTATTCTCCTGAAGTTGTTTCAAAAATTAGAAACAGAGGGAAAACTTCCAGACTCTATGAAGCCAGCATTACCTTGATCCCAAAACCAAGCAAAGAACCATCAAAAAGGAGAATTTCAGACCAACATCCCTGATGAATTTGGATGCCAAGATTCTCAACAGGATCCTAGCTAATAGGATCCAACAGTACATTAAAAAGATTATCTACCATGACCAGGTGGGATTTATCCCTGGGATACAAAGGTGGTTCAACGTTCACAAATCAATTAATGTGATAGAACAAATCAGTAAGAGAAGAAAGAAGAATCATATGGTCCTCTCAATTGATGTAGAAAAAGCATTTGACAAAATACAGCATCCTTTCCTAATCAAACTCTTCAAAGTATAGGGATAGAAGGAACATTCCTCAACTTCATAAAATCCATCTATGAAAAACCCACAGCAAATATCACTCTCAATGGGGAAAAGCTTACATCCTTCCCATTGAGATCAGGAACACGACAAGGATGCCCACTCTTGCCACTATTGTTCAACATAGTATTAGAAGTCCTAGCAACAGCAATCAGACAACAAAAAGAAATAAAAGATATTCGAATTGGCAAAGAAGAAGCCAAATTCTCTCTCTTTGCAAATGACATGATACTTTATGTGAAAATCCCAAAAGACTCCACTCCCAAATTACTAGAACTCATACAGCAATTCAGTAATGTGGCAGGATACAAAATCAATGCACAGAAATCAGTTGCTTTCTTATATACTAACAATGAAACCGTAGAAAGGGAAATTAGAGAATTGATTCCATTTACAACAGCACCAAAAACCCCAGGATACCTTGGAATAAACCTAACCAAAGAGGTAAAGGATCTATACTTGAGGAACTACGGAACACACATGAAAGAAACTGAAGAAGACACAAAAAGGTGGAAAAACATTCCATGCTCATTGATCAGAAGAATAAATGCTGTTAAAATGTCTATACTGCCCAGAGCAATCTATACTGTCAATGCCAGCCCAATCAAAATTCTACTGGCATTCTTCAAAGTGCTGGAACAAACAATCCTAAAATTTGTATGGAACCAGAAAAGACTCTGAATTGCTAAGGAAATGTCAAAAAAGAAAAACAAACCTGAGGGCATCATGTTGCCTGATTTTAGGCTTTTACTACAAAGCTGTGATCACCAAGATAGCATGGTACTGGCACAAAAATAGGCACATAGACCAATGGAACATAGTAGAGAGTCCAGATACGGACCCTCAACTCTATGGTCAAATAATTTTTGACAAAGCAGGAAAAAATATCCAATGGAAAAAAGACAGTCTCTTCAATAAATTGTGCTAGGGAAAATGTACATCTATATACGGAAGAATGAAACTCGAGCATTCGCTTGCACTATACACAAAGATAAACTCAAAATGGATGAAAGACCTCAATGTGAGACAGGAATCCATCAAAATCCTAGAGGAGAACATAGGCAGTAACCTCTTTGACATTGGCCACAGCAGTTTCTTTCAAGACACGTCTCCAAAAGCCAAGGGAAACAAAAGTGAAAATGAACTTTTGGGACTTCATCAAGATAAAAAGCTTTTGCACAGCAAATGAAATAGTCAACACAACAAAGAGATAACCCATGGAATGGGAGAAGATACTCACAAATGACACTACAGACAAAAAGGCTGATACCCAAAATCTATAAAGAACTTCTCAGTCAACATCCAAAAAACAGATAATCAAGTGAAAAAATGGGCAGAAGACATGAATAGACACTTCTCCAATGACGACATACAAATGGCTAACAGACACAAGAAAAAATGTTCAACATCATTAGCCATTAGGGAAATTCAAATCAAAGCCACATTAAGATACCACCTTACACCAGTTAGAATGGCAAAAATTAACAAGGCAAGAAACAACAAATGTTGGAGAGGATGTGGAAAAAGGGGAATCCTCTTACACCATTGGTAGGAATGCAAGTTGGAGCAGCCACTTTGGAAAAGAGTGTAGAGGTTCCTCAAAAATTAAAAATAGAGCTACCCTATGACTCAGCAATTACACTACTGGGTATTTACTCCAAAGATACAGATGTAGTGAAACGAAGGCCCATATGTACCCCAATATTCATAGCAGCAATGTCAACAATAGCCAAACTGTGGAAACAGCCGAGATGCCCTTCAACAGATGAATGGATAAAGAAGATGTGGTCCATATATACAATGGAATATTACGCAGCCATCAGAAAGGATGAATACCCAACTTTTGCATCAATATGAATGGGACTGAAAGCGATTATGCTGAGTGAATTAAGTCAAGCAGAGAAACTGAATTATCATAAGGTTTCACTTACTTGTGGAACATAAGGCATAGTATGGAGGACATTAGGAGAAGGCAGGGAAAAGTGAACTGGGGGAATCAGAGGGGGAGATGAACCATGAGAGACTGTGGACTCTGTAAAAGAAACTGAGGGTTTCAGAGGGGAGGGGAGTGGGGGATGGGTGAGCCTGGTGGTGGGTATTAAGGAGGCCACGTATTGCACGGAGGACTTGGCGTTATATGTAAACAATGAACCTTGGAACACTACATCGAAAACTAATGATGTACTGTATGGTGACTGACAAAAAAATCATAAAGAAAAAAGAGAAAGAGATACATAGCTAGAGTCAGAGATCAAGGGTTCTTTTTAGTTTGTTTTGTTTTTGTTTTTTACTAACTGAACCAACTATATAATAACTTCAGATATTCTTCTGATTCAGTGGCCTATGTGTTCCATGCAAATTTTTATTTGGGAAGTCCTTAGACCTCAAGGGCATCCTAAATTTAGTAATGGACTATTTCAAAAGATACTTCGGGAAACCTCCTGCAAATTCTACATGCCAAGGCTATACAGATGCTGCTTATTTCAAGACAGCGGAAACAACCTAACAAATAGCATTATGGATGGTTACTTGGGAATCAGTATCTTATGCTCAAAACTATGTACACAATCAAAATAGTCAAATGCAAAGTGAAAACTTCCTTCTGCCCTTAACCTCTCTGAATTTTTTGACAGTTCCCTCTGGCTCCATGAGTTCTCTGGTATTATGTAGATTTATTCTTTATAGAATAGAGATGGGTTCGTTTTCAACTGCCCCCTCCCATCTCAGATACTACATTCAATTTCAGATAGATGCCTTCCTGCTTCTGCAAAAATATAGTCTTTTAAGTGGCTTGCAGAGTAAGAAAAAAAAATGGAGTTAAGAGTCTGACAAACACCCAGATCGGCCAGCCTCACCGTCAGTCCAAGGTCTGACAAGTCGCCATACAGTAAAGCAGTCTTTTGGAGGCGACAGTGCTTGCCAGCATGCACATCAACTTTCAGAGAGGGCAGAACCCCAGCTGCCTGAATACTCTCTCGGGCTGCATCTCCAAGAGCAGAAAGAGCTCTTCAGTTTCGGTGAAATGAACTTTCCCCACCGCTAATCAAAATGCCACTTGGTTGGCTAACTGAAATATCCTCTGACCCAGTAAGCTTGCACACCTTTTCACAGCTACCCTCTGCCCAGGGAGAAGTCAATAAAGAAAAAAAATGCAAATAAATTAGATTCATCGCTGCTGATCTAGTATAAATATTTATAAGGGAAAGATGCGGCGATTTTGAGTGATACCATGATCTTGGCCCCACAGAAACAGTTAAAAAACAGCCATACTTGTGAGAATGCACTTTGCGTTTTTTTTTTTTCATTTCACATCACCATAATCACCTAATAAATATTTAAATGGACCCATTTGCTGTAACTATAAAAGAACCGTGTAAACTTGTTGTCATCTAGACACATTAGCCGTGGTGGAGTCGATGAATTTCAACAGTCACTTAATATTGCAGCCACTAGCTACCTTAAAACTGCCAGCTAGGGCCTGCCAGGAAGCTACTGTAACAGTCCTGCTCGCTAACTCCGGAGCAAGACACGAGCTTCATTATGAATGCGAGCATTGCCGCTCTAATTAGGCCTGGGAGAAGTTTAACAACCATCCTACAGTCTTGCTGCTGACAAATATAAAAATAAAGCCTTGTTCAAATTAGCAATGTGAAGTGAGAAGGTCTAGAAGCACCAACTGTCTGACCGGCCCTGGAACAGCTCTAATCTATAGTGGGGTTATTTCGGTTCATAAACTGCTAGTATGTTACCTGCAGGAGGTCTCCCCTGTAAAATGAATTATAGTAAGCTATATGTGATAATTAACCATGCATTAGCAAATATCTTGAAACAGGGAGGCTCTGTTTTCTCTGTATTTTGACTAATAAAAGCATGAATTTGTTCAACAAATGATCATTTAGGTTGTGGGATTCTAACCATATTGGAAGGACACAGTGAGTAATACAACATTGTGCTGGTCTAAAGGGTTTCCTTACCCAAACAGGCTGCTTAATAGACTGGCTCCATACTATGATGCTATTCACAGACCTAAAAACCACAGCGTTGAGAAGACAAATACAATATACATTTAAAATAATATGAACCTTGTGCTCTTATTTACTTTAAAATCACCCTATATGTGACAATTAAAAAGAAAAAAAAACTGTGGCTGAAGCTCTATTTCAGAAAACAAAGTTATATTTCACTTAAAATAATTTAAAAACAACCCCCGTGACTTCAAAACAATTAAAATATATATATAATTGTACGATTTCTTAAAGAGCTGTTTTCTGGGAATTTTCTTTAGAAGGTTTCAAACATGCTCTGCAAAGGAAAATTAAATCACAACACTGAAAAAAAACCCACTAATTTTCAAACTAATCCGTCACCCAGAAGGATGCACATGAGCACAGCTAATGGGTATCAGTGATTGGAGAAGTGTTTTGAATGTTAGACTTGCTGGGCTCTGGGAGGGTGCTGAGGAGTATCATCTCCAATCGCCAGGGTGTTCAGTGAGGACAGGAGCCCAGGTGTTTCCACCGTTACAGGAAGCTAGGAACAGAGGCTGCCAGTGTAGGAGATGGCATTAATGCTTTAAATTCGCAAACTTTCCCCTTGTCCTGCAGGACCTGATTGCTTTCTTATAAAAGGTAATATTTCCCCCCCCATCTTCTAACCTCACAGTTAAAATGCATATTTATATGTAGTATATATAAACACATGCAATATACTTAAACAGATCTAAAAATAATCCAGACAGACCGCTAAGGCAGCTTCAGACTTTATCCCAAATATGTGACCAATAGTTCTGCTTTAAATAGTCTATCCAAACCCATCAATAAGTTGAGGTTATCCTGTCTAAGCAGTTTCAAGAGTTTATGTGTTTATACCTAAATTGGTTCCATGGGATAGTAATAGATGTTATGCTAAAGAGGTTCTGTGGTCAGATATATATGAGAATCTCTGGATTAAGCAAAGTGACAGGTTTCTTTACTACAGGACTTCTCAGAGCCTTTTACTACCACCTTGGGAAATACTGGCTCAGTGTAAACGTTAGGTACCCATAGCTAGTCCTCATTGGAAAGAGCATCCAGCGTTACAAAAAGTTTCCCAATGATGCAGAGAGATGAAAAGAGATGCTGATTCTGAGGATTCCCTGAAGGACCTGGTAGGCTGAGGGATAGTCACCAGCAAATCTGTCCTTCCAGTAAAAGGACAGAACTCCATATACACAATAAGAGAACACCTAATCCTATGTGGGGCTAAGGGCTTTCTTGGTTTGGCTAAGCAGCTATCCTTTTGATAATCAAAACACTCTTCAGTTGCATCTATTCACCCACTCTGGGTCTGCAGGAAAATTACAAGGCAAATATGATTGACACCTCAGCAAAGAATCTTTCTCTTCCATGTTAAGTCAAAGCACTTCTACTCTTGATCACTGAGCATCTATCAGGAAGGAACAGGTGGGTGGCCATTAGCCTTTGTGAGGGAGGTAAAAACACATCTCGTCCACACAGTCTTTCTAGCTCAGACCATCCTCATATCCTGGCTTCGTGTGTGACAATTGCCTTTTTGAGCAAGAACTCTCTTTTTACTTCCCAGTATACTAGGTGGCTAGAACTCAGACCATAAACTCCTATGAGAGCAGAAATTTGCACATTGAGTAAAGATCCTGAAAGGGAAAACGGAAGAACACTGGTATTCAAACAAGCTCCAAACTTGGCTCTGTGAAGTCTAGGGGTGTGGGCATTGGTGTAGGAGCCTGGAGAGATCCACTGAAAGGAGAGTAAATGTGGACCCTGCAGGTACCAACAGGTATCTTTGAAGGTTGGTGGCAAAGGAATGATCTCATTACCTAGTTGCTCAGTATTTCCCTCTGCATCTCGCCACAAACATGTTTCACTGAAATTTTTAAGAATTTTACTTTATGTCTTTGAGTAAGATTGGAATCTTAACTATAGGTGATTGGAATTTCCCAGTGCTGGGCTTCAGGCTCTCATAAAATGTTTGTGGGAGTTTGAGACTACATGAGAAAATAATGTATTATGATAAGCTGGTCTTCTGTTCCCTTGTCTAGTGGAAAAGTCTCAGGCTTAGAATCCATCAGATAGACATGGGTTCAAATCCTGACTCTGCCAGATACCAGCGCAGTATAATTAGGCTCCCTGAGCCTTAAGCTCCTCATGTATAAAGGTGTGATAACAAGATAGTGCGTGTAAAATGCCCAGCAGACAAGAGCTGCATAAATAATGGTCACCGCTCACTCCCTGTCTAATGCTGCCTAACTCATTCTGCAATTACATCCTAGGGCTATGAGCCAGTCTAGACATCAGCAGAAAGAGGGAGAGAAATCTCTGAGCATATGCTTAAATAGTAGCTGGTCTTTCTGAGCATTTATAATAGATGTGCCAAGGCTTTGTGCAAAGCAGTTTTGTTGGTTTATCCTATTTAATCTTAACAACCTCCCTAAGATTTGGAGATTCCATTTCTAGTCAATGAAAGTCAAAGATTAAAAAAAAAAAAATTCCTGGTGATGAGAGTGGTTTCTTTCACTCCATTCTGCTGCCATTAAGACGGATCTTAAAGCCCTGCACTGTTTCTGCACTATTTATTCATCAGAATGGTATTATTGATTGGGCTTGGGATCGAGTGTTAAGAGTGCCCCCTTTTGGTCCTTGAAAGCCTTACAGCCTCTCAGGGAGAATTAGGTGCGAAGCCTCCTCAGGCTCTTTGCAAGCGCATTCAGGGTTATTTGTGTCTCGTACTGTTGTGTCCCTGGTCAGTCTGTATGTGGCTTTTACATTCCTTAATAAAGTAATAGACATGAAAGAATTCTGTGGCTGACGCCAGCAGCCACAGAGAACACCAAGTCTAAAGTCAGCTAAAGGTAAACATATGGAGCCATCCAAGGAATGTAGCAATAAAATTGGAACATATGACAGAGCCTCCCCTCCCCCCTCTATTTTTCTGGGATAATTGTGTCAAGGAGCAGGGAAAAAGCAGCTCTTTGCAGACAGCAAGGCTTCATTGTGATCTGCTGTCCTCTGGCAGCGGGAGCCAGTCAAAGAATCTTTCAAGAAATAGTTGTTGTTTTTTTTCCCTTGACTCGAGTGTTCAACTACCAAAAATCTTTCAAATCAAATCCAAAGACAATTATTTATTTTCCAGACTTAATTTAATAGCAAAAACACCCCTGGAGGGCTGAATGTGGTATTTGACTTTTATTTGGGCCACTCTGGGCATCACCAGCGGCTTTATTCTCCAAAGTGTGACTTCGCAGTGAGCTCCATGGCCCACAGAGCTGTCCAGGGCACTGGCTAAGATCCTCACTCCGCTCGCAACAGCAGCCCCAGGGGCCAGGCCAGAGACAGCACATAAATAACGCTTCTCAGTGCAAGTTAGACTCAGTATTTCTTTCCTGTGGCTCAGACTCTTCATGTTCATGGAGGGAAAACATGACCCCAGTCTGTCCCCAGACCACCTTCCCAGCCTTGTCTGACACTACAGTGGCCCCACCGTGGGCCTGTTCCACCTCTGTCATGTGAGATTAGGTGATGCCTCCCCAAAAGCTCTCATTCAGCTTCTGCTTCTACTACGCCATCACCTCTGTCTGCAGCATCCGCATCTCTACCCATCACATTAGGTTTTAAAATATGTCCTGTGAGCTGGTACAGTCACTCTGGAAAACTGTATGGAGGTTCCTCAAAATGTTGAAAATAGAGCTACCCTACGACCCAGCAATAGCACTACTGGGTATTTACCCTCAAGGTACAAATGTAGTGATCCGAAGGGTCACATGCACCCGAATGTTTATAGCAGCAA
>CM052804.1:25827010-25848613 GCA_028533885.1 Nasua narica | reverse complement strand
TGTGGAGTATAAAGAAAATCATGGAGGGCATCGTGAGAAGGAAAGGAAGGGCGAATGGGGGGAAAGCTGAGGGGGTGATGAACCAGGAGAGACTGTGGACTCTGAGCAACAAACTGAGGGTTTTGGAGGGGAGGGGGTGGGGAGGGTGAGCCTGGTGGTGGGTATCGAGAAGGGCACGTACTGCATGGAGCACTGGGTGTGGTGCATGAACAATCAATCTTGTAACACTGAAAAATTAAAATAAACAGATTTGGGGAGAAAAAAAAAAGGCCTACAAGATGAAGGGAGAATCTGATCTGGGACATCATTTTTCTTGGGGACATTCCTTTTCCAATTCCCATCTTGGTTATTTCTGATGTGACTGAAGAACAGAAAGTCTAATTTGTTAAAAGTAAATTACCACTTAAAATCTTCTCTAGGCAAACTTCCTGCTTAGCAAAAACTTCTACAGAAGATGAGTACCTTTTGCAAATGCTTTGGGTAGCATTTCTGTGGCCTATTCCATAAAGGGAAAACTTCAGGTCATACATTTTAAGCACTTTTGTAGTCTACTAATGATTCCTAAGAGCTCACAATCTGCTTCTTTCTCTTTCTCCTCTATTAGGTAAGAATAGTCCTGTAATGATGCAACTACAATCAGGCACCCCTTGTGAGGTTACTGAAAGAAAGCCAATCACACCATTCCTTAGGACTATATCCATTCATTTAAAACCCAAGTCGAAATTGGGACCAAAACTGAGTAGTGTCAGGCCCTCCTTAAGGACTAGGGGACACAGTGGCGAATAAAACAGACAAAAGTCCTATTCTTGCGGAGTTTATAAATCAAGGAAAAAATGATAAAAATAAGGTATTTTAGATAGTGGTCAAGATGAGCCCAATGGAGGACTTGAAAAACACTTTCTTTGAAGTAGAACATATATTCAAGAAAACTGATGAATTTTTACAAAACACATACATCTGTATCAGTAGCACTCAGATCAAGGAATAGAATGTGACCAGCATCCTAAAAGCCATCTTCATGCTCCCCCACAGTCACTAACCCCCAGAAAGGTACCTCTCCCATGAGAAGGTAACATTTTGACTTAATACAACCAGTTTTGTCTCAATTGGCAATAACTATATTGAGTTAAATGTGTAATATATTGTATTTAATACAAGAGATTATATTAATTTAAAACCTCTTTTAGGTTGTGAATCCCTTACATACAAAAAAAGTATGTGTTTTTTACATTAATTCAATAGATGTTAAATAAGGACCCAATATGTACTGTATATGTGGTACTAAATACCACAAAGAATAAAACATTATTCTTGAATTGAAGATACTCTCAGTATAATTATTACAGCCTCCTAAATATACTGTAAATATCCCCCCCAAAATATGTATTACATAACTATATATTACACGTACGTAACAATAAATGGTATCTAATATTCAACACAAATATATATAAATGTGTGTATGATTAAGGAGGCTGAAAAAAGAGGAGTGGTCAGTTCTACCAGGGAAAGGGGCTGAGCAATGTCAAGAAAGGCTTCAGAGAGGAGGTGATTAGTGAGTGAATACATATTTGGGAAATTGAACTTCCCACCTTGGTCTTGAAAATGCCACGGACTGGTTAGCAGAAAAGATGGGAGAGAGCCAACTGTATACTTCGGACTCCTGCCTTCCTGGGGAGGGGCCCAAGACCGTCCCATGACTTAGGGTGAACAAGGACCCTCCTCACCAGAACTAAGAAAACTTAGGCATCCCATGACTGGTAGCCCCAATGATAATTCAGATTTTGAAAAATTATTCTTTCCTTTCTTAGGCTGGAGCACTTACTTCCTGGACATTGAATCTTTAAGTATTAATACTGGGTCCTTTCACTCTTAAAGAGGACCAAACCAGATGGCTGTGAGTCAAGGAGGAATGAGCCACCAGATGATCCCTATTAATTACTTTTCAACTGAATTTTATTTTAAAATTAAATAAGAAATAAGCTTTTCAAACTCAATGTCTCCCTAAGTGGTTAAAATCATTTATTTGACATGTATCCTTTGATTCATGTATATAGACCATTAAAATACATATAATTTTGTTCTTTGAGAGTACAACTTGCTTTTTCTTATACTTTGTTTTGGAGAACTTGCCATGTCATTTTAACTTCTGCTTCTCAGAAGTTCCCCATATATGCTTTGTATATATACATGCTAGTGGCCCTTCACAGTAATAACAAGAACAGGAATTGCTGAGTCAAAGAGCACATTTTAAATTTTAACAGAGCTGTATCCATTTCTTATTGTTGCTGTAATAAATTGCAAGGTACTTGTGCTCTAAAACAACAAACTTACTATCTTAGAGTTCTGTAAGTTCTAAATCTGACAAGGGTCTCACAGGGGGCAAATCAAGGTGTTGCCAGGACTGTATTCATTTCTGTGGACTGGGGGGGGGGGGCGGAATCTGTTTCCTTACCTTTTCTGGCTTCTAGAGGCTTCCCCGAACTCCTTGGCTCACGGCTACCTTCCTCCATTTCCAAAGCTAGCAACAGCAAACCGGTTCCTCCTTCTCTTATCACTCTGAAGTTGAGTTCTTTCTCCGTCTCTAACTCTCTGACTCTCTCTCTGACTCTCTCTCTGACTCTCTCTCTGACTCTCTCTCTGACTCTCTCTCTGACTCTCTCTCTGACTCTCTCTCTGACTCTCCGACTCTCTGACTGACTCTCTGACGCTGACTCTTCGGTCTCCCTCCTCACCTTATAAAAGAGACCCTTGAGATTATATTGGCTCCACCTGGATAATCCACGGCACTCTCCCTTTATTAAAATCAGCTGATTGGCAATCTTAACTGCATCTGCAACCTTGCCACGTAACCTAACATATTCACAGGTTCTGGGGCATCTTTAGAGATGTTTTACTTTGCCAAGAGTTATTCAAATTGCTTTCCAAATGTGTTATTAATTCCCCCTACCCCTTATGCATTATATGAGAGTATGGATTTCCTTACACTTTCACCAATACTTGGTGTTATCATGCTTCAAATTTTTTGCCAATCTGTAGATGAAAAATGGGCTACTGCTGGCTCATGGTAGGCTCAAAATTTTTTGACTGAATAAATGAATGAATGCTGTTTTAAGTCATCTCTCCTCTATTACAAGTCAAGCTGAGCATGCTGGCTACTTATACTTCCTTTTCTGTAAATTACTTGATCTTCACTTTTGCCCAATTTTCCTGGCAGGTGTTATCAATATGGAGGGGCTCTTAAGTTTTTTTTTAGGTGAAAATCCAAAATCAGAAACAAGAAATAAAAATCTGTTTCCACAGACTGATTCCTCACTATAGTTTTCTCTGTTCAACTAAAAGGTGGAGAATAAAGCAGAAAATATGAACACAGAGGGACCATGGACTTGCAGTTGGAGATGCAGGACCTGGGTTTGACTCTGTTGCTTGGACAGCCATGTGATCTTAGGTAAGGTCTCTTTTTTCTGGATCTGATTCTCATCCATACAATGAGATGTTTGTACTCAACAGCCTCTGAGACTCCTTTCTGTTCTGATAGCCAACTATTCTGCAATTAGGAAATAATTCATCATTTCTCTCTGGTTTAATGGGATCCTGTTCTACAAAGGGTCAATGAGCTTCCCATCCACAACCCTCCCAGGCCTGTATCCATCTGACAAGCTCAAATGCCACCTACTCACTACTCAGGGATTCTGTCTTTTCCTGAGGGTATATGACTGTCTCTCTTTAGCTTATGATGACAATAATAACTATTGCCATTAATATTATTTTAGCTAACATTTATAGAGCCCAACATCTATCTTCTAGGCCTATACTGAAGAGTAAATGCGCACTGTCTCATCAGGGTTCCCATCTGATCAGTGAGAATGTTGAGACACATGGAGGTTGTGTAATTTGTCTTGGGTCCCACAGTACATATCTGCACATGCACAGGCCTCACCAGCCTGATTTCTACACAGTCTAGGTGAAGCTAAAGAGAGCCCTTTCCATGTTTCTACCTTGTTATCCTCTAACATAAGTACACTGCCTTGTTACAGAAGTCAACTCGGGGCTCCTTTTCACTGTGTATGCAAAACTCACCTTAAATTTCCTCATTTTCTTGTATTTTGAGGGCTTGACACAAGTTCTAACTTGTGTACTTGGCTTAGACTGAAGATTCATTATGCAAAATGCCTAAATATAAGGTTAAGGCCACCCCACTCCCAACCAGAAGAATGCAAATGAAACCAACCATAGCATGCAATTTTCTACCCACAAAGTTGGCAAAAATGAACATCCAGTGCTGGTGAAGGTGTGTTAAAAAGGGTACCATCATACACATCATCACTCGGTGTAAACTAGCACAGTACTTTCCAAGGACTATGTCACAGTGGCTTGGATAGTATCAGAGTTTCAATTGCACATACAGCTTAGCTCCATTAATTTCTCTTTGGGGAAATCATCCTAAAGAAATACCATAGAAACACACATAATACTATACACACACACTCACGTATGTTATACACACATTTGTGTGTATACATCTGGTACAAGTCTGTCACAGCGCAGAAATGGGAACAATCAAAGCTCTAGCAGTAAGAGAAAAATGAAATAAAGTATGTTAACTATAGAATGGAACACCATGCAATAGCTTAAAAGATTTGGTATATCCACATACATCAGCCTAGAAAGAGCTCCCCGACATATTCTTAAGTGAAAAAAGCTAGCTGCAGACCAAAATGTATAGTGTTCTTCTATTTATAAGTTTAAAATAATACAATGCCATCATGTGCATTAATTTTTATATCCAAGCATATCCTGTGTATGTATTCCCGTACATTTTAGAAAAAAAGTTACCTGCAGGATATACACCATTAGTGATGATTGTCTCCAGAAAGGGAGGGGATGGATTTGGCTTGGGGGTATGAATTAAAAAGAGAATTTTACTTTTGTGAACATTTGTTCTGCTTGGCTATTTTACAATCATGTATTACGTTAGTAATTAAAAAAAATTTGAAATGGGAGCAAAAAGAAAGGGCCAGAGGCTGTAGAAAATTGATTTTTGTAGAAACCAGACTAGCTCCTCATATTAATGACTCATGTAAACAGTAAATCAGATTAAAATAGCAACCACAGCTAAACTCTGTCTTCATCATTCTGGAGGGACGCCGCCTTTTAGGAAGTCAGCTCCCCCAGGAAGGAGCTTACAATGTTCTTTAGCCCATGAATAAGCTCTAGAATTATACAATGCATACCTCTTTCTGGCTTAGTAAAAATTACTCCTTGCTGGGATAAAAGACGCTAGCTTGCACTGTATAATTCATATGGCACTGTAACCATTTTTTGGTCAACAAAACCGTGCATGAATGAATTTAATCTAGGAGGCAAAGATGATTTCATCTGTAGTTTGCTGCCTGAAAGTTCTGTCATGTATTTAAGTCAAACTGTATGGCCCACAACACCATACCCTTGATTCAGACCACAGACTACCCTCCAATTTCCATGTTTTTCCTTAGTTCAGTGGCCTTGCTGTGAAGAAGCAGCCATTCTGTTTCTAATGATTTCAGGTGCTCTTCAGATTTAATGTAATAAACTAAATGAAGTACGACACCAGGGTTTTGCCATCTTTTAAGCCTCACAGGCTCACTATCACTACACCCAGAACAGAACCAAAAGGTGTTTCTGTGTTTGCAGAGGTGGCTCATTCCTCGTTTTCCTCTTCATCTATTTTTGTTTGCTTGTCTGTTTTTTTTTTCTTCCTGTATACAACTGTATCCAAGGATTTGTTCCTAATAATCCAGCTTTTCAACAACAAATCTTTTTTGCCGATAATAAGGAATTCGGGTTTAAATATTTACTTGTATTACTTTTAGATATGTCATGCCTGGCCTCAGCAAAAAGTAATATGATCATATTTCAAAACGAGGAGACTCATAGGTGCACAGGGAGGCTGTGAGCCACAACTGAGTGGCGACTGAGGGACTCTGATAGATACGTGCCTCGCAGAGACACAGGGGAGCAGCTCACCAGATTCTTTGTCGACTGGGGTCCAGTCAACCAGAGAGAAAAGAAACCACGGTGGGGGAGGGGTGTGTGTGGAGACCACGGGGTGGGAATGGGCAACCAGCCAGGAGCAGAGAGCTATGGATTCCCTCCAAGTCAAAGGAAGGAAACGAATGGATTCCCAATCAAGTTCAAAAGGCCAGTGGCCAGGCTGCAAAGGGGGGAATGGGCCCAGAATGAAACTAAGAGCTAACCCAAATACTGAGGAAAAAGGACAGACTTACCACTAATAGCTCAGGGGTAGCTGCTTGGCACCCCAAGGACTCCAGGCTATTCCCCTAGGCTCCAGATTGAGACTGCCCAGCTCTGTTTAGACTCTTCACCATGGTTCCCAACCAGGAACTTGGAGCTCTGTGCTTCCTCTCCAAACACGGCCACAACTGTGGCAGGCCAGGGTGAGGCACTCAGTCACTGTGTGTGCAAGTGGCATACCTTCTGCTGGGAATCACCTGACAGGAGGTAAGGAATCTGACATTTGGGGCTGAGATTTCTTTCCTTTTGCCTTTCCTAGGGAATGTGTTATTAGGGCTAGTACTTTGTCGCCTGCATCATGTTTTGAAGGAAAGAATTCAAAGCAAGTATCAGCACACCCAGATTTTAGTCTTGGCATTTTCATTCATTCATTCATTTATTCATTCATTCACTCATTCAACACATATTTATTAAATGCTTATGATTCACCAGGCACTAGGCCCTGGGGTTGTAAGGTGAGCTAAAGAGAGAAAGTCATGACTGAATTTGCAACCAAGCAGTGAGACCGATATTAATCAACCATTCTACAAATAAATATATAATCACAAATTGTGATGTGTGATGAAGGAAAGACCACAGGACTACAAGCATTTATCAGAATAGGGGCAGAGGAGGGAATACCTAGTCTGAGAAGCCAGGAAGCCTTCCCTAGAAAAAGAGAAGACATTACTAAAAATTAACCAGATGAATGGGAAGGGAACATTTTAGACAGAAGGGATAGCATGTGCAAATGTCCTGGGGTAGGAAAGATGGTACGGGATGTTTAGGGAAGAAGGTCCAAGTGATCAGAACATGAATATAAGAAGCAGACTAGATTAATATGAGGTTGGAGTGATACGCAGGGGTCCGCCTGTCTTCTTTCTTTCTTTCATTCGAGTAACAGAAAACTTCAATTGCTCAACAATATTGCTAATAAGAGCATTCCTTGCAAAGAAGCACTACAAACTAACCAACATCTATTGGCCTTAAGATATAGGAAAAGTTCCAACAGTTGAGGAGGAAATTCTGTATTCCCATAAAAGGGCTGTTAGTAGCCCCATGTTAGCCCATAACTATCCATTCTCCCCAGGGTAGCCAGGTCCATACTTGTCCTCCAATATTAACAGCCTTTAAGTAGTGAACACTGCTTACTGGCCAGGCACTGTGTTAAGCACCTTTCATGTATTCTTTCATTTGATCCTCTCAACAACCCTAGAGAGTTCTTTATTAGCACTGTTCACAGATATTCCAGGTGTCTCCCTTGGGAGGGACAGGACTAACATGATAGACTGTACTTCTTACCTACTTGAAGTTAGGTGTGGCCTTATGACGAGCTTTAGTCAATCAAATGTAAGGGAAAGTGAATATGTTCTTTTCATGTCAAAGCCTTTACTTGCTGGTGTTCTGGTTCAAACTTTCCCTTTTTTTCTGATTATGAAAATGTGTGTCTAAGATCAGTGAGTGACATTTGGAAATGTCTGCAGATAGTTTTGGTTGTTACAATAGGGGGGAGTATTTTGGTTTTGGTTTCTTTCTTTCTTTCTTTTTTAGAGAGAGGACTGTTTATTGTCTCAGAGGGGAACAGGTGAGGGAGGGTTGCAAAGCTACTTCCATGACCCAAGGACACACACACACTTTCCTCCTGGGCCATGGCTCTGGGGGCTACCCACGGAGGGGGGAGGAGGCTTATACTGCCCTAAAGCTTCTCAGGGAGGGACACAAAAGTGATAACATGCTTCTCAGACATGTTAGTGGCTAAAAACATAGAGCTGAAGGCATCTAGTTAATAAAGACCAGGGATGCTAAATACCCTGCTAAATACCCTGCAATACTCAGGATGGCCCCTGACAACAATGAATTACCCGTTCCTAAATGTCAAGGTGACAAAGTAGAGAAACCCTGATCTGGACAGAGCTTCAACCTGTGTCTCTGAGTAACCACAATGAGCAAATCCCCTCTGCCACGTGACACCAAAATAAGCTTGAATGAAAAACAAACCTTTGTTATATTGAGCCACTGATTAAATGCACGATGCTTAATATTCCAGAGTAAGCTCCTAATTTCAACACCCTGCCTAACAGAGTGGTAGAAACAATGATTACTCCCATTTTATAAAACAGGAATCTGAAACTCAGAGATGCCAAGTAAGCTGCCTGACACCACACAGCCGTACAGAGCTGGGACATCTACCCAATCATTTGGACTCCAAAACCTATACATTAACCACTCTGTTAATGACCAACCAAATGTTAATTACTAAGGATCCTGTTCACAGGCTGGATTGGTGGGATGGAACCCGTGACCAAGAGCTGCTGAACCCCTCCCAAGGGAAGAAGGTGGCCTATAAAATTGCTCCTATTGGTCTGACAGCTATTTGTTGAAGTAATTCAGAAAGATGTTGAGAAACAGGTTTAACTTACAGAGGAAGATAGTATCTCAAATTTTAATATTTTGCTTTTGTTCCTCATACTTTCTTTGTACATATAGGGACGTTTTGTCCTAGTCAATTTTGGTACCTTGGAGTTTCTCATTACCTCCAGAAAAATTAGGATTGCTAGGCCACTATCCATTTGCCAGAACTCTCGAGTTTGGGTTCAAATGCCACTTCTGCCCCATACTAGCTGGGTTATTAAGTTAATGAACTTCTCCATGACTCATTTTCCTCATTTGTAAAATTAGATGGAGTAGCGATGGTACTACTCTCACTGGGTTGTCAGAGGACTCAAATCATCTAATATTTGTAGCGGTTGGCAATATAGGAAGTGTTACATAAGCATTTACCAAACAAATGAAGTTCGGGGCAAAGAAATGGGAGGAGAAAAGAAAAGTTAAAGGAAGAGACGTCCTAGTTGCCATTTAGGACAATTCAGTATTCTAAGCATGTATCAAAGTACTAGGGGAATATAGCTGCAGTCAATCTACTGGAGGGTGGGTGGGGAAGTCAGAGAATGCTCTGCGAAGGAGCTACTGCTTGGTCCAGGTCTTGGGGAAGGAGTGGGAGTTTCCAGATAGACACAGTGCAAAGGGCACCTTTGGGCAATGCGGAATAATTACCCTGGGGTTATCAGCTCAGGGGTGTGATAGGAGACAACTCTAGTAAGCTCTTTGGGGTTCTGATAATAAAGAATTTTGACTTTATTGGGCTTAGAAGTTGCCCAATAAAGATGGAGAGAACAGCGCCCAGCACCGAAGCTGTGGAGCACTGGGGCAGGGGGCAGATACCACCTTACATGACCTGCCCTTTCAGAATTCATTGTTGTGATCCTTAAAAATGAACAAACTGATGGTTAGCCATTTACCTTTTGGGGGGAATATGGACAGAGATATTTTGACAAGATCTGAAACTACCAAGCTGGGGAGGGGGGTAAGGGAGGAGAGTAAAAATCCCCAGTCTCCATTTATTTCCTAAATTCTTGGGCATCCTGAGTCCTCGTGAGGACTTCAGTGACTCACGGCTGGTCACACAAACCCAGCCTCCCTGCTCCTTGTGGCCAGGATAGCCAGTGCCCAGGCTCCAGAATCTCTGCAGCAGTGAAGCTGTCCTCTGCCAAGGCTTCTGGGGTAGGAGGAAACCAAAGCCTCCCAAATTTGATCCAGAAATGAGGTACTTGATCCCTGACACTGAAGAAAAGAAATTTGCCCCTGGATTTTATTTTGGTTATTTTCTTTGGAGCAGGGCCTGAGGCACATGCAAAATCAAGGTTTCACATGATGCTCTTGGGGCAGCCCAAGAGAGGAGTGCTATTTCAACTGCAAAAATTTCTCAGCTTCATTCCCTCCCAGTGGATTTCTGGGAAAATGCCCACTGCTTCAGTCACCCTTCTAGGCCTCCAATGACAATCCTGGTTATACCGAAATGTAACCAACCTTTGTACTTCACTGTATTCATTCTTAAGTATCCTTTCTTGGGTGCCTGGGTGGCTCAGTGGGTTAAAGCCACTGCCTTCAGCTCAGGTCACGGTCCCAGGGTCCTGGGATCAAGTCCCACGTCAGGCTCCCTGCTCAGTGGGGGGCCTGCTTCTCCCTCTCCCTCTGCCTGCTACTCTGCATGATTGTGCTCTCTATGTCAAATAAATAAATAAAATCTTTAAAAAAAAAAAGTATCCTTTCTTGAATTTTTTTATTACCCTTCCTCAAAATCCAGAGAGGAGTTGATAGGACTGGATGGCCTTCAAAGAAGATTTTTGAGAAACAACAAATATTATTCATCCTAAGTGAAGAGATAAGGAAACTGAGGAACAGAAAAAAAAAGGCTTGTCCAAAGCCCCATAAAATTATAATACTTTTAGAAACAGAAAGTGGGATTAAAGATTCAAACCAACTGCCCAAGCTGCGAAAAAAAGAAAGAAAAGAAAAAAGAAAGAACTCACTGATTAATTTGGTGTTAACCTTCTATCTGGCAGTTAAATTGGCCCACAAGACTCCATATTATTTATGTCATCAGGGAAATGCAAATTAAAACAACAGTGAAGTAACACTACACACCTATTAGAGTGGCCAAAATCCAGAACACCAACACCACCAAATGATGATGAGGATGTGGAGCAACAGGTACTCTCATTCATTATGGGAAGGTTTACAAAATGCTGCAGCCATATTGGAAGACAGTTTGGCACTTTCTTAGCATATGATCCAGCAATCATGCTCCTTGGTATTTACCCAAATGGGTTGAAAACTTACATCGGCACAAAACCTGCATGTGATGTTTACAGCAGATTCCTCTGTAATTGTCAAAACTTATAAGTAACAAAGATGAAGGCACTAAGTGAACAGATAAGTACCCTGGTCCATCCAGACAATGAGATTTTATTCATTGCTAAAAAGAAATGAGCTATCAAGCCATGAAAAGATCTGGAGAAATCTTAAAAGTATTACTAAACAAAAGAAGTCAATATGAAAGGCTACATACTAAATGATTCCAACAATATGATATTTTAAAAAAGGCAAAACCATGGAGACAGTAAAAAGATCAATGGTTGCCAGGAGTTAGGGGGAAGGAAGGATGAATAGATGGGCACAGAGGGCTTTTTAGGGCAATGAAACTATTCTGTAAGATATAATGGGGGATACATGTTGTACATTTGTCAAAACCTAGAGAATGTACACCACCATGTGTGAACCGTAATGGTAAACTCTGCCCTGGGTGATAAGGATGTGTCCATGTAGATATATCAATTGTAACAAATGTAACACTCCAGTGCAGGGTGTCAATAATGGGGAAGACTGTGCATGTGTGAATGCAGTGGGGATATGGAAAATCTCTGTATCTTCCACTCAATATTGCTGTGAACCTAAAATTTCTCTAAATAATAAAGTCAGTCTTTTAAAAAGGAAATAGAATATAAAAGAAACTATTGTAATGCCCTGCACTTCATAAAGGCAAGTACATTTTCAAGAAATGTTTTCTGTGCATGTGTATATAAAATCCATAACTTGGGCGCCTGGGTGGTGCAGTTGGTTAAGCAACTGCCTTCGGCTCAGGTCATGATCCCAGAGTCCCGGGATCGAGTCCCACATCGGGCTCCCAGCTCCATGGGGAGTCCGCGTCTCACTCTGACCTTCTCCCTTCTCATGCTCTCTCTCACTCTCTCTCTTTCCTAATAAATAAATAAATAAAATCTTTAAAAAAATAAAAAAATAAAAAATAAAATCCATATCTTACTATGGGTTGCAATAAAGTTTAAATGATTTCTGAATGCTGGTTCAACTCTATCCCTTTTATTCTGTTACTGAGGCAAGAGGAAGACAAAGGGCCATCCTCAGAACCAGCAGGGTTCCCATCTAAAGATCTCAACAGCCTGTTCTGTGTACAACTCTATTTTATACTGGAGTCATGTCAAAGGATATTTACAATTGCAGACATGCCATGAACAGCTGATCTATTTCCCTGGCCAAGAATATCCCTCCTTTCCATTCCCACCTCCATCTCCTTTGTGTACCTGGTAAATTCCCACATATCCTTGGCGACCCAGTTCAAATATCACTTTCTTTCTGTAAATTTCCCTGAGGACCCAGGCAGAAGGCGCTGCTATTTTCTGGGTATGCCCCACAAGTTTGTGCAGACTCCCCCACCAGCTCTTCTTGTTATATTTTAGGCAGATGGTTACACGTCTGCTTCTCCCTCAGGACGTGGACTCTATGGGAGAAGGAGCTGTTTATTTCATTTCCATATCCTCACCTTGCGACACAGGGTTTGGAAGACAGTAGACATTTAATTGTGCTGGTTGAATTAAACTAAATTCTCTTTTCAGCACATCCTACATCTGCTGGGCAATTGAGGAAAAGAAATCCCCTTCTCTCATGGAAGGACCAACCCCTCTAATGGGACTAGGCAGGGTCCCGCCCATCTCTCAGTGAGCCCACTGGCTGTCCTTACTGAGGACAAGCCACTGAAGGAACTCCCTCCAGCTTGCTGCATGTTGCTCTCTGGTCTTCTGCCAGAAGAAATTCTCCAGGGAAGCTGGTTCCACTTTCCTGCAGTGGCTCTGGCTTTAGCCCTTTCCAGACTTGATAACTAGAAAGTACCACTGACCAGGTCCTGTGCCTTTGATCCTGCTCAGCTCAGTTCCTCCCCACTCCTCTAGGGATATAACCTGCAGAATTTCAGGGTGGACAACTCTATTCAAGAATATGCAGCACAGGGGCGCCTGGGTGGCTCAGTGGGTTAAAGCCTCTGCCTTCGGCTCAGGTCATGATCTCAGGGTCCTGGGATTGAGCCCCGCATCAGGCTCTCTGCTCAGCGGGGAGCCTGCTTCCCCCCCTCTCTCTGCCTGCCTCTCTGCCTACTTCTGATCTCTCTCTCTGTCAAATAAATAAATAAAATATTTTTTTAAAAAAAGAATATGCAGCACAGCAAGAAGCAAGATTCTTTTTTATGTCACTGAATTCCTTCACCCTCTCCTTCAATGTTGACTGACTACAAAGGCTACTGAAGTTGGCATTTGTGTTCATTTTACTGATGTCCACCCAAATGCATATAGTCCCCAGGATCACCAACATAGCAGCCCACGTTGTTAATTACCAAATAGCAGATGCTCATTTACATATCTGGTTGTGTACTATTTATGTAATATTTAATTCTCAAATATACACTTTCCCCAGAACTTTGATTTTCTTCCACCTAGACCCAATTCTCTCCATAGAACTTTCATGCTTAGGTTATAATATTAGAGCAATACTGCCATTAAATTAGTGATTCCCAAATTCCACCTGCGCACCCAAATCATATGTATACTTGAAAAGACAGACTCTTGGCAGCTCATTTCCCACATGCCTAAGGATGGGCTCAGGGACCTTTATTTTTCAGAAGCTCCCCAGGGGATACTAATGTTTGCCCATGTTTGAGAGGAACCACTTTATATGAATCCATCAGGAAGTAAGATGTTCCATATTCATGAATTCCACAGATGAACAGAATTTACAAATTTAAAAGTCTAAACAATTTACCTACCTATACATCCGTCCCTCCCCACATTTTTATAAAATTTATTAAATATAAGCAACAGGTTGTGAACATAATTAGCCATTACATGTATGATGAATGACCTCTTGGATATTAAGCCACGGTAGTAAGCCTACACTGTAGTCTAGTGATGTGCTTGTGCAAATTCATCGTTTGCCTCTTTACTGAGTGGCCCCAGATATCTGGCTTCTCTTTCAGTGCTTTTCTTCTCAGTTTATGTTCCAGAGGACTGATGTTAAAAGAAGTAGGATCTCCAGGTTTAGCGGGGAGGAGGGTGTGTAAATATGTAGAGACTGTCTTCAATAAGTTATTTTTGACACATTACTATTATGTGACTTCCACTAGAATATAGTTTTTGATGCATTTTTTAGGTTCTGATGGTACATTTCCAGGGGTACACCTTGGTGATAAATGCAACCTGGACAATAATTGGCCTGCAGGGCAAAGTAAATGGCTGACATGGGAATAGGATCTTTTAAATCTACATTCTAATCAACATAAGTAATTGCTACATGTTTGTGGTGCTTCTCAAACTTGAGTACGAAAAAGCAACCAGGTCACTTGCTTGGAACACTGAAAAAATAAAATAAAATTTTTTAAAATGCAGATTTTAATAAAATAAAATAACTAAAATAAAATGCATTTACAGCCCCCCCCCAGAGATTCTGACACATTAGATCGTAGGGTAAAGGTCCAGAATCTGCATTTTAAACTAGTGTTCCAGGTATTCTGATGTGAGTGGCTGATCATCCTGTGCTTTTTGAATTAGTTCTAATGAACAACCCATTTTGTTTTTGTATTCCAATGTTCTACTGACCAATACCTGGAGATACACAATTTACCATACAAGTTTGACTCTATCTAAACTGGTTTATGTCTTATTCCATAAGAAATATCCACTGAACATATTGGAGGTTATGGCAAGGACAGTTTGCTATAAGAGTTTCTTAACACTTACTCTTGAGGGCTGGCATGGGTCCACGGAGCACACTTTCAGTATGACAATCATTTAGGCATCAGATAAGAAATACTTCATTAAATTGTGAATTGCTAGGTCCCTACCCCTGATAATCTTAGGAGTCCCAATAACAATGGTTTTGAGAGAAATGAATATCTGGTTGGTTAAAGTGTAAGTTTGATGAGGAGGCAAGTTTTAGGGTATGCAGTCTAGCTCTAGGAGAACAGAATGGAAGAAGTCTTTTGTGACACTGATTCCTTTCCTATCCAGTGAAGGAGTGAATAGGAAGGGATTGTTATGAGAAGACAGTGGCACACAGCTCCCTCTGAAGAGTTCTGTGTTCTTAATCCAGATAGACCTAGGTAGCATCCAAATCATGGCTGGAGTTGGGGGGGCCTCAACTGACAGGTTGGCCAAACCCTAAATTTTGGAAACTGGGATGGACTGGGGATGGAGACAAGAGAGGAGACCTGAAAGCTGGGCTTGGTGAAGGGAAAAGATACTAACTCCTTGTTACTCTACTGCCTCCTAGATCTCTTCTCTCACCAAGTGATTGCAAAAATATTGGGTATAGCTTTACAAATAGAAATGCCAAGAGCTATCATTACAGCAACTGTTGACTATGACTGCTTAAGTAACATGCCATAAACTAATTATCATGTGGTTCACTAGGTGTATGCCAGAGTAATTTTGCCACACTAAATTAACCCTCTAGTCTGTCCAATTGGGTGTCCACAACCTGAGAGGAATTACTGCCTCTTACACAATGTGTTTCCAGAGGGTTCTGAGAGATTTCTCCTATTCCATTTCGTCAACTAAAATAATCACTGGAAAAGCTGAATGGCACACACATGAACCTCAGAATCCTAGAACTCACTACAGACTCCTTCTATAATTTCATTTTCCCTATCTGTTTGATCTCTAAGTCTTATTACAACTTTCTTAATGTCCCTTGTATGTGTCTCATCTTCTCTGTTACTTAAGTAACACACAGAGTGTGTTTATAGCCACTTTCTCTGCTAAAGTTTCATCTTTCTGAAATATTGCTACAGCTACCAAACCAATCTCCCTCATTGGTGCTTATCTCCTTAACTTCCACACACTCCCAGAATGGTGACATGACCAAGTCACTCTTTGTTTAATGCCCTTCTGTAGTATCACCCCCACAGGTGAGAATCCAAGTCTCTCAGAATGGTGGGATCTCTCATGACCTTGCCTTGTATGGCCTCTCAAGCAGCACCCCCACTTCTTCTCAGCCCAGCACACTCCAGCCATGCAGAACCATTCGCACAAATGGAGCAAAGACTTTCCTCAATCTTGTTGACCTTCTACCAGGAATCTCCTTCTCCTTTTATTCTGCCTGGTGAATTTCTACTCATCCTTTAAGGCTGGGTTCTAATGTCCCTCCTATGTACTTATTACATTGTAGTGTAATGATTTGTATGTAGTGTACAAATTGTAGTGTAGTGATTTGTCTAAATTGCTAGTTTCTCCAGGGGAACAAGAGCCCTCTGGCAAACGGAGACTGGGTTAAATCAAACTTTGAATCCCCAGAGTTTAACACTAGGTGGCACAACACCAGTTAATCCACACTTATTCAACACCATCAGAAGCATCATGGAAGAACTATGAGGCAGACTGGTGGATCAAGAAGAAGGGAAAGACAGGAGGCTTGGAATTCCAAATATTACCAACACTACTCATTTGAGATTTTTAAAATGTGCTAAATGAAACACTGGTGAAGGAATAAAGCCAGAAAATTAAGCACTTAAGTAACCTGCAATCTGATCCGTCACTCCCTACCCATGTTCTTTAAGTGAAAGGCTCAGTCATGTCCCATTTGACTAACAAGCCTCAGCATTTAAATAGAAACCACTTAATCCACTGCTCATAAATGCTCCTGGGGTAGAAAAACTGGTGCACAGAAAAATAGCATATCACTTTTGGGTTGTGACAAGGTAAGACTATCCATCTATTACTGTTCCTTTTCCAAACCTGCTGGGCAAATTGCAAAATGGTAAAGAACATCTTGGCAGGTGTGGACAGGCTGGAAAGCAGCAGTTCTCCTTCCTTTTAACCTCAAGGGCATGTGAGCATGGCGCTACTTAATATAGACGTAACTGGAAAGACACTTTGTCCTTCTCTTTCCCCCATTCATCACCCAAAACACACACACACACACACACACACACACACACCTTCTGACCTCTAGAAATTTGCTCTAAACAGCAGAAGAATAAATATATATGTTACTGCTACCTTTCTGATTATAGAGATGGGGATGAGGTTGGGGATTTGCTATGAGGTGTTAAAATATAAATTCTAATTTCAAAGCTTCTGCTGGTTCTTTATGCAATGAAAGTTGAAGCCCTTCATTCATATAAACATTTTTGAGAGTTTTCACTTTGAGCCAGGTACTTTTCTAGGTTCTGGAGACACATCAAGTAATAAAACCAACTCTCCACCTGTACAGACTAGGAGACATGTAATAAATAAATAAACTGAAAAGCATACATGGTACGTTGGAAAGCGATAAAGGCTACAAACAATGAAGCTGGCTGCTGTAATGGGGCTCAAGAATGGTATATATATATGTGTGTGTGTGCATGTGAGCACATGGGTTGAGGGGCTGTTTCGCACGGGGCGGTTTGGGGACATCTCTCTGTATAGATGAAATTCGATCAGAGTCTGTACTGGTTTCCCGTCACTGCTGTAGCAAATGACCACAAACTGGGAGACTGAAAACAACAGAAATTTATTCTCTCACAGTTCTAGAAGTCAGAAATCCAAAACCAAGATTTGGCAGGGCCATCATCCCTTCAAAGCTCTAGGAAATCTGTACTTTTCCAGCTTCTGGTGCCTATCACTCTCTTTAACTTGTGATTCTACCGCTCCAATCACTGCCTCTGTGGTCACATTACCTCCTCTTCTGTGTATGTCTAATTGCCTTCTGCCTCTCTCTTATAAGGTACTTATAATGCATTTAGGGTCCACCAGATAATCCAGGATAACTCTTCAAGATCTTCAAGAAAAACATTTTTTCCCCCTAGAAAGGAATATTCAAAGATTCTGGGGATTGGGCCATGGATATCTTTTGGGGGGAGCATCATTCATCCCACTATAGAGACCCAAATAATATAAGGAATAAATAGGAAATCTGGAGAAACAGTGTTTCAGGCAGAGAGAACAGTATGCATGAGGTCTCTGAGCCTAGAGCAGGTCTATCCTGCTATAGGAAGGACAAGCAAGCCAATGTGGCTGGGCTGGAGATAGTGAGGGTAAGAAGGTGCAAGAGGAAGCTGAGAAACGTGTGGTGGCAAAGATCATGTGGGGCTGGAAAGGACTTCTGCCCTTCTTCTGAGATAACAAGCCACTGGAAGATTTGAACAAGATTAATATGATCTGTCTTGTGTTTCAATATGAGGACACTGCTTAGATGGGGGTGGGTGGTACAAGCTCCAACTTACCAGACCATGGATGGATTTTTAGAGACACACAGTTATCCCTATAACCAGCCTTAAAGGATGTGACATACTAAAATTCTCTAGTAAGAAAGAAATAGGCATTTGGGAAGTTCCATGCTGGTGGCAGGGGAGGGGGAGGACAAAAGAAAGAAGTGCAGTAAGAAGAAGACAAGCTAGGATCTAAGGCAGGATAAGGAGTGAGGGGCATGACTGGCAAGAAATTCTATATGGTAGGTAAAGACTTATAGGTTTTTATGGCAGGGATATCTCATTTTTAATTTTAAGGTTTCTCTATACAGTTTTTATAATTCCCCCTTTCCATTATCCCAAACCTTCAGTAAAGATCTGTTACCAAACTCCCAACCTTGGTTGGGTTAGGATCCTTCGGATGAAAGAAGTCCTGACCAAAGTGCTTTGGGACTATTGTTTGGAATCTGAACCAAAGGCAGCTCAATGTGACTTCAAAGTTCAGTTCCAGAACCATTGGGGGTGGGTGTAGGAGAGCAGAATATACTAAGAAGTGAGTTGGGCATAAGAGAATTGTAAACAACCATCTAGAGCATGGGACAATACAGTCCTAGTCACAGGGCAGAACCTCACATCCCTTTATTAGAGGACCATATCCTACTTTCCAGCTGGCATGGGAAGAGTGGTGCCTGGTAGAAAAGTAGCTCATGGCCGTTGTGAGAAAGGGACAAAGGTAAGTCCATCTTTTGGGGGCCACTTAGAATGAGTCAGGCCCTTTCCATAAATTTCACTTAATTTAGGGCTAAGTACAACCTCAGAAGCCAACTGTTATTATGGCCACTTTATAGGCAAGGAAAATGAGGCCTAGGGAAATAATGCAAACTTTTCAAGGTCACATAGCTAATAAACCGCATGGTGAGGATTTGCACTGGGCCTTTCTGATTCCAAAAAGCTCATGTTCTTTCATTTACCTCAGGCTGCAATCCTGAGGCCTGGTTAAATTCTAGTCCAAAAATGTCTTACTTCTCTGGGCATCTAGTGACTTATGTCAGATATTGCACAAAGCCAGCATTCTGGATTCTCACCTCCAACATAAGACCTTCCTGTGACTCAGACACCATCACAGATGCCTGCCCATACCAGTGGCCTTCCCTGCTCTCACAATGTACACAGCATCCTCTGCATTTAGGACATAGGTCCTTCCCTCACACACAAAGCCTGGCTTCATTTTCTCTGGCTTTCCTTCTCTCTAGGAGACCTAGAGAAAGTAAGGAATTCAACAACCTGCCTGATCACTGGACTTGCCCTGATATTAATTCATGAAGGAAGTTGGAAATAGTGATACTTCTCTTGAAAGGCCTATTTCTCCCAAGTAACATTCCTTATCAAAATCCATATTTAAGTGTGAAGGACGCTCCTATATTTAGCACTTCTTTGTCTAGCTTAGTCCATGGGTCTCTAAAGGGGCCATTTCCATAGGTCTGTAATACAGTGCAGCATCACATAAAAATTTTAGGTTGTATATTTGGAGCTTGGAGCACCATTTTGCCTTACTGCTCTTGTTTAGAGTTGCACAATACTTGGTTTTAGAACTAGACAGTCTAGTGATGACAGTAATGATAGCTTGCCTTTTTTGGTGCTCACTCTGAACACTTTATATGCGCGGTCTCATTTAGTTCTCATACAAATCACACGAAGACCCATTTAGGGGAGAGAGGACTGATTCGGCATTTAAGTAGTGGAACTTCTCTTAAAATGCCACATGCAGTGTATTACACTGCTAAAAAATCACAATTTTTCTATACAAAATTATACAATAAAAACCATGGGGCTTATGAGAAAGTTTGGGGTGGGGCATGTATTAGTTTTCTAGTGCTTCCATAACAAAGTGCCACAAACTGGGTCTTGCAGTTCTGGAGGTTAGGAGTCCAAAGTCAAGGTGTTGGCAGGGTTGCTTCCTTCTGAAGCGTGTAAGGTAGAATCTTCCATGCCTTTCTCCTAGCTTCTGGTGGTTTGCTGGCAATCTTTGGCATTTCTTGGCTTACTATAGATGCCTCACCTTGATCTCTGCTTTCATGTTCATGTGCACTCACCTTGTGAGTCTTCACCTAGTCTTCTCTCTGTTCATGCCTGTCTCTGTCCAAATTTCCCCTTTTTACAAGGACACCAGTCATACTGGATTAGGACCCACCCTAATGACTTCATTTTTAACTCGCTCACCTCTAAGAAGACCTTAATGCCAAATAAGGTCACATTCTAAGGTACTGCAGTTCAAGACAGGGGACACAATTCAACCCATAAGAGGGCAGAGCACTAAAAAAAAATCATCAGAGACACAATGAAATGAAGGTTAGAAGCTAATATTAATGGTAGCATTTTTTTTTTTTAGATTTTACTTATTTATTTGAGAGAGAGTGAGAGAGAGCATGAGAGGGGAGAAGGTCAGAGGGAGAAGCAGACTCCCCGAGGAGCTGGGAGCCCAATGTGGGACTCGATCCTGGGACCCTGGAATCATGACCTGAGCCGAAGGCAGTTGCTTAACCAACTGAGCCATCCAGGCGCCCTAATAAAAAAAAAATTAAATTTTTTAATTAAATTTACTTATTGTAAATTTAAATGGAAGTGAGTGTTGGAAGGGTTGCAGCTTATGAAGTGGTGAATGGAGGGTCACCTGAAATCAGAGGGAAAACTGGAACACTTCTTGGATGCGTGTGGCTCATAACACATGTAGTGGATTGTGGCTGTTGTTTGAAATGTGCACATTCCTATACGGTAGTTTGAATTCCTGGGTGTAGTTTTTTGCATTCACCCAGTATTTCTTGAGGAAGAAACTGTGTGTAAGAAAATGTGAAATTTGTGATATGATCAAATTGCTCGCTAATACAGCAATGTCCTTGGAACAATGTGCATGTTTAAAACAGGCATCCTAGTAAAAAGGGCTTTGACTTCCCCAAGGTCACAGCCACAGCTGGGTTTTCAACCCAAGTAGATTGAAACCATAGCTCAAGTTCTTCACTACTAACCTGCTCAACTATTTGTCTTGGAAACAAATTAAGAAAAGAAATGAAAAAAAAAAGAAAAAAAAAGAAAAGAAATGACTTTATATCATGCCATCATGATCATGCTCCCTGTGGTAGGCACAATCCTGGAATGCCCCCAGCTCAAGACTGCCTTCCCGGATCCCCAGGACACTGCCTAGGATGGGATCTCCTGCCGGAATTATGTCACGGTATGTGCTAACAGGGCTTTTGCAAATGTGATCGACTAGCTGGTTAACTCTGAGGTAATCAAAACAGATGTCATCCAGGTAGAACTGACTTAATCGCACAAAGCCCATGGTACTGGCACAAAAACAGACACATGGACCAGTGGAACAGAATAGAGAGCCCAGAGATGGACCCACAACTCTATGGTCAAATCATCTTTGACAAAACAGGCAAAAATGTCCAGTGGAAAAAAGACAGTCTCTTCAATAAATG
>CM052804.1:25787156-25826510 GCA_028533885.1 Nasua narica | reverse complement strand
GTACCAAGAAGGGCCACATGTACACCAATGTTCATAGCAGCAATGGCCACAATCACCAAACTGTGGAAAGAACCAAAATGCCCTTCAACAGATGAGTGGATAAGGAAGATGTGGTACATCTACACAATGGCATATCATGCCTCCATCAGAAAGGATGAATATACAACTTTTGTATCAACATGGACGGGACTAGAAGAGATTATGCGGAGTAAAATAAGTCAAGCGGAGAGAGGCAATTATCTTATGGTCTCGCTTACGTGTGGAGTATAAAGAAAATCATGGAAGGCATTGTGAGAAGGAAGGGAAGGGTGAATGCGGGGAAATCGGAGGGGGCGATGAACCATGAGAGACTGTGGACTCTGAGCAACAAAGTGAGGGTTTTGGGGGGGGGGTTGGGCGACCCTGGTGGTGGGTATTGAGAAGGGCACGTATTGCATGGAGCACTGGGTGTGGTGCATGAACAATCAATCATGTAACACTGAAAAAATAAAATAAACATATTTGGGAAAAAAATGAAAATAATAAAAATTTAAAAAATAATAAAAGCACTGTACTGTATGATGGCTAACATCATAAAAAATAAATTAAAAATAAAAATAAATTAATAAAAGCATTGTTCTCCCTGGCTGGAGGCAGAGAGACCCTAAACAGGAGAAGCCTTGAAGTACCTTTGCTGGCTTTGAAGATGGCAAAGAGCCACACACAAGGACTGGAGGCGAGCAACACCTAGGAGTTGAGAAGACAGCTCAGTCAACAGCCAGCAATGAAACAGGATCTTCAGATCTACAACAACACAGAACTGAATTCTACCAACAACCTGAATGAGCTGAGAAGTGGATTCTTCCCTAGACCCTCCAGACAAGATGCCAGGGGGCCAAAAAGACTTGACTTGGGCTTTGAGACCCTCCACAGAGAGGGAGCCCAGAGGAGCCTACCCAGCTTCTATACCGAACTGTGAGATGATAAATGGTTGTTGCTTTAAGCTGCTACATTCATGGTAATTTGTCATACACTTTCGAAGACCAATGCACTAGCTTGGACTTTGCCTACACTGGAATGCCAATAAGGAAAAGCAGGAGAGAGGGAGAGAAGCCCTTAATGGCTCCTCCGGGTAGACAGAGGAACAGCACAGACCATTTCCAATTTGCATCGGCCCTTTCTCAGCTAGGCTAGAGCACTTGTACAGAAAAAGCCGCATTATTTTTCTTCTGTAAACATATACTTTATATTAATGTGTTCTTTTGTCATCTTCTCTTCCTTTATGTATCTTGCTACAAGTTTTAAAGGTAAGCACTATTTGAAAATGTCATCAAACAAGGTTGGTTGCCATCAATGACATATTTCAATTTTAGTTCCAGAAACTATCTGCAGTGGCAGGGACACTACCCTTCCATGTACTCACATGAAAATTACATATACATTGCAAGACTATTTACCAATTAAGGTGGTCAATACGTTTATCTCTGAAGCTCTGGTTGGAGTCATAATAATCTGAAATAAGTGGTTTTCTTTTAAAAATTAACCACATATCCTATGGCTGCTTTGGCTTAGACCACTCCTGAGCATCTCCCTATTTGAATGTTGAAATAATTCAAATCTGGATGTTATCAACATGGAGAAATGACCTTGCTCCCAATTTGCTTTATAAGGAAGTCAGTTCTTTGAACTCAGTGTTCACTTCCCTTCAGGGAACAACATCTCTTGATAAGTGTAAATATTTTTTGAGTAAAGAACCTGATGCTCCAGATTTGTTAAAACTGGTTTAACAGTCTGTTTCTATTCCTGCGCCAAATGTTAGAGTAGAAAGAATGTTGGGTATTATGGGTAATTTGTGTTGTTAGTGAAAAGTGTGTGTGTGTGTGTGTGTGTGTGTGTGTGTGTGTGTGTGTGTGTGTGTTTCATTTGTTTGGGAAAAAATGAGGTGTTTGAAAAATAAATTTTAATCCATAAGTAAACCCTACTTACTTAAAATATATGTTGCAAAATCATTTGTGTAATTTTACTCAGTGGCTTTGTTGTATCATACCAACAGTTACATTTTGTTTTGTGACTTCAATTAGCACATTTTTATTGTGTTTGTCATTTTTGTTGAACCATTTGCCAACTTCTTTAATTATATTTCCTCTTTTTGGTGCTATCATTATCTATGGAGCTGAGTACTTTATTTACTTGAAAAAAATATGTTTCTGAGAAGCTATTACATTCAAGCTCTTAACCAGCTGTCAGGGAGGTAGGAATGAACAATGCAGTTTGTGCCCTGAAGATGCTCCTAATTAATAACAATGGATCTCTATGTATCCCAGGGATAGAGACCCAGAATTCGGGCACCTGGGTGGCTCAGTGAGTTGGGCCTCTACCTTCGGCTCAGGTTATGATCTCGGGGTCCTGGGATCGAGCCCCGCATCAGGCTCTCTGCTTGGTGGAGAGCCTGCTTCCCCCTCTCCGTCTGCCTGCCACTCTGCCTACTTGTGATCTCTTTCTCTGTGTCAGATAAATAGATTAAATCTTTGAGAAAAAAAAAAAAAAAAAGAGACCCAGAATTCCTCATGCTCATTGTAAATACCGCAAAGTACTGGTATAGTATACTGAAATAAAGCAAACACCACAATATTTTATGATAAACCAGACATGATTTTATGTTAGAGTCTAGTGTAGAGAAGTCTTTGTGGGTCCCAAAAACTTAAAAGAAAGAAAATAGAAGAAAAACCTAAGCACAAGGGACAATTCTACATCTGAATTTTTTTTTCTGTAAATTGGAAAAGAACAACTGCTATTTTAGTTTATAATGGTTTTGAGGTCACTGTTTTATGAGGAAAAGTTAATATGTAAATATATTGAAGATGGTATATTAGAAACCCTTACAAAGTTTACCTTTCAGGTGGAACATTGCTTTCTGCCTGTGTTTTTCTCCTCCTCCAAAATTTTCAGTTCCTCTCTGTTGCAGATAGGTCAGAAACTAAGCTTTCCACCTGGTATCCAGCCATTCAGATTCGGGCCCACACCCTCAATAGTCTCCCATTTCACTCCCCTGTGTTCTCTGCTTTAGCTGCAGAACGGTCTTTCATATCGGATTCCCACCCCAACATGCTCAATGCTGTCCACCATGCCTTTTTCAATGATGGGCCTTTCTCTGTAGCTCCACATTACCAAGAAGCAAACCCAACTTGAATCTATGAGTCTTCCCTGGATTTCCTTCCCCTTTCAACAATCAGAGTAAATCCTTTCACTTCTAATTTTACATTTTGTTGTTAATATTTAAAAAATTATGTCTTGCAGCAGTGGTAGTAGCTGCCAATTACTAGCCAATATGTGCCAAGCACAATTCTATGATCTTACACGTATTGGGATGAAGAAACAGAGGCTCAGGGAGGTACTGCTGGAGGTATCTCAGATGGTAAGCAGCAAAGCCACAGTTGGATTCCCAATATTTCTGCTTCCAAAGACAGTGATGGCATTATACTCACAGACCCTCTTCATAGTCTAATCTTCATGAGGATGTAGGCAGAAAACCATGAGTCTTCTTCCTATCATTGTGCCTTATACCTGGCAGCTACTCAAAATACATCTATTGAACTGAATTTACATTAGGATAAAAAAGTAATATCACTTCCCCTAGCTCTTACTAGAAAAGTTTAAAATGTTTGATATTATTTAATATCGGTAAGTGAAATAAACGTTTAAAACTCAATTCATTGTTAACGGGAGTGTTAATTAACACATCCAGTTTAGGACTATCTATTAGGATAAAAATGTACATGTCCTGATATGCAATCCGCTTGTAGAAATCTCTCCCAGGGACATAATTACAATCAAGTGCAAGGATATGCACATGAGTCCATTCACTTATGGCAGTGAAAAGTTACAGGCAATCTAAATTATCTATTTTTTTCCCAAATATGTTTATTTTATTTTTTCAGTGTTACAAGATTAATTGTTCATGCCTGATTTCAAGCTTTACTACAAAGCAGTGATCACCAAGACAGTATGGTACTGGCACAAAAACAGACACATAGACCAGTGGAACAGAATAGAGAGCCCAGAGATGGACCCACAACTCTATGGTCAAATAATCTTTGACAAAACAGAAAAAAAAATATCCAGTGGAAAAAAGACAGTCTCTTCAATAAATGGTGCTGGGAAAACTGGACACCTATATGTAGAAGAATGAAACTTGACCATTCTCTTACACCATACATGAAGATAAACTCGAAATGGATAAAAGACCTCAACGTGAGGCAGGAATCTATCAAAACCCTAGAGAACATAGGCAGTAACCTCTTCGACATCAGCCACAGCAGCTTCTTTCAGGACTTGTCTCCAAAGGCAAAGGAAACAAAAGCGAAAATGAACTTTTGGGACTTCATCAACACAAAAAGCTTCTGCACAGCAAAGGAAACAGTCAACAAAACAAACAGGCAACCCACAGAATGGGAGAAGATATTCACAAATGACACTACAGACAAAGGTCTGATATCTAAGATCTATAAAGAACTCCTCAAACTCAACACTCACCTAACAGATAATCACATCAAAAAATGGGCAGAAGACATGAACAGACACTTCTCCAAAGAAGACATACAAATGGCCAACAGACACATGAAAAAATATTCATCATCTTTAGCCAACAGGGAGATTCTAATCAATACCACACTGAGATACCACCTTAAATTATTTATTAATAGGGAATAGAAAAATTTATTAAGGGATGGTATATGATGAAGTATCATGTAGACATTACCAAGATTAACATCTACAAATATTGAATCATCATGTTGTATACCTGAAACTAATGTAATGCTTTATGTCAGTTATATCTCAATAAAAATAAAAGGTTAATAACGTAGATATGCATGTGCAACGATGGAAGGGTGTTCACAATCTATTGCTGAACTGACAAAAGTTTCAGCATAGTGACTACAGGATTGCCCTATTTTTCTCAAAAAGAAGAAAAAAAAATCCTTCTTTTTCTTACTCCCACCCCCAGCCATATACACATATGCAAACACGAATTTCTCAAGATGGCAAGCGGTGTTTTGTTTTTCTTCTTAGAATAGTGCTTATGGTCCAATAATGACTACTCATGCTAGGCACCCTACATTCTAAAGAGAGCCACCAGCAGCTGGTCATGGCTACCTCTCTCTAAGCCATCCAAGGAGCAGCCAGAATGCCCTATCCATTAGGAAGCCATTAGCCATATGCTTCCTTCTTCCCCTCCTCCAGACAGATTAAGAAGAGTTCCTAAGACGTTATTACCCTTGTGATGTATACAAGGGTTGAAATGAGAGCTTCGTTGTTCTTCTCCCCAAAGGCGAGGGGTGTCCAAAGGAATATGAAGCTTTAATAGAGTCCATCTTAAGATGACCAATGTCTGCAAAAAGGGGAGACGGGGTGATTTCTCTTGCTGAATGTCAGGGGAAAGGAGAACAAGAGACAGATGCACAGAATCATGTCCCTAGAGAGGGCTGAGGAAAGCAGATGAGGGTGGAGGCTACCCATAGAAGTCAGGACCTATGCAGTATCCAGGGGTAAAGATGCAAAGAAAGACATATCAGAGAGATGTGGGGTGACAGCCACCAGCTGGGAATCAACTGGAAGAAGTAGCCAGGTGCCTTAAGGGGCTGCCAATGCCGGGGAATCAACCTACTGCCCACACTGCCTGTTGGAACCACTACTTATTCTCAGGAGAACAGGGCTATATCAGTGAGTTTGTCCAACCAAGGAGAGGAATGCAACTTCACCCTGAGGGGTAAGGATTTTTTAGTTTGTTCCCCTTTCCCTCCACTTCTCCTATAAACTGTGAAAGTTTTGTGATGAGTAAAGTGAAATGGGGAGATATCTTACAGCCAGGTTGTATGTTCTCCTCAAGTGCCTAGGGCCACTGCTAGGGAGAAAGGGAAGTACCTTAAATCGAGTTTGAAAGTAAAATTAAAAATAACAAATAGGGTTGCTTGGGTGGCTCAGGTGGCTGGGTGACCAACTCTTGATTTTGGCCCAGGTCATGATCTCAGGGTTGTAAGATCAAGCCCCATGTAGGGCTCTATGCTGGGTGTATAAGATTCTCTCTCTATCTCCCTGCCCCTCTCCCCCAACCCACACTCATGTGCTCTCTCTCTCTCAAAACAAACAAACAAACAAACAAAAACAAAAAACCCATAACTGCATTTATCCATTTACCAGACTGAAACTTTTAGTAACTCAAAGTGGCTGAAAATTCCAGGACTGGACTAATATAGCACTAAGGGAGCCTCTGCCCAGAGGTGAAGTAAGAACAATATAATCTAGTTAGAGATGGTTACTGGAATTGATAAAACCCTTCATGCCTATGTCTAATGAATCAAGAGTCCTCAATAAACTGGGTTCCTCAGTGCACACGCACAAACGCACAGAGGAATGTGCCTAGTAAATGGTCTATAGCATAGGACAAGGGTCAGCAAACTTTTCTATAAAGGGCTTTGTGGCCATACTGGCTGAGTCACAATTACTCACCTCTGCCACTGTAGGGCCAAAGAAGCCACAGATAATATGTTCACGAATGAGTGTGGTAGTGTTCCAATAAAACTTTATTTATAAAAACAGACAAGCTGGATGCAGTTTACAGCTATGGTTTGCCAACCTTTGTCTAGGAAGAACTGGTAGGATATCCATCCAAGTGTTTACCTTTGAGGAGAGGAGTGGGTGCTTCCACAAAAATGGCAATTAACAAATGGGTCAGTGGGACTCCTTTGAAGGCTTTTTTGGGGATGAGAATGGAAATAGATGTTACTACTCAGTTCAGGGGAACCAGCTTGTTATTCCACTGGTGTCAAGCAGTACTGAAGGGCAAAAGGGGCAGTACAGATATGGAGCTGAAGGCAGGGGGTTTCAGCAGGTGCTGAACAGACAGATACCACTGAGATAAAGAAACTGTGACCTCTCAGGGAGGTAGCAAGGCCTTTCAGGGGACTCTATGTACCTTCTAATGTCAAGCAAGAGGTCATGGTCAGTGTCTTCCATAATGAGTAGTCATTTCCCCAGTGGCTGTGAGGAGCCCTGTGTGGCCCACAGTGTCCCTTTTTGGGGAATTCATGTCACATCAGTGGATTCAGCCATAACTAAAGCTTAGCAATTGCAGTGCTCCCCATCACAGACCCAGGAAGTACAAACACAGAATCAAACTAACTAGAGATCAAAACTGGCCTGGCCTCCTTGGTAACATCTCTGTCTCCCTTGAAGAAGGTATTCAGCCTCCTGAGCTTTCTCTTCAGTCTTGATAGTGGCAGCAGCAGCAACTGGCACTGAAATGCTCACTACATGCCATTTTAGGAACATTCTATGATGCCCACAAACTCTGTGCCAAATAAATATTGTTAATAATTTCTAAAAAGGGAGATCATAATTCCGCTTGACAGAATTATTCTGAGGACCTGTGATAATTCATGCTAACTTCCCATTATGGCACTTGACATGATGCTGGAGTAGACTAAGTGATAGTTATTGCATTAGCACCCTTTTTAATTTATCAGCGTTCAAGAAAAGTCTGAACCAGGGCATGGAGCTAGAACAGAAAGACGTACTGCAGGTCTTGATAAAGCTTCTCTAAGACAATGTACACATCTCCCAGCTGAGAAAAGAGAGAAGATATTTGTGGGCTAGACCAACACTCACTGCTGTTTTACCACACAAAGTCTAGTGCCCAGGACATGAACATCTCTGACATCTGGTCCATATAAGAAGCTCAAAGACAGGAATTTGGGTATAGTCCCTACTTAGCCTGATAAGGACCTTAAATGGAGAAATCCAAAAATATAGTGAAAAATGCAGAGAGAGGTAAGGAGACATTGAAATTTTAAACTTGGAAACCAAAACCCTTTTACCAGTGGAAGCCAATCCACTTTCAATCCTAACTGATTTGTTTTATTATGTTTAGTTAGCCAGGATATAGTACATCATTAGTTTTTAATGTAGTGTTCAACAACTCATTAGTTGCATATAACACCCAGTGCTCATCACAACATGTGCCCTCCTTAATACCTATCATCCAGTTACCCCATCCTCCCAACCTCCTCCCTTCTGTAACCCCTCTCTTCTGTTCCCGGAGTCCAGAGTCTCTCATGGTTTGTTTCCCTTTCTGATTTCTTCCCAGTTTTCCCTCCTGGTCCTCCACGCTATTCCTTATGTTCCACATAGCAGTGAAACCATATGATAATTGTCTTTCTCTGCTTGACTTATTTCACTTAGCATAATACCCTCTAGTCCCATCCACATCAATGCAAAGGGTGAGTATTCATCCTTTCTGATGGCTAAGTAACATTCCACTGTATATAGGAACCACATCTTTATCCATTCATCAGTTCAAGGGCATCTCGGGTACTTCCAGTTTGGCTATCGTGGACATTGCTGCTATGAACATTGGGGTATATGTGCCCCTTCTTTTCACTATATCTGTATCTTTGGGGCAAATATCTAGTAGTGCAATTGCTGGGTCGTCGCATAGCTGTATTTTTAATGTCTAGAGGAACCTCCATAATCTTCTCCAGAGTGGCTGTACCAGCTTGCATTCCCACCAACAGTGTAAGAGCATTCCCCTTTCTCCACATCCTTGCCAACACTTTTTGTTTCCTGTCTTGTTAATTTTAGCCATTCTAACTGGTATAAGTTGGCATCTCATTGTGGTTTTGATTTGTATTTCCTTGATGGCCAGTGATGTTGAACATTTTCCATCTGTCTGTTAGCCATTTGTGTGTCTTCTTTAGAGAAGTATCTATTCATAACAAACTGATTTTTTAAAAGCATACTTTCTTTACCCAAAAGCTTCAGCTTACCTAAAGCTTTTGTGGCTTATCCTTCTATGTTTGTATTTCCCACTGTCTAGTGGGTTCTTCCCATTGCTTTTTTTTTTTGCATCTTCTAACAACTAATATCTCTTTCTTAGTGCCTTAGATTCAAACTCTCCAAGGGAAAGAATATGACTGGCCAAATATATTCACTCATAACCCTATTAGGCAAAGTATTCCTCCAGGATACCTCATAGCTATCTTGCAACCTTGGGTCAGATGCTTTCTAGTAAACCAGTGGCCCCAAGTATGGCATGGTTATGTGGCAGAGACCATAGTTACCTGAACAAAAAGAAGTATCTTGGATTGCTCCTCTCACACAGAGCTTTGAGTGGAACCAAATGGTGCTGCTGCTTCATGAAAGCCCTGTAAACATCCAGATGGTAGTCCCACAAAAAAGAAGTAAGCTGCAAGCTGGTTGGCCACAACCTGTCTGTATTATTTTCTGAAAGCTGCCATAACAAATTATGGTCACTTATGACAACAGAAACTAATTTTCTCACAGTTTTGGAAACCAAAGTCCAAAATGAAGGTGCTGGCAGGGCCATGCTCTAGCCAAAAGCTCTGAAGGAGAATCCCTCCTTGCCTTTTCCAGCTTTTGGTGGCTTGTTCCTTGGCTTGTGGCTATAAAACTCCAATCTCTGCCTCTATCTTTTCACGGCTTTCTCCTCTGTGGATCTCTTCTCTGCATGTGTCTTTTTTTTTTAATTAAAGATTTTTTTATTTATTTATTGGAGAGAGAGAGAGAGCGAGAAAGAGAGAGCATGAGAGGGGAGAAGGTCAGAGGGAGAAGCAGACTCCCTGTGGAGCTGGGAGCCCGATGTGGGACTCGATCCCGGGACTCCGGGATCATGACCTGAGCCGAAGGCAGTTGCTTAACCAACTGAGCCACCCAGGCACCCCCTCTGCATGTGTCTTGTAAGGGCACCTATCACAGGATGCAGGAGCCACCGAGATAATCCAGGATGATCTCATCTCAAAATCTCTTTCAGTTATATCTGCAAAGACCTTCATTTTACAAATAAGGTCACATTCATGGGTTCTGGGGATTAGGATATGGACACATTTTTTGGAGGTCAACATTCAACCCACTTATATCTATGAAAGCTAAGACATAACTATGAAATACTAAACATTAGTTTAACCTCTAAACAGCCTGACACATAATAGGAGCTCAAAAAATATTTGTTGAAGGAACTTACAAGCACCTTTATTTTGCCAATTGGGAAACTGAGACTTGGAGAAGTGATCTAGCCAAGATCATACATCTAGGTCATGTCAAAGTTTGAACTGAGCCTAGCTCTTTTTCCTCATTCTAAGATTCCTGAAACTATGGTAATCTCTTGCCTTATTATTGCTGTATTACAAGTGGGGGGTAACTGAAGTTCAGAGAGGCTTGTGCAAAGTCGTTCATAAGCTTGTATCATAAACAACCTAGTTCTCCAGACTCCCAGGCCAAGCTATTTCCACTTCATTCTACAACCTTGAAGGCCTTCTGTTACCAAGCCTGGAAAAGAAGTCTGAGGAAGTGAAGATCCAGAAGATAAAAAGAGAAGACAAAGGATAACATGTGGTATATTTTATCAGAACTATAAAAGGTTGATGACAAGATATTCATTTCTCCACCTTTTCCTACAAATTCCTCAAATACACACTGTTAATCGATCAGGAAGGGCCAGGCCCTTGCTTGGTGAAAAAACTTCTAGAACACTGCTTGATTTATGCTCAGATACACAGTCCACCCACAAGTGGGGAAGCAAAGTCACCTTGGAACCATGGGAATATCTCCTGATATATCTCCTGAACTCTCAAAGTTGCCCCAAAGCCTGAAAAACAGTGTGGGAGAAAAAACCAAACTTGTTCTACAGGTAAATTAAGGTTTTGTTCACAGAATACCATTCTTGGTTTTTCTCTAAATGCCAAATTTAAAAAAGATAAAAGGAAAGAAGGAAGTTTCACTCCCTTGACATCATTAGTACCCATACTTGGTTACTATGACAACACCTGACTTCTGTACATTCTATTCATCTCTTCATCTACTCTTTTCCCTCTCCACCAGGGAAATGGTGACCATGAGGGCCATTTGCCTTCAGGAGCCTCTCATTGGTTAAACCCAACCAATACATGCCCCTAGATGGTGCCTATTAAATATATATATGTATGTATGTATATATATGTATATATATATACATATATATATATATAACCTCAAGGATTTCAATTAAAGTCAAGATTTCCTGATTTTCCTGAAACTTGACAAGTTAGGATACCACAGGGCCTGAACTCCCATTAGGCTATAACAGTCTCGAATTTAGTATCCGAGGATCCCTTCCCTGGATCACAGGGACTCTAATTTTCCACTGTTTCCACTTGACTGCTCTTCTCCTTCCTGGTATCTAGCTGAACACCTTGGAATTTGAATTCCCCCCCCCTTTTTTTTAAATGGCATCAGATCAGTGAGGTTTTACCCTAGTGTGTCACTGCTGTTGCTGTCAGATGGTAATTTGAAAAAAAAAGCAACGGTATTCATATCTAAGTACATGTAAATCTTCCAAGGTGACTTTCACTAGCTAAGATCCCATCTGATTTGTAATACAGTTGAACCTGAATGTCAGACTAGATTTTCTTTTAGCAACCCACTGCTCTCAGTTTCCATAAGGCCAGAGGTTCCTGCTTCCTGGCTGCCTGTCTTTTCTTAACTCCTGGACAGCTCCACTTTCAAGTTCTGGTTCAGGTCACAATATGGGAATCTAAAAATATCTCCATCATCACTGCACAGACATAATGCTTTTGTTGTCCTAAGAGCAGATTCTCTGCCCAAAGAGTAGTTTCAAGAGCCAGTTAGATTTAAGTTCAAAAACCGCATGTGAAATGACTTTGAGCATTCATTGCTTCTCTCTCTCCCTCTCTCTCTTAGGTCATAGAAACACTTTTTAGAAGGTCTGGTCATGGCAAAAGAATAGGAGGGATACAGTTGTGCTTGGAATTAGAAAGCAGGTTTTGACTTAATGTGTGCAAAGGCACCAGTGCCTGGCATAGTGACTAATACATAGTATGTGCTGAAAACATGCTGCACGGAAGACAGAGAGGCAGTACATTACATAGTATATGTGCTTTAGTTTCTCCATCGGTCTTAATGACCACTGCTGAGTGCCTACCATGTATAAACCATTTTTCTAGGCACAGTTGAGTTGCATTCATTCGATTATTCAAATTTTGATTTCCTAAATGCCTACACTGCTTTTCTGCAATTCCCATTTACATGTGTTATTTCAGCTCTATGATTATCATCTTATAATCTCATCACCCTCCAAATATTCTTCAAGAGCAAAAGGCTACTCTCACCATTAGCAATCATCACAATGTCATTCACGTCGAAATTTGACAGTACTTCTGTTTCACATGGTATAATACGGAATCTCTTCAGTCACTCAGGAAAAAAAAATTCTCCAATAGCTTTTTCTGTAAGCTAGAGCAATTCACATCCTCTAAAATCTACCTAAGCCCTAGAGAGCTCTCTGGGATAGGTACAATGGCAGGCTATCCTCCTTTGGACTTAGGTTGCTGAACAGCACCTTTTCACAACCACAAAGTAACTCATCAATCAGTAAGTCACTGTTGTTTCATTAGATCATGACCAGGCCAATACACCTCCCAAGGGCATAATATGTGCCATGAAACAGGTACTCAATAAGCTTTTAATAAATGAATGAATGAATGCACAGAGAATGAATGAAAAAACTGGGCTCCAATTTCATAAGTAAAATGGACTCCTGAAAATGACTGGACTTCTGATCCAACTATTACACCAACCTTCTTTCCATCATCAAATCTTTGTCTCTTTCAAAGACCTAACTGCACAGCTCCTCTGTTTTGCTTTTATATAATAAATTTGGAACTCTGACAAGGTTGGTGCCTCCCATTCTCTGTGGCAGGGATTTGAGAGAAAATACAGCAGGTTTCCTTCACCCTTTCACAGTGGAGCCCGTGGAGACTAACATATACCAAATTTTCAGATGAAATTTGGAGAAACAAGAGGGAAAATACTTTTTGTTGTTGCATCAGGAGAAAAAAACCCAGGCACAATGGAAAGAAAGGCATTTTATTTTTCAGGTGAGAACTCTGAAAAATAAATGAGACTCCTGCTAGTTTCTTTCCTTGACACACATCTCTAATCAGATTCCAAGGTCCTAATTTTGTTCTATGTTGCCTATAGAATTATGGCCACACTTCTTAAATTTATGTAGTAAGCTCCTATTGTTCTTTTGGAAATTAAAACATGCAATACATGTTCATTGAGCAAAATTAACACAAAATAGAAATATACATTAAATGGAAATCCCCTTCTCACATTTCCACCTTTTAGATCCCCAAGAAATAGACTCTGAGGTAGAGATTAGCCTGCACAGCAGTGACTAAGAGGTACCCTTGGTCACCAGAGCTGTGGGTAAGTGAAGGAAGCAGGACTGGGCAGAGGGAGAAGCTGAACCTGTGATCTAGTTTCCCTAAAGGTTTCGGCTGATTCACAGTGGAACTGGTCCATCTGGGAGCTGAGATGGACCACCAGAATTGTCCTAAAAGGGGATAGGGCCTCTGTATAGCACCCTTGCCACCCATCACTGATAGGAATTGCCCCTCATCCCCTGAAGAAGGGGATGGAAACTTGGAAGCGGCAGCTTCCTTTGGCAGAGGGCAATCCCCGAGGAGAGAATGAGCTATAAGTCACCAGTACTTAACATTTTGGGCATGTGGGAGAATATATACCTTGTTTTTCAAGGAAGAACTAGGTGGCACACTACAGAAATATACCATATCATTATCTTTATAAAACTCACATACTTTCTGTATTTCTATGAACACATAAAACACACACACACACACACACACACACACACAAATGAAGGGCAATATAGCAGAACAGTTAAGGACATGCATTGTGGAGCCAACTTTGGAAATTTACTTAGTCACTCTGGATCTTGGTTGCTTCCTTGGCTAAAATGGGGGATGGTGACAATAGTGCCAAACATAGAATCATTTAATCGCAGAGATTTAGATGTGTTAATGTTCTGAGAAGAGAGCCTGAAACACAGGTTAGCTACTCACTTGTGCCACTCAATAATTATCTGGGACAAGCTTCTCTGTCCACCACCCAGTTACCCCATTCCTCTACACCCCTCCCTTCCAGCAACCCTGCTTGTTTCCTATGATTAAGATCCTCTTATGATTTGTCTCCCTCACTGGTTTTGTCTTGTTTTATTTTTTCCTCTCTTCCCCTATGATTCTGTTTTGTTAAATAAATTCCACATATGAGTAAAATCATATAATAATTTTCTTTCTCCGATTGACTTATTTTGCTTAGCATAGTACTCTCTAGTTCCATCCACATCATTGCAAATGGAAAGATTTCATTTTACTGATGGCTGAGTAATGTTCCCTTGTGTGTTTATATATACTACATCTTCCTTATCCATTCATCTGTTGATGGGATCTTTCCATAGTTTGGCTATTGTGGACAATGATGCTATAAACATTAGGGTACAGGTGCCCCTTTGGATTACTACATTTATATCTTTAGGATAAAAATCCAGTAGTGCAATTGCTGGGTCATAGGGTAGGTTTATTTTCAACTTTTTGAGGAACCTCCATACTGTTTTCCAGAGTGGCTGCATTAGCTTGCATTCCCTACAACAGTGTAGGAGAGTTCCCATTTCTCCGCATCCTCGCCAACACCTGTCATTTCCTGACTTGTTAATTTTGCCCATTCCAATTGGTGTGAGGTGGTATCTCATTGTGGTTTTGATTTGTATTTCCCTGTTGCCGAGTGATGTTGAGCATTTTTTCACATGTCTGTTGGCCATTTGGATGTCTTCTTTGGAGAAATGTCTTTTCATGTCTTCTGCCCATTTCTTCATTGGATTATTTGTTCTTTGGGTGTTGAGTTTGCTAAGTTCTTTATAGATTTTGGACACTAACCCTCTAACTGATATACCATTTCCAAATACCTTCTCCCATTCTGCCAGTTGTTTTTTGGTTTTGTCAACTGTTTCTTTTGCTGTGCAAAAGCTTTTTATCTTGATGAAATCCCAATAACTCATTTTTGCCTTTGTTTGCCTTGCCTTTGGAGACCTGCCTGGCAAGAAGTTGCTGTAACCAAGGTCACAGTTTGCTGTTCTTTCTCCAGCTCCTTTACATGTAAGGTGAGCTTATGTATTTGAGACCTTTCTTCTTTCTTGAGAAAGGCTTGTATTGCTATATACGTCTCTCTTAGGACTGCCTTTCCTGCATGCCAAAGATTTTGAACAGTTGTGTTTTCATTTTCATTTGTTTCATTGAATTTTTAAAATTCTTCTTTAATTTCCTAGTTGACCCATTCATTCTTTAGTAGGATGCTCTTTAGCCTCCACGAATTTAAGTTCTTTCCAAATTTCCTCTTGTGACTGACTTCGAATTTCAAAGCATTGTGGTCTGAAAATATGCAAGGAATGATCCCAATCTTTTGGTACCAGTTGAGACCTGATTTGTGACTCAGTATGTGATCCAGTCTGGAGTATGTTCCATGTGCACTTGAAAAGAATATGTATTCTGTCGCTTTAGGACAGAATGTTCTGAATATATCCGTGAAGTCCATCTGGTCCAGTGTGTCACTCAAAGCCCTTGTTTCCTTATTGATCCTCTGCTTAAATTATCTGTCCACTATTGGGGAGGGTATGTGCTATGGCAAATGCTGTGAAATGTGTAAGCCTGATGATTCACAGACCTGTACCCTGGGGTAAATAATACATTATATGTTAATAAAAAAATTAAAAAAAAATTATCTGTCCACTGCAGTCGGGGGAGGATGTTAAGGTCCCCTACTATTATTGTATTATTAATGTGTTTCTTTAATTTTGTTATTAATTGGCTTATACTCTTGGCTGTTCTCATGCTAGGGGCATAAATACTTACGATTGTTAGATCTTTTTGTTGTATAGATCCTTTAATTATGATATAGTGTCCTTCCTCATCTCTTATTACAGTCTTTGTTTTAAAAATCTAATTTGTCTAATAAAAGGATTGCCACCCTAGCTTTCTTTTGATGTCCATTAGCATGATAAGTGGTTTTCCATCTCCTTACTAAAGTATGTAAGTCTAAAATGAGTCTCTTGCAGACAGCATATCAATGGATCTTGCTTTTTTATCCAATTTGATATCTTGTGTCTTTTGATTGAGGCATTTAGCCCATTTACATTCAAAGTAACTACTGAAAGATATGAAGTTAGTGTACCTCTAAAGTGACTGTTACTATATATTGTCTCTATTCCTTTCTGGTCTATACTACTTTTAGGCTCTCTCTTCGCTTAGATAATCCTTTTTAATATTTCTTGTAGGGCTGGTTTGGTGATCACAAATTCCTCTACTTTCTATTTGTCCTAGAAGCTTTTTATCACTCCTTCTATTTTGAATGACATCCTATCTGGATAAAGTATTCTTGGCTGCATATTTTTCTCACTTAGCACCCTGAATACATCACGCCAGTCCTTTCTGGGCTGCCAGATCTCTGTGGATAGCTCTGCTGGCAATCTAATATTTCTACCCTTTAGGTTATGGACCTATTGTCCCAAGCTGCTTTCAGGATTTTTTCTTTGTCTCTGATATTTGCAAGTTTCACTATTATATCTTGGGGTGCTGACCTATTTTTATTGATTTTGAGGGAGCTCCCTATGCCTCCTGGATTTTGATGCCTGTTTCATTACCCAGATTAGGAAAGTTCTTCACTATAATTTGCCCCAATATACCTTTTACCCCTCTCTCTTTCCTCTTCTTCTGGGATACCAATTATTCTAATATTGTTTCACTTTATCACTTATCTCTTGAATTCTCCCCTCGTGATCCGGTAGTTGTTTATTTCTCTTTCTCAGCTTCTTTATTCTCCATCATTTGGTCTTCTACATCACTAATTCTCTCTTCTGCCTCATTTATCCTAGCACTTAGATCCACCATTTTTTATTGCAGCTCATTAATAGCCTTTTTGATTTCGACTTGGTTAGATTTTAGTTCTTCTACTTCTCCAGAAGGGGATTCTCTAGTGTCTTCTATGTTTTTTTCAAGCCCAGCTAGTATCTTTATAATCATTATTCTGAACTCCAGTTCCAACATCTTACTTATGTCCATACTGATTAGGTCCTTGGCAGTCAGCACTGCCTCTTGTTCTCTTTTTTGAGGTGAGTTTTTCCATCTTGTCATTCTTTCCAGAGAAGAACAGATGAACAAAATGCTGAAATGGCAACAAGGACCCCAGAGAAAAATACACTAAACAAATCGGAATAGCCCTGAAACCAGAAAAAAAATTTAAGAAAGAAAAAAAAAAAAGAATATCATCAGACAGGTGAGCAAAATAGAGCAATACACTGGATTCTGTGAATATTTTGGTCTGGTTTTTGGAAAACTAAACCCCAAAATTATAAAAAGAAAATCTTACATATGTACAAAAATTAAAATTAAATACAATGAAAGAATAGAATATAACTGTAAAGATGGAAATTAAAAAATGAATAAAAAAGAGAAAAAAGAAACAACAAAAAAGGAAGGGATATAAACAGACAGGTGAACAGAACACAGTAATACACTATCTCCTGAGTGTATTTTGGTTAGTTTGTTAGAAGAAACTACATCTCAAAATTGTAAATAAAGAAAAACTTACATATACAAGAATAAAATTAAATACATTGAAAGGATAGAACATAACTATAAAGACTTTAAGAAAAGTTAAAAAAGACTTTAAGAAAACAAAAACAAAACAAAACAGAGAAATAAAAAACAACAAAAGAGAATATGATCAGACAAGTGAACAGAACAGAGCCATGCCTTAGATTTTGGGTGTATTTTGGTCTATTATAAGAAACTGCATCTCATAACAGTAAAGAAAGGAAAACATATATATACAAAAATAAGATTAAATACAATGAAGGGATAGAATATAACTGTAAATATGAAAATTTAAAAAAGAGTTGGTAAAATAAGAAAATGATATAAAAGAGAAAGAAAAAAATTAAAAAAAAAACAACAACACTAAAGTTGAGAGACTAAAGAATCAAGGGGAAAAAGCCATGACTTCTATGTGCTATATTCCCCTAGCACCGGAGTTTTGCAGTTCTCCTTGATGGGTAAACTTGGTCTTGGCTGGATGTTCTTGCTGATCATCTGGTGGGGGGGCCTCTCCTGAAGATTTTCTCCTGCACCACCCTTGCCAGGGACCAGGCTAAGTAATCTGCTCTGGTTTGCTCTATGTGCTTTTGTTCCCTGAAGGCTTTCTGCACAGCTTTAGAGGATGAGAATGAAAATAGCAGCCTCCCAATCTCAGGCTCTGAAGCTGAAAGCTAGGGTGGGGCCCCATTCCTCAGTGCACCCTCAGAGAAAAGACCTGTCTCCCTGGTCTCTGGCCACACTGTGTGCTCTCCCAGCCTGTGACCTAGTGTTCCTATCTCAGGCACATGACCCCATTTCGAGTCTCCAAACCCTGCAGATTCCTGTGGTGCACTACCACGCCGTTTCTCCCAGGGGAGGAAGCGAGGGTTTCACTGGTTCTGCCACTTGTTCGGCCCCTGCTCAGAGAGCAGTCACCCGACTGTGCTGTGGATCACAGTTTATGGCAATCCCAAGCTGGGAGGCAATCCTGGGCTCACTCTTTGCAGCCAGCTTCCCCGCTCTGATACCTGACAACGCTGCTGTACTCAGGCATCCCTGATCTTCCTGTGATCCTCAGGATCCAAAGACCACACTGTTCCAATGAGGGTTCCACCCCCCCCCCCCACTTAGCCACCTGAGTGACGTCCCTCACTGGAGTAGGCTTCTAAAAGTTCTGATTTTTGTGCTCTGCTGTTGTATCACTTGCAGGTAGCCAGCGGAGAGAGGCTCCCTGTCCCCTCGGTCTTTCTTCCCATATATTGCCTTGGATTCACTTCTCCTCACTTCCTACCTTGTAAAAAGTGGTCGCTTTTCTATTTGTAGAGTTGCAGCTATTCTTTTCTTAGATCTCTGGTTGAGGTCACAGGTGTTCAGAATGATTCAAAAGCTATCTAGCTGAACTCCTGGGACTAGACGAAATTAAAGTCTCATACTGCTCCGCCATCTTTGAAGAAACTCAATTCATTCTTTTTTTAGTAGCTGAATGATATTCCTGAATACTGAATCCTGAATGGTTTGTATTTGCCATAATTTCCTTAACAATCCCCTTATTATTGGGCATTTAAGTTGTCTCTGATTTTCCCCTCACAAGTCACAAGTCACAATCCTTGTACGATTATGTTGTATACATGGAACACTGCTGTAAGACAGATGCCTCAGAGTGGAATGGTTTGTCAAAGGGTAAGCACATTCAAAATTTAAGAGGCACTGTTAATTTCCCTCTGAAAAGCCTGTATAATTCTGACTTGGACATTATATCTGCAGAGGACAGTGTCCTTCCCCTGCCCCCAATGCCTGCCTCGCCTACCAGACAGCACCACTGGATATTAAAAATCATTTATACTTTTGCCAGTCTAATAGGTGAAAAAATGTATTTCTTTGTTTTAATTTGCATTTACCTTTTTTTCCCCAAATATGTTTATTTTATTTTTTCAGTGTTTAAGATTGATTGTTCATGCACCATACCCAATGCTCCATGCAATACGTGCCCCTCTCAATACCCACCACCAGGCTTGCCCAACCCCCCACCCCCTTCCCTCCCAAACCCCATCAATTCTTGAGAAATAAGTCTTTTTTCTTACATTTCTTAGCCATGCATATATCTTTGTTGGCATATTTTGTAATCTATATATTGTAAATAGTTTACATAGCTCTTTCACTTGTCTTTTTGCCTTTTGAGGCACCTCCCAACTTACAAGGGTTAAATTTCCATGTACTCAAATATGCCAGTATTCTTTCGAGCACATAGATTTAGAGTTCTATGTCTGTAGGAGGTGTGAGAGGAGAGCTACTACTCGGTCAGGTTTATTTTATTCTCAGACATGTAAGCTCCTTTATTGGCCCTGAACTCTCCATCTGCCTAGAGCAGTCAGCTTCTTTTTGTGTCATTCCTGTTTTTCTTTTTTTAGTGCAGCCCTTGTTACTAAAATCTTAGGCTAAGGTCTGGTCCACAATTCCATCTCAAAGTATCGTTCTCATGATCTTTTCCTCTTCTATCTAATTCTACATTCTCTCTTTCACTTTTAGCTATGCCCATTTTGGCAGAGGTCAGCCCCCAGAAGTGACAGTCCCCTGTGCCATCAGCTGGCTTGTGGACATTCCTCTGCCAGCTTCCACTGTTGGTGTCATCCCCATTTTCCCAAGAACTTTACTGATAATGGTTACATCACTATGTGTTGGGGCAGTGGGGAGGTGGAAAGGAAGTGTTCGTATGTTCAAACTGGCACAGTGAATTATGAGTGGTTTCTGCTGACAGGGATGCACCTGAGGAGTGCTCGGTTGGTAAGCAGCATCAGTTTCTGTTGCGTTCTGGCATGGAGGGCCTCCTAAGTGGCAGCCACATCTCCCTCTGGCCCTTGCCAGGGACAAATGCCACACTCCTCATGGGAAACTTATCTTATGGATCCTGTCCCACAGATCAACTCCAAGCTCCAAAAGCAGGATTTGAAGAGTGAGGTGGCCCTTTTCTATGACTTGTTAAGGGCTGTACAGAACCTGAATAAGGGGCTCCTGCCTCCTCACTCACTCTGAGCCACAATCCCATCATGTCCCACTGGTTGGGATACTCTGGCAAACTCCTGTCTCCAAAGTGAAAGCCCTGTGCTATGTATCCTTGGAGGGAGATGTGGGGGTGGGTTAACACCTCATCAACTGTTCTTTATTCAAGAAAATCACTCTTTCTTGTTCTCTCCACATATTTATGGGGATCGGGGAGGGTGATGTCCCACAAAGTTCTAAAGTTCTGCAGAAGTGTGCAGATCCCACACTCCAGAGATCTACCTTGGCCCTACCCAGAGATCTACCCTGTAACTTCTACAACACCTGCCTAGGATATCTGTGATTCTGTGACTTAACAAGAGAAGACTGATCATGAGAATACTGGTAAAGATAATAATTATTGATGGTAGTTGTTGAACATTTTCCAGAGTTCTGCTTTTTGGTGTGATTTAATAAGTGGCCAGCAGACCAAACTCCACAAACAACAGCTATAAACTTTGGACAAAATATAAAAAAGCCAAAATAAACTCAAAGGCTCTAGAGAATCCACAAAGATAGGTGGATTTGAGACAGGAGCTAAAATTTGAAGGAAGAAATTGACAGAGGGTGAGGTTCTCATTTTGTTGCAACTTTGTCCAAAGGGTGAATCAAAGTCATATTGTAGACACAGGCCAGCTGAAGGAAGAAGGGAAAACCTACTATCTTCCTGGTCTAAGAAATCAGAAACAGAACCCAAGGTAGCCACAGCCTCTGGAAAGCAAAGAGGGAAGCCCAGAAAGGAGAATGACACAGTAGAGGAGTTCTAGTTTCTATGTGTCAACTCTGCCCAAATCTCTAGTTCATTATTGAACTACACATATGTGAGGCAGACTGAAAACCACCCAGATAAAAGGGATGAACTGAGATTTGAGCTGCTATCAACCACAGTCAAGACAGAGTGTGCAACTTGAGTCCAAGCAAGTTACTGCATGCTAAAAACAAAAAACAAAAAGAATGTGAGAGTGGACTTCCCTGTTGTGTCCCTGGCTCTTCCCCATTGAGAGTGATATTTGCTGTGGGCTTTTCACATAGTATGAGAAGTCCTAGCCTTAGTAATCAGACAACAAAAAGAAAGAAAAGACATCTGAATAGGCAAATAGGAAGTCAAAATCTCACTCTTCAGAGACACATGATACTCTACATGGAAAACCCAAAGACTCCACCCCAAAATTGCTAGTACAGGAACTCAGAAAAGTGACAGGATACAAAAGCAATGCACACAGAAATCAGTTGCATTTATATACACTGAGACAAAAGAAAGAGAAGTTAAGGAGTCGATCCCATTTACAATTACACCAAAAACCATAATATACCTAGAAATAAACCAAACCAGAGAGATAAAGGATGTATACTCCGGAAACTATAAAACACTCATGAAAGAACTTGAAGAAGACACAAAGAAATGGAAAAACATTCATGCTCTGGATTAGAAGAACAAATATTATTAAGATGCCTATGTTACTTAGCAATCTACACATTCAGTGTAATCCCTATCAAAAAACCATCAACATTTTTTGCAGAACTGGAACAAATAATCCTAAAATTTGTATGGAACCATAAAAGACCCCGAATACTCAAAGGAAGGTTGAAAAAGAAAACCAAAACTGGTGGCATCACAATTCTGGACTTTAAGTTCTATTTAAGTAATTTATCAAGACAGTATGGTACCAGCACAAAATCAGACACATAAATCAATGGAACAGAAAAGAGAACCCAGAAATGGACCCTCAACTCTATGGTCAGCTAATCTTCAACAAAGCAGGAAAGAATATCCAATGGGAAAAAGGCAATCTCTTCAACAAATGGTGTTGGGAAAACTGGACAGCCTCATGCAGAAGAACGAAACTGGACCAATAATTCCTTATATCATACACAAAAATAGACCTCAAGGTGAGACAGGAATACATCAAAATCCTAGAAGAGAACACAGGCAGCAACCTCTTTGACCCTGGTCACAGCAACTTCTTGCCAGGCAGGTCTCCAAAGGCAAGGCAAAGGCAGAAATGAGTTATTGGGATTTCATCAAGATAAAAAGCTTTTGCACAGCAAAGGAAACAGTTGACAAACCAAAAGACAACTGGCAGAATGGGAGAAGGTATTTGGAAATGACATATCAGTTAGAGGGTTAGTGTCCAAAATCTATAAAGAACTTAGCAAACTCAACACCCAAAGAACAAATAATCCAATGAAGAAATGGGCAGAAGACATGAAAAGACATTTCTCCAAAGAAGACATCCAAATGGCCAACAGACATGTGAAAAAATGCTCAACATCACTCGGCAACAGGGAAATACAAATCAAAACCACAATGAGATACCACCTCACACCAATTGGAATGGGCAAAATTAACAAGTCAGGAAATGACAGGTGTTGGTGAGGATGTAGAGAAACAGGAACCCTCCTACACTGCTCGCGGTAATGCAAGCTGGTACAGCCAAGGGCATCTGCACCACCATTTTTTTTAAAGATTTTATTTATTTATTTATTAGGAAAGAGAGAGAGTGAGAGAGAGCATGAGAAGGGAGAAGGTCAGCGTGAGAAGCGGACTCCCTACGGAGCCGGGATCCCGATGTGGGACTCGATCCCGGGACTCCAGGATCATGACCTGAGCCAAAGGCAGTTGCTTAACCAACTGCGCCACCCAGGCGCCCTGCACCACCATTTTTATAGCAGATGTCCATAACAGCCAAACTATGGAAATACACACACACACACGCACACACACGCACACACACACACACACACACACACATACGCACACAGGAATACTACTCCGCCGTCAAAAAAGATGAAATATTGCTGCTTGCAACCATCTGGATAGACCTAGAGGGTAATATGGTAAGTGAAATAAGTCAATCAGAGAAAGACAATTATATTATTTCATTCACTGGTATTTAAAAAACAAACAGAGAAGCATAGAAGAAGGAAGGGGAAAATAAAACAAGACATAATCAGAGAGGAAGACAAACCATAGGAGACTCTTAATCACAGGGAACAAACTGAGGGTTGCTGGAGGGGAGGGGATTAAGGGGATAGGGTAACTGAGTGATGGGCATTGAGGGCACATGATGTAATGAGCACTGAGTGTTTAAGCAACTGATGAATCACTGAACTCTACCTCTGAAACTAATGATACACTATGTTAATTAACTGACTTTAAATATACAAAACCAAAAATAAAAAAGAAACAAAAAACACTTTGGAGAAGTATAACAGAATCCAGAATCTCTATGACATAATGGCTAGAGGAGAGGTGTAAAGTGAGGAGATCAGCATTTAAGTTAGCTTTCAAGGTTGCCAGTGAGGCAGAGAAGGACAGAATACAATTTTTTGAAGATTTTATTATTTTTTTGAGAGAGAGGGAGAAAGCACAAGCAGGTGGAGGGACAGAGGGAGAGGGAGAAACAGACTCCCTGCTGAAAAGAGAGACAGATGTGGGGCTCGATCCCAGGACCCTGTGATCATGACCTGAGCCAAAGGCTGATGCTTAACTGACTGAGCCACCCAGGTGCCCCAGGAGAGAAAACAATTTTTAAGAAAGTGCATTAAAAGAGCCAAATGTGGAAATGACAGGAGCCAGGAGCCATGAGGCCAGTCCAAAGGATATACGGTAAAAAATACACAGGTACATATATAGGTACATGGCAGGACTAGAATAAAAACAAGAGAGCAGGGCCAGTTATGAGAAAGCAGGCTAGAGACAAGGATTTGAAAGATTTGGGTCAGATTCACAGACTGTAGATCCAAAGGTTTCCCCTGTGATGATGGGGTATATTTTGCCTATTCATGAAAGGCCTCCTAGCCTTGAAACTTCAGGTTCTTTACTCCTTTATTCTTTCAAGGGGAGAACACTGAACAGGCTGATTCAAGAGTTACTGCAACCCTCAATGGGTGAAATAAAAAAATCCAACAGTTGGCTAATAGAGTGGGGATGTCTTATTTTAGGTGAAGAATGATCATCTGTCCAACTGAAGGTCAAAACCAGCACAAGGCAAAGTTTAACCTCTCTCCAATATGACCTACCCTATATTCTGTCAAATAACAAATATATTGACATAATTTGATCTGGGTGGATGAATCTCCTCATCTCGTTACTGCCAATCAGTGTTAGATCAATGTTTTACGTTCATGTTGAGAGGAAAGAGATACCGTAAGAATGCAAAATCTTAGCAAAGATCTTCTTGTCTCCATGACTGTGATATCACAATTGTAGAGATATCCCAAAAATCAAATCTCTCATTTGAGACTAATGGAATTCTTAGTATTATAATCATAAGTTGGTGACAGACTGAAGAGAAATGTTACCTGATGATGTTTACTCAACAGGATTTTAGTTTCTTCCTGTCTCCCTGCTTTCTCCCACCAAACTATCTACTTTAATTGAGCAAGGATAGAACTTCAATATGTGGCACTGACTCAAAACTCTCCCAAGATATCCCCATTGTTATAAGACTAAAGAGAAAATTCTCCATCAGATTAACTCTTACTAGACTCAAACACTAGAAATTCCTTGTATAAACCAAGGGGACCTTGTCTGTCTGCAGCCTTGCATAGCCCCTTTTAAATAAGCAAACCTCCAGGCACCAAAGGCAACTGGACATGCCACTTCTCAGCAGTAGGCTCGGCCTTCTGGAGCTGCCACCGCACCCTGCCCCATGCTTTGCTCTCTGAGCCTATTCATTCCAGCTTCAGTTTGAGCTACCTTCCATTCTACTCCCCTGCTCTTCAGAATGGGCACTTTATACTCCTTCTTAGCTTGATTGTTGGTTCCCTCTTTGACTGCATTCCTCCTCATCACAATGACTGGACGTCCCAGCTTTGGTGTTGCCAATTTAAAACTCTCATCTTGCCCAGTCTAGTCTGGCTCCAAGGATCTACTATAGACCACAGACCCTCAAAGCCATGTTATTTCCATGATGATTGTAGAGTGACACCTGGAGAGACTGATCTTTCAGAACACATCTCTGAGGTTCAGTTTCTGTCCTTAGAGTGGTAACTGAAGAGGTACACTAGAAATGGAATTTCTTTGTCAGAGTCCTTGCACATTTAGGCAGAGGCTGTTCTTTTGGGTATGGTAACTCTCTCCGGCTACAGGAAGTATGGGATAGTGTCAATGTTATAGAAACATTCTTTTCTGGATAAGGAGGCACAGGAAGGCTCTGCCTTATTATTACAATATACGGTGAAGGAAGAAGACCCTGTCATCCCCTGGGCATTATCTCTAGGCCCCCCAGGGTTAGCATTCTATGTTCATTATCAGGATACAGCTGGCTTTGTGGAAGCAGAATATACTTGGAGTAAGACCAACCTGAATTTCAAGTTTACCCTGCTCCTGAGGCTTTGAAACTGAGCTTCCTCATGTATAAAATGAATATATTGCCCAGGAGATGTGTGTGTGTGTGTGCATGTGCGCTCGCACACGTGTGCTCATGGACATACAGATATTGTGACATTGCGCCAAGTACTGTTCCAATCACATTATAAATGTTACTTCATTAAGTCTCTCTAGTGTTATAAAACAGGTACCATTGTTACCACCTCACTCTACAGATGAAGAAACTGAACCACAAAGAAATCAAGCTGCTTTTCAAGGACACACAGCTAACAAGTAGCAGTCTGGATTTGAAAACAGCGATGTGGCTTCACAGTTGGTCCTCTTTTTTTTTTTTTTTAAGACTTTATCTATTTATATGACCGAGAGAGACAAGGCGAGAGAGGGAACACAAGCAGGGAGAGTGGGAGAGGGAGAAACAGGCTTGGGAGAAACAGGCTTCCTGCTGAGCAGGAAGCCTGATGCGGGGCTCGATCCCAGGACCCTGGGATCATGACCTAGGCCGAAGGCAGATACTTAAAAACTGAGCCACCCAGGGGCCCCCACAGTTGGTGCTCTTAACCACTGCTCTCTACTGTCCCCATGTAGTACCCCCCCACCACAGTTGGTACTCAGCAAATGAGAACAATTATAACAATCACTGCAATTATATCCTCACCACATACTAAAGGCAATTCCACAATGCATTGTCTATTCATTCAACTAGCAGATTATATAAATGTGCTGAATGCTTGTATAATGCAAATTGCTTACAAAATGTGAAATATAAAATCACTGTATCTCTCCATGCGCTTCTGCAATATCTGTCCTCATTGTAGCAGCAGCACCTGGTGCCCCGTGGGTGTTGAGCGAATGCTTATTAATTTGTGGCTCACACTGTCTGGCTGTAGAACACAATGATATAAATATTATCATTAATATTCTAATTGTCAAAAATAAGAATTCCATATTAAAGACCAAGTGCCACCAGAACACAAGTGCACAAAGGCCCAGACTTAATGACCTTTTCAAAGTCTGGCAAGTTCTAAATTCTGAAGCAGTCACAGGGTCATCAGTTTTGTTCTGCCCAATAATGGTCTGAGAGGTTTGTTTCTGTCTTTGAGAACTCATATTTTCTGAGAAATTTGACATTTCTGCCTCTCAGTCTTGCTCTCAATCTTGGCCACTTCAGAAATTTGACAAGGGCATGCAAAATCATCACTTGCCCATACCTGCCATTAACACTTGATACAGTGCACCTTCAGCATCTGGGTTAACCTCTGTTAGATAAAGCTTGCAGAACTAGGACCCTAATAACCACTAATGCACAATGTACCAGGCCGCAATGTACTAGCTCGCCCTTCCCTTTCATGTTAAATTCACTACCCTAACTAAGTGGTGGTGGTGAAAGCCAGCCTTGTGACTAATGGGCCTTTGATCAGTTTGCTTCCTGACGGCTGTACATATAAATGAATGTTTATTCCAATTAAGTAATGAACATTGATTCTTCCTACCCTCTGACTGCAGTGTCCCTTCATCTCAAAGCACCCCATCATTCTTATGTCAAGGATACTATCTTCTCACTTGAAAAAACTCTATTTGGGGGCTAGAGCATGTACAGTATAGGACACTTCGGAGAAAAAGAGCAAGGGTTGAAAAAGTAGTGGGACAAATTTTCTACAATCTGCTGGCATCATCTAGTGTGGTGAGGAAAGCTACAATTTTTTGAGCACTTGCAATTGCTAGTATGTAAAGTATGTATTCTATATACATTATTTCATTTTACCTTCCCATTAATCTTATAACTATAATTAGATCCATTGTACAGAGAAGAAAATGAAGAAAATGAAGCTAGGGGGTTGGGAGGAATAGCTAAATGACTTGCTTTTGGTTATGTGGCTGGTCAGTGACTAACATTCAAACGGACTGATTCTAGGTTCTACATGACTCCAAAGTTTTATTTCCCCAGCACCTTGAATAATCATTATATGTTTCTTATACACTAGAAATAGTGCTGGGTTTGAGATCTGGCTCCATTTCCTGCTAGCTCTATGGCTGTGAATAAGCTGCATATCCTTTTGGATCTAGAGCTCTTCATCCACAAAGCAAAATTTACCAGAACCCACTCTGCTTACCTGACCAAATGCTTGTTAATGGGATTTGTACATAATCATGAGCTATCCCAATTTGATGGATTATTGGTATGTTTATAAAAGACTTTGTTAATCTGCTGCAGTCTCTGGGCCACTCTGACATTTTGTTGCTTCCCCTTCTTGACTCCAAAAGCAACACTTGGGTAGACTTTGCCAGTAACAGATTTGTTTTCATTATTAGGGATGATTCTGTCTTGAAGTTGGAACAGAAGTGGCAATTGAATGTGCTTTCATGGGAATTTCAAAGATTCCCTTTTTCTTGGGGCAAGAGGAAATAGGAGCCAAAGGAACAGCAATTAAATCTGTGGTTTCAAGACAAATGCTACTAAGGCACAGATGATATCATGCAATAGTTGGAATTTCTCCTGTTTTCTCAGGCTAACAGAGCAGGGGCAGCCGTCTGAAATCTCACGCCAGCTGTTGGCATCTGTTCCAGAGGTTGCCACTCCCATGCATCTCTTTGTCAAATTCCTCTCTCTCCAGCCCAAATCTGTTGTACTTAGCTCCTAGCAAAACCCAGGAAATCATGAGGTGCTCTGGCCATCTGGGGCTCATGAGGCATCAGAGGGCTCTTACTCTATGTGGCAGTTTCCTAGAATGAAGACTCACCACATAACAGTAACCATTATAACCATAACAGATTATCCACCCAGCCCCTACAATACCAGGTGAGTTGACACACCTACAGGAGAAGAGAGGAAATTGTAACCTGTGCAATCAGCATCTCCTTACAAGTGTACTGAAACACCTGTGTATTTTATCCAGAAAGTAGACTGATCAAGGAACATAAGGCTGAATCTAATGCCCATTTTGAGCAAGATATTTCCCGAGGTTTAAAAACCAGTAAGAAAGCTTGATGGTTCTACAAGAAATTAAACAAAGAATGACCATGGGACCCAGAAATTCCATTCCTGGGTAAATACCTCCAAATTGACAACAAGTAATTAAATAAATCCAAATACACAACAGCAGGGAAGGTGAAAGAAGCCAGTCATAAAAGGTCACATATTGAATGATTCCATTTATGTAGAATATCCAGAATAGGTAAATCCACAGACACAGAGAGAAGACAGGTCGTCACTAGCAACTGAAAGAAGGAGGGAACAGAGACTAATTACTTAATTGATAAGGGGCTTTATTTTGGAGCAGACTGATGAAAATGTTTTAGAACTAGATAGGTGTGGTTGTACAGCATTATGAATGTATAAAATGCCACAGAATTATTCATTTTACAACTCTTAATGTTATGTTATATGAATTTCCCCTCAATTAAAAAAAACCTACTACTAAAGCCTGTGACTTCTTCTGAAATGTGTAAAAATAATGATGGATTGATGAATGGACAGACATAAATATGTGACAAAGCACAAAGAACAAAACAGTAACTGTAGAATCCAGGTGATGGGTCCATGGGTGTTTACTATAAAATTCAATATTTCAATGTATTCGAAAAATTTTATAATAAAATATTAGGAAAATAATAAAACCTGGCACTTATCATTTCATCAGGCAAGTTGGAAAGGAGGTACTAAAATCCTGCTCTCCAACATAGGTCTTACCATCTTGGGCCTGGCCAGAACATGTTTGGGAATTTGTCAGGATAAATTAGCTGGGCTTTTTCCACTATATGCATTCTTCACTTCCCCTACTCACCCCCACTTCATCCATCTGCAGATAAAGCCATCATTTCATGATAATAACTACTATTTACACACATCTGCTACAGCCAGAACCTCTGCAGAGACTTATATGCGTTGTCTCCAATGCTCTTATCATTCAAAGTAGGTTACAGATGAGAAACCTTCCATAATGAGTAATTCCAGATACAATAAAAATACATGCATTCCATATAAGTATACTGTATAGAAAGTAGAAAACAGATAAATCACTTTATTAGAGGAGGACAATGCTACCTTTGGTTGGTAGTTGATTGGAAGGCTCATCAGTGGGGTGGGGGCACTCATGGTACCAGTTTGTTTCTTGCTGCAATGTTGATTACGAGAATACATTCACTTTGTAAAGATCCACTGAGATGTAACTATGTTTTTTGTTTTGTCTATATATTAATAAAAGTTTAATAAAAATGAATTAATGAAATATAAGTAAAACTAATTAGTAAAGTCAAAAGCTGGTCTGTTGAAAGAATTTTAAAAATCAAAAGGGGTGCCTGGCTCAGTCAGTTGAGTGTCCAACTCTTGATTTCAACTCAGGTCATTTTCACAGGGTTGTGAGCCTGAGCCCTGTGTTGGGCTCTGCAGTGGATGTGGAGCCTGCTTGAGATTCTCTCTCTCCCCCACTCCCTCTGCCCCTCCCCCTACACACACCCCCTCCCTGCTTACACTCTCTCTCTCAAAAAAAAAAAAAAAAAGAAAGAAAGAAAGAAAAAGAAAACAACAATTAGGAATAAGAGGAGACATTAACTGCCAATATGTAGGACGTTGAAATTTTACAGTAGGATACTATATAGCAGGTTTATTTTTAACAGCCTTGATGTTTCATCTTTCATGTTCAAGATTTCATCAAAAACTTGATGAAATAGATGCTTTTCTAAGAAAACAACTAAAACTAGTATTGTAAGCGAGAGCAGCCAATCACATACTTTGCTGCTGTCTGGAGTCCAAACAATAGCTGAATTCACCAATCCCTCTTCTCCTTTCAACAGCTAAAGGGGCCACAGCAGCACATACACAGACTGACCAATTAGTGAACAGCTAGGGGCCACTATGAATGGCAGGCCCCTTATTCTGCAGAAGCTATGAAGCCCTGCCAGAGAAAGAAGGTGGTAGGGGTCACTGTGGTCAGAGTCTAACTCTATTTCTTATGAAACTGGAGCACTGGGCTGTGTCCTTATTGCCTTCTTGAGGCCCGCTGATGACTAAGTAAGAGTAGATGGCTCAAAACTAGCAAACAGACACAATGCTAGTTCAGGGATAGAGATAGTACTTTTGTTGTAATAAGTATCTTTTTGTTTAAAAATAGGAAACTGCCTTTTGATTATTTGATAGGTGGCTAAAAATGTTACTTTTGCTTTAAACAGATTTTCAAAGAAAAGTCAACCCACGGGGCACCTGGGTGACTCAGTTGGTTAAGCGTCTGCCTTTAGCTCAGGTCATGATCTCAGGGTTCTGGGATCGAGCCCCAAGCTGGGCTCTCTGGTCAGTGGAAAATGTGCTTCTCTCTCTCTCTCTCAAGTAAATAAATAAAGTCTTAAAAAATAAAGAAAAGAAAAAGAAAAGTCAACCCATGTGGCATGGAGAGAAAGGAATACAACAGATGTTAAGTTTAAGCAATAATCCATTAGCAGCTGGATAGGATATAGTTGAGGAAACATTTTCTCTGCAAGCCCTAACTTGACACTTTGAGATAACAAAGAAACTTCAAGCAGGAAGAGATGGTAAAATAAATGAGACATTGCAGAAAGAATCAGAAGGGCCAAAGGGAACCAGATCTTATGACACTGGACAACCTGAACTCTCCTGTCACATTCTTTCCTTTGAATGAGAGCAAAAGTCAGCACAGAAATGACTGAAACATGTGTGGAGAAGGGGTCCTTTCTTGGATCGGTGGGCAGGGGTTGAGTTTTGAGGTACAGTGTTGTTACAAGAGGTTTCATCATTTTTGTAAATGTTCAGACTTGTGGCAAAAAGTTTTACCATACCATATAGAGATTTCAGTTTTGAAGGTAGAATCACAGAGAAGATGGTTGATTTGTGATTAGGAAGGAACTAAGCATATTTGTAGGCTAAAGGGAAGGATCAAGCTGACAATGTTAAAAATACAAAAGAGAAAGTGGAAAAAATGGATGAAGCAAGGTCCTAGATTCAGGGGGAGGAGAGTATGTAGACTCAAGGGAAAGGTCTGGCCTTAAAAAGGAGGCTAGCAACTAGCATAATCTCTCTAGTAGTTGAATATTGGCCCCTAAAAAGTCATATCCATTTCTTTCTTTCTTTTTTTTTTTTAGTTTTTGATCATTCTTTTTTTCCCCCCAAATACGTTTATTTTATTTTTTCAGTGTTACAAGATTAATTGTTCATGTACCATACCCATTGCTCCATGCAACATATCCATTTCTAAATTACTGGTACTTATGGATGTGACCTTACCTGGAAACAAGGTCTTTGCAGATAATAATTAAAGATCGCCAAATAAGATCACTCCAGTAACTGGTGTCTTTATAAGAGAAAAGAGAGGGAGCTTTGAGAGACACAGACACAGAGGAGACCCACAGGGAAAAAAGCCAGGTGATGATGGATACAGAGACTGGAATTGTGAGCCCCAAACCAATGAAAGGATAGAGCCACCCAGGAGATGAAAGTGGCAAGGAAGGATTCTCCCCTAGAGCCTTCCAGAGGGAGAACAGCCCTGCCAACACCTTCGCTTCAGGATTCTGGCTTCCAAGACACTGTGAGAGAATGAATTTCTATTGTCTTAAGCCACTTGGTCTGTGGGCATTTGTTGCAGCAGCCCTAGGAAACTAATATAACCACCAAATGCCAGGCTAAAAATGCACGCAAAGAATGAGCAAACCCAAGATGCACTGACATAGAGAGATGTGTCCTCACTCACTGGTTGGGTTAGGCCAGTCAGCTTAGTAAAACTTTGTCCCGGGAACAACCATGGCTGTGTAAACCTCAGCCTTGAATACATCCTTCCCAGTTGACATCCAGTCTCCATTTAGCCTTGCACTTTCCATTGCCCTAGATGGCATTTCTCATGGGGCCTCTGATACTCATCCCACTTGCCTTTGGCTCAAAGCATTCAATCCTCCAGTTTTTCTCTGCAAACCACACAGATTTGTATGAAAAATCCAATTAAGGAGACCATGAAGAAAAGGCATGTGATATTCTCTCTCTGTGTGTTTGTGTATTCTCTGATTTTAATTCAGGCAGCTGCTCAGTTTCTCCTAGGCACCTATATAAACATTTATCTTCATGGTCGGTCTAACTTAGTGCTGATTCCTACCATTTAAGTTCAAGTTCCTCAATTCTTCCTGACTTAATGTGCCACCAATTACAGCAAAACAAAACATTGAGAATCACTTATTTGAACCATTTTAGCTCCCCAGCTGGAGGAAAGAGGATCTTAATTCTACATATTCAACTCATTGAGAAATTACCAACCTGGAATCACTACAGGTCATCCAGATTCCAAAGGGGGTTTTAGAAAAGAAAGTGGGATATATTTTCATTGGATCCACATTTATTTCGTACCTACTCACCACCACATAGTTTGCTAGGTATTAGGAATAAGTGTATGATTAAGGGGAATGAGTATGACCTTCAAAGAACTCACTGTCTCCATGTGTAGTTTGTTAAAAGACACTTGATTGAACAATATGAACAACAGAAAACGCATAATCTTCTAGTATAAATGGTTTAAACTGCTTAGGAATCTTGGGAAGGGGTATTTTCTGAAGATGAGGTAGCGGCTCATATTAGATACTCTCTACATGCCCCTCTAGATCTACCCTCCACTTTTTTCCACCTGCTCTGTGCTGGTGGAGGGTCCCACCTCTCTGCTGGAGGTGACCTCTATGAACTGCATCATCTGGGCACTGGTGCCTTCTGGCTTCCAGATGGGTTCAGTCAATGGGAAGACATGAGAGGGTAGAGGAGAGAGAGCTACCTTCCATTCACAGAGCACACCTTCAGGGACTATACTGTTCTAGGAGAGGCCACAGTTTCTGTCTAGAGGTTGCTCTTACAATCTGGCCATGTTCCGGTAACTGCTTCCTCCTTCCTGCTTCCCGCAGCTACTAGCCTTGGTCTGCTTTCCCATTCCATCTTGGTTTCCCTTAACTTTGCCTGCACCATAGTAAAGAGTGAGTCCCATCACACAGCTCCCTGCAACTACTCACTGGGGTGTGCCACCTGTTTCCCCTGTTCAGTGCTGGGGTCAAGAGGTACTTCCCAGTGAGTGTGACCTTTGAACTATGTTCTGAAGAACCAGTGAGGTTTTGTAGGTGCATACAGGAATATTCCTCTTGAGAAATGTCATAGTTTCATTCAATTATAGAAAACTTTGCTTAACATAACAATCTTTCACTGATCCTTACAGAAAGGAGAGATTAATCAGGGCCAAGATTTTTGGTTCAGTCTTAGGGAGGGGGGAAGAGGAAGGCCAAAATAACATCTGGTAAAGGTTAGCAAGGCCTTGTGTGTGGGGGTAGAAAGGAAGAAGCAGTAAGGAAGAGAGAGAAGTTCAGAGCAGTGAGGTCTAACAGAAATACAATACAAACAAGGCAAGTCACATATGCACTTTTAAATGCAGAAGCCACGTTACAAAAAAGTAAAAAGAGGTGGAAGTTAGCCAAGTGTTCACTGATGGATGAATGAGCAAAAGGTTGCATATCTACCTACAGGAATATTATTCAGCCTTAAAAAGGAAAGAAATTCTGACACATACCACAATATGGGTGGATTTTAAGGCCACTTATGAGGTATTTAAAGTAGTCAGAATCATAGAGACAAAAAGTAGAAAGGTGGTAGCCAGGGGTTAGGGGAAGGAAAAAAATGAGGAGTTGCTGAATGGGTATAGATGATCAGTTTTGAAAAATAAAAAGAATTCTATAGCTAGACTACAGAACAATGAGAATATACTTAATACTGTGGAAGTGTATACTTGAAAACGGTTTATGACATGAGGCGCCTAGGTGGCTCAGTCGGTTAAGCATCTGCCTTTGACTCAGGCTATGATCCCAGAGTCCTGGGATTGAGCTCCATGTTGGGCTCTCGCCCAGGAGGGATCGTGCTTCTCCTTCTTCCTATGCCCCATCCTCTCTGCTCATGCTGTTTCTTACTTTCTCTCTCAAATAAATAAATAAAATCTTAAAAAAAAAAAGAAAGAAGATGGTTGATGACAAACTTTATACTTAATGTGCATTTTACTACAATTTTGAAACAGTTAAAAAGAAATGTAAAATTAATTTTTAGAACGTATTTTATTTAGGGGCACCTGGATGGCTCAGTCAGTTAAGCATCCAACTCTTTGATTTTGGCTCAGGTCATGATCTCAGGGTCTTGAGATCAAATCCCGAGTCAGACTCCATATTGGGTGTGGAGCTTGCTCAAGATTCTCTCTCTTTCTCTCTCCCTCTGCCCCCTCAAACATGCTCATGTGCCCCCTCTTCTATATATATATTTAAACCATTATATCCACATTATCATTTCAATCTGTAATCTATATAAACTTAGTAAGATAATCTATATTTTTTCATACTGAGCTGCTAAGATCAGATGTATTTTTTTATTTACACTTATGGCACTCAGTTTGAACTTGCCACATTTCAAGCATTGAATGTGGCTAACTGCTATCATGTGGCTAACTGCTATCACACTGGGACAGTGCAGGTCTAGATTTCTGGACAAAGGTGGGTACACCAGTGACTTGCCCAATGATAATTTTTTTTTTCTGAGCCTTCCTTTAAGAATTTGTCTCTGAGCTAGTACCCAGCATGGCCTGAGACCCAAGTTTTTTGTGCAGCATCATAGAAGGTGATCTAAAAGCCATCCCAGGGGCGCCTGGGTGGCTCAGTTGGTTAAGCAACTGCCTTCGGTTCAGGTCATGATCCTGGAGTCCCGAGATCGAGTCCCACATTGGGCTCCCAGCTCCATGGGGAGTCCGCTTCTCACTCTGACCTTCTCCCTTCTCATGCTCTCTCTCACTCTCTCTCTTTCCTAATAAATAAATAAAAATCTTTAAATAAAATAAAATAAAATAAAATAAAATAAAATAAAATAAAATAAAATAAAATAAAATAAAATAAAAGCCATCCCAGCCATCTCTCCCAAAAGAGATCAGAAAAGGCACTGAGCTCACCTCCACTGTCCCAGGCAAACCTTTTGCTGCAATGGCTCTGGCCCTTGATCAGAGCTAAGTTTGTGCATCTGTGAGATGCAGTCAGCAGTAACAGACATCAGAGTGAGAATCACTAGCTCCGTGACCTTGGACAATTTGCAAACCATCTCAGAGCTTGAATTTCTTCATTGGTGAAAGAGAGGGAAGAATGATGGAATCTTATAAGGGTATTGTGAGAATTACATCAATGCATGCACAAAGCTTCGGGGAAAGGCAGCTGGTGCACAGCAAACAGTGTCTGTCACTACTGCTATAAAATCACCATCATCATCATTATTTTCACCACTGGTACATCTTAGCCATAAACAGTACTTTACATTGTTTCAGACTAAGCCAATGTTAAACAAGGTGATGGTGCAGTGAGGAAGAATATAGACTCTGGAGCTAGATGGTTTCAGTTCAAATTGTGGTGCTGGCATTTTCAAGTGGAGAGAGATTCGTTTTTCCCCCTCAGCGTCTCTTCCTCCCCTCCCCGATTCCCACACACAAGACTCCATCTACTCCCCAGCATAACCTCTTTGCCTCTCAATTTTTAAATCTGCAAAATGGGAATAATAATAATAGGAAGCATTGCATAGGACTACTGTGAGTATTGAGGGCAGTACTATAGATGGAGGACTTAACACATATCCTGGCACACAGCAAACCTCAGAGAGGCTGAAGCTGCTATTGTTGGCTGAACAACTGGAGATGCGGCAGGGAATAAAGCAGACACCACACTCGCCCCTCAGAGTACGAACTTGCAGGAAGCTGGCCCTTAAACCAAAAATAGAAATAAAGACTGAGGAGTGTCCTATGGGAAGTGCAGGGTGTTATCATATGAGAAGTACTTACTAATGTCTTTCTTGTATTGTAATTTAAAAGCCTATTGTCTTCTTCTTGGTAGACAAAATCTTTCCTCTCTCTGGTAGATCATGAGCACACCATTTCTCTTGGTTTGTCCATCATCTGAACCGGCAAGACCTCCATTCTGTCCTAGACCACTGCCCCATCACTTCCACTTGAATTCAGACAAACCGGGGGCCCACCAGTGGTGTGAAGCAGTGCTTCTTCTATTAAGCCCTTGCAGACTGAGTCAATAACAACCTCCAAAAACTCACATTTATCAAACCCACTTATGGATGGTAAGAAAATCTTGTTCCCAAGACACAAGTCATTTCCCATCCATGTAGGTTAGGGTGGGAAAATGCATACCAAGTTTCTGTGTGGCTCCCACTGGGCACTCCTGGCCTTTGCACAAATAACTACAGAATGAACAAGAGATCAGCACTGAAGCAATATATGGTGAGCTACACAGGAGGTGATAAGAGCACAGATTAATCTGTAAATTGACAAGATACAAGGGAAGAAGAAATAAAAGAAATAAATTGTTGATAAAACTGTCTTTACAGGAGGTAGGAACTGAAAAAGCAGCATTCTACAGTTCTTATTTGCTAAGAGTTGGCATTCAGCCCTGTCTGACCTGCATCATTAAAGCACATGCCTTTGGGAGGACACATGGCGGTGAGACTCTAAAGTATGTTCCTTTTGTCCCCAATAAGCTTAGTTAGTCCTCACCTTCTGGAGGACCCCACTCCCTTCTACTCTGTCAGGCCTCAGCCTCAAATCCTGCCCAGGGAGTGAGTACACCTATATGCTGGCTCTGTCAGGGTCAAAGAGGAAGACAGAAGGGCCAAGGAGCCTACGCTCCAGGGCTTGGAGGTAACTCTAAGCTGGCTTCCCATCCTGTGATCCCTGCTCATCTTTCTCAGGTGGTCTGGTACAGGATGGAGAGCTTCTGCCTCTCCCTTCTTTACTCCTTACAGGGAGGGAAAGGGGAGCCTTCTGGACTTGGATTCCTCATGGGAATTCTTGACAAAGTCAGGGAACCTGAAGGGCTATAGGCTTGCTCTGGGGAGGATGATACTGCCTGGCTTAACTGGACTCAAAATTAGCTTTAAAAAAGTGACCAGTACCTTTTTAAAGCTGCTAATTTAGAGAGGGAGAGATAGAGAAAACAAGAATCTAATGTGCATAAGTCTCTAGATAAATCTACATTTATCCAGACTAAATTACTGATGGTTTTGGACAATGAAAATATGTTACAGAGAACAGTTGTGGTAACAGACATGAAAAGTCATAAAAATGTTCATATTTTTTACATCACTAATAGCAATATTGAGAATTCATCCCCCCCAATGTTTTTATAAAGGAAGAGAAATAAAATTGCTTTATGCACAGAAATATTCATAGTGGCATAACAATCATGGGAAAACTAGATGCAATTTAAATAGCCAATAATTGCTAAACAGATTATGGCATATCCACTTAAGGGATTAATTCATTTAATCCAGCCATAATTAACCATCTATGTGAAAATTGGCTGGAAGTTGGGAAAGCACTTATGGAACAATACCAGGAAAAGAAAGAGCAAACAAACATATCTAAACTGTGGTTATAATGTGTCAAAAAGACATGCTTGGACAAAGGCTGGGAGAGAGCACAGAGAAGAAACAGAGATACTAAATGGGCAATATTAGGAGAAAGTCTTAAAAAAAAAAAAAAGTTGAAAATGTGTCCACAATGCATCCCTACCAGTAATGGCAAAAGTAAATCATAACAAAGCACAGGCATCAGATTACTCATCTTGCCTCATTTTTTGGCTTTCCCTGGACTGCTTAAGTTAGATCCTTTCAACCTGTATGGGAAGGCTCCCCATGTGCAATGGATGGAGTCCAGACAATGTGATGCTGCAAATATTGAACCCTTTCCACTGGGCTAGCCGCTCATCCCCAACTTTGAGCAGACTCATCTGTTGACCCTGGAGTGCTACGGTATGAAAAAGGTTGGAAAGCACTCCCTCAGTGAGAGGATTCCCTGTGAAGTCAATGCCCTGATTCCTATGTCAAGCACACCCCGTAACAACTTGGGAGCGGGGGCCCTGACCCTCCAGCATAACGGCATTCAGTTCTGTACCCATGCGTGGGCTGGCTTCTCTCCTCCCAGCCAAGGCCCAGGGGGAAGTGTCTCTGACTCTTCCAACTTCATTACGCACAGCTGCTCAAAGGCTGCTCTTAGGACAAGGGAAGTATCCTTCCTTGGCCCCACCCTTCTCTCCTTTTACTTCTTCTGGAGAAGACCAACTTGTGGCACATTTACTGCAAATGCTCATGCAGGTAAACACTCAGCCTGACATGATTGGCCACATCAAAGCTTCGAAAGAGAGAAGGAAGGAAGGAAGGGCAGGAAAACAACAAAAAAGCAACCATGTCTTCAGAAAACCAGAATCCAAGCAATTGGATAACCGGATGTACTTCAGCTCAGCTCATTATTTAGCATCAGTCACAATAACCCAAAGATGCTAACTAGCTCCTTATGCTAAGACAACCTGCTGCGAAGCTGCACTGGTGGTTTAACAAAAACATTCTCTCCTGCCCCTTTGCAGCTTCAATCTACCCCATGTTCACAGTAAATTTCAGAGTTTGATTAAAAACAACAACAACAACAACATTAACAAAAAACTTGCCCCAAGTTCAAGAAG
>CM052804.1:25720140-25786656 GCA_028533885.1 Nasua narica | reverse complement strand
AGGACATGCCAGCACTGGTGCCTGTGACCTGACTGCCCATCAGTCTTCTGCTTCTTTACTTCACCCAGCCAGACTGACCTTTCTCTTCCTTAAAAACTCAAAAGAACCTCCCATGTCAGGCCTAGGCACTTGCTCTCTCACAGGCTTATCTTCATGTTTACATTCATGACTCATTCCCTTGCTCTCTTCAGATTTATCCTCTAATATTCCCCATTCAAAGAAACCTTCCTTGATCACCCTATATAAAATAGACTCCCTTCTCCTACAACAGAAGACCCCAACTTCTGCTTTTCTTCCTTTGGAAAGAACAGAATATTAGCTGGGAAAAGGGGAAGGGAAAGAAAAAAAATACAAAAGGGGGAGGGGTACACATTAATATTTCAAAATATCATCCAATCACAACAGCAAGCAGGAAATGAGGAGGGAGAGGGGCCAATTTCATGATGAGTTTTGGGTACACAGAGAGCCAGTGGCTGGTAGGGCTCCAAAGTGGAAATATCCAATGGTCAGTTATTTCATGAGGTAGAATTTCTCAGATCCCTGTGGCATGAAGGAAAACTGGACAGGCAGCAAGTCAAGACTGAACTTGAAAGGACAAAGAGGGAGACATTGTGATCGCAGTGCTAAGGACAGTGTGAACCTGGAAGGCAGCCCCTTAAAGCTAATAATGCATCATCATGATCCCCTGGGTGTGCATGGCACTTTAGAGTTTGCAATTTGGTTTTGTACACAGGACCTTACGTGACCTTCACCACCCCGTGAGTTTATCGGGGCAAGCATACACGTCCTTAACACAGAGGACAAACTACACCTCATGCCAGCCCACCAGGAGGGGAAAGGGCAGGTGACAGCTGTCAGGAGTCAACTCAAATGCTTCTATCAGTGTTCTCACACACTTTCTCTTTCATCTATTATTTTAGGATGGTTTTTAACTTGGGCTTCTTAACAATGGGCATAGAGAATCCAGAACCTTCTCTAGTTTTAGGAAATATTGGATATTTCTGTATACATCCATTGTATATTTTCCCTTGACCAAAGTTTCCACTGCTTTTGTAAGATTCTCACATAGTCTGCAACCGCAGAATGATTAAGATCACAGCATCAGGGCACTATTTCTTAAAGTGTTCTACTTGGGTCACCAACATCAACAACAAAACCAGTAATACTTGTTACAAAAATACAACAGTGCTTCCTGGACCTCATTCTAAGTTATTCAGTTAGGACTCTGGGTATAGCCAGGAATCTGCATTATTAGCAGGTATGCCAGGGAATTCTTAGGCGCCCTAATAACGGCCCATCAACTTCCATCTTTGTCGTCTACAAGGTGACATAAAGTAAACCTCCAAGTACATTTTAATTTTATTTATTTCTTTGAGAGTCAGTGAATGAGCAAGAAAGTAGGGGGTGGGGGTGGGAGGGGTAAGTATAGAGTGATAGAAGGAGAAGGAGAGAATCTTTTTTCTTAATTTTAGATTTTGTTTATTTATTTGAGAGAGAAAGCACAAGCAGGGGGGAGAGGCAGAAGGAGAGGGAGAAGCAAATGCCCTACTGAGCAAGGAGCCTGATGTGGGGCTCAATCCCAAGACCCTGAGATCATGAGCTGAGCCAAAGGCAGCCCCTTAACCTACTGAGCCACCCACATGCCCATCAACTGAAATTTCTGACTACAAACCTTAAATGAGCTTCTATCCTGCCCAGTATAGTTTTGTTTAGAAGGAGAGAATCTTAAGCAGGCACCATGCCCAGCCTCACACAGGGCTTGAGATCATGACCTGAGCCGAAATAAAGAAAGAGTTGGATGCTCAACCAGCTGAGCCACTCAGGTGCCCCTCCAAGGTACATTTTTAAATGTAGGCCCTAAGACTGTGAGTTATAGAACTCTAGGCATTGTCAGCCAGGAGAATATCCACCACATAGCTGTTTTTCCATGACAAGGGCTGGATCAGCTCTAAGGTAGCCTCCAGAACATGCAGGACCTAGCAGGTCTACCCTGGGCTCCTACCCCTTGAAGGCAATGAGCACAGGGAAATCCAGGGAGGCCATGTGCAGGCCTTGACCTCCTAGGTATCCATCTGCCAGTGAACCCAAGCACCCATTCTTGTGCAGTCCCAGCTACCTGCTGAACTTGGAGGCACATGCTGGTTATCAGTGTTGGGTGCAGGAAGAACTTCCTTGGACTATTCTGGAGGCTGTCTTGCTTACAGATACAGTGGAAGAAGGGTCAGCAAACTCTAGCTATAAAGAGCCAGATAGTAAATATTTTAAGCTTTGTGGGCCATCTGGTCTTTTCTACCATTGTAATGTAAGTGAATGGGTATGGCTATGTCCTAATGAAGATTGACACAAAAAAACAAGCAGTGGGCAGGATTGGGCAAACCAGCCCTATTTTGCTAACTCTTACACTGGAACCTAAATAAATGGCCAATCGTCTTGACTTTTTTATAGTCAGGATACATAGAAGCAGTGATGTGAATAATTTAAAGCAAACAAAAATATCAAGGAAAGAAGCACAAACACCAACATTCCACTCACCCGATATACAGCTTTGGGAAGCATTACACTCTTCCTGTGGCTGCTGATTTAGTTTTCTAATTATGTTTTGCTCAGGATGATATTAATACGGACTTACACTCTCTGAGTAGATCCCACCTGGGGCTCAGGAGGAGGCTGAGGGTGAATGCTGAAAGCAAAGTGAGAAAAGCTGGCCTTGTATTAAAATTAGCCACAGGTAATTGAGAAAAGGCTGTCTAAAACCTGCCAGTGGGAATGAGAGATATCCCTGTGAGTGGCTGTGTGTTTATTAAATTTGAAAATGGCATCTCTTGCCTTCATTTACCTGGCTCCCGAAGGCCTGTTCTCAAGCAGGTGTAGGTCAGGGAGGCCTCCACTGAGCTAGGGAGGATGTTCGTGTTCCTGACTTGCACAGTCTAGAGCAAGGGAACATGTATGGTGGAGAGGATTAATATTTACTGTCTACTACGTGTTAGGCACATTGTGAGTTGTTTTACAGATAATAACAGCTAATATTTTTGAGTACTTCCTCTTTACTGATTGTTTTACATGCGTTACATCATTTCAACTTTCCAGGGCCTCACAAATTAAGTACTTTTATTATGTTCTTTTTTTGGAGACTTAGGTTAAGTAACTTTCTCAAAGTCATAGGCTCATTTAAAACATGCAGACTCAACAATGAACATTTTTAAACTCTTCTTAAGGGAGATATCATTAGCTGCATTTTATAGGCAAGAACCCTGAGAAGGTAAGCAACTTCCCCACAGCTACACACAGAGGCAGCTCCAGACCCAAGTCTGTCTGACTCCAAAGTCCATATTCCCTTCATTGCTGTCTGCTACCTGGGGGCCCATTTACCCACCCAAATCTCCATGTCCTCTCCTGCCAAGTTGAGACATCAGTGTCTGTCCTGTCCTACTCACAGGACTGATAGTGATCTCAAATAATAATCCTAGACTTTCAAAATGATGTACATTAAAAATAGTAAAACACTGAATAATTCTTGCTTATTGACTAGAGGTAGAAGATTTGGAATCTGATAAATCTGCATTCAAGTTCTCAATCTGCCACTTACCAGCCAGATGCCCTTGAACAAGTTCCTGAGTTTCTCTAGCTTTAAATGTTTTTATGTGTAGAATAATAATAATATCACCTATCCCACAAGATTAATAATAACAATAACAATAATATTACCTATCCCACAAGATTGTTGTGAGGATAAAATGAGACACTATTACAGCTTGACACCTAAAGACCCAAACTGTGTCATCCCTTTTTAATTTTACATTGGTTAGAAAAACTGAAGAATCCAGAGGTATTAGAATAAGGGATCAAGGACTCTGGACAAAGACAACTGCAACAGAGAAAGAGACTGAACAGAGGCCATGTCACTACCTTGCCTCCAGACTGGATGGCTGCTTTCTTCCTGTTCCAGATGCATCCACAGCTGTGGTCATATGAATTTGTTGGCAGACTCTGTCCCACTCTATGAAAATAACTCCCTTGGGCTCTATTGAGTGACCCACTTGCATTATTTTGGAAAAGTATATAGCCATAAAGACCAGATATACAGTATTTGCAGCAAGCTGTGCTGTGAATGGGGAAGCCTAGACTTAGCTTCCCACTACTGGAAAAAAAAAAGCAATAGACCCAGGTCCCCTGCCTCCTAGTCAGCTGGCAGCCTACCCAAATGTGAAAAAGAAGAGTACTGGGATTCCTGTGAACTTATGCAGTATTTATCAAAGGTGAAGTAATCAGTCTGAAGACAGAGATCCTGACCTGCAGAGTGTGTTCCAAAGTCTCCTTGTATTGTAATTTATAACACACTCCACACCTATAGAAACAAGATGGTGGTTTGCTTCCCAGGCCAGCTCTTTTATGACTGAACTGAGAAATGGTGGCCCTAGAGGAGTAAGCACATCATTAGGACTAACAGTAGAGTTTCAGCCTTTGTTTCTGTGGGGAAATGCATTTCATATCACATAGCAAGATGGAGACATGAAGGTTCAGGGAAGAACTGAATCACCAACTGCATCAACATCAGCTACTCAGTTCTACGCTTTTGGGAGATAGGGAAATTAGAAACAGAGAGCCTGAGATAATATTTAAGAAAGTACTAAATAGATGTGAGACACTTTTATTATTGCTGCAATAATGGGGATGATGACAGATTGTTGGTGATAAGGACTATGATACTGACCTTCTACTGCAAACACTGAACCTACCCTGTGTGCTTTGAGAGCAGGAGAGGGGAATAGTAATGTGGCATATCATTCTCCCTCTTGAGGACTTGGGGGAAGACTTCCCCATGTATCCCTTTGGTAGCACTGCTGTTGGGAGATGACCACTTTTATCAAATGAAACTACAATTATAATGGCCACCTTCATTGAGTACTGACTATATGCCAGGCATTGTGATTTATACTTACTGTTGTGAGCACTTAGAACTCTGGAAAGTAAATGTGACCACTCCCATTTTATGGATGAGGAAATTTAGACTGCATTAAGTTTACTAACTGGCCCAAAGCCACATAAATTATAAGTGACTCAATTGGTATTAGAGCCCAGGACATTTGACTCCAATATAAGACTTTTTCTACTACATTATAACTCTCTTTGACTAGCCTTTCTCCATTATGTTTTCTTTTTCTATGGGTCAATTGGAAAAGCCGTTTGTCCTGTGCTGAATTTAGAGACTGCTGAGTTGTGCTGAAACCTGGTTCTCTTTGACCGATATTCAAGTGTCATCATATGGCCCTTCACACATTCTATTCTGTCAAAGAACCTGAGGAAAGGACTGCAACATGAGTGTGTTTTATGATAGTCCCTGGTGAAATTAGTGGCCCTGGATAGTGTTTCAGGATAACCCTTTAGGTCATTGTTCTATATCCACTTCCTTTACCAGCTGTTAAGGTAGTTCATATCAAATTCTTCTTAATGGGAGGATCCATTTCTACCTCTACTCTGCCCCCACCAACACATACACATGCATACTTTCACACTGCTTTCAAATGATTCCTTATCAATTAGCCCTTTTGGTTCCCCTTATAATGAAGCAGAAATACATCCACACATAGAAAGTGAAAGAGAGGTAGTTTTGGGGTGCCCAGGTGGCTCAGTGGGTTAAAGCCTCTGCCTTTGGCTCTGGTCATGATCTCAGGGTCCTGGGATCGAGCCCCGATGCGGGCTCTCTGCTCGGCACGGAGCCTGCTTCCCCTTCACTCTCTGCCTGCTTCTCTGTCTACTTGTGATCTCTCTCTCTCTGTCAAATAAATGAATAAAATCTTTAAAAAAAAGAGAGGTAGTTTATAATGCATGGATTATGTCACTTCTGCCTCTGACTGCAATGTGCTCCCTCTGGTTTTGAATATTCACAGAAAAAAATTAATCAATCAATAAATCAATAAAATCAACAACTCATTTCCTTCTATCCTAGAATGCTGCAGTTGCTAAAATTATTTTCCTGAATGCAATGGAAAGTAGGCATGTCTTTGTATAAGAGCATTTGCATAACCAATGCTAGTTTGGGTTCCAGTTATTCTAGCAGTGCGCCTATTTATCCCATTTTTCTATAGAGCAAATATGTTCTGTTCAGAGTCTGGTTCCGGTCTGCCCGGAGGCAAATGATATCAACTTCTCCCAGTAGAATTGCCATTTTAGGCTCCATTTGATGTAGTTCTCTGTTTCTTGTACTCTTCTGTTCTTAGGCAACATGTCTTATATTGAAATCTTTTTGTTGCTGTTTGTTTTGTTTTAGTGTGGTTCATTTGTTAAAACTGATGAGCCAATAATGATTCATTACTATTAACTAAATCCATAGTTCGCATTAGGGTTCACTTTTTGTGTTGTCCATCTAATGGGTTTTGACAAATGTATAATGACATGTATCCACCATTACAGTATGATACAGAATAATTTCATTGTTCTAAAAATCCCCTGTGTGCCACCTGTTTAGCTCTCCCTCCCTTATCCCTGAGACCAGGCAACCGCTAATCTTTGTATTATCTCCATAGTTTTGCCTTTTCCAGAGTTTTATATAGTTGGAATCTAACATTATGTACCCCTTTCAGATTGCCTTTGAAACAGTATTTCTACTTTTAAAAACCAGTAAAACTAGCTCTCAAATTCACTAGGAGTGGTTTACCAATTTGCAGTAATTTTGCAAGCTTTCTGAACAAGGCAGAATGGAGGGTATAGATTTGCTGCTGCTCCCAATTTCTGGGTTGTTACAGGAATGGTCTGAAAGGTAAAGTGGTTTGGTATGGAGAGCTGAGTTAATAATTTTCTCCAGCTCTATGGTCATTGACTCTCATTCGTGTTTTGTTTTTGTTTTTTTTTTTTTCATTCGTGTTTGATTGATTTTCAAATTATCCATCCATCCACCCACCCACCCATTTGCATTTCCTTTTCATCCTACTGTTTTGTCCGATCCCACCATCTCAATATGTTGAGTATGAATCTTTGAATTTTATGTATTCTCGTAAAACACAGTGTTCTTATTGTGTGAATATTTTACATTTACTTAAACAGCACTGTGCTAATGGCCTCATTCTGTTTTTATATTCTCTAACTGTAACTGGTAAACAACCTAGTTTGATGCTTCTTCCTGCTAAATAGTATCCAGATGAACATCCTCCCCACTGGTTTACTGGTTCCTCAGTGATGGGCACCTACGCTCTTCCCAATCCAAACCCCTGCCGGCAATGTGATGAATAATTCAAAAATTTTAACATTTTTTGAGTACAGAAGCCCATGAACAGTCATTGTTCCTACCTCAAAACCAACTTTTTGGGGAAGGACCCAGCACTTTCCTTTAACAAATTCAAGAAATAGATTCAAGTCTACAAGGGCTTAAGAAAAAACTGAGGAGTCTATGGAAAGACAAAGGTATGGATGAGTCACTAATTCCTTGCCTCTCTGAAGGCCCCTTCGCAGCAGCTCTATCTTGGTCTCTTCCCTCTTTTATAAGCCCCCAAATTTACATGCTTTTTTACATGTAAAGTGATTTAGGCTCTGGACTCCAATAAACCTCTTCACATTCCTCCCCCTGATCTGCAAACAAAAGATCCTCTTAGGTAATGTCTCATTTCTAGAGTATACGTGTTGGGGGATGAGATTACACATGAAATCACAGTTATGATTCTTACACGCTTTATGCTTTAGCTTATTTCTTGCAATAATAGAAATACACTAAAATTTTAAAACGCAATGAGCACACAATTAAAAAGCATCAGCATGCTGACACTTGTAATTACTATATATGTTACTTTTGTCATGCTTTACAAAAATTAGCACAGATTCTTCTCTAATCAACCCAATGAGGAAAATGATATTAATTTCATCTTCTATATGTATTCTGTTTAAAAGTTATTTATTATGTGCCAAGCACCTCTATGTTCTGCTGATTTGCATGCAATGTTTTATTTAATCCTCAGATGAGCCCTTTGAAATTTTTTAAAATCCTCTTTTGTAAATGAAGAGCCTTAGTCCCAGACTGGAAACATACTTTCCCAATCATGGAGGCACTGTGCCAGAAAGAAGTTGGTCTTCAGACTTGCCTGGATCTCCCTTACTTCATACTGGTTAAAAAGTTTAAAGCGGAATAATCCATTCAGCAGTGAAGGAAAGCATTCCACCCCCTTTTGACACTTGGTAGAATTTAGAATCAAGTGGGCACAGATTTTGAGAGCCAAAGGGCATCTCTACCTTATACCAGTGAGATATTATTATTAATTTGGGCAAGAAAATTCTTCCTTGGGGGAAAAAAAAGAAAAAGAAAGAAAATTCTTCCTTAGGCAGTCACTAACATCACTTGACATTTAGCATCCCTGGAAGCTAGTAAGACTCTTAATTTACTGTGACATCTCCATATATCCTCACAGTTCCAAACCCTGCCTCTCCTGTATTCCTCATGAGAAAGCTCAGGATCAGAAGCTGGAATCACTGGGTCACACAGGTTTTCAACTCTGGTTGTTCTTTAGATTCACTTTGGTGCTTTAAAAAATACCAATGTCCTGACCTGATCTTGTACCACATACATCAGAATATCTAGGTGTGAGAGTCAGGCCCTGGCATCTTTTAAGAGCTTCCAGATGTGAAATGACTTGGGCTTTGGTACCATCCTTTCTAGGTTCAAATCCCTAGCTCTTCCATTTACTAGCTGTGCAATTCTTGGCAAGTTGCATCATATCTGGCTGCCTCAGCTTTAAAATATTAATAGTACTGACTTCACAGGATTGTTTTCAGGATTATATGAATTAATATATGGAAAGTGATCAGCAAATATTAACAGAAAGTGTCAGCCCTTACTCTCATAATCCAATTCCCAGCCTTATCTTTTTACTGATGCTCCCTCCCCTGAGATTTCACATGTTTTTGGTGGCTTATTGGCAGTACAACCCTTGGATGTGCAAACTGAGACCTAATTCACATGGAAAATAGGAGCAAGGAGCAAAGTATGAAAAGGTCTCCATTAGATGCAGAGGATGGAGCATGGAAGTGCTTCAGGTACTAAATTTCTCTGGCTATTACCAACGTTCCCCAGTGGGACAGTGGGTTCAGTGAACTGCCCTATGAGGAAGAAGGGGTCACTGACACCCATCTAGATGGAGTTGCTCTGTGAAGGACGCAGTCCAATAGCATGAAAAGAAAGAGGAACTTGGAAGTAAGACCAGCCTTTAAATTCTGGCTCTCTACAGCTTCCTAGCTGTATGATCCTAGAAAGAATTACTTAAATTCTTTCAGTCCCAATTTCTTTGGTGGCAATGAAACAGCCTATACTGCAGTATTATTGTGAGGATAAAATAATGGGGTATATGTAATACTCTTGGCATAGAGAAACTGCTCATTGACATTAGTTCCTTTCCTTCAAATGCTTCTCGGAAGCTGTTCCCACCTGCTCCTCACTCCTTTCCTAGCCACCCTGGAGGCTTGAAAACAGAGTGGAGCTAAAGTATGCCATGTTGGACTAAGAAATACATAAGGATTGAAGTGGCTTCAGAGAAATGTTTAAAAGATAATGAGACTCTTGAGATACCAAGAGGGGAAAAAAGCAAGAAGAAAAAAATTTGCATAACTCATAAAAGCAATTTTGCTTCATTTACTTGTTAAACTCAATTACTCATTCCACTGCCAGTTTTTAACGAGGGCCACTCTGAGAAATATTATGGGCTATATAGTCTGGAGAGAAAAGAAAAGAACAATTTTTGACTTCGGCTCTGGAGCCCAAGCAAAAGTCTTAGAAGAGATCATCACTTTGGACATAGAGTTTGGAACTTAGGGTATGCCAGTACCTAGGCCTTTGTGGGTGGGTATACATTTTATGTTAAAGAACAGCCTTAAACTGGACCCAAAGAAGCAAAAGGCATAAAAGCAAATAATATCAACTTGAATCCTTGATGTTTACTTTCCAAATCCCCTTGTCCTCTAATATCCTATTTGATCCTGAGATAGTTCTAAAGACACAGAGATTATAATCTTCATGTTACAGAAGCGATACTGACACTCCAAGAAGTTAAATTTGTTTCCCCTGGGACACGGAAGACTACCGAGTAACTTCAGATTTAACATTCAAATTTAAGATATATGTTTTTAAACCCTACTGCTAGTAATCCCACTCATGTCAAGCTTTATAAAGCTGCATGGATAATGTGCAGATATTAACACCACTTCTAAATATTTTCCTATTTCTCCTCTGAAAACATGAGGGAAACCGTACTTTCCTGGCTCTTGAAGGCATGGCCGTATGACTTGCTTTAGCAAATAAAATGTTACATGTCATATCCAGGCATAGCATTTAATTGCCAATGAGAGATTCTAGACCAGGAGTTAGCAAACTATGGTCTACAGACCAAATCTGACCCACTACTTGTTTTTGTAAATTAAATTTTATTGAACATAGCCATACTCATTTGTTTATGTATTATCTGTGGCTATTTTCACGCTATGTCAGGAAGAGTTGTATAGTTGTGAAAGGTATTTCATGATCTGAAAAGGCAAAAAATATTTATTTTCTGGTCCTTTAAGAAAAAGTTTACCAACCTCTGTTCTAGACAGTTCTTGCTTGCCAGTCAACTGAGGAGTCTGAGTATCTTAACGATACAGGTATAAGGTGGCAGGGACTCCTTCAAACTAGGTTGCTTTCTGCTGCATGAAGAACAGTAGCTCTGGAGAGTTGTCCAGACTCATTATAGACTTTTCACATAAGTTAAAAAGAAGTCTCTGTTGTGTTAAGCAACTGAAATTTTGGACTTTTTTTTTTTTTTTTTTTTTAGCTTGGTATAATCCAGTTTCATTTGACTGATATACAAGTCAGTAAATGCAGAGGATAAAGGAAAAATACACTGATTGAAGTCTGTTAGGGTCAAGATGCATTGAAATAGTTGGATACTGGGTGATGGAAATGGACATGGTAGGGCGGATGGGTGTTCCTGCTTTTGGGACTGGCACATCCTGTGATTCTGAAATACGAACTTCTGGGCCAGAGAGACTGTAGGTAAGTCTGCATTGTTGATAACTCTGCCTACCAGGTTTAAGGTCAAGGGAGTGTCCAGGTAAAACTCATCAGTTAGAAATAGTCATGTTTTCCTAAAAAGTTTTATAAGCAAAGTTTCTGCTTTTTGAGTGTTGATATAGTCAAGACAAAATGGGCTCCCAGTTATGAGCTGTTATATAAGGTAACCCTTCCACAGGAATGTTCTGCTTCTCAAGATCAACTATTTAACCTCTTACAATGGCTGATGCTCAACGCTGGCCGGGTAACCCAGGTTGAGGCTAATATGTCTTTATTGGAAGACGCCCCTCTATACCAGGTTTAGTTGGTATTTACATGTGATTGTCAGTTCCAGGGCAACATCACAGATAAGGGCTGCATTAGTGGATTTAGAATTATTGCAAGTGAATAAAAAGGCTCACTCAACAAAGAAATGAGCATCTCTTTTGACTTCTAAGTTCAGCAAATCTCCAACTCAAAGGAATTTCTACCAGGATACCAGAAGTGGAATTCCATATAGTTTGAAGAAAACTCATCAGTTTTCCACGGACGCCGAGTACCTACATGGGGGAATAATTTTCATAATACTGTGTCCTGTCCTATTGCATATAACACGCTTAGACCTAAAAGGCCGAGGCAAAGTGATTTAGACTTAAGATTCTGAATGAAGCCTGACTAATGAAAGACTTCAGGTGTGTTTAATGACAGTAGGAATGTTTTCTAGGTTACTCAATAGGTAAAACAACAAATATGTCTGACACAACTCATAGTGGCCCTCCTGGGGGCATTCAGTTTACTAGATTCAAAATATCTACGTTCTTTAACATATACCCCAAACATTTTCCTAGTAAGAGGAGGGAGAGGATGTGACTACATTCATTGCATAATGCTTAAATGAGGAGATACAAACAGCAGGAAGAATAAAATTGGCTCTGAGTTGATCCTGAAGAAGGGTTGTTCTTAATCAATAGAAACAGTGGTGACAGAGACTTGAACAACATAGTTCAGAAACCCTACAGATAATACCCATTCCCTATCTCCACTGGTTTGTAAAGAGTGAAACTGCTCCTTATACCTACCATCCTAGAAACAAGAAAAAAAATGGCTCACTAAGTAATTTTTTATAAAATATTACAATCTCATCCTAGTCTTAACTGAAAACAGGGAAGAATCAAGTAACTATCTTGTGTTTTAAAAAACTTTACAGAAAAAAAAATTAATAAACATTTCAGAAGAGATGGAGGAATAGGATTCAGGATACAACCAGGGAATATAACTAGAAACACAAATTCTTGTCAAGAGAACAACTGAGATATCTTGTAAATACAGTAGCCTTGTTAACACTCTATTAAACTCAGTTTGATACCAACAAAGGGCTGCTTTTATTTTCTTCAATTAGGGTCATCTTCCTAATTATCATAGAACATCACAGATATCCACTTTGGGTCAACAGAATGTTCTATTGTTCTACTTTCTTATATTTTATTAATCTACTTTATTCACCTGTGCCTGATCTGAAACTAAAATTAGCTCATGTGTTTGAACTTGTAAATTGCTCATTTCAGACCATAACTGCTGAATCCAAGTGGAGAGCAGCCTCAGAATGGCAAATGAGGAGGCCAAGGGCTTCCCACAGCATCTACTTGTCTCATGATGCACAAGACAATTCTTAAACTGCTTTGATCTGGGAGGGGCAGGTTCATGTGGAATAAGTGTGCACACTTCACTGCATACCTAATTTCATTAAAAAACAGGAAACCAAACACACAGCAAAGGGGATGGGAGTCAGGAGGAAAGATCCAGTTTCTATGGCAACTGGAGGAGCACAGGCATCATCACAGTGAGAGGTCTGAACTGGGGCAGGAGTGTTGACAGCTTCACCTAAGGCCCGTTACCAAGGTTTTCCTACTGTATGGTACCTTTACCAACTGCCATCTCCCTAAAGTCTTGGAGTGAACAGGGACCATGTACCCTCCTGCTAACAGATAGAGATGACTTGCCAGTATCATTTGGCTTTTACTACTACAAAAGAGAGGAGATAAGAGTTTTCTTCAGATTATTTACGGACTCAAGCATCTGGATTCGAGTCCCAGGTTGTCACTTCTGTGACTCTGGGGATCCCTTTCCTCATTCTCATCTCTTAAATACACACACACACACACACACACACAAACACACACACACACAATGTGTCTCCACTGTATGTACATCTATAAACAGCTGCAGCCAAGTGCACCACCCTGACCTGCGTATCTTCTGGTGTCCCTCACAGGAAGAAATGCCTCACAAGGAAACCTTTTCAGGCCTCAGCCTATTATGCCATAAAATGACCTTTCTGAATCAGATTCTTTAAGTCTGTAGCCTCAACACAGGTTGCACATTAGAATCACCTATGAGCATTTTAAAAATTGTTCTGATGCCCAGATCCCACCTCTAGATTTGATTTGGTATAGTGCCTAAGTATCAGTATCTCCCAAAACATGCCACCGCACCAACCATAGTGTGATTCTAATGTGTAACCAGAGTTGAGTATATTATAGTAACTAACTCAGCATCAATGTACTTATGACCATCTGTGTGCTGGGCACTGGGCTGGATCTTAAAGACCTGAAGATGAATAAGGCTTGGGAGTTTCCAGTCCACTGGTGGAAGATAAACAAATAAGTGCATGAAGTGTTATGTGGGTCCTAGGCTGGTCTGTACAAGGTAAGTGGGGGAAATGTGAGTAGTTGGTTCTCTAGGGAAGGTCAAGAAAAACATTATGGAAGAGAGGATGATGCCAGACACCAATATGAAAAGATGGATAGAAGAGCAGTGTCACAAAAGGCACAGAGGGCATGATATGAGAACTAAAATAAGTTGATACCACGGGCATATATGTTTGAGGGGTGTTCTGTGGGGAAAGATGAATCTGAATTAGTGAAATGTAAAACAGATCAGAAGAAAATACACAGATTAAAGTATGGACAGAGAAAAAGATTTTTAAAATACACGATAAAAACAAAAGAAACCCAGCACAAGAGATATAGGGACATAGTATAAAGGTCTAATATAAGTGTAAATGGAATACCAAAAAGATAGAAAAGAGAGAAAAAAAAATCAAGCCACAGATTCAAATACTACGAATCCCAACCAGAATACATACAAAGAAAATAGATCTATGTAAGTAAAACTGTTGAGAGCCAAAAATGGAAAAAAATATTATAAACCAGCCAGCAGAAAAATAAATACCTTCTTCAAATGAGTAAAATTAAAACTGGCAGATAACTCAACAGAAAACAAAACAAAAAGACAGAATCCAGAAGATTATGGAGTGAGAGGTGTCATGAGTTAAAAGAAAATCACTGTCTAACAGACCCCACTAAAGATAATAATAAAGTTCTTCAGAGAGAAGAAAAGTGATTCCAGACAGAAGCACAGAAATGCAAAATGTATGAGGAACAACAGAAAATACAAATATATGAGTGAAAACTAATAGCATAAAACAGTAATAATATACGTTATAGAATTTCATACATTGAAGCAAAACACATCAATAAAAGCACATACGGTGGAAGAAGTGAAGATTAAATGGTATTAATATATTTAAAATTCCTGCGTTGTTTGGAAAGTAGCACTAATTTATATTGGATATTTATTTATTTTTAGAATCTATCTATCTATCTATCTATCTATCTATCTATCTATCTATCTATTTAGAGGGAGCAAGCCAGGGGAGGGGCACAGGACTGAGAGAATCCTCAGCAGACTCCATGCCAAGCACAAAGTCCCATGTGGGGCTTAATCCCATGATCCTGAGATCATGACCTGAGCCAAAATCAAGAGTTGGATGCTTAACTGACTGAGCCATCCAGGCACCCCGTATATATTGGATATTTAAAAATTAAGGCTCTATACGACAAAATGAAAGTAAACACTAAAAAAATAGTAAAAGAAAATAGTAGCTTGCAAGCTGATGTGGAGAGCAGACAAAATAAAAATTAAAAAAGGAATCCATGAGTAGACAAGAAAAAAAAAAAAGGAAAAATAGATAACATGCAGGGCACTTGAGTGGCTCAGCCAGTTAAGCGTCTGCCTTCAGCTCGGGTCATAATCTCAGGGTCCTGGGATCAATTCTCACATCAGGCTCCTTGCAAAGAGCCTACTTCTCCCTCTGCCTTCCTGATCTTGTTAACAAGATCAAATAAGAGGGATAAATCTACACAAAGACGAGAATTCTATACAAATGCCTTACATTTTGGGGGCACTGGGGAGGCTCAGATGGTTAAGCATCTACCTTTGGCTCAAGTCACGGTCCCAGGGTCCTAGGATTGAGCCCCATGTCAAGCCCCATGGCAAGCCTGCTCTGTCTCTGCCCCTCACACTGCTTGTGCTTGCTCTGTCTCTCTCAATCAAATAAATAAATAAATAATCTTAAAAAAAAAAAGAATGCTATACATTTTTCCTAAGAGAAACTAAAGAGGGGCGCCTGGGTGGCTCAGTTGGTTAAGCGACTGCCTTCGGCTCGGGTCATGATCCCGGAGTCCCGGGATCGAGTCCCATATCGGACTCCCGGCTCTGCGGGAAGTCTGCTTCTCCCTCTGACCTTCTCTCCTCTCATTCTCAGTCTCTCTCTCTCTAATGAATAAATAAATAAAAAATCTTTAAAAAAAAAAAAAAGAGAAACTAAAGAGACATAAAGAAAGAATAAACCATTTTCATGGATTAGAATATTTAATATGGTAATGACATCAGTTTTTCACAAATGGATCTATACACTCAGTGAAATCTTGATTGAAATCCCAATTTTGTTGTTTGTTTGTTTGTTTGTTTCGGACAAGCTGATCCTAAAAATTTTCTTGGAAATTAAAAGGCCCAAGAATAATCATCTAAGCAGAAAATCAACAAAGAAAATAGAGCTTTGAATGACACATTGGACCAAATGGACCTCATAGATATATACAGAATATTCCACCCTAAAACAACAGAATACTCATTCTTCTCAAGTGCACATGGAACTTTCTCCAGAATAGACCACATACTGGGTCACAAATCAGGGCTCAACCAATACCAAAAGACTGAGGTTATTCCCTGCATATTCTCAGACCACGATGCTTTAAAACTGGAATTCAACCACAAGAAGTTTGGAAGAAATTCAAACACTTGGAAGCTAAAGACCACCCTGCTCAAAAATGTTTGGATCAACCAGGAAATCAAAGAATTACTTAAACAATTCATGGAAACCAATGAGAATGAAGACACATTGGTCCAAAACCAATGGGATACAGCAAAGGTAGTCCTAAGGGGGAAACACATATCCATCCAAGCCTCAATCAAAAAACTTGAAAAATCCCAAATACACCAACTCTCTTTTCAACTTAAAGAACTAGAGAATCAACAAAAAATTAAACCAATGCCATGCACAAGAAGGGAAATAAGATTAGAGCAGAGATCAATGAGTTAGAAATTAGAGATACAGTAGAACCCATCAACGAAACAAGAAGCTGGTTCTTTGAAAGACTCAGTAAGATCGATAAACCACTGGCCAGACTAATTCAAAAGAAAAGAGAGAGGACCCATATTAATAAAATTATGAATTAAAGGGGAGAGATCACGACTAAAACCAAGGAAATAGAAACAATCATCAGAAATTATTATCGGGGGACGGCTGGGTGGCTCAGTTGGTTGAGCAGCTGCCTTTGGCTCAGGTCATGATCCCAGCGTCCTGGGATCAAGTCCCGCATTGGGCTCCTTGCTCGGCAGGGAGCCTGCTCCTCTCTCTGCCTCTGCCTGCCTCTCTGCCTGCTTGTGTTCTCTCTCTGTTAAATGAATAAATAAAATCTTAAAAAAAAAAAAAAAAAGAAATTATTATCGGGGCGCCTGTGTGGCTCAGTGGGTTAAAGCCTCTGTCTTTGGCTTAGGTCATGATCCCAGAGTCCTGGGATCGAGCCCCGCATCGGGCTCTCTGCTCAGGAGGGAGCCTGCTTCCCCACTCCTTTTTCTGCCTGCCTCTGTGCCTATTTGTGATCTCTCTCCTCTCTGTCAAATAAATAAATAAAATCTTAAAAAAGTAAAATAAACACTACAAATATTAAGAAAAAAAAAGAAATTATCAACAGTTGTATGCCAATAAGTGAACCAACCTAGAAGAAATGGATATATTCCTGGAAACCTATAAACTTCCAAGACTGAAACAGGAAGAAATTGACAATCTGAATAGTCCAATATCTAGTAACGAGATTGAGCAGTGATCGAAAACCTCCCAAAAAAACAAGAGTCCAGGACCTGATGAATTCCCTGGGGAATTCTACCAAATGTTCAAAGACGAAATAATACCTATTCTCCTGAAGCTGTTTCAAAAAATAGAAACAGAAGGAAAACGTCTAGACTCTTTCTATGAAGCCAGCATTATCTTGATCCCTAAACGAGACAAAGACCCCATCAAGAAGGAGAATTTCAGACCAATATCCCTGATGAATATGGATGCCAAGATTCTCAACAAGATCCTAGCTAATAGGATCCAAGAGCACATTAAAAAGATTATCCAGCATGACCAGGTAGAATTTATCCCTGGGATGCAAGCGTGGTTCAACATTCACAAATCAATCAATGTGATAGAACAAATCAATAAGAGAAGAGAGGAGAACCACATGGTCCTCTCAATTGATGCAGAAAAAGCATTTGACAAAATACAGCATCCATTCCTGATTAAAACTCTTCAAAGTATAGGGATAGAGGGAACATTCCTCAAACTCATAAAATCTATCTATGAAAAACCTACAGCAAATATCATTCTCAATGGGGAAAAATTGACAGCCTTCTCATTGAGATCAGGAACATGATAAGGATGCCCAACCTCACCACTCCTATTCAACATAGTACTAGAAGTTCTAGTAACAGCAATCAGACAACAAAAAGAAATAAAAGATATTAAAATTGGCAAAGAAGAAGTCAAACTCTCTCTCTGCAGATGACATGATACTTTATATGGAAAACCCAAAAGACTCCACCCCCAAACTACTAGAACTCATACAGCAATTCAATAATGTGGCAGGATACAAAATCAATGCACAGAAATCAGTTGCTTTCCTATACACTAACAATGAAAATATCGAAAGGGAAATTAGAGAATGGATTCCATTTTACAATAGCACCAAGAACCGTAAGATACCTGGGAATAAACCTAACCAAAGAGGTAAAGGATCTGTACTCGAAGAACTACAGAACGCTCATGAAAGAAATTGAATAAGACACAAAAAGGTGGAAAAGAATTCCATGCTCATGGATTGGAAGAATAAACATTGTTAAAATGTCTATACTGCCCAGAGAAATCTATACTTTCAATGCCATACCGATCAAAATTACACCACCATTTTTCAAAGGGCTGGGACAAACACTCCTAAAATTTGTATGGAACCAGAAAAGACCCCAAATTGCTAAGGAAATGTTAAAAAAGAAAAACAAAGCTGGGGGCATCACACTGCCTGATTTCAAGCTTTACTACAAAGCTGTGATCACCAAGACAGCACCGTACTGGCACAAAAACAGACACACAGACCAATGAACAGAGCAGAGGGTCCAGATATGGACCCTCAACTCTATGGTCAAATAATCTTCGACGAAGCAGGAAAAAATATTCAGTGGAAGAAAGATAGTCTATTCAATAAGTGGCGCTGGGTAAACTGGACAGCTATGTATAGAAGAATGAAACTAGACCATTTTCTTACACCATACACAAAGAACTTGAAATGGATGAAAGACCTCAACATGAGGCAGGAATCTATCAAAATCCTAGAGCAGAACATAGGCAGTAACCTCTTTGACATCAGCTACTCCAACTTCTTTCAAGATACATCTCCAAGGCAAAGGAAACAAAAGCAAAAATGAACTTTTGGGACTTCATCAAAATAAAAACCTTCTGTACAGCAAAGGAAACAGTCAATGAAACAAAGAGGGAACCCACAGAATGGAAGAAGATATTTGCAAATGACACTACAGAAAAAGGGCTGATATCCAAGATCTATAAAGAACTCCTCAAACTCAACACCCAAAAAACAGATAATCATGTCAAAAAATGGGTAGAAGACATGAACAGACACTTCTCCAAAGAAGACATACAAATGACTAACAGACACATGAAAAAATGTTTATCACTACTAGCCATCAGGGAAATTCAAATCAAAACCACATTGATATACCACCTTACACCAGTTAGAATGGCCAAAATCAACAGGACAGGAAAAAACAAGTGTTGGAGAGGATATGGAGAAAGGGGAACCCTCTTACACTGTTCGTGGGAATGGAAGTTAGTACAGCCACTTTGGAAAACAGTGTGAAGATTCCTTAAAAAATTAAAAATAGAGCTACCCTATGACCCTGCAATTGCACTACTGGGTATTTACCCCAAAGACACAGATGTAGTGAAATGAAGGGCCATATGTACCTCCAATGTTTATAGCAGCAATTTCCATAATCACCAAACTGTGGAAAAAGCTGAGATGCCCTTCAACAAATGAATGGATAAAGAAGATGTGGTCCATATATACAATGGAATATTACGCAGCCATCAGAAAGGATGAATACCCAACTTTTACATCAACATGGATGGTACTGGAGGAGATTATGTTGAGGGAAATACATCAAGCAGAGAAAGTCAATTATCATATGGTTTGACTTACTTGTGGAGCATAAGAAATAACATGAGGATATTAGGAAAAGGAAAGGAAAAGTGAACTAGGGGAAACCGAAGGGGGAGACGAGCCCTGAGAGACTGTGAACTCTGAGAAACAAACTGAGGGTTCTGGAAGGGAGGGGGTTGGGGGGGATGGGTGAGCCTGGTGGTGGGTATTAAGGAGGGCACATATTGCATGGAGCACTGGGTGTGGTACATAAACAATGAATCTTGGAAAACTGAAAAAAATAAAATTAAATTAAGATGTTAAAAAAATTAAATTAAAATATTAAAAAAATAAAAATAAATAAAAGGCCCAAGAATAGCCAAGAAAATCTTTTTTGGTAGCAAATGACAAAGTAACTCTAACTTTCACATAAAAATCCAATGGGCCATGAATAGCCAAGGCAACATTAAAAGAGGAAGAAGAAAGCGGAAAGAGTTACTATATCTGGTTTACTATATCAGATTTATTGCAAAACCACAGCAATTACAACAGTGCATGTAAATACAAGGACCTAAAATTAAGCCAGTGGAACATCCAAGAGATTTTACAAAGAGAACCACCACTATAAATACTTGATTTATGATGAAAATCGCACTTCCGAGCAATGGGGATAAGGAGAGGCTGTTGAATAAAAGAAGTGCCGTCAACTGAATATCCATAGGAGAAAAAAGTAGATCTTAACCCCTTTCTCAGACTATGCACAAGAACAGATTTCAGATGAATTGCAGATCTAGTTGTTCAACGTAACATAAAAAAGTTTTTAAAAGAGAAAAAATTTTTCATGATCTTGAGGCAGGGTGGATTTCTAAAGACTGACATTAAACTTTGTTAAAATTATGAATTTCAGAGTTGTTACTGAAAATTTTACAGTTATAATACTGGAAAATGATGGATGAACCAAGCAGAACAATTACTACCATATTCTATCAATGTTTTCAATTTGAATTTTTAAAATGTATTTTGGCTTTATAGTGGTATAAGCTACATATAAGCACAATGACTATAGTAGGTCTATGGTAGGGCTCAAGAATTTACATTTCTGGGGCGCCTGTGTGGCTCAGTCAGTTAAGCATCTGACTCTTGATTTTGGCTCAGGTCATGATCTCACAGTCTTGGCAATGAGCCTCCAACGGGCTCTGCACTGAGCAGGGAGTCTACGTGAAGATTCTCTCCCTCTACTCCTCCTCACCTCACCCCACTTGATTTCTCTCTCTCTCAAGAAAGAAAGAGAAAAAGAAAAAAAATGAATGAATTTATATTTCTAACAAATTCCCAAGTGATGCTACCTTGAGAACCACTGCTCACAATGAACCACCAAGTTATCTTTAATTTAATCACCCCAGGTTGGTGTGGGCCAGCCTACAAAAGGATTTCTTTCTAAGCTCCCATATATTAAATGGGGCTATTGTTCTCTCTACCCTTGTCCCTACTCCCTGGTCTCCCTTCTTTCCACAACCTTTTGGGGATGGATAGGCTGAGCTTGATTAATAGTGATGGTTTTACTCTTTTCCCCCCTTTTCTTATTTATCTGTGGCTTCTGTGAGTGTTGCTAAAGTCAGAAGAGACTGGTCTTGGGTGGTCCTTCTTATTCTCCTACATTGTATTCTCCTTCTTCCCACTCCGACCTATAAGAAAGCACTAGTGACAGATGACATTCAAGGAAGAAAGAAAACTTATGATAAGGAACATAAATTAGAATTTTAAAACCTCATGCTCACCTTAATAATGCAAATCATTTAAGGCCATATTGAGAGCCTATGAAAATTCTTTTCCTTTGGATATAAACAATTCCCAAGTTTGAAAAACATGAAGGAATAAAAGGAAGACCAAACTTAGAATAAGGCAAGAGCTAACAGGAATGTGGAAAAGCAGGAACAAAAGCTCTATCCTGTCTCGCCAGGGGAAGGGGTGGTAATCCAAGACCAAATCTGAATGGTGGCCGAGCAGATTCTGTTCTGGGTCAATGAGCACTGGGAATCCAAAGAGCTATCCATCCTCTGGGGAATCTGCCCAGCAGAGATACACAGACCCAGGGCCAGTTCCAGGCATTGAAGTGAATGGCTTCATATGTTCCACAGTGCTTAGGAACCAAGAACAGGAGAAAAAAACCCCACCCCAGAGACCTCACAGGACTATCATTAGTCAAGCATGGAATAAACCCCAGGCATCTGCTGAAGATATTATATGGGATTCCCTTTGTGGGCCAGTGCCCAGGAAGGGTAGGAGAATGCATGGTGCCTACTGACCCCAGAGAAAAGGCATCAGGTATCAGCTGAGCTGTCTTGCAGAGTATTCAGATGGGGTTGTCTCTCTGTTATGGCCAGGGATATACCCTGACACCACCAACCCATCCTGACTCCCATCATCTCTGGGAAGGGCTGAACACATTCGAGCCATAGAGGAGAAACATAGCAGACAGGTACAATGGAGCTTAGATGAGGATAAGAACTGCTGTGGGAAGAGGAGGACCAAGATGGTTATCAACTCTTCCCTCTGATATCCCAGACCAGGAAGGGGAGTATCACTGAAATGAGAAATGGGAACTCACCCTCCTTCTCTATAGCCCTGGGGAAGTGGCAGCTTCTCACTCCTGCCATGGTCATCGTTTAATGTCTAATATCTTCCCCCTCTATTTCACAGGACTGCCATTCCAATCCAAGTGCAATGACAAAGGTGAGAACACTCATTAATCTACTCTAAAACGTAAGATGGGAGATGCTGGAAATGATCATGTTTATACTGTAAGCCAGCTTTAATCTTTGGGTTCAAATAAATTCTAGAACAGAAAAATCAGAGCTCCTGGGGCTTTTCAGTTGAATCCCACATCAGCGCCTCCAGTGAGGCTGCCTACGCTTCTGTATTCAGCTTCCTCTTGAGTCAGATCCATCTCAAATCATTTCCTCTTTTCAAATGAGAGATCAGGATAATAACAGTGTTTTGGATTGAAGCATGGAAACCTCATATTTTTTTGTTTGGAGAGGGGTGGGGGTAATACGACCTCCTGGGCTTTTGGTTTAATACTGTGTGTAACTGTTCCTGTAGGGTTAGATGCTGAAGCTGGGTGATTAGCTAATAGAGGAAAGCATTTGTGGGGAGACAGTATACTTGAGGCAGCTCCAGCATCACTCTTGGAGCTTGTACCACACAAGGAGAGGGGCAGAGACATGTGACACAGTACATGATGTTTGGCCCTAGCTTCTACTGGGCAGACTCCCCATCCACCATGTCCCCCAGGGCTCGACAAAAGTGACTTCATGCTACTCTCTGAAAATGTTCTGGATTTTATCCCTTCATTTCAGTCTCTGCTGCTCATCCTTCTTCCCACTTATAAGCTCTTGACCTTTTGGCTTTGTTACCTGTCTTATTTCTGCACATACTCTTTGAGCTTAATGGCAGGTAGGCTTCCCTGGTGATTTTAGTCTTTTCTATGCCCCTTCCAGCCGTGTACTCTTTCTAGCTCTGACACCTGGGACCCAGCCATGGAATTATCCAGCTTTGCTAATGCATCAGGAGGCATGTCTCAGTCTCCTATTGTGGGATTGAGTAGTACCCTGCAGGACCATTCAATCTAAAGTCAAAATGAATGGATTCAGGCCATAAGATGAACGATGGCAACCTATGATATACCAAATGAGAACTGCATTAGAGAGAGTTCTGTAAATTCATTTTCCTGTTGTTTAAATCTCACCCCTGTCCAACCACACAGTTACTCATCAATACTCATACACCATGGAGAGCTGGTCCCAGCCGGGCACCTCGAAGGAACTAAAGGAGTTCCAGGAAGTATCAATGTTCAAGATTTCAAAAATCCTAATCCTAATTCTATAAGTCTGCCCAGGCAAATAGGAACTCAAATTTATTTGCTTTCAATAAGGGAGATGTTAGCTATCACTGATGAGTGCTTACTTACAGGGTTAATACACAGAATGGAAAAATGAATGACATATATTTAGTTAATACTATTTGAGAGCCAAAATATTTCAAAATATGAGAACATGACAATTATGGTGAGAAGTCCTTGGGAATGAAAAGGCAGTAATCTGCTGGCTAAATATCAATAGCAATATAGACAGCTGGGTCTCCTGTGTGCAGCGCCAGAGTTCTTTGTACTTTCATGTGACCAATGGCTAAAGAAATCTTTGGGGAATCTCTGACCTAGTGATCATGAGATATGAGCACTTTGGGTGAACATGTAAGAAATCCACTAAAACTCCCTTTCCATCCCAAGAAAGTATCAAAAAAACCATCACTCAAGCAGCAGGGCTGACTGATTTTTTAAATAGTTGATGAATTTATATCTATTTTATGTAATTTCTTCCCAAGTTTTAAGGAAGAACAGATCTGTAGATTTATAATTTCTTACCTATAAATGGTTTTTACTAATTTAGAAGCTCTGCTCATATAAATGGTTTTGTTTGAAATCACTACCATGTGGTAGGTAGCTTTATTAGTTCTATTCTTGAGATGAGAATATTGAAGTTGCAAGCAACAAAGTGGCTCTTTAGCCCAAGTAAGCACAGAACTGTTTCCTATTAAGTGTGAGATATTTTTAGCTTAAGGGCACTGCGGAATCTTGCTCCTGAAAGTAAATTTGGGTATTTCAGAATGATTTAAAGCTCTAATGATTTTGTTGAGGTAAGTAGAAGGATAGTACTAAAATACGACTCAAGACAATAAACAAAGCAAAAAAGAAAACACTTAGGCACCTAAGGCTTTTCAAAAGCCAGAGGGCAAGTTTTTGTTCCATTATTTTCTAAACTGCACCTCAAGAGCATTAGTGTCCCAAGTTATATGAACAGGAATTCTAGAGAAAAGAAGGAATTTGAGGTGGAATATGTTTTGAAAACACTACTCACTATATCTTTTTACTAAAGGTTAATTAACTAAAAGCCCTGAGCACATCTGCAGTAAAGAAATCCATTCAATTTTGTCAGTACTTCCCAAACTTAATTGACCATGGAAAAACTTCTTGTCATGTAGTTCCTAGTACCAAACTGTGCTATTCATGTGTTCCAGCATAAAGACTAAGCTTATTGGTTTAGCCAGATAAAAAGAGGAATCTTGCCTTGCATTTACCATAAGGCACAGGGCCAGGCAGAGAAAGTAGCAGCCATTATATTTTGTTATGGTAGCCCTAGGAAACCAACAGAATTCAGATCCCTAGATCACAGCAATTTCCAATCATCAAATGGGGTACAACCTCCTTGAATTAAGTATATTGGGGGATTTTCTCCAAGATAGTTGTGTTGAAGGTCTTCAAGACCACCCCTACATTTGATGATTAACTAGAAAGACTTAAAGGATTCAGCATATGGTCGTATTCACAGCTAACATCTATTATAGTAAAAGGATATGAAGTAAAATTAGGAAACGGGAAGATGTATGGGGTGAAGTCCAGAGAAAACCAGGAATAAGCTTCCAAGAGTCCTTTCCCAGTGGAATTACACAGGATGCACTTACTTCCCCCAACAATGAGTTGTGACAGCATCTCTGGAATGTTGTCTACCGGGGAAGCTCATTACAGACTCAGTACCCAGAGTTTTTATTGGAGACTGATCATGTAGAGTCTCTCTGCCTAGCATGAACCAAAATTCCAGACTCCGAAAAGGAAAGAAGGTGTTCAGCATAAACTGCATTGCCTGTGCAAACAGTTTTAGGTACAAGAAACCCACTCTTATCAGTTCTAGGAATGGTGTGGCAGCCAACAGACACCAGTCAATGGCCAATCTTGCTAACAGGTCTTTAGAAGAAAGGCAGACTGAGGCTTGCTATACTAACTCTTCTGCACAATGGTAGATGATAAAAACAACTGAAATGCTGAATAAACTGTAAAAACACCTTTTAAAGTATAGTCTGAAACTATAAAGAGGAATTTACAGAGACCAAAAATCAAGTGAAAGTAGTAATCTGAAAGGTAAGGAAGAGACAAAAACAGCTTTTGTGCTTAAGGTTTCCTCTGGACCTAGGAGAATGAGCACCTTCACTCTGGCAAATCTACACAGCGCAGGGAATAGGAGATAAAATCCAGTAGCCACTCCAGATGGATTGCCTACTAGAATATTACTACAAAAAAGTAGCACCAAAAAGACTACATCTACTTTTTTAAAGATAAATGGGGGAAAAAACCTGCTGACCATAAGGGAACTTCCTGGTCTCTACCTCAGCATTGGTCTCTACCTCAGCATTGGATGGAAAGGGAAAAAAAAAATCCTCTTGGAGTTATAAACTACAAGCAGAACTCAAGCACGTTTGTGGTCCAAATTAAAGCTATCTATGTGATATACAAAACCTTGAGTATATAATTGTATATAGAGTTGGTACAGGTTGATAGTGATGCCAGGCAAGCTGCTAAAATATACATAAATTATCTCTAAAGAAACATAATTTCAGTCTAGCCTTTAAAATTAAATATACCCACATAAATTCCAAGGAAAATGAGTAACTTGCAGTCAAATATCACAAAAGGCACATAGAAACAAAGCGTTTTATGAATGTCAGCAGATGCAACAGCTGAATCAGACCCAGATTAGGTTGGAATTATCAAGACAGAATGTAAGTTTCAAAGTTAAAGGAATAAAAGAGAAGTTTGAAATACAAACAAGATATAAAAGACTTTAAATATGACTGAGAATAACTGAAAAATAGCCAAATAGAACTCTTAGAAATGAAAACCATGGCAATTGAAATTAAAATCTTAACAGAAAATTAGTCCCTGGGAAATGGAAACTTAATGAATGGAAAGATAGATACAAGGAAACTATCCAAAATGTAACACTGAGAAACAAATGTTTGGAAGATGTGAACCAATATTAAGAGAAACGGTATAGAAGCAAGAAGTTAAGTAAATACTTAAATTAGGATTCCAGGAAGAAAGGTGAGTCCAAAAAGAATTCCAGAAAGAGAATGGGATAAATGTGATAGTTAAAAAAAAATGGGTTGGAATTTTCCAGAATTATTTAAAGACATCGAATTTCAGATCCAGGAATTGCAACAAATCTCAAGCAGGAGAACCTTCACAAAGCAAAATGGATTAAAAAAAGGGGGGGGGGGGAGAAAAAGAGGATCTGTTAAAAGCAACTAAATTATGAAAATGAATATACAACTTAACAAAAATTGTGGGCTACAGTAAAAGCAGTGCTTACAGGAAAATTCATAGCACTGAATACATACACTAGAAAAGAAGGCATTTCCAATTATCAGCGGTGAAGCAAAATAAATTTTTCTAAACTATCCATGATGTTACCATGCTAGAAGACTGATTTATATTGATCTTTCCCTCTTTAGAAAATAATATTGCAAAATCATTATCATATGAATAACTGATCAAAAAATATATGCTGGGACATCTGGGTGGCTCAGTCCATTAAGTGTTCAACTCTTGGTTTCAGCTCAGGTCATGATCTCAGGGTATTATGAGATTCATCTCCACACTGGGCTCCACGCTCAGTGGGGAGTTTGTTTGAGATTCTCTTTCTCTCTCCCTTTCCCGATACCCTTCCACATCCATCTCTCTCTCAAAAATTAAATAAGGGACTCCTGGGTGGCTCAGTCAGTTAACTGTCTGATTCTTGATTTGGCCCAGGTCATGATCTCAGGGTTGTGAAATCAAGCCCCATGCCAGGCTCCACGCTGAGCATGGAGCCTGCTTAAAATTGTCTCTCTCCCTCTCTCTCTACCCCACTCCCATTTTACACACGTGCATGTGTGCTTTCTCCCTCAATAAATAAATCAATCTTAAATGTAGGAGAAATTATTATAGAGAAAAACCACGCAGCTGATTAATGCAAATATTAAGTTATCATGAGATATATGCTATCTGCCAGATTTTTTGTTTATAATTTTTGTGACTTCTAAATAAATACTAAATTGTCAACTTAATTTGGCACTCATAAATTTTATGTTGTTTTTCTTGAAAAGAGTCCCTCCCCCTCAAATTGTATGAGCTTCAGGTTTTTCAAAGTTTGAACCCACCCTTGATTAACACACACATTCATTCTTCTATAGAAATTACACACACTTATTCCTGACACCAGTGGTCATATTAATGTGCAGCCGCCAGGAGATACGGCTGGCAAGCTGTGTCTTGAAAAACTGAGCAGGTAAAATAAATGCCTTGGTGAATTTACTGTAGTCTAGCAATCCTACATACAGGCTCAGACCTGATTGTGTTGTCATGGACAGACCCATCTCACATTAGCTGGTCTCCTGAGACTGATATATATGGCAATTAATTTATTTACAGGGTGCAATTACTGTCATAGGCATAAAAAATACTTGAAGTATATCTGTTTCATATATATATATTTTTCTCTAGAACATTGCATGAGAAGCCAATATATTAATTTATAATGGGAGATTTCTGATGGAAGGGCTAGAAATACTTGAAACTACAGGAAGGGCATGTTCTTTCCCTAAAGGCAGATTGCATGGAAAACTAAATTCTAATCAGAAATTCACATGATAAGCAAGAAATCAAACCAGAGAGCTAGAAAAACTGAATATTTAATGATAACAGACTAAAATTCTCTTCTGAATGTTTTTGTCATTGTGATTTGCATATTCAAAGACCACTTGGCTTCAAACTCCTTTACCCATTTCTACTTCGAGGGCCACGGCCTGTTAGTAGGGTTTAAACTACCCAATGTCTTATAGATTGAGGGTACCTCTTCCATCAGTAGTGCTTGAACGTGACTTTCCTTTTCTAAAAGCTACCATAGAGACCTTTTTCAATTGATAAATACTGTTAACCAAGTAAGATGATGACACATCTATGGTCAAATCTACTACGCATCTTAATGTTCACTCTCAGAGAAACATAGTTTGCTCTTAACTGCCTCTCTGGGAAATGTTACTTATTACATTACTTATTATCAAGAAGTCCAGAAATGGCTTACTGTATGACAAAAAGGTCATGATCAAAAACATTCTGGTTTACTTCATTATACTATTCTACAGTTAGTAAGAGTTAACGTGGTAGACACTATATTGCCAAACAGAATGGTTATGTTAAATGTTAAGTGAAAAAAGGGCACAATGTATATATCTAATGAAAACAATTAGGCAAGCTTTATAATTAGAATTCCATGTGGAGGGGCCCCTGGGTGGCTCAGTGGGTTAAAGCCTCTGCCTTCGGCTCGGGTCATGATCCCGGGGTCCTGGGATCGAGCCCCACATTGGGCTCTCTGCTCGGCGGGGAGCCTGCTTCCCCATCTCTCTCTGCCTGCCTCTCTACCTACTTGTGATCTCTCTCTATGTCAAATAAATAAATAAAATATTTTTTAAAAAAAAGAATTCCATGTGGACAAGAAATGAAAACAAAGTATTTAGAGTTATACTAACATGGTTATAATGGTATTTTGCTACTTATGCATTCCAAAACATTTTCTAAAATCTCCACTTCCTTCTAATACTTCTTTCTTTAGTGAAAACAGTGCTTATCTGAATTTCAAAGGTATAAAACATAATGGAGCTTCAAACTGTTCCAAATATTTGGAATCAATGTCTTTCATAGGTATTCATTCTTTAGGTCATTTGTTTATTTAATATTTTTAGTGAGGACCTATGATGGGTCCAGTACCGTTTCAGACTTACATCTTGCAGATAAAGAATGGACATCTACTAAAGCAGAAAAGGGCAGATTTTGTTTAGTCCCAGAGGCAACTGACTGGAATAGACAGAAAATTGCCAGAGGTGGGGAAAAAAGATAAAAGACTTTGAAATGTGGCCATCAAGTGGTTAAAGTTCATTATTGCATCTGAAGATGTTCCAAGAAGTTTGATCTGGAATTAACAAAAAACCCAAGCCCCAAAAGCCAAAAATAAAAAAATCCAACAATATAATTCCTCTAAAATTTGAGAGACTATGGGTCTCACTACAAAGAACTCAACTAACAAAATGGTTGCTTTTTTAAAAAATAAACTGTTAAATACACAATCCACATTTTTTTGTGTAATTAATTTAATTTTATTTTTTCAGTGTTCCAAGATTCATTGTTCATGTATCACACCCAGTGCTCCATGCAATATGTGCTCTCCTCAATACCCACCACCAGGCTCCTCCCCTCCTCCCCCCACCCTCACTCCCCTCCAAAACCCTCAGTTTGTTACTCAGAGTCCACAGTCTCTCATATTTCATCTAGCCCTCCGATTTCCCCCAATTCACCCCTCCCTTCCTTCTCCCAATGTCCTTCATGTTCTTCCTTATGCTCCACATGTAAGTGAAACCATATGATAACTTACTCTCTCTGCTTGACTTATTTCACTCAGCACAATCCATTTTCCAATTAGGTCAGCCTTAACTAGCAGTTAATAAGAAAATATGGAGGCTGCATTCTAATTGATAACTGGCAGAGATCTACAGTACTACCTCCCCACTCCCAAATCCAATCAATCAATCACAAGTTCCATAGGTTCTGCTTCTTAAGCATGTCTGGAATCTGTTTTATCTAAGGCTATAGCCACCATCAACTCCTTCCAAGATTACTGCATCAGCCTCCTGCCTAGAGATCCTGCCTCTGGTTTTACTCGGTTGTTCTTCACCTAGCTATCAGAGTAAGTTTCCCATAACACACTGGTGGTTCCCTATACCCTTAAGATAGGGGAAGTTGTAAACAGCATCACTTAGTCAACTTTCTTGGAACTGGCCCCTACTGTTTCTTCTATCTTCTTGATCTCCGTGGCTCTGCCATGCTCATTCTTTTCTTTGTGTCTTTGTACCTATTGCTCTTTGCTAGGCTGGTACACTCTGGTACCTCATCTGTCTGTCATACCTCACTTTTCCTATGGTTCAACATCAGTAACACAGTATGTTAATAATCTCTTCACTTGCCTCTACCTTTTCTTAGACAGTGATGCTAGTCAGAAGCACAGCCATCTCTGTAACTACTGCACCCCTTATTTCAACACTATCCCTTCTATGGACTAGGAACTATATAGATATTGGTTGAGTGAACTAGTTAATGAATGAAATCATTCAATGTGTTTCCAGTATACGGAAAAAGAAACAACCATTTTCTGCGCATTTTGTGCCATATCCTGCATCAGGGATCTCATGGACATATTATCGTCCTGAATACCACACTGTGCAACAATATAATAATATTCACCCTATGTTGAAGCCCTACAATCTGCTAGGTCCTGTACTGTAGGCTTTATAAACATTGTCATACAACAGTCTTTATTTGTGCCCCTTTGCAAAAGGCAAAATTGAGATGCAGAAATGGTCCCTTAAGGAATATTTATATAAAGTTCTCTAAAGACACAAAGCTGGATTTTCTTTCTGTTTCCACATCCCTCCTTGCAGTCCCCATGTGAACAGTGGCATGATTCTTCCCTTATTTCTTCCTCTCACTGACTTGTCAGAACTGCAGGGGTCTCTTTCACAACACTATGCTTAGAGGCCATTCTATTCTGACTCCTAGACTCCAGGAGAAATCGAGCTGGAAAGGATCTGGGGAGAGTAGTCAAGCTAACTCTCTCCTAACAGAAGTGAGAAGACTGAAGCCAGAAGAGTAAAGTTTTTTTCCTAAAGCCTCAGAGTTCCTTCTTAGTTGATCAAGGGAGGCTCTTCCTACATACAGCTATTGTTTGCTAGGGGGGCATGTTTAAAAACAATACTGTTGGTGGCTAATATTCTCATAATACTTACATAAAGATACACACATTTTAATTTCATGAAATTTACATCAGGAGGTTATTAATAATGTAGATCCTATTTCCGTAGTTTGAAAATATGGCCTACTTTCTTTTTAACAAACACCTCTGCTTATTCTGACCCAGGTGGCACAGGACCACACTTTGGGAAACAATGCTGTAACCACCCACTCAAGTGTGATCCTTATCACGTTTATTAAAATCAGTTAGCTGCTGTTTTCAGACCAGACTATGGCCCTCCCGCAGAAAGGCCTCAGGTCTAGTAATAGTAGCAGGAGTTATGAACCAAAGAAAACACAGAGCAGTAAGGAGGTCCAACAGATAACTGGGATCAGAGGCACAGAAGAGGAAAGGTAGCAGAGGACCTACTTGAAAGAGGTTTTGTTCCTTTCTCCAGAGAAGTGCAGGAATGGGAACACACTGGACACTTCTCCTAATAACCTCCAGCCAAGGGCTTTACAAAGGCCCCAGGATGGATCAGAGCTCCTTGCTCCCAGTGAGCAGGGTTACTGTCCTGTCAGTGGGCAGTATCGAAGGCAGTTCCTTCCCCGAGGGCCACTCTGCTCTGTGAGATCATCTCTCCCTTTGGCTTGTGCAATGAGGCCACTGAGTGCACAGCCAGGGCAGTCAGGAGGGAGGGGACTACAAATAATCTAGTGACAGAAGGCTCAAGTTGTCTGTCCCTTCCCTTTCTCCAGTCACCTTGGTGACAACTGGGTGAGACCAGGCCTTCTGAGTGGCCCCTCATTCTCCTCTGCCTGCTCTCCCGCTTACGGGAAAACAGTACAGCCTCAGGGACACACTGCTACTTGGTGTCACTGTCCTGGTGCCCATTGTTATTTCTGGCCTCACACTGGGAGCCCTCCTTATCCTTGCTGTGAGTGTGCTCACTGCCTATCTATAGCACTTACTGAACAGAGGCTGCTGTAGCCTCAGGTGCAGAGTGTATGAAATATCAAGACACTCACAAGGGCTCTCGGAGAGAACTCTCCTTCCAGAGTGGGACAAGGCATAGTAAGAAAGGCATCCTTCCTGGTCCTTGATTGCCCACCGGGGTACTCAGATGGGCTGGGAGCAATGTGAGTGCTGGACCCAAGTCTCCTTCATTCATCCTAACTCCAGAATCTTCTGGGGTTATATAGTATGCACTCATTGTTGATGGAAAATAAAAGTTGGAGAGCCCAATGAAATAGCAGGGAAAAACAAACATATTCTGGAGATTGCATTACACCCCTAACGAACAAATACCCCTAATAGCCCAAATCCTGAAAGCTGATGCTATGCCAGACCCTGTGCTAACCTCTGTACCCGAATTATTTTTATTTACCAGTACAACCATTCACTGAGCAAAGAGAGTGTAGGTAACTTCCTCATATAGGTCAACAGTTAATATCTAACATCTAGACTCAGAACCCAAGCAGCCCCATGTCAGAGCCCTCCACTTGGAAGTACTATACTAAACGCACTAACATTACAGGCCCCTGTGGCGTAATTCTTGAAAAAATAAATACAAGTTCAAATGTTACCCCAATTTTTTAAAGATTTTATTTATGTATTTGACAGAGAGAGAGGGATCGCAAGTAGGCAGAGAGGCAGACAGAGAGAGAGGAGGAAGCAGGCTCCCCACCAAGCAGAAAGCCTGATGCGGGGCTCAATCCCAGGACCCTGAGATCATGACCTGAGCCGAAGGCAGGGGCTTTAACCCACTGAGCCACCCAGGCACCCCCAAATGTTATCCCATTTTAAAGTTTATTTGCTTGGGGGGCTGTGTGTGTATGTGCGTGTGTGTGTGTGTGAGAGAGAGAGAGAGAGAGAGAGAGTCAAAGCTGTTCTCAGTGGTGCTCAGAAAAATGTCCTCCATAAAATTCTGATTGGAATAGTGTTTGAATTCATGGGTATGATTGAGAACCTAGAGCAGAAGATCAGCTAAATGTTTAGGAGAGGGCAAGAGAGGAAGGCACTGAAGCTCCCTCAGAGGTCCAAAGGACAGGTGTTTGGGAACCTGCAACTTTTAAAAACAAAAGTGGGAAGGGGAGTGTGATTGGGTGGGAGAGCGGGGCTCAATCCCCATTCCTGACTTATTAGAGTTTTATAAATAGAATGCTTCATTTTTCAGAGAAGAGATGACCCTGTGTCTTTCCTGTCAATGCTGCCCTCAAGCAAGAGGGCTTTCCTTCTCCCTTATCTTTCTTTACATAAGTGAGAGAGGAGAAAAGGACAAAGATGATGTTTATTTTAAAAGTGCATATAAACAAAAATATCTCTGTAGCAAAAGCTACCTCCTCTCCCCAGCCACCCCCTCAGCACTTCTGTCTAGTTTTTATCAGACCGATTTTAATTCCTGAAAAACCAAATGAAATCCCATGGCAGGATTTTCACTACCTCAGCCTGAATGTCTTCAGAGCCATAAGGGAACAAAGGAAACTCCCCTTAGTGCAGCCCTTGGAAAATCAGCTTGACACTGCTCTGTATTTTCTGGGTAAGTTGGAAAATGAAAATGAGAAAGCCTTGAAACCTGCTAAAATTACTTACAAAAGTCCCATGGGTTCTTCCCTCCAGGGAGAGGGAAGGATGGGGGAGAAAATGTTCCACATTATCCAGCAAATGGGGCCATCTATTTGTGAATTCTGTGCAAGATTTTCTGTGGGAGGGATACTAAGTGGTAAGAACGCCTGTCCTGGGTCCTTCAACCCAGAGCTTGTCTAACAACACACTGAACTTTGCATCTCCAGCTGAACTTCGCACTGCTTCATCTTAGAGGCATCTGGAGTTTAGTGAAGGACAGTTTGTGTGTGTGTGTATATGTATGTATAATATATATATACAAAGGACAGTTTAGTAGGTTGGATTTGGCTTAGAGGCTTAGCATCTCTCTGGGACTCTGAGCTGAAGACTTGGGACAATGCATTTCTTCTACAGAGACAGGCCAACAGACCTCTGCTGAAGTCTTACTAACTTCAACTTGGCCCACAGGAATCGGGAAAGCCTGTCCCATGTCACCTCTTAAGTTATGTCTTAACACCAAGCTTCTTATCCCTGGCTCCTTATGATGCAGCTACACTAGTCTTTCAGTATCTCCAACTCTGTTTGCATGCCACAAAGTCCTGCCTATAGTCTCCTTTATCTGGGGAAAAGACATACCCAACTCCCCGAAACTCTGCCTACTGGACCCTGACTCATCACCTAACTGTGGAAATATTTACCATCCACAGGCTTATCACAGCCTCTTTTATATCGCATCTTAGATGTTCATTTATAGCATGCTGTAGAGCTATGATTTCATATTTAGTTGCATAATTATATGACTGTAGGCTCTATGAGGGCAGGAATGTGTCTCTGTTTTTTGCTCCTACTGACTCCTCAGTTCTGGCTTTTAGCACTCATTAACTACTAGCTGAACCACTAAGAGACCTTTACTGTGCCTTGATTTCTTCCTTTGTAGAACTGCAACTGGCTCACAGGGTCGGACCAATTTTAAATGTGATAAAGCAGACTGAGGACTATCAAGCACATTGTTACCTTCCACTCTGTTGACTTCAAGATGATTTCCAGCCTTTCTGCTCCAGTGAATCTGCTTTCTAAAATCACCAATGCTATTATTTAACTGTAAAAAAGAATGAGATCTTGCCATTTGTGACAACTTGGATAGACCTAGAGGGTATTATGCTAAGTTAAACAAGTCAATCACAGAAAGACAATTATCATACGATCTCACTTACATGTGGAATCTAAATAAAACAAAACAAACAAAAAAGCAGAAACAGACCCATAAATACAGAGAACAAACATTATTGCCAAAGGGGAGAGGGATGAAAGATGGGCAAAACGGGTGAACGTGAGTATGAGACACAGGATTCCAGTGTCAGAATGAGTAAGTCACAGGGACGAAAGGTACAACATAGGGAATACAGTCAACAGTATTGTGGTTGTGTTACACGGTGACAGACGAGACGATAGCCACACTTGTGGTGAGTATAGCATAATGTGTAAACTTGTCCAATCACTACATTGCACATCGGTTTTAGGTGTTTGTGTGTCAGCTGTACTTCAATTAAAAAATTAAAAAATAGGGCGCATGGGTGGCTCAGTTGGTTGAGCGACTGCCTTCGGCTCAGGTCATGATCCCACAGTCCTGGGATCGAGTCCCACATCGGGCTCCCAGCTCCACGGGGAGTCTGCTTCTCCCTCTGACCTTCTCCCCTCTCATGCTCTCTCTCACTGTCTCTATCTCAAATGAATAAATAAAATCTTAAAAAAAAATTTTAAAATATATGTGTGTGTGTGTGTGTGTGTATGTATGTATAATATATATATATATATATATCACCCACTGCCTACTGATAGATAATCCCCAAAGTTCCATCTTTGTTCTCCTGGCAGAGACCATAATGCTCACCAAATCTAGTATTCCATTGTATCCCCTACATTTCTTTGTTTCCTTCTAAATAAGCAGGGTCAGATGACTAGCTCTGGCCAATGAAATGTGGGCTGAGTCATTGTGTGTCTCTTTCAGGCTGAGGCAGTAAAAGCTCATGTGTGGGCTCTAGTCTCTCTCTTGTTCCATTCCAGTGACCAAGGATCTTGCAGGTTCCACATCCTGCGGTTGAAAGTTGGGAAAGCCTGGGTCACCCCAAGTCCTTGCATAATTAGCAAAGGCCATGTAACATATAAGAGAAAAAATTTTGTTGTCCAAAGCCAATAGGGATTGGGGATCAATTTGTTACTGCAGCATTCCCTAGCCTTCCCTAGAGAATATAGACCTCATCAGACTCCACTTCTGCATCGTGGATTCTTTTTTTTTTCCCCCAAATTTGTTTAATTTTTCAGTGTTACAAGATTGATTGTTCATGCACCACACCCAGTGCTCCATGCAGTACATGCCCTTCTCGATACCCACCACCAGGGTCTCCCAACACCCCACCCCCTCCCCTCCAAAACCCTCAGTTTGTTGCTCAGAGTCCAAAGTGTCTCTTGGTTTATCACCCCCTCCGATTTCCCCCCATTCACCCTTCCCTTCCTTCTCACGATGCCCTCCATGATTTTCTTTATACTCCACACATAAGTGAGACCATAAGATAATTGACTCTCTCCGCTTGACTTATTTCACTCCGTATAATCTCTTCTAGTCCTGTCCATGTTGATACAAAAGTTGGATATTCATCCTTTCTGATGGAGGCATAATATTCCATTGTATAGATGTACCACATCTTCCTTATTCATTCGTCTGTTGAAGGGCACTTTGGCATCATGGATTCTTAGCCACATTCTCCTCTTTGAAATTACTTATACCTCTGGTTTCTGGAAGTCAACTTTTCCCTCATTCTCCTCTCTCTCAGACATTGTCTCAGTAGGCTTGAAGGTCTTCTCTTTATCCATCCATGTTCCTTTAAAAGATAGTTCCTCAGGGTTCTTTCTGTGGTTTCCATTTTCTCTTATTCTCTGCGATTTCCATGAATTATTTTATCTAGCCTCACAGCTGTAGCAACAACCTTTATCCTGACTCACTGTATACCTGTATAGCTAGATTGTCCCTCTCTGCTGGATACCAGGCCCCCACACTTAACTGCCCCTTGGACATCTATGCTTATGGTGTGTACCTATAAGCATCTCAAAAAGCATGTCCAAGAATAAATACATTATCTTTCCTCCAAATATTTTTTCTTTCTGTAGTTTTCATTAATCTAAACACCAGAATTGCTTTCTAATACTCTTTTGGCTGCAACTGTCAGAAAGCCATCCCAAACTGGTAAAAACAAAGAGGAATGAACTGGCTCATAAAATAACTGGGATGTTTAGGGGATGGAGCTGACTCCAAGGACTCCAGAAACTTAAATGTTGTCTCTATATTTGGACCTTCTTATGTCTAGAGCTGTCCTCTCTCTCCCTATCCTCCTTTCCCTCTCTCTTTCTTGCCATCTAGTTCTCTCTCTGTTCTGTTTCTCTTTGTTATCTGTATTCTCTTCCTTCATTGTGGAGGGGAAGTGAGAAATTAAGGTTGGAGGGCATGGCCACCAACTCTTCTAGCTTGAAGATCCCAGTGTAAGAAAGAAGCTATTTTCTCTTGGTATCCATATATAAAATATCAGGGAGGAACTCTGATTATCTCTTGACAAGTCACTGTATGCAGGAATTTGGTGAAATAAGATGGTCAAAAATATCATCATAAACTCTGCACCAATGCCAGGAAGTCTGGGTACTATTATTGCAAAGGCTATGCAAGGAACCCATGGAGTAAAGGGTTTCCCCAGCAGAAAAGGGATATTACGTGTAGAAGGTAGAAGGAGTACTGAGTAGACTTCTGTTTTGTCTACTCTCTGGCTCAACCTTGTATTTTTCCTTGCCTACCCTATGATCCTGAGACAGAAAACCAATCAGTTTCCCCAACACACCATGTTGTTGTATGATTCTACTTCTTTGGAAACTCTTTAATCTTTGCCTGAAATGCTGAAAACATCCCAAAAATGATTTGGGAAACTCTTACTCATCTCTCAGATCTTCCCTGGGGAAGCATCTCCGGATTCTTCCAAGGAGACATGATCATTGTCATCTTTGGGCCCCAAGGTATCTTATGTGCACATCGAGTAGAGCACTTATAACATATTGAACACATTTATTTATAGATTTGTCCTTAGTACACTATTTGGGTTCCTTAAGGGAAGAATTATATCATAATCACATTCTCAGGCAGCTTTTATGCCTAACATGGTGTTTTCGCTGAATGCCACCAGAAATAGTGATCAAATCTGAATCTGTACAATAATTTACCTCTCTGAGAGCACTTATTTGTCTATTCATTTGGCAAAAATTTACTTAGTTGCTTCTGTTTGCTAAGACACTGTTCTAATCAATTAAAACATAGATAGTAAGTCATAAGATTTATGTCCTCAAGTGGCTTATATTCCAGTGGTGAGAGACAGACAATAAATTCATAAACAAACAAAGAGAGATATTTTTTTCAGACCATGATGAGACAGATGAAAAAAAACAGAACAGTGGGACAGAAGTTATAAGGGATGAGGGATATTTCAGTTATGGGGTCTGAGTGATGACCCCCACAATAATTAGGCAGCTATGCAATGCTCTGGGGCAGAGGACACACCAGGAGCAAAGGACTTTGGGTGCATTTGGGTATGTCTGAGGAGTGGAAAGAGGCAAGAGTGGGTGAAACATCAAGATGATCCAGGAAGAAGCTTGTGAAAAACAAGGAATGAGAAGCAGGCAGAGATATATTATGTAGGACCTTGAAGGACATTGGATCTTATTCTATTTGCAAAAAAGGTGAAGAGTTAAAAAAAAAAAAAAAAAGGTGAAGAGTGAGCCAGGGACACGATGTGGTACCAGTTTAAAAATGCCACTGTGGCCATTGTGTAGTGAATGGGTTGGTCTATTTGTTGAGGGGTGTAAGCGTGGTTGGCAAGACTGAACACAAAGTGCTTAATAAGATAAGCACTGTAGGAGTCCTAGGAAAATATGAAATAGGGTCATGACTGAGAATATTATAAAAATAGGCAAGATGTAGAGTGTAGAAAAAAATGCACATGTAAGTGCTTCTCCTAGCTCCCATCCAAGCAAACCATGACCATTATACAAGGTACAAACAAGCAGTGGAGAGGTTATCTTCATTCATCATTCATTCCCTCGTTCAATAAACATTTATGGAGCTTGTCCTAAATTCAACTGTCCAGGCTAGGAGCCAGAGAAGTAATGGTAAACAAGGTGGACAGAGCCCCTGCCTTTCTAGAGCTAGCAATTTAATGGGGAAGAAAACATGAATATGGAGATTTAAGTAAGTACCACTGTGATAAATGCTTCAGAGGAGAATTAGAAGACTTTAAAGAGGATAGGAAGTGATGCAAAGCTATGACCTGGAAGATGAAAAAGAAATATCCTAGTAAAGAAAAGGAGTAAGAGGGGCATCTGGGTGGCTCAGTGGGTTGAAGCCTCTGCTTTCGGCTCAGGTCACGGTCTCAGGGTCCTGGGATTGAGCCCCACATCGGGCTCTCTGCTCAGCGGGGAGCCTGCTTCCCCCTCTCTCTCTGCCTGCCTCCCCGCCTACTTGTGATCTCTCACTCTGGCAAATAAATAAATAAAATTAAAAAAAGAAAGAAAGAAAAAAGGAAAAGAAAAGTAGTAAGAATAGCCAAAGCAGAGGCACCTAGGTGGCTCAGTCAGTTAAATGACTGACTCTCGATTTTGGCTCAGGTCATAAACCCGGGGTCCTAGGATCAAGCCCCACGTTGGGCTCCCCACTCAGCAGGGAGTCTGCTTGAGGATTTGCTCTCTCCCTGTGCCCTCCATCCTGCTCATGCACAAGGACTCACTCCCTACCACCAAAAAAAAAAAAAGAATAGCCAAAGCAGATAGAACAGAACTTGCAGATGCTCTGAGGCTAGAAGGAGGATGTACTCAGGGTAAGTGACAAAGGATTTGTTTGGGGTCCTTTATCATGAGGCTGTCTGAGTAGCAAAAGAAGCTGGAGAGGAAAGACAAAGGCAGATTGATAGGTCTTTGTAGACATTGTTAAGGAGTCTTGAGTTTATCCTATAAGCAATGGCAGACCATCAAAGCATTTTAATCTCTGGCACTGAAGAAGAGGTGGAAGATATACGTGTACATGTGCTGCCAAAGTGTTGTGGGAGACCTGGGAAGACTCCTTACTCATCACTGTGTCCCCAGGTGAACATGCAATGGAGACATTCAACATGCAGGAAATCACTAATTTCAATTGCCCTCTATTCTCCCAGTGGGAAAAGGGTTTTGTAACACAAATTAATGCTATAGAAGGAAAAGTGAGAGTCAGAGTATTACACTGAAGGAAAGGCTCAGGGATCATGCAAATGGAGTTTTTGTTTTGTTTTGTTTTTTCTGCTTTTTGTTGGTTTTTTGGGGTTTTTGTTTTTTGTTTTTTCCAGAAAAATGGGGATGATAAATCTATCAGTTAGGAAGCTGAGCTGCGGATTGCAAGAAAAACCCTCATTTACCCAACTTGACACAGAAAATATATTAACTTCCATAATAAGAAGTTTTAGAGTTAGTGAGTTAGCAACTTGACATCATCATAACACCAGATTTTTTTTTCCCGATGTTCTGTCACTTTTGGTACTTATCTAAATTTCCTCATTGTCATAAGAGTGCTAAAGCAATTCTAGGCATCATACATAGACATGACTAGAGAAAGGGGTTATGTTTTTCCTATATATCTCTAAGCTCATGGAGGAAATCTTCTCAGGGAAATCTGTCCCTGCGCACCCTGCTCTTCATACATCATTGGCTAGAAATGCACTACATGTTCATGCCTAAGCCAATCACTGGCAAGGGTGCTGCATTACTAGAACTGGTTAGGTTTCATCATGATTCACCCCTCGGGGGGGGGGGGGGGCTCACTTTGCCTGCAGCATAAGACCACACCATAAGTCCATCCACAGGATGGATAGTTCAACTAAAATTGTTAAAAATTAGGAAGGTAGTGATGAATTGTTTTTGAGTAGGCAACATAGCTATGTCTAATACCTTAGTGTCTATATTTCAGGGTTGTAGACAGTATTTATGATAATATCTGTAATGTGGCAGCCATTGGTATAGTTCGAACGAGTTCTTTGCAAGCTCTTTAAATCTATCTGTACAATTACAAATCCGCTTGGCTAATTATTAAAAGGAATCCTCAAGGATCTTTACTGACTAGCCCAGCAGGAGGTGCTATTTGTAATTAAACATGAAGGAGTGGAACTAATTCTTTTTTCAAATGTGTGAAATGAAGACTTTATATTAGTCCATAATCTGCTTCCTCAAGTTCAGTCAGAAGGAGTTAAGTTTCACTATCCTTTTGAGGGAGTGTAGCTGTTAAGCATATGAACATATGAAGCATATGAAATGAGAATTAGACAAGCATTAGTTCAGACCTCACCTCTATCATTTACCGTCAATATTAAACTTTCCAATCCTATTTTTCATCTTTGACACAGGGATAAATATTGTATTATGAAGATTAAATGAGATAAACCAAACATATAAAATTTATGGAACATAGTGTGTATTCGGTAAATATTAGCTCTTTTTGCTGTTCTCTAGCTTACGTAGTGGTCAGGAAGACGAAATGTGATAATGTATCTACAGCAATGGCACATAGTAAACAGTTAATAAATAGCATCTATTATGTTAGCCATAAGCCAGAACAGTAGCTGCGTTTATTAATACCATGGAGGTTTTTTCTACATTTTGATTGGTGGAACCATGCCACTCCAATCATGCTACAGGTATTAATTTTTTAGACAAAACACATGGTTAGTGTTTCAAATTACTGACTACTCCCTTCAGGGCTTGTCATGTTACACTAAATGGTCTGGTGTGGTCATTCACCAAACTAATAATTAAATGCTGGAATTTTGCTAAAACAAGTTACAAGCAAAAGATACTGGTCTTTAGCCTATACCCAGGAATGGGTGTTTGGGAAACTATATATTTTATCCTTTTGACTTGTCCTTAATCCCCCTGTCTTTATTTATTGAATTCTGCAATCCAACAGGCTCTGATGTACACTGTAAAAAAGAGTGGTTGCTTTGCATTTCATTCTTAACAACAACAACAAAATATCTTTCATAAGGGGTTTCAATAGATCCTGACATAATTAATGTCATTCTGACACAAACTGCTTTAAAATTGCTGAGTATAAAGAGCCTTTGTGGTGAAGAATAACACACTAGTAGTGCCAACAAAGAAGGAAGAGTTTAAAAATGGGTTTTTAGAATGGAATGAAAGGAAGATGGGGGGGTATTTGCTGGAAGAACCAATGTCAATAATGGCACCCCAGTTTCTAGATGAGAGGGTGGTGCAGCCAGAATTATAATACAACTGAAGAAGTTTCAGTCTGCTCTTCCTCTATTTTTGCACCTTCAAACTCTTCAGTCAGCCATACTCCCAATGACATCCTGGGAAGCACACACCAATCACTGAGACCTCACTACCAGGAGCCTCCTGAAGGAACACTTGCCTCAAAGACTTCATCCAATGATGTGGTCAAGAAAACAGCACTAGGACTGACTGCCAGTCTCCTCTAAGAGATTACTGGGACCAATTCCATCACACCTCCCATACTAATTTCCCTCATTCACCATCAGAAGTCTAAGTCTCCCCTAATTTCATTCTCATCTGCTCTGTAAATCTTATGATTTAAATTTGGCAGACAGCCCCCACGATGGCATCCTGGTGATTCATGCCTATGTGCAGTGCCCTTCTACGCTGAATAGAGCTAACCTGTACAACCAATACGATGTTGCAAAAATGATGGGGTGACTTCCAAAGTTAGATTATAAAAGACATTAAAGCTTTCATCTTGCTCTCTTGGATAGCTTGCTTTGAGAGGAAGCCAGCTGTCATGAGAGGATATGCAAGCAGCTCTACGGAGAGGTACACTTGGTGAAGACTGAGGTCTTCTATCAATAGCCAAGTGACTAGAGTCATCTTGGAAGCAGATCCTCCAGCTCAGGTCAAGCCTTCAGATGACTGCAGCCCCAGCTAACATCTTGACAGCAAGCCCACGGTAAGTCCTGAGCCGGAACTACCCAGGTAAGCCACTCCTGAATTCCTAGACCACAGACATTAGGAGATAATAAATGTTTAATGTTTAAAGCCATTACATTTGGGAGTACTTTGTTACACAGCATTATACGCTAATCAGTGCTCACCTTCTCATCCTTCTTAAAGCCTAGGCCATGCTTCCTCAAACTCCTCATCTGTTATCCTTTAAGCATTTTCTCAGCCCTTCATCTTAGCTGAAACCTGGTTCTCTCCAGATGACATTGCTTTTAATTAGCTCTATAATAGAATACTTTCAGCTGCAAATAGGAGAATGACTCAGTGGCTTACATAGTAAAGAGACTCAATAATCTCATATAGCAAGAGGTCTACAGAAAGTAGTCCTTAAGTTTGAGGCAAATCTCAGTGTTACTCAAATTGTTTCTATCTTTTCATTCTGTTAACCGTAGCATATTGACATTTTGCCAACATGTTTATCATCCCATAGTCACACAATGGCTGTTATAGCCCACAATATCACATCCACATCCAGAACAAAAATAAGGAGAAAGGAGAGATGACAACAAATTCACTTCTCACAGATGACAACAAATTCACTTCCCACAATCATCCTTTTGATAGAACAAAAACTTCTCTAGAGGGGCGCCTGGGTGGCTCAGTGGGTTAAGCCTCTGCCTTCAGCTCAGGTCATGATCTCAGGGTCCTGGGATCCAGCCCCACTTCAGTCTCTCTGCTCAGCAGGGAGCCTGCTTCCTCCTCTCTCTCTGCCTGCCTCTCTGCCTTCTTGTGATCTCTCTCTCTGTCAAATAAATAAATAAAATCTTAAAGAAAAAAAACTTCTCTAGAAACTTCCCAGAAATTTCTCCAGAAACATGCAGATTTCCATTTGCATCTGACCTTACAACCTTTCTAATATAGCAACTCTCTGATACACTGTCTTCCCTCATGTTTTTTTAAAGTACTTAATACAATTTGAAATATGTATTCATTTGTTTCTTGTCTACTTCCCCTCATTAGAATGTAAGCTCCAAAAAAGCATGGTTTTTGGATGTTTTGTTCACAGCTGTATCTTCAGCACCTAGAACCACTGATATGTAAGTGACCAAGTGCTCAAAAATACATTGTGTTGAATGAATGTCCTTTGGCCATAACCACTGTCATAAGCTACCGTTAGCTACAAAAAAGGTTACACAAGAAAGTACTGGCAAAAGGGAATGATACTGACTTTGTGATCTTAGACCAAGAATTATTAATCCTCTGGTACTTGATTCATGATTGAGACGTTTAGGCAAATAGGAAAAGATGGGGAGATGGTTATTAGCTAAAGAACCAACAGAGTCTGCCCAAAGTCCTCTCAAGCAGAGACTTTTTGTTTTTAATTCCTACAAATCTTAGGACAGAGAGGTAAAGTCGATATCCACCCCCTGTCCCCCGTTCCCAATTTTATAAACTATATCTTCTGTTCTCTCTTGCAAAACCCTCGTTTATTTGAGGTTTACTCCCTGTAGATATACTCTCCTTGTTGCTACCATTTTTCTGGCCATTTCTCATCTATTGTAATAAATTAGCTCTGGCTTGTGTTCCTCCTCTTCACTCAATATTAGTCATCATTTTTGCTGATTTCAATACCCATGTGGGCAATCTATCTAATACCCCAGCCTCTCTGTTTCTCACCCATGGCTCTGAAGACCACTACTCTAATACACAAAACATTTTTCCTGAACTTCTCACTCTGATACCATGCTCTGGGCTTGTCATTACCAAGAATACGTCACCTTCCAATCAGGACTGTAAGCATCCTACATTGGATCATCATCTCCTGTGCTTTCTGTGTGCCTTCTCCAGTTCCTCACTAACAATAATTGTTCAATCTCTTCATATCACTGAAGCTACTGAGTTCATAGTTCACCTCTGAAGAAGTATCCTTACTCTGATCTAAGGTGAATCTTTCTCAACTTCCCTTACGTCCTCAACTTTGTGCCTTCACTCATCACCCCCCCCCCCAACCTTAACCATTTTTACCTCTCATTTGGGTCAACAGCAGCATTCAGACTCACTCTGGTACATTCCTTAGGGTTAGCTGGTTTTGGCTCAGCTAGTCTCCTTGGAAAGGCCACTCCCTTGCAGTCACTACTGCTCCTATTACTTAATTTTGTTTCCTGCATGGTACTTATCACTCTATATAATTATCATTTAGTTAACTAAGTTATTGTTTGTTATTTGTTGTCTCCCCTCATCCAATAGGCTGTAAGTCCAGTGAGAGTAGAGATCTTGCTCATCCTTTTCACCGCTCCATCTCCAGAGTGTGAACTGGTACTGAAACTTGATGGTGCTCAATAAATATCTGATAAATAAATAAGTTAATGTCATTTTCCATTCCCCCAGATAAAATACCCTTCTTTTGAACTTTCATATTCCTGTCACTCTTATCCAATTTTTCTTCTTTCTTTCAGAGGCAATATTCCAAGTGTCATCCAAAGACTTCTATTTCCATTTCTTTGCCTTCTCTATCTACGCTAGACTGGTTTCTGTTGGGGTTAATGTAGAGCATGAAATAATCCATAATACCTGGCTTGCTAAAATGTAACACAGAGGCCGCTGGGGCGATGGAAGGATTTGGAGAAGGGCGTAGGCCTTTGGAATGCCCAGGCGTGCCTGACCACTCTGTCATAGGAATGCCGTGAGGAGTTGCCTTCCTTGAAGCTTTCTTTTCTTTTTTTCTTTTCTTTTTTAAGATTTTATTTACTTATTTGACACAGAGAGAGAGACAAGGAGAGAGGGAACACAAGCAGAGACAGTAGGAGAGGGAGAAGCAGGCTTCCCGCTGAGCAGGAAGCCTGAGGCGGGGCTCTATCCCAGGAGTTTGGGATCATGACCTGAGCCCAAGTCAAACACTTAAGGACTGAGCCACACAGGCGCTCCCCAAAGCTTTCTTAGCCCAAACAGCTGCCCAGTGATCTACGAGATGTATGCACTGTCCCCCAAGGCTATGTTTAGCAGAACTCCTAGAACACACTTATTAGCATATCTTATCTATCCCCTAAACATATCCTCCTAGTTCCAGTAAGACCCTTGTCACACATCATGTGCTTGAGAAACAGTGATAAAGATTTATGATTTTCCTTAAGGACTAATAAAAGCAGGAGCAAAGAAAAGCAAAGGGTCTTCGTCTCCGAACGTTAACCCCTTTGTCTTCTCCTCTCTTTCATAGTAAAGTTTGGGATAATCTTTCATCCATTGGTACAGGGATTGCTGGCCATTCTCAGCAGATTTCCACTTCCATTTCTTTTTTTTGACAATTTCTATTAGTTTCAGAGGGCGAATTTAGTGACTCATTGGTTGCATATAAGACCCAGTGCTTATTACCTCAAGCAGCCTCCGTAATGCCCATCACCAAATTGTCCCTCTTCCCATTATGAACCTCCCCTCCAGCAACCCTGTTTACTATAGCTAAAAGCCTCTTATGGTTTGCCTCCCTCTCAGTTTCCATCTTGTTTATTTTTCCTTCCCTTCCCCTATGTTCATCTGTTTTGTTTCTTAAATTCCACACATGAGTGAAAGCATATGTTATTTGTCTTTCTTTGACTTATTTCACGTAGCATAATACCTTCTAGCTCCAGCCACATCATTACAAATGGCAAGATTTCATTCTTTTTGATGGCTGAGTAATATTCTATTGTATGTGTATACCACATCTTCTTTATCCATTCACCTGCTGATGGACATCTGGGCTCTTTTCCTATTTTGGCTATTGTGGACATTGCAGCTACAAACATCAACCCAGAAATTGCATTAGTAGGTATTTATCCAAAGGCTTCCACCTCTACTTCATCTCCTCCCCATTCAAATTTGGTGGCCAATTTTTAGCTGCTGTCCTTTTAGACTTTCATTGTTATGAAACAATATTTCAATATGGAAATCACATCCATACAGGACAGTGCAGACATAGACCATTTCCATTGTGGCTGAGAGTTCTACATCCTTCAGCAGCATTTAATATTCTCAAGGTTTGGTTGCTTCCTTATGGGACTTTCCTTCTCTGTCTCTTCTGAAGCATCCTTCTCTTCTAATCTAATTTTAAATATAGGAATACTTCATGGCTAAGTTGTAAGCTATCTTCTCTAACTTTCTAAATCCCCCTTAGGTAAACTTATTTATTCCTTTTATTTTAAATGACATCTATAAGCTGATGACTCAGTAATTTATATCTCCCATTCAGATTTTTTCTTTTGGGCTCCAAATTCATACAACCAACAAGCTACATGATAGCTCAAATCTCCCATGACCAAAAGTAAACTCTCAATCTTTTTCCTAAATATGTTTGTCTCCCCAGTCTTCATTGTCTCAGTAATGACACCATCATCTACCCATTGCTCAAATCTGAAACCTGAAAATTGGCCTAATTTCTCCCTTGACTCTAGACTAGATCATGCAAGTCCTGGCTCTTCTTCCCCCATACCTATTTGCTCTATATTTACTATACTGTTTATTATATTTACTATAAGCCTATATATTACATAATGTATGTGTACATATGATATATACCCATCACACACACACACACACAAACACACACACACACACACACAATCCCATAGCGAGCACAAGTCACCACGATGATTTCCCTAAATATACCATTATCACTTTACTTTTCCTTCAAATATTGTCATCATGAGGCTACCAGAGCAACCTATTTCCATATATATCTTGTCACTTCTCTGGCTCATCACAGAATCTAAAATGAAATATAAATTCATTAACATGACTTCAACTTCCTGCATGATCTGCCCCTGCCTATATCTACAACTTATTCTATGACCTTCTTCCATAAAGAGAATCCTCTCCAGCTGAACAGAAGTTATTTCTGTCCTGTGAACACTTCAAGTTCTTTACTGTCTTAGGGGCTTCACACAGTCTCTTCTCTGCTCTGAATACTTTCCCCAACTTCCGTCCATGACTGGTTCCTTCACACCCTAGATCTCAGTTTAACTGCCTTTTACCTCAGAGAAAACCTTTCAGACCACCTATTTCCCCTAATTTCTCCTCTGAATTAATATAACAGATCATATAGTATATTAACATATTTAATTCTAAAGAGACTCCCAATTATTCTTTCTCATAATAGTGTAAGTTATACTAGTTATTTATTCGTTATTTATTATCTGTCTTCTCCACTAGATGGTAAGTTCTGTGACAGCAATACCATGTCTATTTTATTTACCAACTGATACGAGCTCTAGCACATAATCAGGGCCTCAATAAATATTTGCTGAATAAATAAATAGTGTAAAGAGAAGAGGTTTTCTGAAGGGAGACAAATTTGGGTTTGATTCCCAGCTCTACGTTTTAATAGATTTTGCATGTTTTCACTTTATTTTTAGACATCATTATATATACATATATTTATTATTTTAGTATTAGATATGTCTTTTAACCTCACTGGGCTCTAGATTTTCAAGCTATAGAGAAAAGAATAGTAATATAAACCTTCTAAAATTGTTGTAAACATTTGGGACATCAGTATGCGCTCAATTTTTTTTTTTTTCATTTCCTTCACCTTCTCTTAAAAATAAAAGATATTGAGATAGAGGTGGGGAAAACAAATGGAAATGTGGGAACAGACAGGATCTCCCCTTTCCCTGAGAGCTAAGTAAACTTGGTCCTGGTAGTGACCCGGATATTCTCAGAGGGAAGAACCACCAATCCCCCAGACGGAGCCATCCCTCAATCAGTCTGCCATGGTATCATTCATGGTACAGAGTCAGGCTCAGGAAAAGAAAATGAAAATTGTGTCCTACTTCAGTCAGATACAGACCAGAGTTGAACTATGGGGTCTGTCTTTTACTAGTGGGGCTGACCCTGGCCAATTCTTTTCATCTTTTAGAATCTGGATTTCTGGAGCTATAAAATGGGAATGACAGGATCTACTTTTAATTCTATTACTATAATTGAATGAGAAGAACATTGTAGTATGTTTACCACAGTGCCTGGAAAACACTTGCAGATTTGCAGGTGTTTACTCCCCTGCCCCTCATAACTATAAGGACAGGATTATAGCTTAATCTTTAGAACACTTCATTGCAAGTTAGCAGTAAATGCTCTAAAGAGCAATAGCAAATAAACCTTCAGGCCCATAATTCACTGTATCAGTTAAATGAGTGATAATAATACTCCCTTCTGTTCACATTTTTGGCAATACATAAATAAGGCTTTTTCAACTGATACTTAGCTTTCAGTTTCACAAGCTCCTAGTCAATTTGTTTTGCTAACTCAAGTTTTACGTCCATGTATTTTGTTGAATTCAGTTAATTTGCTACCACTGTAACTTCTGGTGGAAATGACCAAATTTTTGCCTCTATGTTCCAAATTTAGCAATAGATCATGACACTCAGATATTTCTTCAGGGAGTATTAATTGTAGGGGGAAAGTGATGGCATCTTATTTAGGTTGTCTGGAAAGTCAAAGGAAGATTATAATTTATAGTTACTATGGTAGCTAATTATACCTTCAAGGATATGCCAGTTGCTGTTAAAAAACAAAAAGGCTTTGATCATAGATGAGACCCTTGTTGGGGAATCAAAGAAAATAAGAAAGTAGAATTTATGAATCTGCCATTTTAAAAAATGTCTGGGTATGGAGACCGACTTTTTCTTTGAATAAAAAGAGAACTCAAATTGATTTCTCCAAGGTGCTAAAATTCATATCAATGTTCTAATAACATAGGAACAATTATTGTAAAAGGCTAGCTCATGTGCTTTTATCTATACTCTCTCTTTACCATGGGGGTTTCTTTTATTCAGGAAAGTGGACATCATTCAACAAATTTAGGCTTTTAAGCTCAAAAGGCTTGGTCCAGGTTATAACAGGGCAAGAGACACTGGGAAGAATATGCCATTAGGCAGAACCAGTTCTCCTGCAAAACTCTTCTACCCCTACACAAGTAAATAAAGATCTTCTCAGTAAAGGAGGTGAGGGGTAGTAGAAGGAAGAGGTGAAACCAGGCCTCTGTGCTCTGAGCCTGTTGGATTGAGTCCAAGTTCTGGGAGGGATCAGTGAGAGAAGGGATTTGAGTTTGCTTCCTGATGAGGGTTTGGGAAAATCATCAAGGTCTAGGAAGACCTTACCTAGTCCCCGAAGTCTTGTATGACCCAGAATAGTGTGAAAAAACACTTGGAAATTCTCCAGACAGGGGAGCAAAAGGCTATAGAAAGGCATAAGGAGCTGGATAGAGTGAGAATGGTAAAGTTTATGACCAACGGCTGGAGAATATTGCAAGACTGGACGGATACTAGTGACCAGTGATCAGGTACCACTCTCTCCTCCTCCCACCCCCCATTCCTTCATGTTTTAAAAGCCCCTCCAAATTTTGATCCACACAAGGAGAAAGAGGGAGTAAATTCTTATTTGAATGTGTTTAAACTTAAAATATCTGTAAAAAAAAAAAAAAAAACCTCATTGAGACTACATTTTCTGTCATATTAGAATTTAGTAGGCCACAAAAATAAAGATGTTACTATGTATTTTGCACACCTGGATTCATAGCTACTGAGAGTAAAGATCAATTCCAGGCAAGCCATTTATGTCTATTCAGAAAAGAAAATAATTTCAAATCCACAGCCCAGACTCCTAACCCTTACCACATACTTCAGAAAGATGCATAGAGGATTCAGGAAACCCACCATCATCCTCATTATTTAGGCAGAGATACTTTCATGAAGTTAAGTTCTCTCACATTACATCCTATCTAAAATCCCTGCTACAGGTTACCTACAATTTACAGAAAAAAACTCAACTCCTTAGAAAGATATCCAAGGGTCTCAAAAATCAAACACCATCCTACTCGTCCAGCCTTGCATAAAATCCCTCAGGATGGTATACATTCCAACCAAGTGCCCCATCCTGATCCTGTAAGGTCATTTTACTCTCCTACGTCTTTCTGATTTTTGTTCTCTTACTTTGCGTTGTTCTCTCTACCCAAGTCTTGCTTAATATTTAAGAGAAACAGACATGGATTTAAGAATTCAAATTCTGGTTCTTTAACTAGCAAGGCAACTCTGGACAAGTTTCCTCTTGTGTAAACTTATATTAGACACTAACATATGGGGTGATTGTGCATGATAATTAGATAATGAACTGAAAATGAATTAATGAATGGTTAATGGATGAACCTAGCACACAGTGATGCTTTTTTAAAAAAGCAGAGGCTATTACTATGAGTAACAGTGTAAAACAAATCTTTTTTTACTTTATGGTAATATATTTATCTGGCTTAGCGGGTAGGTCATGAGTTCCCTAGTAGCAAGAGTTGTCACAATCAGCACTGTCTGTCACTTAAACCAGGCATTCAGTAAATGGCAGTGGAATGCATGTTCGGATTAATATTCAAAGCTCAGGTTAAACTATCAGAGTTTTAAAATACTTAACTAGTCCTCTCTGATACCCTCGGCAGAATTAACAACTCCTTCCTCTAGGAGCTGCTAATGCTTCCATATGCCTTCTATATCAATTTGCCTTGTTATGAGTTGTTTATATCTGCTGTTTTCCAATTACTTACATGCCATGTACTTAAATATCCCTCAATAAAATATTAGATACATTCCCGAAAACATTTTTTTTTCATCTTGTTAGCGCAGCCACCCTTTCTTGAACTTAAAACTTTCTTTAAACTTAAAAGCAGAATCTGGGACAGAATAGGTGCTCACTTAACACTGGCTAAATTATCCTGAAAACCTCAAATAATCTTTTCTAGCTGTAGGGGCTCAACTGTATCACGTCTACCCTTGCAGGGTAAATTAGGGTGGGGACTGGAAAGTGGCAAATTGCTGTGCACAGCTGAGCAGGGTTGTCCTTGACCGCACAGGACAGCTGGGCTCAACATGAGAGGAGAGCTTTCACTTTTGATCTTCAAGATAACATTTTAAAATATAAAGCCAAAAGAATTTGAGATAACGTGCATGCTTTCCTTCAGAACATGCCATATGGAATCTGAAGCCCTTGGATTAAGAATTGTTAAGTCCTACTTACTAAATAAAGACTGCCAGTCTCCTGGAGAACCAACAGAGAGGGATACAGAACATGAAGCATGGATAAGAGTAAAGCTTATTCAGGAAAAAAAATAGCAAGAATTAGCCCAGAAAGCCCAGCCTCTTTTCCTCAGCAGTCCAAATTGTACTAATTTCCACTTTCAGTTCACTTCCTACACCATCACCAAGTATTAATCGTCCCAGCTCCCCGATAAAGTAGTTGGGTGGATGATGACAATGGCAGCCCCATTTGAACCGGGATTTGTGATTTCTGGGGCAACCTACTCATTCCTGCAGGTAGCCAGCTAAGATGGGGGTTTAGTAAGGTCCCAGTAGAGGAAGCACAGCATACTCCAGCTGTGCAGAAATGAGAAGGAAAAAGCCCTGTATTCCATTGTATCTGGGGTTGTACCTGCCCTCTCAGTGGGTCTTCAATAAGTTCCTTCCGGTTCAGGAAAAATTTGGTAGCTATATCAATGTATTTTCCCTCAACCTTCCACTCCACCTATCTGAACACGCACCTGGTTCCTTCTCCATAAAATCTTATCCCAGAACTAAACCACTAAAATGTGTTATTTTATTATGTAGTTGAAAACAGTTAGGATCAGACCCTATGATGCCTGCTGGGATGATGAGAGTTCTCCAGATATCTGTTCCTGCAATCCTCAGTGTTTTCCATAAAGGTAATTAGACTAGAAAGGATGATGGAAAAGAGAACTCTAGGACCATGCAAATCTCTATGATGTGGATCATGGGTATGTGTTTGAGAAGAGGCATGATTAGCCCAGCCACATTACCTTGGTTTCGAGATTATGTTGAAGTATGTAATCCTGGGAAGATATGCAACATACAGCCTGAATATATGAGACCGCATTGCTAATCTCATATCATTTAACACAAATTGTATGACAATGTACATAAAAGGTTATCAAGAACTCCTGTGTGGTTCATTTGTGCTCAATTTCCATTGTGGTTGGGGTACTTCTGTTGGATGGCAAGTAAATGAAAAATCAAGAAACTTTATTTTTAAGACTTCCTTCCAAGCCCATAAAAATGTCAACGGAGGAAGTAAAAAGGAGATCAAACTGTGAGAAGCAAGAAGGGAGAGAGAGAGATACACAAAATCAGCTTATGAATCCTTTCCTCATATTGATCTTAAGCTGGCCAAAACCACAGTGGGTGGGTATTATTAAACCTTTGTGTTGTCTGGAAACTTGCCATCCATGTCAGCACAGGGCTCACTGCATTGGGAGAGGAGGGTCATATAAAAAGCATATGAGATGGGGGAAGACACAATTCAGGAGCTCAACAATCCACAGTAGTAGTGGTATCTGCCGCTTGTGTTTACTATTTTCGTTTAGTTTCCCAGCTGACTGGGCGAAGCTCCAATAGGTGATATGGCCACAAAGAATATGGCAGTTTGACCAACAAAGGATTTGATCTGTGAGGGCAACAACCAGGATTTTCAGGGATTGCCAGTGTTCAGCTCATTATCTATATTTCTGACCACCAGCCATGCCCACAAAGGAAGCCAAAGAGGAAATGGGCTACCTGGGACTAGAAGAAAGATTTGTGGTAATAAATATAAGGCCCTAAATTGTGAGAATTAGATCTTATTGAATGCTTGTCCCCACTCATTTGTAGAGTGATCATAATCTCTGATCGCTTGGAATAGCTTCCATTTACAAGTCACTGCTCTGGCATAGTTGGCACAGTTAGTAATAGCACTTCCTCTCACCTTCAGTCATGTCCAACAAATTATCTAGGCACCCACTCATTTCGCAATCAGAAATGTGAGCTCTAACGAAAGAAGGGGAATAAGTGGCAATGGGTATGGATTTGAAATAGGTCATCAGTTGGTCTGCTGTGGCCAACAAGAAGAAAAGTAAAAAAAAAAAAAAATACACAACCCAATCTTCACACATGATATTACCTATTTCTCTATTTACTTCTTCGACAAAATTATAAATGCTTCAAGGTAAAAAATCTGTGTCTTAGCCTCATATTTCTTAATGCCAAGCACTTAATAAATATTGGTTTAACTATTACACTTATTAACATACTTTAATGTACATTATTCCATTTGATTCTCTGTTGGCATCATATGATGGATAATACTGAATAAAGATGAGAAAATTCAAAGTCTCTGATATTAAATGCTAAGGAAGTCAAGAGCAAAACCACTAAAACCCAGGTCTTCAATGCTTCTTTCCATTACATTATTCTCAGTGTTAGAAGGAGTCTAAATGGAGAGAGAATATTTGCTTAGAGGGATGGAGGCTGGAAGAGCCAAGGAAAATGTGGTAGGCAGAGAAACATCTCTGTGGGCTCAGAGATTTGACTACTGAACCAACAAAATTGTTTTGCAGGGCCCTGTATATCTTCCAACATGGCTGCTCCTTTGAAAAAAGGAAGCACATCATGTGCCGGCAGCGGGGAGGAAAGGGGAGGTTTGGACATAGCCCAGGACGCTGCGAGGGCACATATTCAAAGTGGATGGGTGAAAGCCGAACTGAATGGACCTTCAGTGCAGCAGTTAGCTTGGGTCAAGCTACCAAGGGTTTTCCCCTCAAAAGGACTTCCATAAGACATATCCAGGGTCTCATTCAAAAAGGGATCAAACCTGGCATTTCCTGGCTGTTTACTTAAAAAAAATAATTAAAGCTTAGCATTTTGAAAAATGTATTTCTTGGAGACAAATATATTTTGGCCCAACCCACATCCCACTAGAACTTACCACACAAAGTTTCCAGTTCCATCCCCAGGCCACAGCACCACTGTACCATGAAGGATGATATTTTATTTATTTAATTTCTTTTTCTTTTTAATTCTCCCATTCTAGCTCCTTTAGCAATCAGTTGGTTTGTATTCTTTTGTCTTGACATTGTTCCTTTTCCTTGCATCCATTAAGTCAATGTTACTGTTTGTTTATTTCTATGAAAACTTTTTTTTTCCAGTAATGAAATAAACTTACCCAACTTGGAGCTATAAATGCCCCTGGGGATCATCGGGAGTCTCCTTGACTTCCTCCTCACCCAGATGTCATGACCATTCAATCGACCATAGGCACCCTAGAAAAGACATGCACTCTTGTTCAGGTGGGAGCCAACCAAGGGTGGATTGTGGCCTCTCTCTCCTCTTCCCCACCGCTGATCCCCAATATAGCAAGGCAGTGTACAATTATTAGAAGTGACAAGAAAAGAATCCTAATAAAATCTCACACCATGACTCAAATTCCAATTTTCAACAACTGGTAGTAACCATCTTTCATCTTCATAAAAGCAACCAAGAACAGAGTCTCTGTGGTGTTCCTCCTGGGCAGTAGAGGGCACTGTGGGCACACACTGGAAGTAGGCCTTGTGTGCCTCAGGAATCTGACCACAGTTAATAAGAATATACTGTGTGGTTGCTGTCTCCACAAATGCATCTTTCATGTCAAGTGGCTCTATGGTTCACCTGACTGCCATGATTCCACAGCAGCAATAACTATGACAACAAGGAAAGCTGATTGTTCTTTCTTCTATTTTCTTCTTTCAAAAGCAGTCTACTTTGGTGGTGAGGGAATCTGGAAACACTTTCACTCAAATCCTGAGTTGGTTACTTTCTGCTTGTATGACCTTCTGTCTGAACTTCTTTAAGCCTCCTCGTTTGGAAAGTGGAAATGGCAAGAATTATGAACTGGATTACTGTGAAGATCAAGTGAGATCATGCAGATGGGTGCCTCTGGCATATAAACATCAACCTGTGGTTTGGATGTTATAACAACTGTTGTTGTTATAGTAGTTTTACAATTAATCAGGTGTGTGGATGACCATGCCCAAGTCTAAACCCTTTCATGTTCTCTGAGGTCCAGCCTTCTTGTTACTGTCTCTTATTTAATACTTTGCCCACCAAGTCACGCAAGGGTTTCATTAGTGCTAGCAACATTCCCATGAGTGATGCGAGAGTAGCGCTGCAGAGCAGAGGTGGCATCTCACCACAAAAGGCAATGATTACTCAGCTGGACCTCTCAGGATTATTTTGAGAGGGCAGGGGATAATCCAAGCACAGAGATCCTCACTGTCATGACAGGCTCAGAATTCAGAGTTAACACATATAATTATGTAGTGCCTCACTAGGGATAGTATGTATGGGTGTGCAGGTTGTGTACTGCACAGTAATCTATCAAAAACTACAGCAAGAGTATCAAATCTGACCTGCTGCTTATTTTCATAAATAAGGTTTTATTAGAATAGAACCATCTCCACTCATCTACCTGTTGTCTGTGGCCATTTTTGTGTTGCAGTGTAGAGCTGAGAAGCTGCAACAGAAACTGTATGGCTCTCAATGCCTAAAATATTTGTTATTTGCCTCTTTACAGAATGGTTGCACACTCTTGTGCTTTCAGTCTTCGGACCTGGTACCTTGTACACAACAGAGGCTCACTGGTAGATGCTGATGCTGAACAAGCGAATGAATGAATGAAGACTCGAATACCAACTCAAAAGAGCCAAGCATTAATGATGAAGAAATTGGAATGGAGAAGATTAAAAGGAATTAAAAAAAAAAACCTTGAAATAAAGAAACTTTGAATTTAGTTCCCACTATGCCCTTATATTCTGTGGCCCTACATCAATCACTGCCTATCTCTGTATCTTAGTTTGCATGTCTATGAAAGAGGAACCCTAAGCCCATTTTATCAGGGCCATACTGTGAAATAAAGTGAAATCACAAATGGAAAAGCATCCTGCCCAGTTTCTGGCACATAACATAAGTTAATCAAATGTCCTTAGAAAAAGCAAGGATGCGAAGAAATCCTTTGCTTCTGAATAAAATATTTTCCCTATCACAGAGGAGTAAAACAGAGTAATTCATATATTTAATTGGCAGATGTCACGGAAAAAGCATCAGGAGCATTCTACACAAAGACTTCCAGGCTAGTTTGTGTTCAAACAAACCAGACGGCCAGCCCACAGCCTGAGCCAGGAGCCAAGTATTTCAGACACCATCAGGCCTGGCTGCTCCAGGCTGAGCTGTTCCGCAAGCCACTGGAGCCAGGCCACAGGAAGTCCTTGGTGTCAGCTCTCTAGAACCTAGTGAAACTGGAGCATTTTCTTGATCTTCTGTGGAGATCATTACTCAGATAAGGGATATGGGGAGAAAGAAAGGGGGTCTCCTTTTATAAAGGCTGCTGCTATCCCACCTAAACAAAAACATACAGCTGTTTGGGGGCTGCCAGAAGTAAAGTCTGCAGACCAACATGCCTTTTGTTTCCACTTTCTTCTGGGGTGGGGCTGGAGGGGGGTGGGATAGGGAGTCTATCATAATGTTGACCTTGGGGGATGCTTTGCCACACCACCACCCAGATCCCATTTTATGGTGTGTGGAGTTTAATGGACCAATTTAACATGGGAGAGGAGACGAGAAGGCTGATGTGTGAACTGAAGTTGAAGAGACATAAATTCAAAGGAAAATTATTTCAGAATTATAAGCGCTGCTTACCAGTGTCCAAGGGTAATAGCCACTGTTCAGTGGCAGGGGATGGACTCCCAAAATTATTTCAGGGGCCATTTGTGGGACAAGCACCTTTTCGTTTCATTTGGATGGGTAAATATTTTCAAATGGGGTCTCCTAAGTATGTTGGGATCCAGCCAAAGTCCCTAAATTTGGAAGCCTCGAATATCCAACTACTCTTTTCCCAGGACAGTTCATTCAGGAAGTCGAAAATCTGACAGAAAATGATTTATACTTTATCTGCACAAAATACAACCAGACACACTGTTTGGTTTGAACTTGAGACCTGAGGAAATTTCTAAAAACCTTTTGATTATAAGGTATTGGTTAGGATATAACAAAGCCAAATTCCAAAGTTCCCACAGGATATGAAGCAGGAAAAAAAGGATGTTTCCATAAAGACCTAAAACCCTGGTCTTACACACTGCTCTGTTTGTAACAATAGCTCAGGACCCATGTGGATGTTTTTGCCCAGAGCTACAGAAAGGGCAGAAAACAAAAGGGCTGACTGAGGCAGAACCAATCCAGCCTTCAGTGTACATAGCAGTTCTTTCTTGGTCATGTTTCTAAACACCTAGGAAGAGAAATACCTAAGAACTTAAAGGATCACAATGAGGAACTGGAAGGTCGGTCTGAAGTCCCCCAAGCATCATCCCAACACAGCCCCTCCCCAGAATACCTGTTGCCTGTGACTGTGTACCTCTGGCTTTTCCAAGGTCCTTTCTTGTAGGAATCAGATTTCCGCTGATTTTTCAACAACAGTCCCACCAGCTTCTCCAAACATAACATCCCTCAAATTCCCTGTGCAAAAAACATCATCTTCAATACTCTCAACAGCTATGAGAAGCCCTGTCCCTTCATGTCTGATGCCTGCTGTTTGACAATGTCTGGCAGCCCTCATTCAAAATGAAAAGTGGAGCTGCTGAAAATCTAGACAGTAAGAGGACTCTTGTGGGTGTTACCATAGCCTCAAGCCTGACTTGGAAAGCTCTCTGGAAAGGCCCTTTCTTTCCCAAATTCTTGGCTTTAGGTTTTTGTTCAAGAGATGTGAAGAATATTTTGTCATTATCAGAGGTGCTGGCTTATGTAGACACAAATTAATATATATGTTTTTTTTCAATCAGTATTTATCTCCACGCATTCATGAATTTTTCAACCAAAGCCAAGTGAAATGCTCTTCTGTTTGCCAGTGTTTAAGTTACAGGTTGGAAAACATTCAAAGAGCTTGAAATTCAAGCTGATGAGACAGATGAGAAGACAGGACAGGTACATGAGCATTGGCAATCATCCAAAATAGGATATTCTTGTTCATATGAGGTGTTAAGATCCATTAATAAATTGCAGAAGGAATTGTTAGACTCTTACAAGATTAGGGTTGAAGCTCCTAAGTCAGTGTAAGTCATTGATAATATCCTAGATTTTAGGTTCTGTGGTTAATTCATAGCTGTTCTTTATTTTCGAGATAAAAACATAATGTAAAAGGGGCCATAGACCAATGATACTGGTGTAACGTGAAACAATGGTTGGTACGAACCTAATTTGTATTGATTGTATTTTCTTATTTGCTGTATTCTTTTTTTTTTTAAGATTTTATTTATTTATTTGACAGAGAGAGAGATCACAAGTAGGCAGAGAGGCAGGCAGAGAGAGGGGGGGAAGCAGGCTCCCTTCTGAGCAAAGAGCCCAACTCGGGGCTTGATCCCAGGAACCTGAGATATCATGACCAGGGCATGGTCATGATCATGGTCAAGCTGAAGGCAGAGGCTTTAATCCACTGAGTCACCCAGGCGCCCCTATTTGCTGTATTCTTGATGCTCTGGCATTTAAAGTCTTGATCCTGGAGATACCGTTCCTCTCAGGGGTAGCTAATTTCTAGAGATAGCAAATGACTCTCCTGTGAGCATGCCTTTGATGGACAAACCAACCAATCCAGATCCCACAACCCCAACTCTTACACACCCAGCCAATATGCCTCCTTCCTAAATTACTAAAGGGCCAGGTACTGGACAATTAGGGACCAGCCCTGAAACCCAGAGCATGCCAAAAATATTTAAGTTATCTAGTCCCTAACTGACTCAGCATATCTATCCTGACTTGTCCCCTTGTCCATTCTTTACCACAGAATTTCTTTTTTTTTTTAAGATTTATTTATTTGACAGAGAGACAGAGAGCGCACGCACATGAGCAAGGGGAGGGGAAGAGGGAGAGGGAGAATCTCAAGTAGATTCCCTGCTGAGTGTGAAGCCTGACACCAGGCTTGATCCCAGAACCCTGAGATCATGACCTAAGCTAAAATCAAGAGTTGGACACTTAACTGACTGTGCCACCCAGGCCCCCTACCCCAGAATGTCAATAAATGATCTGGGCCATATCCTTTCCTCGCCCCCTATATCCTGGCCAAACTGGGTACCTCACCATGTGGCCCTTGCACAGCATCCTCTCTCTCCTGTTTCTAAGGATCTTCAAGTATAAACTCCTTCCTTCAGGACAATCATTTCCCATGTCTGCATATCTTTCTGTACTTGATTAAAACACATCCTGCATGTATTTTTAGAACACAGTTTTATGCAGTGGAAACATAATTAAATAAAAAACAAGAGTAGAATGAGATAGGAGGGGAAGTCCACTGGGTACCCAGCACAATAAGGTCCTGGTAGTAAGTTGTAAGAAGACATCTTTAGTACAAAAGAGAAAATGTAGCTGAGCCAATAGAAGCCATGCTTCTCAAGGTTGCAGTAACTATGGAGAAGAGGCAAAGAAGAGCCAGAAAGACAGACAGATGGAAGAGGATACATTTTCCATTATGAACACTGAAAGTCTTCCCAACCTGAGTCACTGGGTATTTGAGGTGAGAATAATTAAAAGAAAAATGAGGAGGAGATAAGGGAGGAAGAGATAAGGGGTGGGTTCCAGATAAGAAGTGCCATTCAATTCTTAACTCTGAGGCACCCCTCTGGTTTGTGCCTCGGCTTCAGCACACAGTAGGAGTGCTTGGAAAGGATGAACATTGTTGCCTGGGTGATGTCTCTGGGCTTTCTGTCCAACTATGATGTGGTGACCCAGTTAATAGGATGTCTGCATGGGACTCTCAGGCCTCAGTAAAATTCCTTTTTGATTCTAAAGTCACCACAAGATACCTATTGTCACAGCACACACACACTCCCTGGATTCTCTAACACTTTAAGGAAGCAAATTTTCCTGCAGTTTGAAAGAGCAGTGTGTAGAAACGATTATTTATCCATGCATTCTTTTTCCCCATATTTGTTTCCCTTTTCTAGGAATATACTACAAGAGACTGGTCCAGAGGATTTCTGCATGGTGCTCAGGTACAGTTCTCCTTCTGTTCCTTCTGAACCAGTTACCCACATGGACCTTTGTGGACTGCTGAATGGGAGGTTCTAAGAAATAATAAAGACTTCCTAAAAAATCAGTCTCCTTAACATAGAATTTATGGAACAAAAATCTCTGCTTCAGAGAAATGTGGTCCAACTTGGACCCATTATGTAACAACAGAAGGAGATAAAGTCATGCTTTCTGCATGGTCATGGCATGAGGATGACAGATGATATGCAAATTAATTTGAGGGGGATAATTCAATTTCTATTTTGAGCCCACATTCTAATAACGCAGAAAACCAGTCTCAGCTCAGGATTTCAGTCCCCCATCTGCCTTTCACGGAGACAGTCTAAGTTGTTAGGAAGCTACTGCAGGGCCACAGCATTGCTGAGGTGATGGCTACTGCCCATACTAGTCTCCTCAGAGATTCCCAGGGCCCTCCTGCTACTATCTGCACAGGTTGTCCTCATTCAGAACCACTGTTCTAGTTCTCTGTCTACTGCTTCTGGGTCTCTCTCAGGGGGTGGCATCTAAATCACACCACACATTGAAAAACTCAAGGAGTCTGTGTAAAGTCCTATCAGCCTAGAGACCCTCTCTGAGGGTTTGCTGCCCTCTAAAAACGTGCTCCAGAAGTGAGACATAGGACCCTCTGCTCTCAAATGTAATACATTTTTTTAAGTGACAACAATGTAAATTTACTTTAAAAGCAGTACATAACTTCTCACATAAACGGTTACTGATTGTCTTTCTTTTTTACTCATACTGCATTTAACCCAAGAAGCCTAGCACAGAGCTCCTGTTCTCCAGGAATGGCAAGCGTCTATGTGCTTGATATTTTCCTCTTATTTTCGTGCTCCCCACCCTGAGAGCTCTAGTGAGTATAAGGAATAAAGAAGTGTGGCGCTAGTCCTCAGATATTCTTTAAAATCTTCTTTTACATTCCTTTCGCCCAGTATCAAGGCTTTGGGAATTCAAAAACCAGGGAAGAAAAGGTACACGAAACTCATGTATTAAACAGGTCGAGGAAATAGTTGGTGAGAAAAAGATCAAGGGGTAATGATAAATAATGTTATATAAAACTCATTGGGTAATATTAGAAAACATAATACCACTAGCAAAAGTTCTGCTGCCTTCAGGGACTGAGACTGGTCATACAGAAATTCATGTTAGAACATGTCATATTCTCATTTTCTGAGAAGTTAATTTTTCTCGATGCTCAGAGAAAGCTAGAATGAAGGCACTGAGGTTAAGCTCTAGGTTATTTTCTGTTAATGTCAGACATATCAGAATTTAACCCAAGCAAAGGCTGCAAAATGGGTTCTAAAAACCAGTTTCCTTCACTTCACCAGATTCTTTCTCTTTCAGACTCTGAGTCTCTTCCATAGACAGACAGACAGACAGACACATACACACACACACACACACACACACACCAGCAGCAGCAGCAGCAGCAGCAACAGTACTCTAGGTGGCAAAGTAAACCACCACGTTGATTTGACAGCCTGTTTTCCAGCCAGCTGACCATACAGCACACATCCCCTACTGGGTAGTAAAGCCATATTTTCCATTTATTACACAACTGTTGAGACACTTTAAAAGTAAGAATTATGGAAAAGATTGGCACATTGGCTAGGGCATGTGCCCTGTTAAATGAGATGACCTCTGAGGTTGCTTGCCTACTCTTTTCATCATTCATAAGAAAAAAAATGTCATTTCGGGAGACTATACTGTAGGCAGTCCTCAATTATTCACAGGTATATTAATTTTCCTAGTAGATTTTTCCATCTTGGTGAAATGAGCTTAGAGAAGGCTTTGCAGCCCTTGGTAACTTTTCCTACCACCTCCCCAAAAAGTTCTAGGGGGTAGATGTCTCTCATCTGCTTCACTCCATAGATTCACCATAAAGGACGATTCCCTAACACCTAACACCATTTGGCTAGAGACCCTCAAGATTTCCACTCTAATGTTATGATTTTCCTCTTATTTTAGTAATCAGAAATGTATAAACAAAAAACGTATTCAATTCCATCATCAAATATAATTGCTATTATCAGTTGTATGCACATTCTTTCAAAATGCCTATGCTTATATAAACTCATATACATAATGTGTGCGTGTGTGTGTGTGTGCGAGAGAGAGAGAGAGAGAAGGAGAGAGATTAGGTATATATACAAATGGAATTGTGGCAGGCAATGTCCTTTGAACCCAACAGCCGTGATAAACAAACTTCTACTCTCCAGTTACAAGAATCCCAATTTTTAAGACAGAGGGAAGAGATCTCTTTTTGATGGTTTGAGGTTTTTGGTTTTATTCTTCTTTATTAAGGTATAACTCTCATAATGTAAAGTTTACAAATCTTAAGTCCAATAAATGTTTATAATTGCCTGTAGTTGTCTTACCACCACTCAGCTCAAGATCTAAATTATGTCCATCACCCCAGGAGGCCTCATCATGCCCCATCCCCCTAAAGGAAACCACTATTCTTGATCTCAATAACTATAATTTTACCTCTTCTTCAATTTAATATAAATTAAATACTACATATAATCTTTTGTCTCTGGCTTCTGCTAGCATTTCTGTGAGACTAATGCATGGTTTGTTGCATGATTCAGGAGTTCATTCTCTTTCATCACTGCTTGGTTTTTCGCTGAATGTATATACCACAACTTACCCATTCCTTATTGATGAGCGCCTGGAATGCTCCCAATTTTGTGATAACCATGAATAAAACCACTCTGAACATTCCTTGACATATTTTGATGGGCATATGCTCTCATCTCTGTGGTTATATACCTCAGAGTGAAATTATGGGTCATAGAGCATTTTTAAGTTTAGCTAGTAGTTACCACATAGGAATGCTCTAAAATGGCAGAGCCAATTTACACTCCTGTCAGAAATGTATGAGAGTTCTATTTGCCCTGCACCCTCACTAGTACTTGCCATTGTCAATTTCCAAGATTTTAGCCATTCTGGTGGCTATATCCATCTATACAATGGATTTTACTGTGGTTGTATTTGCATCTGAATTTTCTTCACGGATAATAATGTTGAAAACTTTTCACATAAGCTTACTGGCTGTTTGGATAGTCTAATTTCTGAGCCGTCTCAAAGTCTTTTGTCCATTTTAATTGATTTACCTTTTCTCTTTTTAGGTTGAAAGGCTGTATCTTCTGGATCCTTTATCAGATATATGTATAATAAATATTTTCTCCCAGCCTTTCTTCATACTCTCAGTGATGTCTTTTGGAAAGCAGAAGTTTTTATTTTAATAAGGTCCAAATTATCAATCTTTTTTGTTATGGTCTATGCTTTGGAGGTATGAGATCCTTGATGGCAGGGCAGGAGGCTCTTCTTCCAACCCTGGGGATAGATCATAGTACTACTGAGCGCGCTATAGAATCCATTCTCCTATGTATGATACTTTTGCAGGCCTCTGTGCAATGAGGTGTGCCACAGGTCTGGACTATGTGAAATAAGAGCAGATTTTATAGGAGGTTTCTATGACAGATTATCTTGCTAGGCAAAAGTACAGATTCATGAGAAGAAAGCCTATTCTCCTGGTCTCTTCAGCTTGGAAAACTGATGTGGAGATCTGTTATCTGGAGTAGCTACAATCATACCACATGAAAGAAAGGCCAAAAGAATCCTGGCGTCATTAACCCAATATTCTGACATCATTGGTTATTAAACTAATCCTGCAACAATTCCATAAGACTTCGTGTCATATAAGATCATAAGATGCCTTTGCTATTTTAGAGGTGGTCAGAAGTCTTTTATTTGGAGATCATAATGTCCTTCCTAAGAAGGGATTCATGTACACATACTGATCTTCAGGCTTGTTTTTTCTCTTATTGTATCACAGGCATCACTGTATACTCAGATACACTGTGGGGGTGTTTTTGTTTTGAGAGAGAGAAAGAGCATGCACTCCTTTGGGGGGGGGGAGTGGCAGAAGGAGAGGGAAAGAGAGAGAATCTTAAGCACAACTCTGAGATCATGACCTGAGCCAAAATCAAGAGTCTGACTAACTGAGCTGCCCAGGTTAACCGACTCAGTCACTAACTGACTGAGTGCCCCACACTCAGATACATTGCACCTTAAATGTACATAGTATACTCAGATTTACTTCTATCTATCTAATGGCCACAGAATTCTCTCATGGCTATACTACACATTATTTATCCTGTTTCTTGCTTTTGAACATTTAGATTGTTACCATACTATTTTTATAAACAATGCTGCAAGAGTGCCTGGGTGGCTCAGTTGGTTAAGTGTCCAACTCTTGATTTTGGCTCAGGTCATGATCTCAGGATCATGAGATCAAGCCCCTTTATCGGGCTCCATGCTCAGTGGGGAGTCTGCTGGAGATTCTCTCCTATTTCCCCTCTCCCTGCTCTCTCTCTCTAAAAATAAATAAATCTTTTAAAAAAAAACAAACAATGCTGCAATAATTTGTATGGACATGTTTGCGTACAGAGTTTGGCATATTGATAGGATTCATTCTTAGAAATGGAATTGCTGGGTCTGTACGTTTAAATTTGGGTATATACTGGCTTCCAAAAATGTCATTACAATTCAGATTTCCACCAGTTACATAACAGAAAACCTACTTTCCCCACATGGATAACAGCTTAGCATGTTCCTAATTTTTTAAACTTTTTTAGGGGGGCAGGGGGCAAGATGGCGGAGAAGTAAGAGATCCTGCAGCAACCAGTCCCCAAGTGTGAGCTGGAAATCTACCAGAACACACTGAACACCCATGAAATCACCCTGAGGAGCAAGATTTCTCACTCCGGGATCTCTCCGAGAGCAGAAGACAGCAGTGGAGAGGTAAAAGCAAAGTGGGAACACTGGAACTGATATCGGAGGATAAACAAAAGGGGGAGGGAGCCACCAGAAGCTAACCAAGGACAGTAATACCCCAAAGGAAAGTGCCCAGTGGCGGGGGACCAGCATTAACGTAGAGTCCTTTAAAAACATTTAAAAAGGGCAAAAAGTTCTGAGGAGTAACTAGTGGAAGGGGGTGGCGGCGGGCACCGGCTTGGACCCACTCTCCCAGGAAGGAGCGCCCCAAAGTGAGACTAGTGGGGGATCCAGTCCGCGATTCCTGAACCTGCAGCTTTCCACTCTCTGCAACAACCTGTGGGCCGGGCACGCACCTGCAAGCGCCTTTAGAGAGTCTGTGGTGGTCCAAGAGCCACAGCTTTTCCCAGTGTGCACCCGCGACCGTGACATTCACGGCGCACAGCAGAGCCTGAGCGATCCCCGCTGGCCGTGGAGAGAACGCAGGCAAGTGGCCTAATCTCCGGGGCGCCCCTAGCGGAGCCGCAGAAAGGCGGCTGGGGTCGCGACTTTCCAGGCCCGCCGCAGGCCTCCTGGATCCCCGCTTGGGAGCTGCAGAAAGGCGGCTGGGGTCGCGCGCCACCTCGGACAGGCTGCGCTGGGAGCAGAAATTTCACAGAGGGGAGTGTGTGTTCTGAACCACACAGAGGGGAGCAGAGACTCGGGCTTCCTGCAACTCGGAGGTCTGAGTGCTTCTGGGCAGATTCATTGCTTGGACGCCCTGAAAAGGTGAAAAAGCTACAAAAGGCCAAAAACCTTCAGAGAGCGAGAGACTGAGAAACCGGTTTCCACAGAGCTCAGCCCCTTGACTGGGGGGCAGGGTGACTCAACACAAGCAAGACTGACTGGAAAACAACGCGGCAGGCCCCTCCCCCAGAAGACCAGCCAAAAAACAAAAGGACTATAACCACAGGGTCCCCATAAAATTTTAAACCCCCAACGCCAGGGGAAATCAATATATTAAGCTCCTGGTAATA
>CM052804.1:25686865-25719640 GCA_028533885.1 Nasua narica | reverse complement strand
ATAGTCGCAATGGCCACAATAGCCAAACTGTGGAAAGAACCAAAATGCCCTTCAACAGATGAATGGATAAGGAAGATATGGTACATCTATACAATGGAATATTATGCCTCCATCAGAAAGGATGAATATCCAACTTTTGTATCAACATGGACAGGACTAGAAGAGATTATGCGGAGTGAATTAAGTCAAGCGGAGAGAGTCAATTATCTTATGGTCTCACTTATGTGTGGAGTATAAAGAAAATCATGGAGGGCATTGTGAGAAGGAGGGGAAGGGTGAATGGGGGGAAATCGGAGGGGGTGATGAACCAGGAGAGACTGTGGACTCTGAGCAACAAACTGAGGGTTTTAGAGGGGAGGGGTGGGGCGTGGGCGACCCTGGTGGTGGGCATTGAGAAGGGTACGTATTGCATGGAGCACTGGGTGTGGTGCATGAACAATCAATCTTGTAACACTGAAAAATTAAAATAAACATATTTGGGGAGAAAAAAATAAATAAAAAACTTTTTTAAACCAATTGTGTTTAAACCAATTGTGTTTAAAACAACCAATTTTTAAATTATTAATAAATTTGGAAATGTTTTCCTACCTTATACTATGTACACATGTGAACTGCCTATTTATAACTTTTTCCCTCTTCCCTATTGTGTTTTTTGTATTTGGTATTGCATCATTTCTAAACTGAGTATTTACCAACATTAATTATACATATGCAACAATATTTTCTTCTTTCAACTGTTCTTATAGAGACTTTTATTAGATAGAAGTTCTACAATTTTATGTATATACTATTGATCATGCTTCTCTGCTTGATGGTATCCTTAAGAAAAGCCTTCTCTATGACAGGTCTTTTTTTAAAAAGGTTTTGTTTGTTTGTTTGTTTGTTGTTGTTGTTGCTGCTGTTGTTACTGTTGTTTTTTAAGTAATCTCAACACTAACATAGGGCTCAAACTCATAACCCTGAGATCAAGAGCTGCATGTTCTACTGTCTAAGCCACCAGGCACCCCTCTATGACAAGATTTTAATTTTCCTATGCCTTCTCCCATTCTTTTTTATATTTTGATTTTTTATTCAACATTTAACAAATATCTATTAGTATTTAATGTGTGCCAGACACTGAAAACAGTGAAAAATAACATAAAATGTCTCAACTCTCCTGGAGCATTCATTTTACTGGGAAGGCACACGAGCCCTTAAAGAGGTAAATAGCATCTCAGAAAGTGTTAACATCTAAACAAGAAAATAAAAACAAAGCAATGGAAAGAGGAGTTTATATGTAGGTACTTTAGCTAAGAAGCTCAGGATATGTCTGTCAGAGAAACTGATGTTTGAGGAGGACTGAACAGTGAGAGGAGTCAGACTTGTAATGATATGAGAAGAGGGGCCACAGAGAGGTGACAGCCGGTGCGCAGGCCTTGCAGCAGAAGTGTATCACAGTAATCTGCCCTTGTCTTCAGGAAATAAGTTCCAAGACCCCCAGTGCATGCCTGAAACCACAGACAGCACTGAACCCTAAATATACTGTTTTTTCCTATACATACATAAGATAAGGTTTAATTTATGAATGAGACACAGTAAGAGATTCACAATAACAATAAAATGGAACAATTATACTGCAATAAAAGTTACGTGAAAGTGGTCTCTCTTTTAAAATATCTTATTGTGTTGTATTAACTCTTCTTGTGATGATGTGAGATGATAAACTGCCTATGTGATGAGGCAAAATGAGGTAAATGGGGTAGGTGCTGTGATGCAGCATTAGGTTATTGACCTTCTGACTATTCAGATCAACTGCTTCTGGGCTGTGGTTGACCATGGGTTCACTGAAATAGTGGAAAGCAAAACTGTGTAAGGAGGGGGCTACTGTACACATGCTCAAGAGGCAGAAAGAGGGTCCCTGTGTCAGGATAGCAGGGAATGAAGCACAGGTTGGTCAATGATGGACTCAGAGAAGCTGGCTGTTGGCCACTTTAGTTTGGATTTCATTATAATTATGTTGGGAAGTTCAAAACCAAGTATTAATGTAAAGCAAATTCACTATATATGTCAGGGATTTCCACTCCCAAAAAGAATGAGGTAGATCACAGCAGGCCAATGATTCCAATGCAGTATGGAAAAAAATGATAAACTATATTTTTAGGATTTAGAGATGTGGAAAAAATAATGACTAGGTAACTTAATAACTTTCATTTTAAAAAAGACACTGAGGGGTGTTTCAGTGGTTCAGCCGGTTAAGCGTCTGCCTTTGGCTCAGGTCATGATCCCAGGGTCCTGAGATGGAGCCCCACATCAGTTTCCCTGCTCAGTAGAGAGCCTGCTTCTCCCTCTCCCTCTCTTGCTCCTCTGCTTGTGTTCTCTTTTCCTCTCTCTGTCAGATAAATAAAAATCTTTTTAAAATAAATAAATAAAACACACTCCACTGGTCAGTAAGTCTACATAGTGGTTCTCTACATCACTATTCATCTGCAAACTGCAAATAGTGTTCATTATGACAATTTTTAACATGTTAGAAAAGAGATAAACATTGAAATAATAAACTCATGGAATATGGTTAAAAAATCAGTAAGAAGTCAAATGCATGTGAAATAATGAATATAAATGAAATCATAACTTTTGATGAAAAAGTAGTTTTTCTGCCTGTAGTACATACATCACTTCGTGACCTCAAATAATTAAATGAAAAATAACTCAATGTATTTGGCGTCAAATGCCATATTTAAAAACAAACCGCAGAAATATTTAGAAAGTAGACAATTTCTTATTTGAAGAATAAGGAGAAGGCACATTGAAGCATCTTTTTGTTAAAAAGAATCCTATCTAATCTACTTGAGAGTAGAATTCAAAGTATAAGCAGTCCCGTCTGTGGAGATGGTTGTCAGTGACCAAGTAGTGACAATCTGAGCATTGCAAATGATTATTTGGAACCAGTTTTATCTTTCAAGAAGGGTCATATGTCTACAATGGGGTTCCAAAGTAAAAACTGACATAAAATATCTAAGAGAAATGTTATGTTCACTAAGATGACTCAATTTATTGGTATGTAATTTCCTACCCAAAAAAAAAAAAAAAGGGAGAAGTAAATAATTCAATTGGTTAAAAAAAAAAAAAGTAGAACAGCTCAATGTTTCACTGATACAGTACCGTTTCCTAACCTTCTTGACTAATTTAAGTAGTTGTCGGATAATAATGATGGTTATTTCTCTTGTTATCTGCTTATATTACAAAAATTATTTTAGAAATATTTTTTAATGGTTTAATGGTTGAACCCCTTGGGCTGAATTCAGAAGAAAACTAATTCTTAGCTGGGAAGTGGAGTATAGGTACAAACCTCAGGCATGCCTGAGACTGTGACATGTTCTTCACTCAGTGTCAGAGGAGACTGATAGAAAACTATCAGTTATATCCAAGTCTTGGGACAAAAACAATCTCACATAGTTTGCCACTGTGAATGATTATATTAAAACTGGCTATTGATGGGGTGCCTGGGTGGCTCAACCAGTTCGGCGTCTGCCTTCGGCTCAGGTCATGATCCTACAGTTCTGGGATCGAGGCCCATATCGGGCTCTCTGCTCAGCAGGGAGTCTGCGTCTCCCTCTCGCTAGCACTCTGGTTCCCCCCCCTCAATTGAATAGATAAAATCTTTAAAAAAAAAAAACAAAAAAAACCTGGCTATTGTTAGGTATAAGGTGTACATATAAATATATAAATGATAACTTATCATATAAATATATATAATTTAGTACACAACTGGCCTCCATATATGTATGTGTACATACACAGATTGCAGATAAATATATACATGATAACTTACTATCCATGTGATTTCATATATTTTAGTTCATGGCAAGACCGGTTAACTATAATCAAACCAATTCCTAGATTCCTGGGGTTCATGTGAAAAGGATCATTCAGTTGAAATCCTGAAGCTACTTGTCAGTCTTTAGGGGGTTGAGAGCTCCGTGAATATTTGACAAAGCAAGAGAAGAACTTCCCAGATACATGGGAAACTTGAAGAAAGAAGGGGTGATGGGTTGACCAGCCAACTTCAACAAAGGCCCACAGATGACAGCAGAATCATCCTATCCCCCACTGTTGGTGATTAAATCTCCACTGAAGAAAACAGAATTCAATGAGAGGCATGAAGATGAAAGGCAAGTCTCTCAGTTCCTATCACAATTAACTGAGTTTGGCACTCAGGTGTGGAAGGAGTCTTCTCTAATGCCTGAAAAACTGATGAAACTGGAAAAAATTCTAAATAATATATCATAAGGATACCAAAGGTTAGAAAACCTCTGGATACATGTTTATCTGTAAATAACCACAGGAAAATAACTTCCTTCCCCAATTAACTATCCTAAATTAATTATTTTTCTAAAGCAACTTCACAGCAGCTTAAGCATGTCTCAGTTTTATGTACATTTGCCTGGGAATCATCTCCAAATCTGTGTCCCACAGTCTGCAACCCCAACATGCACTAACCAACTTCCTCTCCTCTCCTTCCTACCCTGAAGTATCTCACAATCTAGAAGGGGATGTTTTATGACTTAACGAGAGGAAAGCTCCATTCCATACAATTCCAAGAAGTTCACCTCGAATCATCTACGATCCATATTCCTACCAAAATTTCTGACAAAGAAATGGAGATGCACAGATAAATGATGTAAGGGGCATGCTAGGTGGGCATCAATTCCTCATACTTATAAGTATGAATAAGGAAGCATCTATAACCATTCCCTTCCTCATTCTTCTGTCAACTTGGAAAAATCACTGGAGGAAATGGATGAAAAATGTCAAAAGCTATGGGACCCATTTTTCTAAGCAGAATGGCAAAAGAACAAAAAAGGAACTATAGTTCCTAAAGAACTCCATCTGATGCTTTCAAATTACTATTAAATGCAATTTTGTCCTAAAAATTTGAAAAGATTTTTGATAATTTCTGTAATTCCAAATTGCCTGAAGAATAAATTATTAATCTTATTCTTGTGACTTAAATTTTATTTTTCAATAGCAAACTCCCTTAGTTCAGTTGCAGTTGAATGGTTGATATGCCCTTATACATTTTGTGTCTGAAAACCTTTACACTTAATTTTGCTGTCCATCTTTCTTATTTGAGAGGCAATCGTTTTGTTTTTCAGGCCTAAAACTTTTTGAAGGGTGTTGCAAAGCAGGTAGATCCAAAGCATTGTATGCATAGTGTTTAGTATGTAAAAGTGCCCTGAACAAGACCTCTCGGAGTGCTAGTTACACAACTTGTAAAATATTCTTCTTTTTTTCTTTTAAGAGAGAGAGAGCACATGTGGGGTAAGAGGCAGAGCGACAGCAGGAGAGAGAATCCCAAGTAGGCTCCATGCTCAGCGCAGAGACCTATGTGGGGCTCAACCCCATGACCCTGAAATTATGACCTGAGCTCAAATCAAGAGTCAGACATTTAACTGACTGAGCCTCCCAGATGTCCCTGTAAAATATTCTAAATGAAGGGATCTGAAAGATTATTTACTCCAGGGGCTGCAAACTCAAATGGATTCAGGGACAGGCAGGTAACGTAAATGAATGAGGTCAGGAAGAAAGGATGAATTGTAGCAAACTGGAGAGGGATACAAATCAACCAACCAGCCAACTAAAAATATTGTTCCAATTCAATCCAATATGGTAGTTTGGGCCTGTTGGCTGTTGAGCTCCAATTCCAAAGCTTAGGAATATGATCTGAGTTAGCTGGGGTTTCACAAAATACAGCTGTGGGGGCTGGAGCCCCAGTCCAAATCTCCTGTGGTCTGATTCAGCACATGCTTTGTCCTACGACCATGCTGCATGTTTTCAGGTTGTGCACTGTCCCTAGAAAAGAGGAAGAACTTTGAGGACCTGTTATGTGCTTAAGCCCTTTATGTAGGTTATTGTTTTTAATCTTCAACATACATTTGCGATTGTTGTTAAGAGCCTCGTTTGTCAGGCAAGAAAATTAAGGTATAGCACTGTTAAGCAACTTCTCTGACATTGACCGATAAAGGTGTGGGCAACCTAATTGTATGGGTTTTGAATATAAGTCCATCTGGCTTTGAAGTTGGTGTTTTTTTATTGCTTCCATAAAATACACCTCACCTCCAGGGAAGGTAAGTAATTTAAGTAGTGCCTCCAAGAAGTGGCCGTTATGCAATCATGGTAGAGACATAGAAGTATATCAAGCATGGCTTTCAGTGTAATGAATCCTAGCAATGATGACGAAGAGGAGAAAAGATGCTTGATGTTGCTGGGGCTGCTTTTCTTTCACATGCTCAATCCTCATCTTTACAGACTTGTTAGCTTTGTTTCACACAGCTGATTGCTCCTGCCAGCAGTGTTCTTGAAACACTTCCTCTATTTGCTTTCTGAACAATCTCTGTCAGTCTTCTACCTCATGCCTCTGAACAATGGAATGAGACACGGTTCAGTCCTCTCTCCCATTCTCCTTGCCACTTGCTATCACTCAGCCACTTGGCTTCATCAAACACCATCTACAAGATGCTGACTTTCACATTTATATTTCTAGTCCTGACCCTCCCTTCCTAAAGTCTGGCTGAGAGACCTCCATGGCCCATTATCTCAAATCTTTCAGCAACAGATGTGCTTTGGAATGTATTTTTTTTTATTTTATAAATCTGTATGCATATATTGTATACTGCAGAATATCCCCAATGAGGTTTGGGGCAACACACAATATTCAAATGCACTAACACTATTCACACCAAATTAGATGAATGACTATAAATAATCTATCAATTAAATCAAATTTTCTGTCAAAGAAGAAGTTAAATCCCCATCCCTATTTTCTTCCACCATCCTTACCCCGCTTTATTTTCCTCCATAGCACTTACCAACTCTTGGCATATTATATAGTGCTTGTCCATCTGCTTCAATATTTACTAATGGTATCTCTAGTCTCATTTTCAAAATAAGTAACTTGAAGCCCAGAGAGGCTGAACAACTAGTTTCTCCTTACTAGAGATCAATCTCTAGCAGAATCAAGGGCAGAATCCAGGCTCAAGAGATCTTTCATCTCCTTTCTCTCAAACCTCCACAAATATATAAAGTATTCATGGAATGTTGAGTGGCTCTGAAATTTTAATAACTTGGATTTTTAGACTATTATAAAAACCTGTAACATTTTTGTCACTAATATATGTTGTTTTCACAAGAAATATGGAACTTAATTTTTTTAGACCACAAAATGTCACTTACCTGTCTTCCTAGGGATGGGTACATAAAACTAGGATGTAAAATGTTCTTGCTCCCTTGATCCCTCAGTTACAAACAATATATGCTTTAAAAAGGCACTCCATTTCTCTGAGATTCACTTTTATCATAGAAAAAATAATGATATAAACAAGAACTGTATAATATGTGTCCCACTAATCTCAATAGTATATTACAAATTTTTTAAAGATTTTATTTATTTGAGAGAGAGAGCATGCATGCACATGCTGGGGGCAGAATGAAGGGGTAGAGAGAGGGACAAGCAGACTCTGCGCTGAACATGGAACACAAAACGGGGCTTGATCTCACAACCCTAAGATTATGACCTGAGCCAGACTCGAAATCAAGAGTCAGACGCTTAACCGAGTAAGCTACCTAGGCACACCAAGAGCTTACTACAAATTAAAAATATAATAGTAATCATCATTTTGTACTATGAAATGTAGTTTTAAAAATCTAATATAAAATATTAAATCCAAATACTGCATACTAATTAAAATCATGAACTATGGATCCAGACTATCCAGTTGAAATCCTGGCTCTACCACTTACTAGCTGTGTGATGCGGGGCAAGCTGCTTAGCCTCTCTGAAGTTTATTTTCCTCATCTATAAAATAAGAATTACAATAGTAGCTACCTCTTAAGATTGTCTAAGGTTTGAATGTATCAATATATATAAAATGCTTAAAACAATGCCTGGCATCTCATAAATGCTCAGTGTTAGCTGCTATAGTAATGCAATTAAGAAACTATTATTATAACTACCAGATATAAAGATACACAGATAGATACATATGCATATTCATTCATATAGAGCTATATAAGTGTTGCATTTATGTGGTTATATATAGATGTAGGAAAGGATTTAGCTACATAGCCAGTGAACTTAGTAGCTCTGTTATTTTTATTGCTTCTTAATAGAGACCACAGACATACATGGGAAATATGAGAGTGTGGTTCCAGCAATATACTATAGTTACGTTCATATTGCAAATCCCTTAAGTATCACTAACTTTCCATATTGTTAGAATTTAGTCCCTGCAAATGCAGCCACTACTTGGGCAGAATGTAGCAGCTGCCCAACAGGTGTTGAGAAATATGAGAAGTGGGGGGAACACCATAATTCCCAGAAGGGAACAGACTCTCTTTTAATGCTTTATTGAGGAAAAAAAGGCGGCAAAGTAGCATAAAGCAAGTAGTATTGTATCTAAAAACAAAAGTTATACATTAGAAATGAATGTAAAACAAAAGATTTACCCCTTCCTGTGAGCTGAGCTTTTCCAAGTTACTGTAGACTAACAGGAAACTCCCTCCATTCTTAGCATTGTCTTGGATGGGAAGTCTACAATCTCCCTTGCCTTTAATGTGCACCATTAAGACAGGAAGCTCTGCATTTGTTATAAGTCCCTCTTGGTGTGAGTTAATACAATGTCTGTGCTGCTATTTCAGGCAGAGTAGAGATGGAAGAGTCCTCCTCATGCTCAGAAAGCATCTTTCCTTCCCTTAGAGAACCACTATTTGATGTCTTGTCCAAATCAACTGAATACTTTGGTTAATACATTTTTGGATTTTTTCTGTAGATCTAAGACAGTCATTTTGCGCCTCAGAGCTTTATTCACAAAGTATATTGGATGACTGATCATATTATTCATTTAATCTATAGACGTTTTAGATTCTGTGTGCCCAGCACTGAGCTAGATAATATCAAGACTATATTAGAAATACATAGCTCCCAGGGGGTATAAAACTTTGATGGAGATTTAGACACATTAAAACATTAAAGAGGGAAAGAAGAGAATATATAATAGATAGTTGGACTAGTTGCCCAAATTCAAATGATGTTTTTCAGTGTTGTAGCCTATTGGCTTTGTAGTATATGACCTGTATCATAGCAAGCACTCAAATATTTTTAAAATAAATGAATCAGTGAAAGATGAATTAATATATATGAATAGCTACAAGAGCATTACTGAATTTTAAACTAAAATCACTCATCTAGGGGTGCCTGGGTGGCCCAGTCATTAAGCATCTGCATTTGGCTCAGGTCATGATCCCAGGGTCCTGGGATCAGCCCCGCACTGGGCTTCCTGCTCAGTGGGGAGCCCGCTTCTCCCTCTCCCTCTGCCCCTGCTTGTATTCCTTCTCTCGCTGTGTCTTTCTCTATCAAATAAATAAACAAAATCTTTAAAAAATAAAATAAAATAAAATAACTCATCTAGTCTAAGTAAGTAATATAAAATAAAGCAAGCAATTGTGGCAAAGATAGGCTAGTCGCTCATCAAATCTACTTCCTCTTCTCCCTCAGTATGTATCAGGATTGCCTCTCCTAGCATCCCTTGCAGTTATGTGAGGTTATGTAACTGAGTTTTGGTCAGTGACATGTATATATAAACCTTATATATCTACTTCCAGGAAGATACCAAAAACCTCCCTTGAAATCTTTCACGCATCATCTCTTTATCTACGTGCTGAATACTGATGATCCTCTGGAGGCCTTTCAGAGTCTTAAAGATGGCAGACCTACCAGTGGAAGAAGGCTGGTCCCCTAAATAAATTGCATGAAGCAGAACAGGGACAGCAGGGATGATGACATTAGGCTGGGATATGAGAGAGAAAAAAGACCTATTGAATCATTAGTGTCTGCTGATTATACAAGTGTATGAGCAAAAGATGCAGAGGGCAGTATTATTTATAATAATGAAAAAGCAGAAGTAACTTAAATGTCCAATTATGAAAGAGAGTTTAAAATAAGCAGTATAAACCTATTCATAAAGTAACCATCCCCAAAAGTGACCACGGTAAATGCCATATTTCAATAGAGGAGAATGCTAACATTTTAATATAAAAATCAGGGTGCAATACATAAAAACTTATACAATTATGTTTTATACATAAGTAAATTCTTATAATATTAAGACACAGGAAGCTAATATATCACAATGTCTAATACACACAGTTGGATTTATCTGGTATGGTTAGGTTCATGATTGATTTTTCTACTCTTAAATTTTTTCTTTTTGGCATTGTGGCATCATTGCTTTATAATTTAAAAATAGGATGCAAAACAGCTATTTAAAAAACGAAGTTAAGTCTCAAATGGTAAGCATACAAATCATAAGTGCTTTTCTTAGTCTGAAATGGAGGGATCAACTGTATCCAGAAGGAACAAGAAAGCTTCATGGGAAAAATGCAACTAGCGTGGGGGCCTGGGTAGATGAGAGGATTGACTTAGCACAGAGAGTATTCCAGTCAAATGGAGGAGTGTGAATGAGGGTTTGGGGATATGAAGAGATTCTGAGACTGCCTAAAAATCTCAAGACATAGGACAGGACACCATTTGGGGGCATTCTGAGAATACTTTCTTTGTCTCCAAGTTTCCAGTGTTCTATTCTTTCTGCAATTCTTACCACCTTTAAGTCCAGTGCTTGGGCCTGCTCTCGTGGAACTGGAGGTCAGCTTGCATGGGTTGCATTTATCTGTTGTTACTCGAGTTCCTCCTGTAGTTCACCCCCCACTTCTGGGTGAAGTCAGAGGCCCAACAAGAGTGCTATTTTCTGGCTAACCTGGGATATGTTGGCCTCAGACCACATAAACGGGTTGAACAGAAATTTTTGGATCCAGGCTCAGTTCTCTCACTCATTTTCCTTATGCACTGGCTGTCTAGACTTTGAATTGAAAGCAGACATGTGACAGACTAAGAGTCTGTCTTCGAAAAGCTCACAGCTTTGGGAGGATAGGATGAAGATGGAAAGTCAAGGAAAACACTATTTACTTGAGTATTCCTTTTCTGGCATAAGTAAGACTAGAGACTTTGCAAAACTCTCGGGTATTGTCATCTCTGTCTTATAGATTAGACAACTGGGCCCAGAGATACTCCGTTACTTTTCTAAGGTCATACAGCAGGAAATAAGCAGCAGAGTCTGAACTAAAATCTAAGTCAGTCTAATTTCTTTATTTAAGAAGTTCTGATAATATAGTTCATGATATTAAAGAAAAGGGGTAGAAGAGAATATTGTGGAAGTTCAAATAAGACTGCAAAGGTGGGACCAGTAGAAAGATGTGAAACAAAGGGACAGCATTTTCTGGTTGCTGTTTTAAATAGATGGATATTTGGGGCAGAGTCTTAGTTTCAAAGCAAAGCTCTTGTTTTGTGGGCTACTTGGGAACGGCTTAGGGGCAGCTGCCTGGCATTAGTTGGAAATATGCAAGCCAGGCCTGAATGATCCTCAAGCCTCCTTTCTCTATTTGTAAAGGCTGGGTATGCCTTTGAAACTCAGCCTTCTAAAACCCTGTCTCTGCATACTTGGAAATAGTCCTGTCACAGGCAGGCAGTCAAGACATGTTTAGCTACCTCTTCACAAGCAAGCATTTTAAAAGGTGCTCCTAATCCACTCAGGCCCCTCATAAATGACAGTAGCCTGTACATTACCATAGTTACCGAATCAGCAATCAGTTTCCATCCATTTCCTTTTCTGTTACAGAACAGTGAATGAGAGGATGCAGCACAGCAGGTGAGTTGAAAGCCTTTCTCTGCTCCATTCTCAACCCTGTTCTATTAGCTTTCTGTTCTATTAGGACCATGAAGCCACCTATTTATAGAGACGAGACCAAATCTACAAATAAACTGGAACAATAAAGCTGTTATCTCAAAACCTAGGGCATAGCTTCATCAATCAGCCCATGGAAGGGGAAGGAGAGCTGAGGACCAGCACATGCAGAGCCAGTCATTTACATGATCTTTCAAAAATCCAGGTCTAACAGTGGCCCCCTCACCACACCCAGCAAAGCATCAATTCCAATTTTAGTACCAGATTAAGTCCAAACCTCCACGTTTGATGTAGAGAACTCAGTAACTGGTCCACAGCTCTCCCTTCCAAGCTCATCACTCCTTCAACTGCAAGACTTATCTCAAGTGTCTCCTCCTCCAGGCATTCTTTCTAGCTCTATCAGATCATTTCCTTGCGCTCTTTCCTAACACATTCCATTCTGCTGTAATTATCTCTTTGCTTATCTATCTCCTCCACCTATAAACCACTAAAGATCAACAAGCTGCATATGATTAGCACCCTACTCTGGTACACGGTAGGTATGCAAGAAAGTTTGAGTAAAGTATGACTGCATCTCTCAGCATTACCCATCCCAACATTTCCAGCTACTCTGGACCATTCCTAAAAGGTGCTCTACATACTAAGACCCCTGTGCCCATCTGGATTCTCTTCACTTCACCTGAAATACCTTCAACCCTCTGCCTCCCACACTGTGGTGTTGCCTGAAGAAACTGCAGCCAAACTGCACTTCAGCTTTAAGTGCTGCCCTGTATCTGAAGACTTCTGTGAATCTCTAAAGCAGACCTGCTTGTCCTCGAGCTCAGGTCCCAAATTCCTTCTGTGGCTGTGGTGGGCCAAATGTGTCCATATTATCCACAGACTGTGAATTCCTCCAGGGCAGGAACCAAGCCTTGCCCATCTCCATGTTCTGCATCTGCCATCCAGCAGAGGTTTGATACTCGATATGGAGTTAAATAATAAAATAATCAACACTCAAAATAATTAGCAAATCACCTGCCTTTTGGCTTCCCACAGAAATACTGCTTCAATCTTGTCCCCACGTCCCCATGCAAGGAGACCTTGTTTTGACAACTCACTTTACTTTTCACACCTGAGCTGCAGACTGCACACAGCAGCCTAAGAAGGATGGGAATTGTGGTGAGTGATGCTTTCTTCACCCAGGATAGAGGCAGGATCAGTTTTAAAGTGATTGCCATTTGGAGCAGCAACCTAAGATCAATCACTATACTGTTCTTGCCAAGTTGCGAGCAGAGTTTCTGTTTCCCATCTGCCTGTCAGAAGAACATAATTCTCTCCTTAAATCTGCCTTCAGGCTAACATGATTGAAATGGAGGTAAGTATGAAAGGTGGGAGAAATTAACAAAAAGATAGGGAAAAATACATTCCCCCAAACCTTCAGCTTGGGATGGAGTACACTAAGTAGGAGTTTTAGGTTCAATCCAGTGTTCTTTAATTACTACTTAGCTAGCATGTGATTTTGGGATAATTACTTAATCCTCCTAAACCTCTGCTTCTTTATTCAGAGTTGTACTGGGGATTAAATGAGGTAATGCGTGTTTCAAATAAAAAGCACTGAACAGCATCAAAGAAGATGTTCAGTAAGTATATATTTTTGTAATCATCAAGATGCCAGAAGGAATCACACCACTATATTATGTTGCATTTGTAACTTCAGTCAGGTTCCCTGGAAGCAGACTCTGAGACAAGATTTGTGTGCAAATAAATGATAAATGAAGTGCTCCCTGGAGGAATCAGGAAGGGACTGAGGAGGCAGGACAGATAAGGGGCCAAGCCAGCATGGGATTTTAGGCAACGCCCTCGCCCCAGCCTTCCAGGGGACCCTAGAATGTGAATTATAGTTCAGAGGATGTCCCAACTCCAGCCAACGGGTCTGGGCTTTATACTTTCTTATCTGTAGTCATCAGCTAAAGTTGCTCTGGGGACACACACACAATTCAAAGTACTCTGGTTCTTGAAACCTGAGCAAAGCAGCATCTAGAGCCGTGTTCCCAAAGAGAGTAAGAGGAGGCCTTCACAAGCAAAGAATACACGACCCAGCAGATGGGCACCTGGAAACATAAGAGGGATCTGAGATCCCTTACTGTCTGTGTCCACAGCACTTTGAAACAGGCACTTGTAAGCAACTTCTCATTCATTGTGCAGTTGATCCCCAATGCATCCCTGGTAAGAGCTTCCAGGGAATTGACCTGAGAGGAGCAGCTTTGGGATGGACCTGTGAGAAGAGCCCTGCTGTCTGTCCCTGCCCCTGCTCTTGGATATACTTCAAGTCAGCAATTACATCAAGAGAGGGAAATGACCCCAAACAAGACTGATACTGGACTTTAGAGCAAGGCTGAGGAGGCTTCAAAGTCCTCACATTCAGGCTGCAACCAGACCAATTAAAGAGGATGTCTGGGCTGAAACCTAGGTGTCAGGAATTATTAAAGCTCCCAGAGATTCCAGTGTGTCCAGAAGCTTGAAAATCTCTGTGCTAGAGGAAGCTAACCAGTCAATGCATCCACAGCTGTACTGTAAGGACCAGCAATGTAAGAGTTAGTCATTTGCCCAATATTTACTGAGCACCTTCTAAGAACAAGGCACTATGGTTTAAGTGCTCAGGGGACATGAATATGAAACTCTTCTCTTCTCCATAGTCTTGGGGATGGGGAATGGTATGTAGAGAAATAACTCCAGTCCCCTCTCTTATGCGCTGCAGGAGGAGTGTGTGTGTGTGTGTGTGTGTGTGTGTGTGTGTGTGTGAATTTGGGAAGGGAGGAAACATGCTTAGGAAAGAAAGCTTCCCAGTAGGAGAGATATTAGAACTGGGTTTAAAGGATGAGGTCGGGGTGGGGGGTGGGGATTGGAAAAGTGAATGGTAAGGAAATAGCATGTGCATGGTTTGGAGAAAGAATAAAAGGCATTGAGTGCCAGGATGTCAATGACTTGGTATAGCAATTCCAATATGTGGGAGCATATTGGACCATGAGGATGAGGGGGTGTGGGGGCTATGGCATGGTCTGCATTTGGGCCCTTCACCCACAGAGAGGGCACATCTCTGACAGCACCAAGAGCCTGGGAAACATCAGCCCTCCTCCTTCCCCAGGCCTCCATTCTGGAAAAGTAGGCAAGAAGTGGATGGGTTTGTTCATTAGTGGCAGTATGTAGGAAGGAAGCTTTGCTTCCTACACACACACACACACACACACACACACACAGAAAGAGAGAGAGAGAGAGACATCCCCATTCATTAAAATCAATCTCAATGTAATGCCCAGCCCCAACTTTCTTCAAATTCCCAGGGATATGTGTACTCAATGATCATTTCTGTGTCCAAATTCCTCTTCCGGCTGAAATCAAAATCTCATTTCATCTCACCCCCCTCCCAAGTTGTTCTTTTTCTTTGGATAGGTACCAGTATAGATGAGGATTTTAATTTCTACCAGAATCTTTCATGCCAGACATTTGTGTGTTTAGCAGACTCTCTGAAAACTGAGATGAGGAAAGGCATTTATATAACAGAAAAACAAGTTAAAATTGAGAATTTAGAGAGTTTAAGAGTTCCAGAGCTGTGCCTCTACAGACAATTTCTTGCTGGTCACATCTCTCTAAAGATTACAGCCTCCTGCTCTGTAGCTCAGTCTCCCCCAAACACACACATACACACAATTTTTATGCTCCTTTCATCTTAATTCCCTAACTTAATTATGCAGAACAGTTCAGCTGTTCTGAATTCTCCCACCCTCTACTGGATTCCAGGCTTATTTTTAAAAATACCACCTATTAATGTGCCTGCAAAACAAAGGTTCATCCAACCCTTGGACTCATCCTTTATCAGCACAGAAGAAATGGAAGCTCTGAAATCTCCATCTTTTCTCTCTTTCTTCCATGAGCATCTGTAACTGGAAGGGGAGAATATAGAGACTCATTTTCCCTGCTCTGCTACTTATTTGAATGCAGGAGTACCTACGGTTTTTGTTTTAAATAATTTCTTTTAGTTCCATTCAATAACAAATACCTTATTATCCACAGTGACAGGTTCAATGACTTGCCCACAAGTCTAACATGACACAGGAAAGGGAGCACGCATTGAGCACCTACCAAGAGCCAGGCAGCCTGTGTAGATTAATTTGTTCTATCCCATGAGTTATGCACTTCTAAAAATTATTGTTATTATGGGGCATCTGGATGGCTCAGTCAGTTAAGCATCTTGACTCTTGGCTTCAGCTCAGGTAATGCATGATCTCATGGTCATGAGATCAGGCCCCACATTGAGCTCTGATCTCAGCGATTCTTTCCCCCTCCCTTTTCCTTCCCCTCTGCTCCTGTACCTGCTCACGCTCTCTCCCTCTAAAAATAAAATAAATGAAATCTTTTAAAAAATACAAACTGTTATGAAATGAATGAGGAGACAAAGAAGTTCAAGTGACTGCTCAGAATTATCCAATTCCGTGCTGTGGCTGCATGTTTTACACTGTTCTATTTTCTTCTAATTCTTCACATGGAAGCTGAATGCAAATACCTTTTCTCATTCCCTCACTAAGCATTCAACAAAGTTGCCAAGATAGCATAAAGAGTTCCTATATATGTCACATCCAATTTTCCCTATTTTTTAAAGTTTTATTTAAATTTCAGTTAGCTAACATACAGTAATTAGTTTCAGGTATACAATACAGTGATTCAACACTTCCATTATCACCCAGTGCTCATCACAAGAGTGCCCCCCCTTAATCCCCATCACCTGTTTAACCCATCCCCTCACCCATGTCCCCTCTGGTAACCATCAGTTTGTTTTCTATAGTTAAGAGTCTGTTTCTTGGTTTATCATTCTTTTTTTCCCTTTGCTCACTTGTTATGTTTCTTAAATTTCACATATGAGGGAAATCATATGGTATTTGTCTTTCTCTGACTTATTTCACTTAGCCTAATACTCTCTAGCTCCATCCACATCATTACAAATGGCAAGATTCCATTCTTTTTTTTTTTTAAGATTTTTTTTATTTATTTGACAAGAGAGTGAGATCACAAGTAGGCAGAGAGGCAGGCAGAGAGGAGGAAGCAGGCTCCCCACTGAGCAGAAAGCCCAATGCGGGGCTCCATCCCATGACCCTGAGATCATGACCTGAGCTGAAGGCAGAGGCTTTAACCCACTGAGCCACCCAGGATCCCCAAGATTCCATTCTTTAAATGGCTGAGTAATATTCCATTGTACAAATGTACCACATCGTCTTTATCCATTCATCAATCCATGAACACTTGGGCTGTTTCCATAATATGGGTATTATTGATAATGCTACTATAAACATTGGGATGCATGTATTTCTTTGAATTAGTGTTTTTGTATTCTTTGGGTAATATCTAGTAATGCAATTGCCAGATCTATGGTAGTTCTTTTTCAACTTTTTGAGGAATCTCCATACTATTTTCCAGAATGGCTGTACCAGTCTGCATTCCCAAAAACAGTGCAAGAGGGTTCCCCTTTCTCTGCATTCTTGCCAACACCTGTTGTTTCTTGTGTTGTTGATTTTAGCCATTCTGACAGGTGTGAGGTGATAGCTCATTGTACTTTTGATTTGCATTTCCCTAATGATGAGTGACGTTGAGCATATTTCCATGCATGTCTTTTTTGAGAAAAAATGTCTCTTCATGTCTTCTCCTCATTTTTTAACTGATTATTCACTTTGGGATGTTGAATTGTATAAGTTCTGTACGTATTTTGGGTACTAACCCTTTATCAGACATGTCATTTGCAGGTATCTTCTCCCATTCTGTAGATTACCTTTTAGAGTTGTTGTTTCAGTCACTGTGCAAAAGCTTTTTATTTTGATGTAGTCCCAATAGTTTACTTTTGATTTTGTGTCCTTTGCCTCAGGAGATGTATCTAGAAAGAAATTGCTACAGCTGATAAGACAGAAGTTACTGCCTGTGTTCCAAGATTTTTATGGTTTTAGGTTTCACATTTAGGTCTTTAATCCATTTTGAACTTATTTTTGTGTATGGTGTAAGAAAGTGGTCCAGTTTTCCCAAAACCATTTGTTGAAGGGATCTTTTTTTACCCATTAAATATTCTTTCCTGCTTTGTCAAAGATTAATTGACCATATAATTACGGGTTCATTTCTGGGTTTTCTATTCTGTTCTATTGATTTATGTATACTATTTTTGTGCCAGTACAATACTGTTTTGATTAATACAGCTTTGTAATATATCTTAAAGTCTGGAATTGTGATGCCTCCAGTTTTGTATTTTTTTTCAAGCTTGCTTTGGCTATTAGGGGTCTTTTGTGATGCCATACAAATTTTAAGACTGTTCTAGTTCTGTGAAAAATGCTTTTGGTATTCTAATAGGGATTAAATGTGTAGACTGCTAGTATAATCACTACAACAATATTTGTTCTTCCAATCCATAAGCATGGAATGTCTTTTGATTTCTTTGTGTCATCTTCAATTTCTTTTATCAGTGTTTCATAGTTTTAGAGTACAGGTCTTTCACTTCTTTGGTCAGGTTTACTTCAAGGTACCTTACTGTTTTTGGTGCAATTGTAAGTAGGACTGATTCCTCAATTTCTCTTTCTGCTGCTTCGTTATTGGTGTACAGAATTGCAACAGATTTCTGTATGTTGATTTTATACACTGCAACTTTACTGAATTGTCAGTTCTAACAGTTTTTTGGTGAATTCTTTTGGGTTTTCTATATATAGTACCATGTAATCTGCAAAGAATGTTAAGTTTTACTTCTTTCTCAATTTTCTTTATTATCAACATCACACACCAATATCCATATTTGTTACAACCAGTAAACCAATATTTATACATTTATAATAAAATCACTTTATTCAGATTTCTTTGGTTTTCACCTAATGTCCTTCTTTTTCTATCCCAAGTTCCCAACCAGGATATATTACATTTAGACTTGGGTTTCTCCAGACTGTAATAGTTTCTCAAGCTTTTATTGCTTTTTTTATGATCTTGAGAGTTTTGAGAACTCCTGAACATGCATTTTGTAGAATATCCTTCAGTTTGGGTTTGTCTGATGTTTTCCTTATGTTTTACAAGGATCATGGATTTTAGGGAGGAAGAACACACAAGTAAAGTTCCATTCTTATTGTATTATATCAAGGGTACACAACTTATCAGCAGAACTTATCAGTGTTGATGTTAGCCTTGATCACCTGGCTGACAGAATATGTCATATTTTCCACTGCCAAGTTACACCCGAACTTTTACCCTCACTCCTTTTCATATTATGCACTTTTGAAGTCCAAAGTAGTGCATCAAGATGGAAACTACAGGAAATGTAAAGAAATTACACATGGTCTCTCAAGTGACTTCAGGTTCTAGATGAAGAGAATTCATACACACATATACACTCACACCACGATCTGCTTATATTTCAAGAATGACTATTTAATGGATAGATGGTGTAACACACTGAATCTTTAAATCGCATCTCATTATCACACCCAGTTTCTAGCACCTATAAACACAAACTTGTTCTGGTTGTAGAGAAAATGAAATTTATTCCAGTACTCCTTTGGAGGGATATTTTGGTAAGATAGAAAGGATATTTGGTAACCTCTGGTAAGGTTACCAAAGAGGGGCGCCTGGGTGGCTCAGTGGGTTAAGCCTCTGCCCTCAGCTCAGGTCATGATCTCAGGGTCCTGCGATCGAGCCCCACATTGGGCTCTCTGCTCAGCGGGAAGCCTGCTTCTCCCTCTCTCTCTCTCTGCGTGCCTCTCTGCCTACTTGTGATCTCTCTGTGTCAAATAAATAAATAAAATCTTTAAAAAAAAAAAAAGGTTACCAAAGATACACCTTTGGTAACAGAGATTCCTTTAGGAAATGATGATCCCTGATGATTTGATGTTTGATCCAACAAGCATATTTTGAGTGCTTCCCCTGTGAAGATATTATTCCAGGTGCTGGGGGAGGATTGGTGAGAGGGTTCACAAAGATCCTAATACCTGTCCAGAGCTCCCCATTTCATGGAAGAGTAAATATATGTACCCAAACTGCTATAATATCAGAGATAGACAGCTCAGAGAGCCTAAGATAAAACCAGTAAGTGTTCCTAGGTCCTGAGGAATAAGAGATATATTTCCAACTGAGAGGAGAAATTAAGAAAGATTTCCAAGAGGAAGACGGGATTTGACCTGAGTCTTGAAAACTGCATGATTTCATTTAAAAAAAAAAAAAAACTGGTTCAAGCTAAGGAAACAGCAGGAGCAAAGATATAAGGCATGAAAACCATAGGAATGTTTCAGGAATAGTAAATAACATAGAAAAGGTATGGCCCAGAATTCACCTATATGTAGGGGTGCAGGCACTGGCAAGCATTAAGAGTAGAACATCTGTGGAGACGAGATGATGGAAGACCTTGACCTCCTTGCCACTAGGTCTAGCCTTCATTCTGTAGGCCACAGGAAGCATGTCTAAGTGTAGGAATGGTTTCACAAGCATTATGCTTTATGAATAGTCTGCAGTGTGCTCTAAGGACAATGGTGGTGTGGGAGAAGATATTAGCAGCAAGCATATTTAGGACACCATCCACTGGTATGGGTAAGTGTTGGTAAATAGCAGAATTAATACAAAAATCAAGTAAACAGTAAGTCATTTACTTAAGGGAATTCTTCCCTAAATCAATACATGGTATAATGAATCTGGTGTCATCCAAACTTTCTAAAGCAAGAGTCAATATTATCCATTATCTCTTTTGTTTTTTATCCTCCGTAAGAACCTCTGAGGTAGACCTTATCTATCTGCATCTCCCAGATTTGGGGGGAAAAAACGAGGCTCACAAAAGCTGAATGTCTTGTGCAAGGCCACATGCAAACATTACTCCAAAGTAATGGAGCCTGGGTTTGAACTGTCATCCAGAGTGACTCATGACTCTGACCTCTCAGGACATTCTCTGTCAGAGCTGAGTTTATAGACTGGTCTCATATGTCCATGCGCGAACCATCTATTTATGGATCACCCAGAGAAAATGTGTAATATCAAGCTGACTTCACTTTGCCACCCAGCACGTTCCTGGAGTACCTCCCAGCTGGTGTCTACTCAGGGAACAAAAGCTCACTTCAGTATTAGCCCAAGTCAAATCTAATTAGAAAGGCAAATCCACTCCCAGCCTGTCCAGTCCCAAATTGGTGGTACATGCCAAGCAGTAACTTTCCTGTGTTTTCTGCTAACTTTGGTTTCTCAGTTCCAGTTCTGATCACCCTGGGTGATGCTCTATCCAAAACTGATCCATTTTCCCACTTTGTTTTAAGATAAAAATTCCTCATGGATTTTCAAATAATAGGTTCCATCTTTAAACCTGCACTCAAGCTACCGTATTAGGTAACTCTATGCATTGATTTAAAAGATTTAGTGAATGCATAACTTGTCCCAAGCTACAAGGAATAAAGGTGATGAAGGCAAAGTCCTATGCTCAAGAAGGTACAATCTAGACGATGACATACAATTTTTTTTGACATATACTTTAAATAACTGAAAACCTTATTATCTCTGATACTAATGAAGGCAGGCCTTCCAATAACAACTTTGTTGTTTAAGTTTTGCCAAAGTGCCTGTTGTATACCAGGGTTTCACAACATTGGTACTATTGACATTTTGAGCTAATTCTTTGTTGTGGAAGGCTATCCTATGCATTGTAGGAGATTCAGCAGCATCCCCGATCTCAACCCACTGGTGCCAATAGTAGCTCACACATACTCATCCAAGTTGTAATAACTCAAAATATCTCCAAAATAACTCAAAATATCTCCAGACATTGTACAATGTCTCCCAGGGGTTCCACTGAGAACCATGATTTAGATTATGCAATTCCTATCCTCAATTTCTATCCTCAGAGGATGCCCTCTATCCTCAGAGGATTTAGATTATGCAATTCCTATCTTCAATTTCTATCCTCAGAGGATGCCCCACCATCATTTTGGCTAACATTTACTTGGTTGGTTAATAAAACACTGCTAAGTGTTTTTCATGCATTATCTCAACTTTTGAATACACAGTGAGATAAATATTATTATGATAATCTTTTCCGTGATGGAAGAAACTGTGGTTTGATGATATTACGAAACTAAGTCATAAAGCTAGTATAAGAGACAGCCAGGATTTTTAGCCAGGCTGGGATGCTCTAAAACCATAATATAAGGCTGACCTCCCTACATACAACCAGTCATCCGATGTATGGAAAGACAGCAGCTATTTGCTATAAAATGATGAGGATCAGGCACAGTGAGGCCAACTTTAGCTATGTAATATCAAATTTAATCTTCATATTTAGTTTTTTTTAAAGATTTTATTTATTTGAGAGAAAGAGAGCACACAAGCAGGGGGAGGGGCAGAGAAAGAGAGAGCATCTCAAGCAGACTCCGTGCTGAGCAGGGAGCCTAACACAGGGCTCGAACCCAGGACCCCGAGATCACGACCTGAGCTGAAGGTAGATGCCCAACTGACTGAGCCACCCCAGGTGCCCCTTAATCCTTATTTTAATACCAAAATTTCATGCCCATTTTACCGGTGAGGAAACTGAGGTTAAGATAAATTAAGTGATTTCCCCCCAAGGTTCTAATGCTCATTAAGTGGTGGAGTCTCTATGCAAACCTGTCTGGCTCTAGAGAAAAGGCAGATCCCTACTTCTCATAAGTCTCTACATCTACCACCCACACAAGGCACAATCTACAGTTTCAACCCAAGTAAACCTGCAAAATGGGTTCTTTGGGCCAAGTATCCACAGTGCTGCCATGGGCATCCTCCACTTTATCCTCCCTCCCAGCCCCTGCCCCAGCTTTCAATGGCTCTTCCAGCCCATTGAAGGGGGTCAGTTCTCTGTTTCAATAGCCTCCTGGGTACTGCATACCTTATTCCAACCCAAATAAGTATGTGGGTGTTTGGTGAGTGTTTTTTCTCACTGGGAGGCCGTGCACATCAGAGTGTGGATTTTGGTTTCAAGTCTTTCCTACCTTTTGGCCAACTCTTCTCTCACCTACTGCACTGGGCAGTCCTGCCTCCCTACACAGCTCATGCTCTTTGCCAAACCCTGACTCTGGCTGGGAAACAGAAGGCTGCATACTGCCCTCCTTGGATGTTGCCCTCTTTGGGTTCCATGAATAAGCCAACAGGAATGCTTCAAGAAAGCAAAGCCATCATTTTTCCACCAAAGGGGAAAAATATACACGACACTTTCATGGTTGTGCCCTAGTGAAAACAGCCCAGGCCTCCTGCGTGGTTAGTTCCTGAGCTCAAAATGTGCACCAAATAGGACTTCAGAGGTGAAATCACTCTGTCTTTCAATTCCTCTGTGTTTACCACTGGGACACTGGGGGAGAAGGCAGGCCTCAGATGTAGGAGTGCTATTTGACCAAAAGTCATCACCCACATCAATGGGAATTAAACTCACATAGAAACGAATACAAAGGCCAGCAGACAAGAGACAGCTCTTCCCACCACAATATCCTTGTCATTTAATTACAAATGAGCTTCCATTAGAGCCTGTGTTTCCTCTCTGGGCCTGAGGGCTAAGAGTTCCAGGAAATCAGCTTGTATGGCTGTCAGCACATCTCCTAAACCTTTGATTGATTCTTCCAGCATAAAAATTCCCAAGGACAGCTTGAGGAATCTTTGAGCAGCCAGAGGAGAGGAGTGTCTGTGTATGGACACTGACTCTCAAGTAGAAACTGTCATGTCTGCAAACACCCCATATACCACCATCAGAGTGGAAGAAGGGATATGACCAGACTCGGAATAACTTGATTGAGTACTTAAAGTTACTGAAGCATGTATTAAATATTCATTGTCCTAAGCTTTAAAAAAAGGAATTAAAAACCGAGGAAAATAAAAGAAAAAGCACTGACTTTAAAAATCAGTAAAGCTGATTTTTGTTCACCAGTTGACTAGTGCTCTACAATGAAGAAAGCAGCTGTAAAAATTTATTCAGAATAAAGGAGATTTAAACATCAATTTAGCTTAAAAACAGTCCTGCTAGCACTAAAATTTTATTCACTTTTGAAAGCAGTAAATTATGATATTAAAAGCACTTGAACACAAATCTTATCTGATGAATTTATGGTACCCCGGCCCAAGCGAAAGGGCTATTTTCTGAGAAAGATAAAACTGAGATGCAGGATTTGTTATTTATCCAAGGCACATTACAAAGTGGCAAATCTAAATCAAGGATTTGAACCTAGCTCTGTTTGACCTTTGCTCTTTCCCCCACTGCCAGATGACTTCCCATATGGAGTTTTCATTATCTTCCTGAACTGTAAGGGCTCACCTGGGTATGCTAGCTTTGGTACTGTGTACAGGGCTGAAAGTTTACGACTCAAATGAGAGTGCTAAGCAGTGTGGGGTTACTATCCTCACCTGAATGCTCAAATACTTTTATACAAACCTGATATCACCCCTTTCCTTTCTTAATTCATCAGAAGCAAAAAGATGGCATCATGCTAGAAGTTAATCTTTTTTGTGTGGACTAAAAGCATCCTTAAACCCGGGATGAGAAGAATTAGGTTCAGCTGCTGACTCTGTCACTATCTGCTGGGTGACCACCAGACCCATAGCTCTTCACAGCTCCAAGGATACCATTTGTTATCTATTGGATGTCCTGGGGCACAAATCCAGGCAGTGCCATCTGCATGGATTACAAAGGGAATGGCGTCCTTGCAGTTATGAAGGCAGGAGCCCCAGTAACATTGAGCAAGTCAGCAAATCTTTCTGAGCCTGAGTTTCCTCCTTGAGAGCAAGAATGTTATGTTTACTTTTAAGTATTAAATGAGGCACTGAGTGTATACTTCCCAGCATAGCCTATTTACACCATGCCTGACACAGCACCTGGATCACTGCTGCTTTATGAATACGAAGTTGATCTGAATCTGTTTGAAATAACTAATCATTTTTAAATAATGAATAATAAATTAGTCCAATATATCATCTCTCCCAATAATAATGGGCTCTTGAGGTCCTAGGACAAATTCATACAAAGAATGGCATGGGTAGGGTGCTCCAGTGGGTGGCTTTGGAAGCCAATGCACAGAATGAGAGCTCTGTCCTTGCTGAAAGAAAGCAAGGGTGTGGCTGGGAAAGGTGGTGGGAGTGCTGAACAGGTGATGGGGTGGGGCCGGAAGACAGAAGTCTGAGTTCTCAAAGCCTTCCCCAGGGCTTGAGAGAGAAGAAGCTTTAGTGAAAACACTATCCTATCAGTCCTTTGTGAAGGCGAGACTTACCCAGTGTTGGATCTCAAAGTTAGGATGAATGGACACCCCTCATCCCAACAAATGGTTAAAAAACAAAAATTCAACTAAATAAATTTAAAGATTAAGTGGCTTTACTCAATGATTCATGAGTCAGGCAGCATCCCATCTAGCAAAGAAAAAGGAGCTCTAGAGCTGAAGAAAAGGAATGTTTTCTAAAGGTGGAAAGAAGGTGAGAAAAGGGAATTATTAGCAAAGAATGCATTGTTTCAGGAAAGACTGCACTCCTAAAAGGAACAGAAGCAGTCTATCAGGCAAATTACCTTACTAGTGCTAACCATGTAATTCCAAGTTGGCTGGTTAAAGGTAACATTCCTGGGAGAGGTTCAAGCTGCAATTACAGTAGGTATGAAGTCTTGGTTTGCTGACATGGGGCTTAGCACAAGTGACTCCATTTGGGACCTACTGTCTTTTTTTTTTTTTCAACAATACTCACATTCCTGGGACCATGCTTGACATTACCGGATACATAAGCTAATTGCTCCTTACAGAGCTAAGGAGCCAGCTAGGAAAGGTTACAGAGAGGGTCTGTGATTAAGATGAGTCTTTATAAAAGCAAAGACTCTCATCTGGGGCTGGTAATTTGGGAGATGGCCCTTGGGAGGACAATCCAGTTATAACCCAATTAGGGTGCAGAAGTAAATGCTAAAGAAGAATAAAAGCAGGCAAGATCACTTTTCGTGTCACAAGAGGAAGACAAGTGGATTCTCCACTGGGTCATGATCAAAGGCTTCCATTAACCAGGCCATTAACTTATGAAGAACCCCCAGAGGCCCAGATGCAGGAACCAGCACCCTTGAAGAAGCCTTGCTGAGACACAGTCCAGCCTACTTTGTCCCAAAGCATGTCCCCAACTTTCGTTAAGCCTCCTAAAATGAGTTGTATCACTTACTGTGGCTACTGCCCCTGTTATAGCATCATCTTTTATTTAAACTATTTGGAAGTGTACAATGATTTTCATATGATGACCAAAGGTGAAAAGGAAAGCACCTAGTATCCGCAGCATTACTGCTGTGTGCCAGGGACCTTACTGGAGGATTCACAGATGTCTTGTTTGACCCACATGATTCTGGGTGGAGGTATCATTATAGCTTCCCATTTTAAAGATCATTACAGCTCCCATTTTATTTTATTTTTTATTTTTATTTTTTACAGCTCCCATTTTAAAGATGCAGAAATTGAGGAACAGAGTTTAGTAAATTGTCCTGATTCACATGGCTTTTTAGAAATACATTCAGGATTCGAACTTAGGTCTCTTTCCATTATAGTTCACTGCTATCCTTCTATAATATCATTAAATCCTTCAGCAGCCCTTGATGTAGGATTTGTTAGGTTTCATTTTCCTCTTGGGAAAGCTAAGACCCAGAGAGTTTCTCCAGGTCACATGGCAGGTAAGAAACCCAGGATTTGAATCCAGGTTTTCTGACTCCAAGTATTATGCTCTTTTTATTAAATCATATCTGTTCTGATCTACCACAAAACACCATGGTGTGTAAAGAACAGAGATTTCCCCATTATTGCTTCCATAATGTGTGTGTGCGCGCAAACACACACACACACACACACACACACACACACACACACACAGAGAGAAAAAAACACGCCACATCAAGACACCCAGAAAAAAAAGAAACTACCAGTAAAACTGATAGCTAGACTCCAAAATTCTTTGGAATCCTTTGAAATCATAGGTTAGCAAGGCCCTTCCCGAAAATGAAGTCAAGCTGGTGGCAGGAAATGTGGAGCTCTTGTCCAATGCACTTATTTCATTCTCATGAAATGCAGGGCTTTCCATTTAGGTCAGCAGCTTGCGCAACTAGCTGCAGGCAAAGGAAGACAGGCAAGGACCAGCCCCTTTCAGAGTGCCAGGATCCCAGTGATAAGCTCAGTGCACAGGGATCCCCAGGCTATGCTCTTGGCAAGATAATCAGCACAGGGGAGATGATTAGTGGCCACAAAATGCCCCAGATGTCACTCTCTGTATCATCACTCTCTGCAGGGCAGAGAGGACAATCTATTCTGGGCTGTAGTCTCCGTCATGGTCATGGAGAAGCCATTGATCCATATTCTCTAAGTTTACACACAGGGCTTCTTTAAAGGACAGAAATATTTTAAAGCCTATTGAGTAATCTGTACTTGAGAAAAAAATAGAGGAAAATCTTTGTTATTGTAACGAGTGATGATACTTTGTCAAAGAGACCCAAGTTCAAATCCTATCTCTTTTTCTTAATAGTGTATACACATATAACTTTGGGCAAACAAATGTGCCTTTCCCAGTTATAGATATTTTTCTATAAAATTGACAAATGTTTTCAGAACCTATAGGGTAGTATGAAAAATTTTTTGAAACAATATTTAAAGGACCAAACAAAAATACAAGGGGCTTAAGACACTCTCCTTTGTGATTAATTCATGATAACTCTGCCAGGTAGATACTACTATAACCATTTTATAGATGAGAAAATTGAGGCCCAGAGGTAACTGCATAAGCAACTAACCAAAAGGGAAAAGTCTGGTAAATTCTGGAGCCAGGATTAAAATTGAAGCAGTGCCAAGTGAACTTTAAAACTGGACGTCCAGAAAGTATCACCTAAGAGTCCATATGTGTGCATGTGCTCATGAGCGAGGATATGAGTGACAAGGCCACTGCAGGCAAAAGAAGTCAGTAAAAGCTTAAAAGAAAAACAGCATAAAACATATATTAGGAGTGGTCTATAGTCTCAATATTGGCCAGATGCAGGGCTTATAAAGGAGAGCATTATTAACATTTATTTAACAGAATGATTTAAGGCCAAATCTCAAGGTGAAAGAGACTCTAGGTCAGGTGCTTGGGGATGGAGAGGCGGGGGGAAAGGAAGGCAAATATTCATTAAGCATTTACTACGTAAAGCACTATGCTAGGCACTTTAGGTTTATTACCGTATTTAATTCTATGATAATTCTATAAGGGTACTGAGACTACTAATTTTTCCCCTCATTATTCATACTCTCCTAATACTTTTTAAAATAGAACCCTCCTGATTTTTAGTATGCCATCGAATCTCTCAGCTTCACTCTAGAGCTCATCACTGCCATATGACCAAGTTCCAGCACAAGGAATATGAACATAGCTGCTACGTACAACTTCTGTATCACTCTCCTAAAAAGGAAATCACTTGCTTTCTGCTTTATCTCCTTCCTCCATCTCATGGTGTTGGTGCACCAGCTTTATCATATAAACAAAGACCATCCCTTCAAGTAGAGGGTCTCAATTTCAGGTGATTCCCACCATTCCCCAACCGAAAGATACTGACAGTGTCTAGAGACACTTTTGTTTGTCATAACTGGGGAAAGAATGCAACTGGCACCTTGTAAATAGAGACCAGGGATGCTTCTCAACATCCTACAATGCATAAGATCATCTCCCCATGCCTACGTTGCCTTTTCTACCAAAGTACATCTATTCTGTGTGCAAACAGCACCTTCCCATCCAGAGACATTCTCTGTAGCCAACTATCGCAGGCCTGGCTTGTCTTTCCTTTCACAGTGAGGAGCTCTTAATATGCGGCACTAACATACAATTTTCAGCCTGACAGTGACATGTATCATTGCCTTTAGAGAGACACCATCAGCCCACAGCTTCCTTTTCACCTCCTGTAACTTATATGTGATCACAGGAAATGGGATGATTAATGTTGGCCAGGGTAGGGTCCTCCCACTCAGCGGCTATAACCACTGGAGTCCCAGAGCAACATGACACCTGCAGAATCACAGAACTCTTCACAGTTCTCATGACGCCAACCTGCATCACAGAGCACACTGCAGGGTCTATAAATGATTTTATATGAGTCAGTTCTCACAAGGGTGTAGGTTAAGTTCAGATCCACACAAAGCCACATCTTTCATAATCCTTTTCCCACACAGCCCCATTCCTGTCTTTGACAACGCACATCTCAAAACAGGCAGTGGAGTATTATCCATAGCGCACGCGCACACACGCACACGCACACGCACACACACACACAAACACACACACACAAGTCAGTCTATAAATGTGTGTCCACCCAATCAGAAGTTTCATCCAGTAATCTGATCTTCATTAGGGCTCTTAGTATCTTGTAATAAGTGACACGTTCCATTAGCAGTGGAAAAGTGCCCAGATGGATAACTCACCCCCTATCTGAGCTCCAAAATATCTCCTAGATTTTCATTGGCTCTTCCCAAGCCCCAAACTAACATTACATACATCCTAAGAATGCAAATCAGAATGTTTAACTCAACCACAATAGGAATCAGCTTAAGGCTCTAAAATAAAACAGGAGAGCAAGATGCCACAAAGTGGCAAGATAAGCAAGCTGAAGCCATAGTGTAAGGGAACCAAAGGAGGAATGAGTGCAAGCAAATTGTAGAGAATGCCTCTAGCATGTGTTGGGGGCTTCAAAGGTGGGTGCTTAGATAAGGGCATTAGGAGCAAAGGAAAAAGAAGATCATCTGTGATTTTAGGGAACCTATATGACACACAGTAAAAATACAGCCACAAGAATGTGTAATGCTAAGACTATCAATGGTTTACAATTTTATGGTTTATATCAGGCTTTCACATTCTTTATCTCCATTCACCTTCACAACAACCCTATGAAGAAGGTATTCTTATGGCCCCATTTTTTTAAAGATTTTTATTTATTTACTTGAAAGAGAGAGAGAGAGAGCAGAAGTCAGAGGGAAAAGCAGACTCCCCGCTGAGCAGGGAGCCTAATGCGGTACTTGATCCCAGGACTCCAGGATCATGACCTGAGCTGAAGGCGGTTGCTTAACCAACTGAGCCACCCAGGCACCCGTGGTCCCCATTTTTAATAGAATAAGTGAGAAGATTAATACTATCTGTTGGTCAGTTACTGGGTATCGCTGGCATAACCCAGATTCAGCCACTCACACTGTCCAGGATACTTGGAGAAGGACAGTGTCCTATGTTCCATGCAGTGTTTGCTCCTCTGTGCCACTCTTAACTTGGGTCTCAGCTGCCCTGTTCTCAGGTCACCGCCTGCAACTTAAGGAACTGCTCCCTCTTTATATGATGCTCGTAACTCTGCAGGTCTAGTGGGAAACAGGCAGAAGTGACAGTAGTCCATGTAGAGCTTTACCACTTCATGTCCTTTATTCTATACTCCACTAACACACAACGCTACACAGGAACTATTAGGCTTTGCTGAAGGTTTGGGGAAATAGTAGTGTATCCTGCACCATTGTTAATGATTATATGTGAATATAAGGCACAGTTTTTCCTGAAAAGTTCTTCAGCACCCAGTTACTAAGAATTTCTTATTGGTTACCTTTCTCCAATGTTTCAATGATCCCAATGTATTGCCTGGCCTCTTTCTTATGTTCTTATTTCTGTACCACACTGCAAACAATACACATAGATACCTGCAAAACCTACCTACCAGCTATTGCAAGTTACCGTAGCACAGAGTTCTCGTGAGCATCATGGAGATGCAGAGTAGATGACAACCCCAGGAAACAAAGTTAATGGAAAAAGTGAACTGGAAGACCCAGTGCTTGAAAACTATCCAAGACAAATTAGTAAATCCAGATGCTATACAGAGTGTCACTCTTTTTCTCCAACTCGGGTAAAAGTATTAAAGTGACTGAGTCACTAAGAAATGAGAAAGCTTCTTGGGGAGAGAAGCCCATGTAGACAGCCAGAATCCACATGAAAAGAAAAGTCATCCTGTCTGTCCATCTCTCCTCTTTTCAGGATGCATTTTCTTTTCATGAGCATCTTTGTATTGCTTTCTCAAGGTCTTCTAAGACCCTTGGTAAATAAAACTGTTAGGTCTTATCTCTCAGATATCATTTTGGCAAATGAGAAAAATTTAATCAAAACCCTAAAAAACACGTACTTTTCCTGCTTTTGTTAAAGGAAGAAAAATATTAAGAGAGAGTCAATTTAATGAGTAAGCTATAATGAGCCAGAATTTGAACTCAAGTCTGTTTTATTCAAAATTCCATGCTCCTTTCCCTGAATTATTCTGTTTCTCTATTACACACCATAAAACATTTTGTACCTACTCTGGAATCTGAGGCATCTTCATTTTATTGACACAGAAATAACATGATAAAAAGGATTTCTTAAACTAACTGCTATTAGGAGTTGGGAAAAAAAAGTATTTGACCAGGCTAGGGTATATTCAAACTATCATAAATTCAGCTTAAAAATTCTTATGATTTTGTGTTGGGTTGTTTTTTGGCAAGATGAAATTTCTTGTCCTAAGACTTGGGATAAGAAGTAACAAGAAGTCTTATTCTTTAAAACTAAAGATTGTGCATGCAACTTAAAGAACATCTCAGCCATCAAAATATTATTATCTGATAAATTAGAAGCACATAGAATCAATTCTCTCTTAAGTAGCAGGTACAGGAAGCAGAATCAGAGCTGAAGCATCCCAAACAGCAACTCTGCCCCCAGCCTTCTAGTTTTCTGCGAAGCCTGTTTGCCTGAGTGCTTTCAAATCATTTTTTAATGCTGAATCATTAGGATAAGTTCTCAAGTATTGTTGATTGACCCATGGTGAGTAATTAATAAGTACTGTTGGTGTTGTGGTTTGCTGATTCAATCACATCCACAAATGAAGTTGTTACTATCTCACTGCCAAGGCTGACAACATATTAAACTGTGCCTTTCGGATGGCTAATTGTTTATTTTTAACAATTCCTTTAAAGTGTTAATGACTATCATTTTATTGAACATATATTATGTGTTGAATACTCGGTTAAACACTTCATATAAATTCACACATTCCCATAACAACTTCATGAGTTAGCTATTATTTGTTCATTTTAATGATGAGAGGTGCAAGCATAGGTTATACCTAGTAGGCCGCAGAACTGGGAGATCTCCTGCTAAACTGTTATCTTGATGAGTTGAGAATTTTAAGGAGGGCTGCTGTATTTCAGGTAACTTAAGTTAGGAACAGAGAATCAATACAAATCCAAAGGTACACTCTCATAATTTTTCAAGGGGCAGAAGAAGTAAGTTTTTTAATGGACTTTAGCAGTTACATATTCTTTTCCCTACAGATTCTTCATTTCAGATGACTAAATTAACATTCATGGAAATTAGGTTATTCCTGCTGTTTGAATGAATGTTTTGATTTGGTGGAAATGTTTTAAAAAACTATCCCTAGAGATTACCCAGAGGAGTTACTGGTAAAAAATATAAATACCATGTATCTCCTGAGGAACAAATCTCTTCCAAACAGGTGCATCTAACTTTCTACCTGACATCTCCACTTAGATCCCTAAATGGCATGTCAACCTTCGTTCTTCCAAAATGAAACTTTTATTTCCCTCCAAAGCTGGTCTTCTTCCTTTCTTTCTCAACATGAGATGCCACCACTCATATGCTCAATCGAGAAACTTGCAGTTATCCTTTTTTTTTCCTCCCCAAATTTGTTTATTTTAATTTTTCAGTGTTACAAGATTGATTGTCCATGCACCACACCCAGTGCTCCATGCAGTACGTGCCCCTCTCGATACCCACCACCTGGCTCACCCCCCACCCCCCCCTCCAAAACCCTCAGTTTGTTGCTCAGAGTCCACAGTCTCTCCTGGTTCATCACCCCCTCCGATTTCCCCCCATTCGCCCTTCCCTTCCTTCTCACAATGCCTTCCATGATTTTCTTTATACTCCACACGTAAGTGAAACCATAAGATAATTGCCTCTCTTCGCTTGACTTATTTCACTCCGCATAATC